>JBBGZY010000675.1:1697500-2425000 GCA_037952925.1 Lithobates clamitans
CCATATGGTAGGGATACACCCAGATGAGATGCCTGGACAGGCACCTGGCTCAGCCACTCAGCGATCCGCTGAGAGCCTGAGCCAGCCCCTCCTGCCCCATCCACACCCCAGTGCTCCAGTGAGCACTGGAGGAGAATGCAGAGAGCCGCTGACTGACAGTGGAGGGAGAGAACTGAGTGTTCAGCAGGGTTTTTGATCACTCAGTTCTCACTGCAGAGCTGGCAGGGGACAAATGCAACATCGGATCAATGCTGCATCCACCTAGGTAAGTATAATTGTTTGTTTTTTATCAATACCCAACTTCTCTTTTAAGGCCTGTGTCAATGGGATTTTCTTGGTTTCAAGTGGGTTTTGCATTCCCATGCAAGTCAATGGGAATGCAAAACCCACTTGAAGCAGGTCAAATGCAATTCAGAAGGACAAAGGTCAAGGTCAGCTGAAGGTCAATTGCACCTGTTAATGAATTCTGAAGGATCTCAAGCTGATGTCAAATTGATGCCATGGACACAAGCCGAAAGCCTGATATTCGCTTGGACCCAAACATTTTTCAAGATACTAATGGCAATTGGATGCCTGAAAGATATCTGGTCAGACATTGTGCTTCTGAAATATATTTATATGTCTGAAAACATTCAGTACAGGTAATTTGTACAATGTACATGGTTCTTTATACACAATTGTACATGTTTCTTTTTACAGAAAAACGTGGCATCTGTTTAAAAATAAACATCTGTGGCCTTCTACAGTGTGACGATACAAATCAGGACCAGCATTCCAAAGCATAAACTAATAAAACAAATCATTTGAATCTGTAACCTCACCAATGCATCCTTCTCCATCTGGTCGCCTCGTCATTCCAGGAGGGCAAACACACATAAATGTCCCGATCAGGTTTTTACAAAGCATTCCTCTGGATTCACAGTCATGGAAACCCTCTAAGCACTCATCTAGGTCTGTTACATTGTAAATAGATGTGTTAACAAGATGGAAACTACTGCTTTAGCATTCCAAACTGAATTGTATACTTTCAGCAAATAAAACACAAATAAACATTTTTCAATGATTTTTTTACCTTTACACATCTTTTGATCTTCTCTAAGAACGTAGCCCACAGGACATGTACATTCATAGGAACCATAGGTGTTAATACATCTGAATGCACATATCAGTGGGTTTAGGGCACATTCATTGATATCTAAGAAAAAAACAAAGTCACCTTATTTACATTCAATAATAAAATATGATATAGAATAATAATATACATATATAAGATTATACCACACAATAATACGTAAGAAGACAAGTAAAGAAATTAATTATGGAAAAGTTATCTAAAATTATATTATAAAGTATACAATTCCTATCTTTACTTGACTGCATGGTAATGTTAGTGTTTTGTTTTATAATACGATTTTAAATTATACACAGTTATAAAATGCTGATGTATTTACATTCAGTATTGCATACATCACACACACACTCCAGTTAATATTGTAAACTGATGACAATCTTTTATATGTTTTTTTATAGCCCTAATGAAGGGAGACCCTTTGAACTCTCGAAAACATGTTTGATTTGTATTATACTAGACTTTAAATGAATAAAATGTAATTGAATCTAAACTTCATACATTCCAATTTTAGTGCTTTCCTCCTTATTTACCAAGTCCTAATTGAGCAAAGAGTCAACCATTGGCAATCACTTCTGAGAGAGCTTTCTAAAGCTGACCATAGATGGGTAGAATTTTGAATGAAAATTCTTAAGAAAAGAATGTTCTAAGAAAGACTGTTCATCTTTCTAATAATTAGTGGTTCAAATCAACCTTCATTTTCGACTGTAGTGAAGAGAAATTTGAAGGCGCAGGATGGAAAAATTTTCATTTCAAATCAAATGTTAAAGGCAAACAAAATCTATTGAACAACATTTGAATGTTCTGAGAATATCTCTAATGCCGCTTACACACGACCAGACTTTCCAGCAGAAAAGGTCAGACGGAATCATTTCATCGTATATTCCAATCGTGTGTGGGCTTCAGCAGACTTTTTTTCCAAAAATTCTGATGGACCGAGAAATAGAACATGTTTTAAATCTTTCCGACGGAATCAATTCCTATCAGGAAAACCGTTCGTCTGTATGCTATTCCGACGGACCATAAACGACGCAAGGGCAGCTATTGGCTACTGGCCATTGAACTTCCTTTTCTAGTCCTGTTGTACGTCATCGCGTTCTAAACGAACGGACTTTGGTGTGATCGTGTGTAGGCAAGTCCGTTTCAGTGGAACTCCATTGGAACTCCATCGGAAAGACCGTCAGAGTTTATTCTGATGGAAAGTCCGGTCGTGTGTACGCGGCATGAGAAAGACTTTTCCTATTTGCGTTCAAAATTCCATTCAACTACAGTATGACCAGCTTAAGGGTAATCATTTTTTCTACATTGCTTAAGACCTGACTTAAATCTCCACCGCTGTAAAAGATTTAGTGTCCCACCCCTCCTTTCTACTTTCTGTAGATTGTATTGCTGTTTGTGTCTCCACTGGGTAGATTCACCCATTCTCTTTGTCCTAGTGAGGGTAAATATCACGGGGGGAAATCTGTCTAACATACAGTCAGGCACACAATGGGAAATCATACAAAATCCATACACTATCATAAGTGGAAAATAAACTCAGGACCCTGGCACTGCAATGCAACAGTGTGCTGAACATTCATTTTTTTGTGTTTGGTTATTTTTGTATAGGATGAAACTATCTTTAGCAACTTTAACCACTTTAGCCCTGGAAGGGTTTACCCCCTTAATGACCAGGACATTTTTTTGTGATGTGGCACTGTGTTACTTTAACTGACAATTGCGCGGTCACGCGACACTGTACCCAAATAAAATTGATATTCTTTTTTTCTCACAAATAGAACTTTCTTTCGGTGGTATTTGATAACCTCTGGGTTTTTTGTTTTTTGCGCTATAAACAAAAAAAGACCGACAATTTTGAACAAAAACAATACTTTTTACTTTCTGCTATAGTACATATCCGATAAAAAAGAAATTGAAAAAATTTAATTTCTTCATCAATTTAGACCAATATGTATTCTGCTACATATTTTTGGTAAAAAAATCCCAATAAGCGTATATTGATTGGTTGGCGCAAAAGTTATAGCGTCTACGAACGATGGGATATTTTTATTGAATTTCTTTTTATTTCTTTTTTTACTAGTATTGGCAGCGATCAGAGATTTTTAGCGGGGCTGCGACTTTGCGGCAGACAAATTGGACACCTAACTGACACTTTTGACACTTTTTTGGGGGCCAGTGACACTAGTACAGTGATCAGTGCTAAAAATATGCACTGTTATGCCCCGTACACACGGTCGGGTTTTCCGATGGAAATTGTGTGATAGGACCTTGTTGTCGGAAATTCCGACCGTGTGTGGGCTCCATCACACATTTTCCATCGATTTTCCGACACACAAAGTTTGAGAGCAGGATATAAAATTTTCCAACAACAAAATCCGTTGTCGGAAATTCCGATCGTGTGTACACAAATCCGACGGACAAAGTGCCACGCATGCTCAGAATAAATAAAGAGATGAAAGCTATTGGCCACTGCCCTGTTTATAGTCCCGACATACGTGTTTTACGTCACCGCACTCAGAACGATCGGATTTTCCGACAACTTTGTGTGACCGTGTGTATGCAAGACAAGTTTGAGCCAACATCCGTCGGAAAAAATCCTAGGATTTTGTTGTCGGAATGTCCGAACAAAGTCCGACCATGTGTACGGGGCATTACTGTACTAATGACACTGGCAGGGAAGGTGTTAACATCAGGGGCGATCAAAGGGTTAAATGTTTCCCTAGGGAGTGCTTTATAACTGTGGGGGGGTTTCTCTGATTGGGTGAAGACAGAGATCCGTGTTCCTGCTTAGCAGGAATACAATATCTCCATCTACTTCCCTGTCAGAACAGCGATCTGCATTGTTTATATAAGCAGATCGCCGTTCTGCCTCTCCCGGGAACGATCACGGGTGGCCAGCTGACATCGGGCCTGCCGGACACGTTGATTGGCATCCCCTGTGTCCAATCAATGTGCGACCCCGCCTCCCAGTGGCTATTGCATGAAATGACGTACAGGTACGTTGTTTTGCGCAATAGACCCAACCTGCCGCAGTACATCTGCGGTAGGCGGTCGGCAAGTGGTTAAAGATTATCATGTGTTCTTTAGTTTCAGCCATATACTAGCAGATTTTTTTACAGTGCATTTCACTTGTTCACTGCATTTATAAATCTTGTAACATAAATATATACTGTAGGTATGGATCTGCACATAAGAAAGTTACACACATTATATGATAGTTCAGTCAAAAAGAAGGTTGGGGAAAGCAAGGACTTACCTTCACAATTCATCATTGGTCCAGGCTCAAAGCCTTCATCACAGGAGCATTCAAATGTACCAATGACATTAGTGCATGTTCCATTGCCACATGGATTACCAATAGAGCATTCATCAGTATCTGAAATATGAGATATACTCCTGTTAACCAAATACAAAATTGCCAAACAGCAAGAATGGAATTTTTGGACCCTTAATAAGAAGGAAGTGCAGTGGTTATGAAAACCATTTTAGAAGCCAAAATAGTAACTCAGTCAAAGCAGACTTAACACCCTCCCTCTTAGATCGTAAGCTCTAACGAGCAGGGCGCTCTGATTACTACTGTACAATTGTATTGTAACTGTACTGTCTGCATTTATGTTGTAAAGCGCAATGTAAACTGTTGTATATAAATACAGTATAATAATAATAACACAATGCAGAGTAAATACTCTCCAGCAGGCAGGCAAACATCACTTTAAAGTTGGACATACAATCTCTTTACAACCTCCTTTAGATTTAACTATGCAAATGGAGGACATACCTAAACAGTTTTATTTCAATTTGTATCAATACAAATAGGCCCTTGCACTAATAGTTGATGGTAGATCTAAAGAAGATTGTACAATGGGATTGTATAGACTATGACCACCTTTAGATGCTCCTGAGTTCAAACACAGGTGCAGCTGACCTGCATTTGACATCATTCTAAGCTGCTTTAGCTTCTATTGTATTTTCATTAATTGATAATGGGGAAAAGCAATTCTGACAAGAACAAAAGCTCATGTACATAAGCTCTAAGAAGGGCACCTTGATGTGATGTTGTCTGTTCATATATATTTACAAAGTCATCTGGTTTTACACAATGCATTATATATCTAGATGTGCACTATATAGAAAATGACAGGATAATCTTTACAAAATTTGATAAATGACCAGGATCCTAAAAGTACATGACTTTTGGAACTTTCAATAGGGAAACTATGCAACACAGGGTAAGATGTTTTTTCATCTAAAAGATAATTACCAGTAAACTTTCTGAACATACCATTTTCAAAGATTTTGAACTGGGTAGCTTTAGAAATCCTTGTTATAAATGGTAATTATTTTGACATTAAGGCACTAGTGCATAATGCACGATAGCGTATTTTAGTTATTTACACACTTTAGTTTGTGTTATGACAGTTACCTGACAATAATTGTATTAAAAAAGTCTTAGACCCCTTTCACACTGCCAACGGGCCGTGTTAGTGGTAAAGTGCCGCTAGTTTTAGCGGCGATTTACTGTCATTTTTGCTGCGCTTTTGGCCCACTAGTGGGGTGCTTTTAACCCCTGCTAGTGGCCGAAGAGAGGGTTAAATGCGCCCGAAAAGCACTGCTGCCGAAGAAGCGCTTTGCAGGCACTTAGGCAGCGCTGCCCATTCATTTCAATGGGCAGGGGTGGTGGAGGAGCGGTGTATACACCGCTCCTAAACTGATCCAAGTTGCTGCTTGCAGGACTTTTTGTAATGTCCTGCAAGCGTACTGCTCCAGTGTGAAAGCACTTTGGGCTGCAGGGGAGGTGTTTCTAAAGCGCTTTACAGGCACTATTTTTAGCCCTTTAGCGCCTGAAAAACACCTCAGTGTGAAAGGGGTCTTAAAGCAAACCTGTCATAAACCTTAGAAATTAAAACTGAGCCTCTGATATAAAATGAGTAAGTGGAGATTGCTTTTCAGTAAAAACCTTATGCCTTTTCTTGTTAAAAAAAAACAAAAAAGCCGTATGCCCAAATAATTAACAGATATAGGCAGCGATAATCATAAGTAAGTCTTCTTATAAAGATTGAGCCTAAGACACCTCCTCAGCCTCTGAACTCCTCCAGCTTGGATTTATCTCCCAAGATTTACCACTCCAACAAGTGACTGATTGCCCAAGCTCCTCCAAAAGACCCCCTCCAGAAAGCCCTTTGACTCCACTATGGAACAAACAACAAACGATGAGGCACTGAGACTCCACCCCCCCCCGTGATGGGACCCTCTGCTGAATGACCCAACAGAGATCAATGTTGGAACTTCCTCAGATGGTCGAAGCTTCGGACGGTGTAATGGTCCCACCTACACTTTCTCTGTACTTTGTCTACCCCACGGGACAATTCCATTCTTCCTTACCCTGTCCCAGTAATCCCCAGTTTGCATTCCTGAATTAAGTTTCTTCCACGTTTTTTGCCCTTCGGACACGCAGGGGTGACTGGGCTGACTAGTGATGTTGGCTGCACTAAATAGCATTGCCCTGGGGGGGTAACCCTCTGATACCTCATCAGGCATGGGATCTTACACCACCCCCCCCTTTTTTTATTATTATTACAGATGCATTTGTTTTACATGGTCAATTTATGTGCATTATGTGCATTATGTGTTAACATGTTTTACCTTTGGTTTACTTTTGTTCCCCCTAGCCATAGGTCCCCAATTCCCACTGAATTACCTGGGGGCCCTGTGGCCGGGACGGTTTAGTTTTCCACTCCTCCTGCTGTGACTCAGAGGCATAAACCTCCTCTGGTGACATCGGGATAGCAACGTATATTTAGGTTGCCCTTACACCGAACCCTACACATTTTAGGGTTTCAGAGCAGGACTTGGCTGGTCCAGTCCTGTGCATAGGAAGTTTGGAACAACTTTTGTTCTGGATTTGCTATCTCTCTCTCCTCTCTTCTATCCTTCCTTTTCTTCCTCTCTGCTTTTTACTTTTTACTCACTCATTATTTTGTTCCCCTCCCAGATACTTACATGGAGAGCTTACCTAATCTTGAATGCTTTGACCCTAGGGCAGGGCTGGACCTTCAAAACTGAGATCCCCCAGCTGCAAAAAGGGTATGTAATTTACACATGGGCTTACACTCCACCTCTCATGTCCATGGCTAATTCTGCACCCCAATGCCAATGCAGATGTCAAGAAAAGGAGGGTGGCTGTCCTCATTTCTAAAAGTACATCCTTCAATTACTCTCTAACTGTTAGAGATCAAGAGGGTTGATACATCCTGGTCAAGGGCCAAATTAATGGTGTGCTATATACCCTTATTTCTTATTATGCTCTGAACCAAGGCCAAGCTGCATTCTATTCCAAAATGCTCACCTCACTCTCTCCCTACTTTGAGGAATGAGTAATAATGGGAGGAGATTCCAACATAACCTTTGACCATCTATTGGCTAAATCAGCACAGGCAATTCCCCATCTAAAAAGACCTTCCAAATAGGGCCTCCGTATTGCTTGGCTGTTACATTTTCTAGGCCTGCTAGACATGTGAAAGGGAATTAAACCCATTAGACTACACACATTTCTCTGACCCACACAAGAAGTATGCCAGAATAGATCATGTCTTCATTCCCACCTCAGAGATCCATACAGCAACTCCAGCCTCTATTCACGAAGTGCCCTGGTCAGACCACTCCATAGTACTTCTCAAGCTCATAGGGACCCCATCCGCTAAGAGACCCCATCCATGGCACTCTTGAACAACCTAGTACACTGTACAATGCTAGAGAAAGAACTCAGTGAGTATTTCCTCCTTAATGACATAGATGATATTTCTCCAAGCTCACTTTGGGGGGTACATAATGCAGTAATGAGGGTGAAAATGATCCAATTAGCCTCACGTTTGAAATGAGAAAGGCAGGTGGACATAAAAAAACCTAGAAAAGCACTTTAAATAGCTTAGCAAGGCACACAAACGCAATCCTACCTCTGACTCCCTATCTAAACTGGAAGCCTCCGGAATAGCCTCAAACTTGGCACTAACTTCCAGTGCTGAAAAACATTTAAGATGGGTGAGTGGACGGTTTTACCTACACAATAATAAAATTGGTCCACAACTCGCAGCTAAATTATCCCTTAAACATCGGACTTATTCTCAACCCAAAATTAAATCCTTCCTAAACTTAAAGACTCCCATCGCCCAGTCTTAGAATCTCCTATCCTGGAAAATGAAGTTAGAAATGTCATTAAAGATCTTCGTAATGGCTCGGCCCCAGGGCCAGATGGCTTTTCAAACCTATATTACAAAAATCATTTGTAGATGTTCTCCCTCCCTATCTGGTCCAATTCTTCAATTCCCTTAGCGAAGGTGCACCCTTGGATTCAGCGTCAAACCTTGCATTTATTTCTGTGATCCCAAAACCTGGAAAGGATCCTAGCGAAGTGAGCAACTACAGACCGATTTCTTGAATCAATAATGATTTGAAAATCATGACAAAAGTGTTATCAAACCGTTTAACATCTTTTATAGGGTAGGTTTTATACCTGGCAGGCAGGGACCGGATCAGATAAGGAGGGCGGTGGACATTATTTCCCTCATGAAGTCAGGCTGGGATGGGTGGTCTCCACAGGAAGGGTTCCTCCTATCCATAGACCTTCAAAAGGCATTTGACACTGTCTCCTGGCCATACTTATTCACCACATTGGAACGTTGGGGCTTTCTCAAAATCCTGGTGGCCCTCTATTCTTACCCAAAGGCACAAGTCAGACTTCAAGGGTGTACTAGTCAGCTCCCTTCCCTTTAGAAAATGGAACAAGGCAGGGATGCCCCCTTTCCCCACTCCTCTTCGCAATAGCCATCGAAACGTTGGCTATTGCCATAAGTCTTCAACCAGATATACACAGAGTTCAATGAGGACAGTCTTCCCATAAATGCGCACTATTTGCGGATGAGGTCCTACTCTTTGTGACGTCTCCTCTTATCTCGACCCCTGACATTCTCCAGCTGCGCACAAATTTGGGAAAGTCTCTGGCCTCCATGTCAACATGGAAAAATCTATGGCCCTTATTATATCGACCCCTCTGAACCTGGTACAGAACAAAGGATTCCCCTTGAGTGGGATTTTTAGGGAATTACCATAAATGATACAATATAGGTATAAAAGTAATTTTATTCCAAAGATCAAAAAAGTGACAAAAAGTACAACATATAAACATCAAACAAAAAAAATATATACAGACAAATGCATCAAAGGCAACATGTATGAAATAGAGGATACCACAACATGGCAATTGAACGGACCAATGATATGGAGTGTAGTAAGTCTCACTAAACCGACGCGTTTCGGAAAGTCCTTCATCAAGGTTTAACAAGTGAGAGTTACCATCTATAAAATTACAAAATTAAGAGACAAAAACAGGGGATAATTAGCAACACACACAGATATGAGATGCTATCCCCCCCACACCCAGTGAAGGTCTATGTGAGAATCATTCTCACTTTCAAAATGCAAATGTTATAAAGGCATCCAAGTCTAAAATCAGCTTCACTGCGGTCTCCCAGGTCATGCGCACATAACGAAAATCCAATTGTTGGTAATGTAAGGTACTATAGGTGACTCGTATATAGAGTACAGTTCCAATAAGTGCTGAGAAAAGCCACGTCCAAAAGTTTGGTGCGGCGCCTGTGCGTGGGCTGGGGTCCAAAAGAATCTTTGGATCTAAGACCAAGCACACAACCCCATGAGAGATGGCAATTTAGTAAAAGTGGACACTAATATGAGCTGGGATCCGAAAAGTAACGGATCCCAGGGAGTGTACAAGTTATATGCACATATATGGGAACTAGTTAAGGGAACATACCTGGAAACTAGATCCAAAGATAACCCCTACAAGTTGTAGTGTAGGGGAGGGGAGGAGGGCTCAAAATCCATGCTAACAGCCAAACAGCTGAGACTAGTAAAGGGAACCTGGTTTTAAAGAAAGGAGAGTAAGACTAATAAAAAATGTGTAAGCAGGCTACAATATTGTAAACCACAAACAGTATCTCAAAAAAGCTTGAGAGTAAAAGCCTGGGTGCCCCACATTGTCAGAAGTAACTTACTTTAGCAGCCAGCACAGCATGAGTACAGCATCCTCCTCCGATCACAGGATCAGAGTGAGTGAGCTTGAGTATATATCAGAGCAGGTTGCGCTAACAGCTGATTGCAACACCAATCAGCTGTGCGCACAGTATATCCCTTAGGCTTACTACTTCCACCCCCCAACAGCTGACTGATAATCAGCCTCGAGGGGTGTGTGCTTCGCCTGGTCCAATCATGGACCCCCTGGGCGTGAACCGCGCCGTGTCACGCCACCCCGCAGGCGCCGGCCCCAACCCCACACTGAGCATGTGCGCCAGCCAAGCTGGAGCGCACAATAGTGGCTGACGTCACGGCGCTGTGTCCCGGAGCCGCGCGCCACTGTCCACTCCCACCGGCACGGAAAGCCTGAGCTGGATACAGCAAATGCTGATCCAGATCAGGAAAAGAGGGACATAAACAGTTCCCCTAATGTGTCCCAAGAGGGACAGCCTTGCCGTGCCGGGTCCACGCACAGAAACAGCAATAGACTCAGCACACATAACAAAAAGGGAATCTGGATAGAGGCCAATTAGTATCAACATTAAGTATAAATAAATACCGATGTATTTGGTGATATATGAAGAGGTTAATGTATCGATTATATGTCAGTGCACCTTGGCGTGAGAGACCACAGTGGAGCTGTTACACGGAGAGAAAATAAATGTAGTTAGCAACAAAACAGACATAAGTGGGATAGGACCTAATTGCTCCTCACTCCTGGGATCTAATTCCCAAAGAGGACCACCTGGATGTCTCCCTTGCCCTGGGGGATATGGGTATTGGATATACAAACTGGCCACTAGCATCACATAATAAGCCTCATATTAGTATTCATATTCCACATGATATGTAAGATGTGGGCTGTAGCGAGCCTTTAAATCATAGAAACATAAGAGGAGGCTGGAGTATTCACCGACAGGTACTGGGAGGAAAATCTACCTCTCCATGCCCCCAGAGTCAAAGCCCTCCAAAAAGGGCTTGAAACATGTGGTATCATTAAGTCCAGGGGGTCTGGTCACCCGCAAATTATAGATCCACCTCAGTTCGAGTTGGAGGAGATCCTTGTTCCAATCTCCCCCCCTTGAACCTGGGTGGACACGGTCCAAAATCAAGAATTTAATTCTCGGAAACAATCCCTGATGAACCAGGGCCGTGTGTCTCCCCAATGGTAGGTCGGGGTCGCATGTCTGCATGCTTCTGATGTGGCGGTATGCTCTATGCCAGAATTCCAATTTGGTTTTCCTGACATAGAAGCATCCGCAATCACACCAGAGCATGTAGACCACCCCCTTGGTTTTGCAGTTCGCAAAGTGTTTGGGCCTAAAGATACTGCCATCAGGTAAAGTGGGATTTTTTGTAGTGTACATATACCTACAATATCCACAGGCCCCACACATAAATGTGCCCCTGTATTTACAGTGCTGTGCAAATTTTTCATCCCTAAATTCGCTTCTCACCAATCTGGAGAATAAAGAAGTAGCCCTCCTGAAGGTAAAGAGTGGACTTTCAGGGAGGAGTTTCTGTAGGTTGGGGTCCATAGTGAGAATGTGCCAGAACTTGGACACAATTCTCTTGACTTCTGCATGTTGATTGCAATATTTTGTGATGATGCGCAAGGAATTGTCCTGGGTCTTGTTTTTTTGCGAGTAAATTAGAGTCTGCCTAGTATGTGTGATAGCCCGTTTATAGGCTTTTTTGAGGGAGTCTCACACGTAAATTATTTGCTTCATTTTTAAAAGTCGATTCATCAGTGCAATTTCTGCGCACCCTCAAGTACTGGCTGTGTGGTATTGACTTAATGAGACTGGGTGGATGGAAACTGGAGGCATGTAGGATGGTGTTCCCAGCAGCGGCCTTCCGAAAGAGGCCACTGCTGAGTCCACCACCCCGATCCCTGTGAACCATAACATCCAGAAACGCGATCTCACTGCGACTTGATGACATGGTGAAATAAAGATTGAAGCGGTTCCTATTCATGCACCCAAGGCATGAATGCAGAAGCTCTATGGGACCATCCCAGATGGTGAAAATGTCGTCGATGTATCTGAACCACAGCAAAAAGTGGTTCGTATACATCGACGAGTTTTCATCACTGAGGAAGGTGGTTTCCCATTCCCCTAGGTACAGGTTGGCGTAGGACGGGGCACAACATGTCCCGATTGCCACCCCCTGTACCTGGAGGAAATGGGATCCATCAAAGGTGAAAACATTGTGGTACAAGATGTATTCCAGCAGCTGTAAAATGAAGTCATTATAGGCCCAGTCTCCATCCCGTCTTTGATATATAGCCTTTTTGACAGCTCTAAGTCCCCCAACATGGGGAATAGAGCTGTACAAGGCCTCAATGTAGATCGTCACCAGGTATGCATTATCTGGTATGGTAAGGTTTTCTATAATTTTAAGGAAATGTATGGTATCTTTTACATACGATCGTAGGCTGGTAACATGGGGTTTGAGATGTTCATCAATCAAACGACTCGCGTTTTCGCTGATGGACCCTCTACCCGAGACGATTGGTCTCCCCGTGGGATTTTGGCTGTCTTTGTGGATTTTTGGTAATGAATAGAAGGTTGGTACAATAGGGAATTTAACTCTGATATATTCCTCGATAGTTTTGTTGATAATTTTGTTGTTATATGCAGTATCCACCAGGGAATAATATTCCTGGTGGAACCTATTTACCAAGTCTCTGGTGATTTTCTTGTACCAATTTTTATTCATTAGAATTTTCTGGCACATTGAAATGTATTGAGCATTGTCCATCATTTGCTGTATCCAGCTCAGGCTTTCCGTGCCGGTGGGAGTGGACGGCAGTGCACGGCTCCGGGACGCAGCACCATGACGTCAGCCGCTATTGTGCGCTCCAGCTTGGCTGGCGCGCATGCGCGGTGTGGGGTTGGGGCCGGCGCCTGCGGGGTGGCGTGGCGCGGTCCACGCCCAGGGGGTCAATGATTGGACCAGGCGAAGCACACACCCCTCGAGACTGATTATCAGTCAGCTGTTGGGGGGTGGGAATAGTAAGCCCAGGGGATATACCGTGTGCACAACTGATTGGTGTTGCAATCAGCTGTTAGCGCAACCTGCTCTGATATATACTCAAGCTCACTCACTCTGATCGGATGAGGATGCTGTACTCATGCTGTGCTGGCTGCTAAAGTAAGTTACTTCTGACAATGTGGGGCACCCAGGTTTTTACTCTCAAGCTTTTTTTGAGATACTGTTTGTGGTTTACAATATTGTAGCCTGCTTACACATTTTTTATTAGTCTTACTTTCCTTTCTTTAAAACCAGATTCCCTTTACTAGTCTCAGCTGTTTGGCTGTTAGCATGGATTTTGAGCCCTCCTCCCCTCCCCTACACTACAACCTATAGGGGTTATCTTTGGATTTAGTTTTCAGGTATGTTCCCTTAGCTAGTTCCCATATATGTGCATATAACTTGTACACTCCCTGGGATCCGTTACTTTTCGGATCCCAGCTCAAATTAGTGTCCACTTTTACTAAATTGCCATCTCTCATGGGGTTGTGTGCTTGGTCTTAGGTCCGAAGATTCTTTTGGACCCCAGCCCGCGCACAGGCGCCGCACCAAACTTTTGGACGTGGCTTTTCTCAGCACTTATTGGAACTGTACTCTATATACGAGTCACCTATAGTAAGTTACATTACCAACAATTGGATTTTCGTTATGTGCGCATGACCTGGGAGACCGCAGTGAAGCTGATTTTAGACTTGGATGCCTTTATAACATTTGCATTTTGAAAGTGAGTATGATTCTCACATAGACCTTCACTGGGTGTGTGGGGGGGGGGGGGGTAGCATCTCATATCTGTGTGTGTTGCTAATTATCCCCTGTTTTTGTCTCTTACTTTTGTAATTTTATAGATGGTAACTCTCACTTGTTAAACCTTGATGAAGGACTTTCCGAAATGCGTCGGTTTAGTGAGACTTACTACACTCCATACCATTGGTCTGTTCAATTGCCATGTTGTGGTATCCTCTATTTCATACATGTTGCCTTTGATGCATTTGTCTGTATATATTATTTTTGTTTGATGTTTATATGTTGTACTTTTTGTCACTTTTTTGATCTTTGGAATAAAATTACTTTTATACCTATATTGTATCATTTATGGTAATGCCCTAAAAATCCCACTGAAGGGGAATCCTTTGTTCTGTTTCTAAATTATGGGATGTGGCATACCTTTTTCTTTACTGCTTCCTGTCAGAGCCCCTTTGATCCTCTGAACCTGGTAGACAGACTTAAAACCCACTTTCCCTTCTCCTGGAGTTACCCCTCTATACCGTACTTGGGTATTCACTGTACTGCCTCTATTGCTATTCTCTACAAAAATAACTACCCGCCTATGTTCAAGAAACTATCAGCTGACCTTTCCCAATGGTCTTTACATGGAATGTCCTGGGTGGGCAGAGTAAATTAGATCAAGATGACCCTTTTACCGCAAATTCTTTATTTATTCCTCTCCCTCCCTATTCCCATAACTAAGATAAATATAAATAACAATCAGTTATCATTCGTTTTATCTGGGGTAAAAAGGGATTAGGCCTGCCTAACCTCTGATGGTTTTATCAGGCAGCACAGCTGGCCCAAATTTCTAATTTTTACTCTAGAGGCCCTAAACCAGACTGGATAGAGATGGAAAGGCAGGCGGTCCCAAATTATACAATAGATTTTTTGATATGGAGCCCTCCCAAGTCACCCCCCCGATTCTATCCCCAACCTTGTCTCACTCAGTAGCACTATGTGACTCACTGTATAAATTGAAGAATATAGCATCTGCTTGGCAGCCACTTGCCCATATCTTCCATAATCCTCAATTCAATTCACCCCAGGGATGGATATCAAGGACTTTCCGTGGTGGCTGATCAAAGGGTTGTTCCGAATAGGACACTTCTTCAACTCTAGTGGACCTCTCTAATGAATCCATTGCATTATTCTGAAATATTCCGCATTTCCCAAATTCCCCATTTCTTAAACTCAATCTGGAATCTCGCTGATATATTCAGCCCTGGCTTCTTTGATAGAGAAAGCATCCTACATGCAGAGTTGGGAAGGGGATCTCGAGATTGAATGGGACTTGAACACATGGCACTCCTGCTTCTCTAGATCATTTAAGGGGATTCATAATATCTCCCTGATCAAAGCTAATCTTAAAGTCATGTCCCGCTGGTACCTTGTCCCTACCCGCCTCGCCAAATTTTACCCGCAGTCTTCCCCCCTCTGCTCCAGAGGATGTGGACACCTGGGCACTCTATTCCATACCCTTGGGCAGTGCCCTAGAATAGGGGGCTACTGGAACAAAAGCTTTAATCTAATCTACAAAACCACTGTGGTGGCCGTGAACCAAGATCCAGCTATTACTCTTCCTAATCAAAGCATTCCTAGAATCTCCAAATATTCCAAAGCCCTAAACTTCTATAAAAAATATCCTGGATCATGTCCCAGGAAAAGATCTCCAGTATCATCCTTGACATTTCAGAGAAATTTGAACTGGTATGGGAACCCTGGACTCGATATGTCGCAATAACTCTATAACCCCAGCAGGGAGTAGCCTAAACTTGTCCCCCCAGGCACCTGCACCATTAGCTCTCCATGTGGGTTCTTCTCTACCCCTCTACCCCTTCTAATGCTCTTCACCCCTATCTGAAGCTCTTTCCTATTTTCCTTCTGACCTCACTTCCTCTCTTGTACTAGCCAGACCAAATAGCCTTTACAGGCTAATGATCTGATTTCATAACTATAGCTTTTGGTTCCTGAACATGGACCATGATCCTTGGGGCTTGTGGGCTCAGTCCTCAGGTTCTAGAGGTTATAGACCCTCGGGACTGAGTCAACAAGACTGATTACTGACAACATGACTTGCTGGAGAAATCCTACCTAATCCTAGGGAATCAGGAATGATCCCTGCAGGTACTCAATGTAGGCGATGTCTGAACAACCTAATTTTCCCCTGGAGGGGGTCCTCCACATCGCCTACCGAGATATTTCTAGTGCAGCTCCTACTTATGCTACATTGGTGGGCGAGTGCAAGAGCCACATAGGAGCAATTCTTTGTTTCTGCTGTTCTTGCTCGGACGCTAATGTTACAAGTGTCGTGTTCTTATAGTTTACTGATTATCCTTGAGCACCAGGTGGCATTTATCTAGTTTCGTTATCCAATTTCCCTAGATGTTAATCAGCAAGGACCCTTCAAGCTGTACAACCTTATTATAGAGTAACACTTGATCTGATCTCATAACCCCATTATAAGTCTACCTTGTAGAGCCTATTCATTCTAATTCCTGTTAATGTTGGTCACCATCCATATTTCTGTACCGGATAAAATCCACCAAATTCTGGATGATAAATAATGCAGCCTGCGTTCTGACTTTGCTCCCATTTGGGGTGTTTGGGAGGGGAGCAATATCCTCGCTTCATGTTCGGGAGTCAGGCCCAAAACAATGTTTGACACACATCTTTTCACGAAAGAGGGGTGTACTCACTTTTGTTGCCAGCAATTTAGACATTAATGGCTGTGTATTGAGTTATTTTGAGGGGACTGCAGATTTACACTGTTATACAAGCTGTACACTCACTACTTTACATTGTAGCAAAGTCTAATTTCTTCATTGTTGTCACATGAAAAGATAGAATAAAATATTTACAAAAATGTGAGGGGTATACTCACTTTTGTGAGATACTGTTTATATATCTGTTTATATATATATATATATATATATATATATATATATATATATATATATATATATATATATATATATGTATATAAATGACTGTAGTTTCATTATATATATTTAATTAATTTAATTGAAAAGGTATACAGTATGTTCAGTTGTCAGTTAAGGAAATGTATGTAAAGTTGCCTTACAGGGATAAAAATAAAAGATAAAAAATAATGGCCATACTACATGAAAAAAACCCAGCAAACAGTATTTTATCAACACAATCTACTTACCTACACAGGTGACCCCAGAGTAGTCCAGATTATAACCCATTGGACACTCACATCGAAAAGATCCATCTGTATTTATACAATGACCGTTTGCACATATTCCTGGATTTTCTAGGCATTCATTGACATCTAAAAAGGACAAAAATGCAAACCATAAGTAAAATGACAGCCAAGATAAATAATATGACACTAATATGTATATATGTTTTTTTTTACATACGTGTTTCAGTTACTAATAGCAATATATACAACTACTACATATACCAATTGTTATCATATAAACTAGCCATTCCCAACCAGGGTTCTGCGGGAACCTAGGGTTTCTCCAGAGGTTGCTTGGGGTCCTTGAACTGTGCCAGATTAACCTCCTATTTGTTGGTGCTTTCATAGGCCTGGGGTCAATGCCACTTGGCAGATCCATTTGCATGAACCCAAAGATTATTATTATTCACGATTTATATAGCGCCAACAGTTTACATAGTGCTTTACAATGTAGAGGGGGGAAAACACAATTACAGTACAAAGATCTGTTAAGCTGTCTGTAAGGGTGGCATTTGGACCATTACTGTGAGGGGTACTTTCTCCCCAGTAGTTATCGATGTAGGCAGCATTTTTCACACTGCCCACCAATACTATTTTTGCAAGGGTTCTTCCGACTGAAAATGAATGAGAAACATTATAAACGTTATGAAGTACTAATTTGTGACCAGAAATGTGTCGATTTGTGTAGATTGTAATATCTATTTACTAAAATGTTAAAATGTATACAATTTATTGTGTTCCAGGATCTAAAGCAGGGCGTATATAAGCTGATGTTCAATAACTAGAAAGTGTAGAAGTTAACATGCAATTTTTACATACATACATTTTTAGTTGTGGATATATTAGGGAGGGTTACAACCCCTTTTAGGCTTTTATTTGCTGCTGGGTCCCGATGGGCTTATTTACCTTTCCTGCCTATCCCGAAGAAGCAACAAGAAAAGAGGGGACATTTCTCTAATATAAACACACTTCCTATTTTAGAGATTTGTCATAGGAACATACCGTATATACTCGAGTATAAGTCGAATTTTTCAGCACATTTTTTAGTGCTGAAAGTGCCCCCCTCGACTTATACTCGAGTCAAGCACTTTTCTGCAGCAAAAAATTTAATTTTCCGAACCGACTTTGAGGCCCCGTATCTCAGGGCCACTTGGTGCTAGGAACTCCAAATTTGATGTGCGAACCCAGTGGACCTGGTACCACAACATATCCAAAGCTGAAGTTCCTAGCACTAAGTGGCCCCGAGATACGGGGCCCCAAAATCGGTTCGGAAAATGTCATTCTCTGCTGCAGAAAAGTGCTTGACATTTTCTGAACCGACTTTGGGGCCCCATATCTCAGGGCCACTTGGTGCTAGGAACCCCAAATTTGGTGTGCAAACCCAGTGGACCTGGTTCCACAACATATCCAAAGCTGAAGTTCCTAGCACTAAGTGGCCCCGAGATACGGGGCCCCAAAATCGGTTCGGAAAATGTCATTCTCTGCTGCAGAAAAGTGCTTGACATTTTCTGAACTGATTTTTGGGGCCCTGTATCTCGGGGCCACTTGGTGCTAGAAACCCCAGCCTTGGAAATTTTATGGTGCTAGTTCCACTGGGTTTGCACACCAAATTTGGGGTTCTTAGCACTAAGTGGCCCTGAGATACAGGGCCCCAAATTCAGTCAACTGTGTCCATCTGCTGCAATGTCATTTCGGGACCCTTTAGGTTCAGAGACCCCAAATTTTGGCTGCAGCTAGGGGGCATCTAGGAACCCTTAACTACTGAGTTTAAAGTTCAGGGGACCTATGGCTGCAAATGGGCACAGTGAGGCTGCAAATGGGCACAGTGAGGCTGCAAATGGGCATTGTTGACCCTCTTTTCCACTTACAGTAGCTGTGCATTTCTCACCCTCGTCTTATACTCGGGTCAATACGTTTTTCCCATTTTTTTGTGGTAAATTAGGGCCTCGACTTATACTCGGAACGACTTATACTCGAGTATATACGGTATGTCACAATTTGAGGAGTTTGCTTTACTTCTTGCTCTGCTAAAAACTCAGAAATGTTGGACTTCCCATCACTTTCTTCTTAAATGACAAATTACAACCAGGACAAACAGAGAGATTCATTTTCTCAGTGGGAACAAAGACAGCAATAAAAACCTAGCAAGGGGGTTTAACCCTTCCCTACTGTATCTAAAAACAAAAAATGTCTTTACGATAAATTTTAAATGTTTCTAAAACTGAAAACTAAGGTGGGTTTGGTGATCAGGAGAGCAAATATGAGAACTTGCATTATCAATTGCGATTCTCGTGTTTAAATTATTGCTATTTCTTTTCCAACAAATATTTACCTTCTCTGGTGTCACCAATACCAGGGATAGTACCATGCCCAAATGGACATACATCTAGGAAAGCCACTGAAAAGAAAAAAATATATAATGAAAATAAAAAACAATAAAGGATTTTGCTATGAAGTTATTTTCTGGCTGTGATCATTCGCTGTATGGTACATCATTAAAGCTGTAGAAATGAAAGAAATGGCAAAAATCACAGACATGGTAGACAAGAAAAAATATAACAGAGTTGCAGCCAAACCAGATCTGAGAACAGAGGTTTGGCAACGCTTACGAAAAGGCAGGAAGAGCTTGTTGAAAGGATAGCTGTCTGACTTCGTCTTCCTTCCCAATCATTTTTCCATAGCATTCAATGTAAAAATCTTGCCCTTGGCCAGACTAACAGTGTTTTTAGCTGGCATTTGCAGCCTTAAGCCATCAAAGAGCAAACGCAGGTCAAAACATTTCTGCCTTTGTCTTAATGTAGGGAAAGTAATAAAAGAAGTATAGTAACAGCCTGTATACACTTACCTTCTCCTTCCTTGGGGCACAGTTCACAAGGATCTCCCCAGCCCTCTCCAGGCATTTTGCTACAGCAGCAGGATGCTTTGGTGCTGTTATATGCTTTGGGTACTGAACATTTTCCATTCTCAAATTTGGTGAAACAAAAGCTTTGACGAGTATCTGTGAAAATGTATAATACTCGTGTTTAGAGTTCTAAACAATCAATATCTGGTGACAAAGTGACATAGTTTTTCTTTTTACTAGGATTACTTTGTTAGTGTTTTTTTTATACATGTTTTGCTTGATTTTCTTTGTCTTTTTCCTGTTTATTACTTTTATTTTTATAATTTTTTTAAATTCCTATATATGTAAGACGTCTACATGGCTTAGATTACTATTTATGCTATAAAATATTGTTATCTTCTGAAATAAATACAATCTGTTTTTGAATGTGTAATTTATGTTTCATCGACATTCAAATTTTGCCACCTACCATAACATCTTCTCCTGTTATCTGATAAAACAAATCCTGGTGGACAGATGCATTGAAAGCTTCCTGGGGTGTTTGCACAGGTGCCAAAAAGACAGATATTGGGTTCTTCTGTGCATTCATCAATATCTATAAAGTAATCACATAATAGGGTTAAAAGATACTCAGGTGGACAGATATCAATTCCTTCAACCAAAATCAAAATCTCAGTTCTTTATTAGAATCTTTTGCATTGGTATCACGCTGAATCGCGTTTTGAGTCCTTTGGTCAAAATGATTTTAGTGTTAAAACCCACAAAGTACAGACATCCAGAAGTCCAGTGCTGATGGTCCATAGCTCCATGCAAACATATTTGGTGGTCTCCTATGCATAGGAGGCATACACGGCATGGGTGTCTGCTGTTATACTTCATTACATCTCATATAACTAAGATAAAGTAGAGTATTGCAGATTCCAATATTGGTTGTTGTACACCACAACTACACAATTGTTATGTTAATTGTTGTAATGAGGACTGGCTGTGTAATATTATTACTCAAAACCCCTAGGTGCCTTCCACAGTTTGATGAGCTGTCTTTTATTACTGTCTCTTCATTGGATAGTTTGGAGATTGCCGTGTTAGAAAAGATCTATTGGTCTTGGTTAGCTTTTGATGCTCAAAGCTTCCCTTTTATCCCAAAAAATCATGCCTTTTTCAAAGTTTGTAAAGAGCAGGTTTTGTATCTTATTATATAATGTGAATACAATAAGATAAATTGCCCTAAAGAACCAAAACCATATAAAAGCACTTATTGTATACAACACTGGGTAATACATTTAAAACATTTTAATAAACCATATTATAGCTAATGCTGTATGCAATGTTTAGGCTTTTAGCATTTTTATTTAGGTTATTGTATTGAGATAAAGGAATCTCCCATTGTACCCATAGGTGTGCTTTGGAATTTTTGTTTGAGAGGAGCCTGTACAGAATTGAAGGAACATTAGGGAAATGGTTTGTTTGACTTTTAGCAATCAGTTTTGCAAGGTACGTGTCTTCTTTTTTCAGGATAACCTTCTTGCACAGGTGATTTCAGCTAGGTCTACACTGGCAAATAAATCTAATTGCTGCAAAGAAATTTAGTTCCTTGTTGCCCATCATTTTATTAGCAGCACAATGTGCAACTAATAACTTGCTGGTTAGAAGCTGAACCATGTGAACCTTGAGTGGAGAGTGTGAACAAGTTTTGCTTTTGACTGCTGGTGATTGCTGTGTTGCACTTTTAGGTTTGGGGGGTTTTCCTTGCAGCTTTTTTTAACACCCTCTCTGTCACTTTTTAAACAGCCTTTTTTTTTTCTTTCCTTCTTTCAGCCTACTAATTAAGGATAGTGGTTAATTGGTCACAGGTGCTTGAGGCCTATATAACTTTCTGTAGAACTCATTTTGTGCCTGCTCATCTTTGAGCTTGCTGGAACTTAGACCAAGTGGAACTGGACTAAGTAGTGAGTTAAAAACCAGGAAAAACAGGAGGTTATAACAGGGTTCAAAGTACCTGAGTAATGTGAGTACCGGAGTGTAGTCTGAGTAGTGTGTGGATCGTTAGTACCTGTGTATTGTGTATACTTGTGTATGCCGTGTACCTGTGTATTGTGAGTGCACATTGTCTTTCGAGTGCAAGTGGTGCGCGAGTGCACGTGGTCTACGAGTGCACACTGTCTGCGAGTGCACGTGAGTCTGTGAGTGCACGTGGGTGCAAGTACTTGTGTATTGTCTTGTTGAGTACCTGTGTATTGTATTGTTGAGTAGTAATGTCAGGAAGCTAGTTGTTGGGTAGTATGGACAGGTAAAATCCCAATCCTCATTAAATTGGTAGGTATGATGCCCAGCAGGTGTGGAGATGCAACTTGTGTA
This sequence comes from Lithobates clamitans, assembly GCA_037952925.1. NCBI lineage: Eukaryota > Metazoa > Chordata > Amphibia > Anura > Ranidae > Lithobates > Lithobates clamitans. The sequence goes on from JBBGZY010000675.1 coordinate 1,719,929, forward strand.
CATCTTGCGGCATGTATGCGTGCCTTGATTATCTGATCGAGGGAGAATACTGCTGTGCAAAATGTAAGCACATTGTTTCACTGGAAGCCCAGGTTCTGAATCTGGGGAAGCAACTGTCAGCACTTAGAAGACCCTCCATACTAAAGGAGAGCCGGGAACATACCCGGCAGGTGCCGGCAGGGGCCAGCACAGAGGCAGGTGGAGACACAGAGGTTTAGGTACCAGGAAAGAGTATATGGGTGACAGTCAGGAAGGATAGAGGGGAAAGTGCCAGGAAGGCTGATCCTGGGCTGGAGCATCCCAATAAGTACGCTCCATTGAGTGACATTGGTGAAACCAGTCAGGGACCAGCACTGCTGGAGCTGAGGGACTCTCCTAGCTGCCAGGGGAAGAACTCCTCCAGTAAGAGTGGGGGGAAGTAAAGGGAAAGGATAGACAGTTTATTGTGGTAGGGGACTCAATTCTTACAGAGAGGGCAATCTGTGACAAAGACCTTAAGCGCCAAACTGTATGCTGTCTACCGGGCGCTCGGGTTCAGCACATCACAGATCTGATGGACAGATTACTGTGAGGGGCTGGGGAAGACCCGGTTGTCATGGTGCCCATTGTCAAAGGCAGAAGGACTGTCCTAAAGAACGATTTTAGGGACTTGGCAGCTAAGATTGAGAAAAAGCTAAATATAGAAATATTTGCAAAAATTTACTTTATAGGCACACACATATAAGATAAAAATTGGAATTTTAATTGGATAGAGTTAAAATTGTTTTTATCAAAACATAAAACAAAAAAAACATCATATTAATGCATAACCCCAAAGACTCAAATAACACCTCCAAATATTATATTCTAATCCAATGGATTGAAATTAGAAATAACCAGTAGCAGCATCCAAAAGGAATAATGTGCGTGGAGTGGTAGAGTCACACTTGGGAGCTAAATTGAGGAAAAGGACCTCCAAGGTAGTATTCTCAGGAATACTATAAGTACATCGAACCACACCAGAAAGGCAGAGAGAGATTAGGAAAGTAAACAAGTGGCTGAGGAGCTGGTGTAGTAAGGAGGGGTTTGGGCTCCTGGAGGACTGGGCTCACTTCTCAGTAGGTCGCCAGCACTATAGAAGGGACGGACTGCACCTAAATGAGGAGGTGCAGATGTGCTGGGAGTAAAGATGGCCAAAAAGTTTTTTAACTAGGTGACGGGGGGAGGGTCCAGAGGTAGAGATAGTCAGCGCAGAACATAGTCCAGAGGGTAGTATTGGGGGCATTAGTGGTAGGTTGACTAAAGCACATAAACCCAAGGTAAGTATAGTAACAAGTCCTAGTTGTAATCTTGGAACACCCAATTAGAGGATAGTATGCAACTGGTCTAAACTACGTGGCATGTTCACCAATGCCAGGAGCCTGGCGGACAAGATGGGTGAACTAGAGATACTGTTGTACAAGAAGGATTTGGATTTTGTGGGAATTTCAGAGACCTGGTTCAACAGCTCTCATGATTGGCGGGCAACCATTCAAGGGTATACCCTTTAGGGATAGAGAGGGTAAAAAAGGGGAGGGGTATGCCTGTATATCAAGAATAATGTACAATTGAATGTGAGAGATGACATCACTAAGGGAGCTAGGGAGGAGGTGGAAGCTCCAAAGGGATGAAGCTAAAGGGAAAATAATACTGGGAGTATGCTATAGGCCCCCTAACCTGAGGGAGGAGGGGGGGCAGACCTCCTATCACGATCTGGATTAGCAGCAAGGATGGGAAGTGTAATCATAATGAGGGATTTTAATTTTTTTTAAATTATCCAGACATAGACTGGGCGGAGAAAACCACGCATTCGTCTAAGGCTTGCCAGTTTCTAAATGTCTTGCAGGGCAATTTCATGGGCCAGATGGTAGACACACCAACTAGAAATAAAGCGTTACTAGATCTACCGATTACCAACAGCACAGACCTGATCACAGATGTGGAAATACAGGGCAATTTAGGAAACAGCGATCACAGGTCAATTGGCTGCAGTATAAATCACACAAATAGGAAACATAAGGGAAATACAAAGACACTGAATTTCAAAAGAGCCAACTTCCCTAAACTATGAACCTTGCTAGAAGATATAAATTGGAATAAAATCTTAGGAACAAAGAACATGGAGGAGAGATGGGTTAGCTTTAAGAGCATTAAATAAGGGCATTAGCATGTGCATCCCATTGGGTATTAAAATTTAAAAGAGCGAACAAAAGTCCTGGATGACTTAACGCCAATGTAAAAATGCATATAAAAGCAAAAGAGAAGGCCTTCAAAAATACAAGGTTGAGGGATCATCATCAGCATTCAAACTTTATAAAGAATGCAACAAGAAATGTAAGGGTGCAATTAGGGTGGCTAAGATAGAACATGAAAGACACATAGTGGAGGAGAGCCAAAAAAATTCCAAGAAATTCTTTAAGTATGTAAACAGTAAAAAAGGAAGGACAGACGGTATCGGCCCCATAAAGAATGAGGAAGGACATCTGGTTACAAAGGATGGGGAGATGGCGAAGGTATTGAATTTATTCTTCTCCTCAGTCTTCACAAGGGAATCAGGGGCCTTCAGTAACCAAAACTGCAGTGTTTATCCTCGTGGCACATCACAGGAAGCACTCTCATGGCTAACAGAGGACAGAATTAGAATTAGACTTGGAAAAATTAACATTAATAAATCACCGGGACCGGATGGCTTGCACCCGAGGGTACTTAGGGAAGTCAGTCAAGTAATTGCCAGACCATGCTTCCTAATTTTTACTGACAGTCTACTGACTGGAATGGTACCAGCGGATTGGAGAAAAGCCAATGTAGCACCAATATTTAAAAAGGACCCAAAATACATCCCTGGGAATTACAGACCAGTTAGCCAAACATCAATATTATGCAAGCTCTTGGAGGGATGATAAGGGACTATATACAAGATTTTAGTAATGAAAAAAGGTATCATTAGCAGTAATCAGCATGGATTCATGAAGAATTGTTCTTGACAAACCAATCTATTAACCTTCTATGAGGAGGTGAGTTGCCATCTAGATAAAGGAAGGCCCGTAGACGTGGGGTATCTGGATTTTGCAAAGGCATTTGACACAGTTCCCCATAAACGTTTACTGTACAAAATAAGGTCCATTGGCATGGACCATAGGGTGAGTACATGGATTGAAAACTGGCTACAAGGGCGAGTTCAGAGGGTGGTGATAAATGGGGAATACTCAAAATGGTCAGGGGTGGGTAGTGGGATCCCACAGGGTTCTGTGCTGGGACCAATCCTATTTAATTTGTTCATAAATGACCTGGAGTATGGGGTAAACAGTTCAATCTCTGTATTTGTGGACGACACTAAGATAAGCAGGGCAATAACTTCTCCGCAGGATGTGGAAACCTTGCAAGATGATCTGAACAAATTAATAGGGTGGGCAACTACATGGCAAATGAGGTTTAATGTAGAAAAATGTAAAATAATGCATTTAGATGGCAAAAATATGAATGCAATCTATACACAAGGGGGAGAACCTCTGGGGGAATCTAGGATGGAAAAGTATCTGGGGGTCCTAGTAGATGACAGGCTCAGCAGCGACAAGCAATGCCAAGCTGCTGCTAACAAAGCAAACGGAATATTGGCACGCATTAAAAAGGGAATAAATTCCAGAGATAAAACGATAATTCTTGTGCTCTATAAGACTCTGGTTCGGCTGCACCTGGAGTATGCTGTCCAGTTCTGGGCACCAGTCCTCAGGAAGGATGTACTGGAAATGGAGCGAGTACAAAGAAGGGCAACAAAGCTAATAAAGGGTCTGGAGGATATTAGTTATGAAGAAAGGTTGCGAGCACTGAACTTATTTTCTCTGGAGAAGAGACAAGTGAGAAGGGATATGATTTCAATTTACAAATACCATACCTGTGACCCCACAATAGGGATAAAACTTTTTTGCGGAAGGGAGTTTAACAAGTAACGTTGCCACTCATTAAAATTAGAAGAAAAGAGGTTTAACCTTAAACTACGTAGCGGGTTCTTTACTGTAAGAGCGGCCAGGATGTGGAATTCCCTTCCACAGGGGGTTCTCTCAGCGGGGGGGCATCGATAGTTTCAAAAAACTATTAGATAAGCACCTGAACGACCGCAACATATAATCACACACATAGGTTGGACTTGATAGTTTTTTGCAACCTCACCTACTATGTAACTATGTAACTATGTAACTATGTAACTATGTAATGTGTTGCAAATGAGGAGACTTCCAATAAATAGTTAAATCTCTCATTTCCAAAGATAGTTAACCTCCAGCATAGCCCTGCTTGAAATGATAAAAGAGGGTGATATATGAAGAAGTAAGGGTGACAACTGGAAAGTAAAGCATGAATCACTGTTCTAGAATATAATGCTCCCTGTAAATGGAGCAAAGAAACCTGTCATGTGAGAAAACTCTAGTTGCTTGGCTACCATACTAGCCTCTTGCTTCAAGACTTTTATATACTGATATGGAACAAGCACACAGATAAAGACATCTGACTTTTCTTTGAGATTTCTGATCCTTCTTACCTGTACAGGGTTATTCCACAAAGACCAGTGCATCAGAATAACAGTCATGCAACAATATGCATAGCTTCTAACTGTCCCTCATTTGAAAGGACTGTCCCTCTTTGGGAATCAAATCCCTCTGTCCCTCTTTCATTCATGGTTGTCCCTCATTTCGAATAGATATTTATTCCTTAATAATAAAGGCAATATCCGACTATCAAAAATACTATACTACACTTATGCCCTGTACACACGATAGGATTTTCCGATGTAAAATTTGTGATAGGACCTTGTTGTCGGAAATTCCGACCCTGTGTGGGCTCCATCACACATTTTCCATAGGAATTTCCGACACACAAAGTTTGAGAGCTTGCTATAAAATGTTCCGACAACAAAACCCGTTGTCGGAAATTCCGATCGTGTGTACACAAATCCGACGCACAAAGTGCCACGCATGCTCAGAATAAATTAAGAGACAAAAGCTATTGGCTGCTGCCCCGTTTATAGTCCCGACATATGTGTTTTACATCACCGCGTTCAGAACGATCGGATTTTCCGACAACTTTGTGTGACCGTGTGTATGCAAGACAAGTTTGAGCTAACGTCGGAAAAAATTCTAGGATTTTGTTGTCGGAATGTCTGATCAATGTCCGACCGTGTGTACAGGGCATAACCCTTTCACACAGACCTTTTTATGATCACAATATATTTTTTTAAATGCCTGCATAAAGGAAACAGTAATTGAAAAAGCACTTTTGGGTTTAGCCAATCTTTTTTTGACTATTAATCACAAGGGGCATGCCAGGGGGTGTGTCCTTTGCCACCAACTTTGTGCTAAAGGGTGTCATTCTTTTCCATCCCAGAAAGTTGAGACGTGTGAGTATGTGTGTTGTGATGGCTTGAATTACACAGACGGGTCATCTCCATTCTTTTGGCTACTAAGGTGTGTTGGCAGTCTATTTCAAATTAAGTTTATGCAGTCCATATTTTAACGAACCACAAAGGTCTGAAGGGTGCCTTACTTAAATGGGTAATTAAAAATAAATTCCAGCATGACTCAAAATTATCACTGAAGATTTTGTGTCATGCTGGACTGAATTGTGAGGATAAATTAAATCCAACGGGGTGGACCTGTTAGCTTCCGAGCCAGTGGTCTCATCTGTTGAAGGTGCAAGCCTGTCCTGGTTGATCCTTATTCCTAGAGTTATTTGACATATGCTGATACTAACCTTATGTTCTATAGAGGTTGGCAGCTCTTGTGTGTTATATACAGTATGTGAGCACAGCAGTGGAGGTTAGTTGGTCTGTCTGCAAATATCACAGGCATTATATTATGATTATCTAATATGGAGTAAGAGCTGTGGATTATGTGCTCTCTCAATATTGGATGCAGTATTTTTCCAAAAAGAAAAAAAAAAATCACTCTTCACAATTCTCAAGCACACAGACTGAGCTATTGGCAGTGTAACATGGGGCCTGCCAAGCTATACAGGTCAGTAGACAGTGACATTGAGGAGACTGTCTGCATTCTCACATGTGCAGAAGCAATTATCTACAACAATATTAAAATGTCTTTTTCTATTAGTAAAAGATGTTAATTTCTGGGGCTGCGTATCTGATGTAAGTCTTGATGTGTAATGTAATATCTTTAATGTTTCGCCTAATTTGTCTGTGAACATTATCCAGAATGTGCTGTGGTGAAAGACATGTTTATTGCCTTGTGAATGGGGAAGTAAAACAGATACATTCAACGGATGCTCATGGATCTCTAGCTACTTTTTAAAGGGACAGTAAGCCTACCAGTTACCTGATACCAAGTAATTCAAAAACATTCACAAAAACACATGCTAAAGCAAGTTGGACTGGTTTGACTATTGTGACAAATGATATCAAAGCTGGTGTGTCTGGAAGCATCTGTGGGCATTTGCAAACCCCAGTGGGCTACACAGTCTCATGAACATCAATTCTTTACTCTCAGCAAATTAATGGAAAGCTGTATTCAAAGAATGTGAGGGTATACAATTGCTGATCCTTCTTTCTTAAAATGCTATTTGCCTTGCCGTCATGATATTTCAATGGCTTCAATACTTTCTGGGTATTTCTGGAATAAGCATGCCGATGATGGATTCCAGCTTTACTAATCTTCTTATGTGGTACTCTGTATGTGGTATTCTGCGACTGAGAATGTACTGAGGCCAGATACAGTCAGGTAACTAGCATGCTTAAAAGGATATCAGCAGTGGAAAAAACCCTCAATTCTGTCACTACAGATAACCTCTAAAGCTGAACTCCATTGAAACATCTAAATATACTTATTAAAGAGGAACACTCATTAGCATTACAAAAAAAGCAATAAGGTCTGCACTAATATAGTCCGTCATGCAATAGTAGCATGTAATAATGAATGATACATGCAATACTTGAAATAATATACTGAAGATGGCAGTGCTTGAAGTGAAAAAACCAGATATCACCCCTGAAGCACAGAGTGACCATGAATGATCAGCAAAAGTGATAAATCACAAAATGGTAGGACTCCAGAATAACACAGGTCAGTATGCAAATGAAATAAAGCATAGCCAAGTCCTCCAATATCCCACGACTGTTGTTATTATGAATTTCAGGAGAAACAATTCTCTCAATATCCTGCATTCACAGGAATATTCCCAGAACAAAAAGCAGAGAAACGCCAATGGTATAAAAGTAGGGTGTAATTCTGCAACATTGAAAGGAATGGGAGGTTGGGAAAGAGAGGGACAGGAGTTAATAAGAAAAAGTTTATTAAAACTTCTTTAGTAAGCACTTGCCGACTGCACACTGTAGCTTTACTGCTACAGTGCGGGCCAGCTGAACAGAATCACATATATATACGTGTAGGGGGTGCGCCGATCAGCAGGTAAATGGTTGGCGGCAGCCGCTGATCGACAAGGAGGAAGATAAGACAGAGTTCTGCCTATGTGAACAATACAGAGCTCTGTTAGTGGGGGTGTGCTGGTTTTTGTTTCCCTGCAAAGCAGCAAATAAAAACCAGCACATCCCTTAGTGAAAGCACCTCACTGTAGGTGTTGCCATGGCTTTTTGTAGTGATTTTATAGCAATAATATGGAGTGAGAATTTAAGACCATGTGTTGGTACAAGCTAAGGTTCCCCCCATTGATATGTAAATAAACCATTCTGATAGAGCAGTGGTTCTCAACTCCAGTCCTCGGGACCCACCAACAGGCCAGATTTTAAAGTATTACCTTGGGGAGTTGCAGACTAGAATACGGCAATCACTGAGCAGCAAGTGATATCACCTGTGATGTATTTCAGCTATCTTGCAAACCTGGCCTGTTGATGGGTCCTGAGGACTGGAGTTGAGAACCACTGTGATAGAGGATGCTTATTTTGCTAGAAAGGATAATTGGCTTGTGCATGTTGTAGGCATATTTTGTAACTATGAATTGTGTTTTGTGCAGTTGTATGCACAGATTTTCTGTTTAGTAAAGCATTGATACTCTACAGAAGTCTAAGCTACCTTGGCTTTTACCGCAAGAACCTTTAATAGACATAAAGCAAAACACTGTACACACATAAATACTGGTTAGGCACACATTTAACCCATTGACCACCCTACACGTTTAACCCCTTCCCAGCAAGTGTCATTGGTACAGTGACAGTGTATATTTTTCTGATCACTGTACTAGTGTCACTGGTTTCCACTAAGTGGCAAAAGTGTCAGTTATGCCTGATTCACACTTATGCAGGTTGCAGTTTGCATATTGCAGGTGCATTTTGCATTTTTCAATACATACTTTTCATCCATTGAAGTCTATGGAACCAAAAACCAGAAAACAGTCCTTGGTCCTTTTTATAAAATGCACAGATGTGAACTATATCCATAGGAAACCATGTTAAATGGACTGTAGTGTGTTTCTGCAAAACTGAAAACGCTCTAAAAATGCATAGGTGTGAACCAGATCTTAATGTCAGATTGTCTGCCATACTATCGCAGTCCCACTATTAGTCACTAAAGCTTTATTTGTGGGAAAAGAAAAAAATATATAAATGTAATTTGTGTACAGCGTTGCATGACCGCGCAATTGTCAGTTAAAGTAACTCAGCGCCGTATAGCAAAAAATGTCATTAAGGGGGTAAATCTTCCAGAGGTCAAGTGGCTAGATACATTTTTCATGACAGTTTTACCTGCCTAAAGATTTGTATTTTGTCCATCCAATGCTGGGATTTACACAGCTCTACCACACAGCACACCCTGGTTTAGCAGGGAGGAGACTTGATATTCTGCTGGAGTTTCACTTTTACTTATAGGTCCTTTCTTCACCCTCACTCTGTGACTGGACAGTAAAATGAGAAGCAACATTCACAAGATCTTTGTCCCTCTAATCTCTCCTTCTAGTAGCATGACTCCTTGCACTGCAGCGCCCCTGATTAACTCATTTTGATGTTCCTGCCTCCCCCTCTTGAAGCACTGCTGTATAGACTGTACAGTAGACTGCATACTGTATATCTATATATAATTTTTTAATAATGTATTGCCCCATTTTATGTTCTTCATATTTGCTCTTCGTATTTGCCTAGTACATTTTGGTCGTATATCCAGCACTGCAGTAACACTTGGTGACATGACGAGTCCCATAAGTTTAAGCTGGTGCAGTGGCTAGCACAAGTAGTGTCCCGCAGCCACCAAGAAGACAAAGACAGGCCCATCGAGCCCATAGTGCCCTTCCAGCTGCATTTGCCAATCCTAATTGGGAGCCCACCACTTCTGCAGTGCCTGTACTTCACCGATTTACTGGCCAACCTGGAATTCAGGTGGAAATAGTTGATTTTACGTCACTTGATTTTTATGCGCTGTTTTTCATGGAAGATCTCTATAGATCCATTGTGGACCAAAGCAATTTGTATGCTGGTCAATTGATCACCGCTAATCCCCAGTTGACCCTTGCCAGAGATTGGAAACCTATTACGGTTTCCAAATTTAAGACCTTCCTGGGCCTATTCCTCCTCATGGACATAACTAAAAAGAGTGAGTTGCGGTCATATTGGTCCACTGACCAATTCATCAAATGCTCGTGTTCTCTGCCTCCATGACCAGGATGCGATACGAGCAGATCTTGTGGTTCATGCAGTTTAATGATAATGAACTCTGTCATCCTTGGAGTGACCCTGGATACGAATTGCTCTACAAAATTCGGCCCCTCGTAAACCACTTCAACCAACAGTTTGCAGCCTTGTTTACTCCAGATAAAGTTGTCTGCATTGATGAGTCCCTGATTACATTTTCTGGCCACTTGTCTTTCAAACAGTATCTTCCCTGCAAGCGTGCCAGATATGGGGTCAAGTTGTATAAGCTCTGTGACAGGGCAACAGGCTAGACTATAGTTTTATGGTTTATGAGGGAAAAGACAGTCACGTGGAGCTCGAGAACCGCCCAGACTACATAGGGAGCGCTGGTAAGATTGTGTGGGACTTGGTGTCACCCTTATTCAGAAAAGGGTACCACTTGTACGTGGACAAATATTACACAAGCGTGCCACTTTTTAGTCACCTTTTTGATTGTGGAATTGGTGTATGTGGCACTGTGCAAACTAATCTCCGGGGCTTCCCCCAACGGCTTGTACATTCCCGACTTAGACGGGGGAGAGAGCCTGCTTGAGATGTAAAAGGTTGCTCACAGTGAAGTGAAGGGAAATACGGAATGTTTTTGTTCTGTCCTCCCTTCACACAGATACGACAGTCAAAATTCCAATGGCTACTGGTGTTGTGAAGCCCCTCTGTGTCCACGTATACAACCTTAACATGGGAGGGGTGGACTTTAATGACCAGATGTTGGTGCCTTACTTAATTGCCTGTAAGGCCAGACGCTGGTATAAAAAAGTGTCTGTATATTTATTCCAATTGGCTCTGCTGAACGCTTATGTGCTATACAAAGAGTCAGGACGAACTGGATCCTTCCTAAAATTCCTGGAAGAGATCATCACAGCCCTTCTGTTTCCAGACGGTGCTGTGCCCCAATTTCCCAACGCAAATGCAGTGGGCTGGCGGCATGAGCGGCATTTTCTGTATGTCCTCCCTGGTACCCCTGCCCAAAGAACACCACAAAGAAGATATCTTGTCTGCAGAAAACGCGGATTTAGGCGTGACACCCGCTTTTGTTGTCCCTCCTGTCCTGACCAACCTGGTCTCTGCATCGGTAACTGTTTCAAATGCTACCACACACTAGTGGAGTATTAGCGTAGGGTACAGCACTGCACAGTCCAAGGGCACGCTTACACAGGGTCTCGAAAGATGGCCATCACATTTTGAGAGACCCTAATCTGGAACGTTTACAGTTACAGTTTACAGTTTATATAAAAGTGCAAAAAATAAAAATAAATTAAAGAAAAATAAAAAAGCCAAAAAGAGTTGTTGTTTTATTTTTCTTCTCTCTCTATTGTTCTCTCTCTTACGTTCACTCTCTATTGTCCGCTCTATTATTCGATCTCTATTGTTCTATATCTAGTGTTCTCTCTCTATTGTTACTGTATTTTATAACTGTAATGTTTTATTTTTACTTTGTTTTATTGTATTTGCTTTGCAGGTATGGTATGTCTTACTGTTATACTGTAATGTTACTTTGTTTTATTGTTAACAGTTATTTGCTTTGCAGGTACGCCTTTTAGCTGCAGCACAGGTTTATTTATTCTGACAGCAACAGCGTTTGTTGGAGGTGATTTCACCACTACAATTTTAAAAAAAGAGCATATATGCCGAAGCATGGGGGCAGGGGTGGAGGGGCGATTTGCCCCTAACATTAGGGGCGGACTGCCCCCATGCTTTGGCATATATTGTTTACTCTTTTACCCTGCACAAATTGTTGTTTTATCGAGTTCATGTTTTATTGTTACCATTGTTTGCTTTTCAGGTATGCCATTCAGCTGCAGCACTGATTTATGTATCTTGACAGCAACAGCGTTTGCTCTCACGATACGTAAATCAGCGACTCCAGGAGGTGATTTCACCACCACAGTTAAAAGAAAAACGGATCATGTATGCCCATCATTAGAAGTGGGTGGATAAAGGGAGGTATTCTAATGGTGGGCATACCCACCAATCAATCTCTTTGTTTTCATTCAGGTCACAGGCTGCATAAAAAAAGAACATTACAATATATGCCCAACAAGGACCAGCAACGTACTGGTATGTTGCTGGACTTTGAGTGGTTAAACCAGAATGATGCCTGCAGGTTTAGGCATCATCTTGGTGTCATTCTTTTCAGTCAATGGACGGCTTTCATGTAAAAGCAATCCTAGCGGCTAATTAGCCTCTAGACTGCTTTTACAAGCAGTGGGAGGGAACGTTCCCCCCCCCGCCGTCTTCCATGGTGTTCCTGGGCTCTCCTGTACCACCAGGAAACCCAAGAATGCAGCCTGTGTATTCGCCAGCTGACCATAGAGCTGATCGGGGACCAGAATGGCTCCAATCAACTCTATGGCCTAAGAAACCGGAAGCTACGCCGGATATAAACATCACCATTGGGAAATTGGGAAAGCATTTTATCACACCGATCTTGGTGTGGTCAGATGCTTTGAGGGCAGAGGAGAGATCTAGGGTCTACTAGACCCCAAATTTTTCAAAAATATTACCTGTCACTACCTATTGCTATCATAGGGGATTCCATGAGATAACAATAAAAATTATAAAAAAATAAAAATAAAAAAACAGTGTAAGCATCGGTCTCGTGTCGTATGTAAACAGCAATTGCACCATGCATGTGAGGTATCTCCATGAACGTCAGATCGAGGGCAGTAATTTTAGCAGTAGACCTCCTCTGTAAATCTAAAGTGGTAACCTGGAAAGACTTTTAAAGGCTTTTAAAAATGTATATAGTTTATCGCCGCTGCACATTTGTGCGCAATTTTAATGCATGTCCTGTTTTGTATCCATGTACTCGGCATAAGATCACCTTTTTTATTTCATCAAAAAAAAAATTGCAACACCCACCATTTTAATCAGTAGGGCCTTTCCTTTAAAAAATGTATAATGTTTGGGGGTTCAAAGTAATTTTCTAGCAAATAATAATTTTCATGTAAACAAAAAGTAAACAAAAAAATGTCAGAAAGGGCTTTGTTCTCAAGTGTTTAGAAGAGTGGGTTATGTGTGACATAAGCTTCTAATGTTGTGCAAAAAATGCCAGGACAGTTCAACTCCCCCCCCCCAAATGACCCCATTTCTATGGATAGTGTGGGACTCATGAGGTACTTTGTTGCAGTAAGTGGGCTTAGCACCATATAGCAATATGGTGTGACCAAATCCCCATATTTTTTAAAATGTTTTTTTGAGAATGTTTAGGTGTTTTTAAACTAGCCTTGCTGGAGGTGAATGTTTTTTGCATGTGTGCGCTGTAATATTTTTCTTCCATTTTGGAAAGTAGACACCCCAAGCTATTTGCTGATAGGCATGTTGAGTCCATGGAATATTTTATATTTTGGCACATGTTTCAGCAAAATTACAAACTTTTTATTTATTTTTTGTACAAAGTTGTCCATAAATGATATATTATTCAAACATGGCATGGTTATATGTGGATTTACAAAATACATTCTGCTGCTTCTCCTGAGTACAGAGATACCACATGTGTGGGTTTTGGGAGCCTAGAAACATACAGGACCCCAAAAACCAATCACCGCCTTCAAGCTTTCTAAGAGCGTAAAATTTTACTCCTCACTACCTATCTCAGTAACGGAGGCCCTGAAATGTCAAGACTTTGTGACAAAAAGTGAGATCTGCAAAATACTCAACATGCCTCTTAGCAAATAGCTTGGGGTGTCTACTTTAAAAAAAAGGAGGTAATTTGGGGGGTTTGTGCTATCTTGGCATTTCATGGCCTCCGAAACTGTGATAGGCAGTGAGGAGTGAAATAAAAAATGTATGCCCTTAGAAAGCCTGAAGGCGGTGCTTGGTTTTTGGGGTCCTGTACGCAGTTAGACTGCCAAAACCATGCCATATTTAAACAATATATCATTAAGTGACAACTTTGTGTAAAAAAAAATGTATTTTCCCAAAACTTGTGGCAAAATATTAAATATTCCATGGACTCAACATGCCTCTCAGCAAGTAGCTTGAAGTGTCTTCTTTCCAAAAAAGGGTCATTTGGGGGGGGGGGGGTTGTGCTATCTTGACATTTCAGGACCTCTGTAACTGTGATAGGTAGTGAGAAAGTGAAATCACCATTTTACGCCCTTAGAAAGCCTGAAGGCGGTGATTGGTTTTTGGGGTCCTGTACGTGGCTAGGCTCCCAAAAAGTCTCACACATGTGTTATCCTCATACTCAGGAGAAGCAGCAGAATGTGTTTTGAGGTGTAATTCCACATATAACCATGGCATGTGTGAGCAATATATCATTTAGTGACAACATTGTGTAACATTTTTTTTTTTTCATTTTTCAATCACTTGTGACAAAAAAATAAAATATTTAATGGGCTCAACATGCCTCTCAGCAATTTCCTTGGGGTGTCTACTTTCCAAAATTGGGGGGGGGGGGGGGTTGTACTGCCCTGCCATTTTAGCACCTCAAGAAATGAGATAGGCAATTCATAAAACTAAAAGCTGTGTAAATTCCAGAAAATGTACCCTAGTTTTTATTGGATTTTTTTTATAACAAGTAGAAAATATTTTTTTTCAAAATTTACGGTCTTTTTCCGTTTATATAGCAAAAAATAAAAATCGCAGAGGCGATCAAATACTACCAAAAGAAAGCGCTATTTTTGGGAAAAAAGGACACAAATTTTGTTTGGGTACAGCATTGCATAACTGCGCAATTACCAGTTAAAGCAGCACAGTGCCAAATTGTAAAAAGTGCTCTGGTCATTAAGGGGGGAATTCTTCCGGGGCTTAAGTGGTTAAACATGTAATTATGCCACTGGTTTCATTTGATTGATACTTTGATTTTGATCACATAATTATGGTGTTCAATAGCTGCTCTACATTCCCAGGCTGGCACAGGTGTAAGTAGTTATACTAAAAGATTTTGCCTAAGACATAAAGGCTTCTTATCTCAAATATTTTGTAATTATGTAATCACAGGAGCAATGTGGAAATGATGAGAGCAACATTATGAATGTGCATCACTGGTAAAAAATAATTAAAACGTTCAGGAAAAATGATAATTGTGACTTGTGTTTCATTTAGCAACAGGTATTAGATTTAAACTTCTTTCCAGTAGTAGAAAAAATACAGCTAAACTTTATCTGGTCGTGGACAACAACTTTTTCTTTCTATATAACAGCCCCAATAAAAATAACAATTCCCTCCAGTCAAGGAAGGTCCTGCAAAGAGAACTAGCCAGGGATTCTTGTTTTTTTTAAGGCTATGAGAAAGCAAACTGAACAGCTGATTCAGAAACTTATAGCCAGTGGGAAGGAAGCTGACCCAGCACCCTCTATGTAAATCTTGGTTAGTTTATACAGAAAAAAAAATGTCTTTCCTCTACAGGAAACCACTAAGTGGCAAACATTTTAAACTGCTAGAGGACCTTGCTCAACATAATGGCACATGTCTGAGAAGGGAATGTGCGTTGCTGTGTGTGCCCATTCACAAGCAATGTGTTGTGCATTAAGGCCCACTGTTAAGGTAAAACCATTGCAGTGATGGAGTGTTGCCTGTTACTGTAGTAACATTGTTGTGTGCTATTCAAATTAAATGACACCGCAACAGAATCTATTGCCAATTTTGCAATAACATACAGTATATGATCCATTTCAACATTCATTGTGTTCACTAGCAAGTAGCAAAACATTGCCATATAGTTGACATTTGCACTGCAAGATGAGGAGATCTCAACCTTATGGACTAATTATATATGGGATTGTGTTAAAATGAGATGTGAAGCATAAATACTTTACCAAACATATACATCTATACAATTTGGAATATTAAATACAATTCTACAGAGCCTGTCTTTTATTTTCCCCTTACAGATGCTGTGTTCCTTGAGAGGGAATTAGAGGATAGTACATCCTCTGCATTTGGGGGTCTCAGATCAAGAAGAGACACTGGGATCTCTCCCAACTTTAAGGATACCCTTACTGAGGCCTTGCCCTAGAGCAGTCTGACTTAGCCTGTCCTAAAGTCTGCAGCCTGGGTTCCCTAAGAAGCTCAAACCTGCATTACTTTCCCAGTTCAGATACTCTTAGAGCTCATTTTTTACGATGACCAGCCTCACCCTCTAAATGTTTAACCAGCAATACCCTATTGAGAATGGATTCCTTTAAAAATGGGCAGTATCTGCAGCAAAACCAGCGATTTTTTGAAAATAAAAACCTTATCAGTCCCTGTTGAGGATGTTCTTGTTTTTAAGGACTTGGTAGACAAAAGGTTAGAAGACCTCTTTTAAGGACTTTTTCTCTCTGGCAGTTCTCACCCCACCGTGCAAACCAGAGTTGCTTCTATAGCAATCTTCTAGACCTTTGCTGTCTGGACTAAGTGCATGGTTCAGGACTTGGGCAGTACCATCTGTCCACCAGCACCTGAGGCTCCTGCCGTTGGCTTTGCGCTACTGCATTAACAGTTTAACAGACACACTTAGCCAGATATCCAGAATGAGCCGCTTTCCACAGGAGAAGAATAATTTGGCTCAAAAGCTGATCTGCAGAATTCCTGTGCAAAAAGCATCTTGATAGGAAGCCTTTTGAGGAGAAAGGCCTTTTTGGTACATCCTTCCACAGAAAAAAAGGCAAAAGACATCTACAGGTAAGCCTTCTGCTCCTGAGACCAAGAATTCCTTTCATCCCTCTCAGGCTTCTGACTCCAAGTCAAAACCAGGTGCTCACTTCTAAAGGAGCAGCCCATGTTCTATCAGCCAATGTCCAGCAGACAGTGCAGACTCTGCAGAAATACATATGTTACCTCATTCTTCACAAATCTGCCCTGAATCCAACTCACTACTTGAAGTATCTGGTCCTGGTCTTACCAGGAAAAAAACACCTGTCTTTCTACTCACATTTTTTGGTCCCTTTAGTCCAGGAGCCACACCTCTATTTGTTTTTGTATGTGGGCTCTGGGTCTGACGGCAGCCTCATTGAAGACAGTACTGTTATCTTGTTACAACGCAATATACTGGCTGTGTGGGACAAGCGGTCTTTGGATTGCCCCATACATCTGACCAACAAGACCAGACTGTCCCATCCAGCACTGAGAAATCCCTTCTCCCCTCAAACTGGAAGGTTCTCATGATGGATGCCAGCCTGTCAGACTAGGGAGGAGTCTTGGATACCCTCTCGCTAAAGGACTCTTGGTCATCGCAGAAAGCCCAGATTCCCATTAACATCCTGGAACCCGTGGTAATTTGGTTGTCAGGAAAGACAGGTCCACAGTACACTTAGAGGTTCTTGGCGTATGCGCACTGACACATTGCTGTATGTACATGCGCACTCGCACATCGGTGTACACGTGTATGCCAGGCGGGCTATTTAAACTGAGCTTCTGCATAGACTCATTGCTGTTTGGTCTGCAGCTTCTGTGTGTTCTGACCTGTTACCTGTGCTGACCTCTGATCTTGATCCGGCTTGTCCTCACTAACGCTGTCTGTTTGATACCCCGACCCCGGCTGCTCTGTCTATCTGCCTGAACATTACCGACCCGGCTTGCCTGACCCTGCACCTGCTCATCCAGCCTGTCACGGCTCTGCTCTGCAATCCACATCTGGATCCTGCTCTAGCTGCAATCCCAGCCTGCCACGGCCCTGATCTGCCTAACCACCACCTACCTGCCTGCTGCACATCTATCCACAGACAACCAGCCATACAGACTACAGGACTGATCTCAGGCACTTCTACGCCACCGTGCTTCTGTGGCTGCTGTCTCACCTTCAGTAACCCACAAGCTGGTGTGGTACAAGAGGCCCTCCTCTACTTGTCAGGCTCACAAACCAGGTACGTGACATTGATTGTCTCTTTAATGCTGGACATTTCGACTGTTCATTGAGTTGATACACTCTCATCCAAGATGTATGAAGATTTTGGTGTTTGTTGGAAAAAGTTTATTTTTGATATCTCAGATATAAAGTATATCGTTTAAATAGAGGGAACTGCTGTTTAGTAATAAAGTATTATCAGAACTTACCTAAGCAGTTATCACCTTGAACTTCATATCCCACAGGACATATACATCTGAATGAGCCTTCTAAATTCTGACAAGTACCAGGAGCACAAGAGCCAGGATAAGCAATGCATTCATTGATATCTTAAAAAACACACAAGACAAAAAACAAAATAGATAAGCCATTGACAGAAGCTTGCACTACAGATCTTATAATGAATGTTATTAATTATTAGAGAAGAAGGAAAGCTGCTTTTGCTGGCCTTCTTTTGAAAATTCTAGTTTTCCAACTGTCTGTTTCAGTGGCATTGCTAGGGGGGAGGGGGAGTGCAGGCCACACCCGGGTGACACCCGCCAGAAGGGTGACACCCAGCACGGCGCTGGATTGAGAGAGGCACTGCGGCTCTCTCCTCTTCCTCCTTCCCCTGCACGCTCAGATATCTCTGCTCCACAATGTTCGGGGAGGGAGGAGGAGAAAGAATTGTGAGGCAGACAGCTGAGCTCTGGTTCCCATAGCCCAGTGCCTGTCACCCGCATGTCCTCCGGGAACCGGCACTGCAATCCCCTATTATTGTGACATGCAGGGAGAGGTGCCGGCTGCCTATCACAATTACACTCCTCACGGCCAACGGAGCCCAGGCTCCTTCTCCACACTGACAGTACATCCACAACAGAAGGAGGAGCCTAGGAGGAGGGACATCCATATGGACAGAGCCATGCTGATCTGAGGTAGGTAGGGGAGATATATACTATATAGTTACAATGGACAGATATACACAGGGGGTGTACATTAGGGGGATATCACAGGGGGGGTTACATTAGGGGGGATTACACAGGGGGTGGTTACATTAGGGGGATACATTAGTAGGATTACACAGGGGGTACATTAGGAGGGATTACACAGGGGGGGTGGTTACATTAGGGGGATATCACCGGGGGTTACACGGGGGGTTACATTAGGGGGATTACATAGGGGGGTGGTTACATTAGGGGGGATAACACAGGGGGGGTGGTTACATTAGGGGAATTACACGGTGGGTTACAATAAGGGGTTTGCACGGGGGTAATTACATTAGGGGGGATTACACAGGGGGGTGGTTACATTAGGGGGGTTTACACGGGGGGTGGTTACATTAGGGGGGTTTACATGGGGGTTACATTAGGGGGATTACACAGGGGGGGTACATTAGGGGGTTACACAGGGGGGTGGTTACATTAGGGGGATTACACAGGGGGGATACATTAGGGGGGATTACACAGAGGGACGGTTACTTTAGGGGGATATATTAGCAGGATTACACAGGGGGTGGTTATATTAGTGGGGTACATTAGGGGGATTACACGGGGTTTACATTTGGGAGGATTATACAAGGGGGTTACATTAGGGTTTACACGGGGGGTTACATTAGGGAGATTACACTGGGAGGAATTACACTGTTACACTGGGAGAGTACACTGGGGGAGATTACACTGGGAGGAATTACACTGTTACACTGGGAGGATTACACTGGGGAGATTACACTGGGAGGAATTAAACTTTTACACTGGGAGGATTACACTGGGAGGATTACACTGGGAGGAATTACACTGTTACACTGGGAGGATTTCACTGGGAGAATTACACTAGGGGGATTACACTGGTGGGGGATTTAGACTTGGGGATTACACTGGGAGGATTACACTGGGGGGGTTACACTGGGGGGGTTAGACTTGGGGATTATACTGTGAGGATTACACTGGGGGGGGTTACCCTGGGGGGATTTAGACTTCATGATTACACTGGGCTGCTCAGTCTAAAATGCCTTGGTCTATTTTTTGTCCGAGTGTAGGCCTGGGTGACTCCATTAAGAAGGAAGTGATATTCGACCGTGAAGGTGTCACCCCCATTCGTGACAGTGCATGGATTGGTGCACTGGCATAAACCACGACATTTACAGGGGCTGGTTTGGGGTGCGCACTGTGATCGCTGATGTTCCCAAACTAGCCTGCCCAGCACCCTGCAGAGCACTGTGGCAGGGTAGGCAGAAGAGAGCCCAATGCACTAGCCTGCCCAGTGTCTACTGCTCTGTCCTTCTCATGCTGTCACTCCGCAGCGGCAGGAAAGAGCACTGTGGCAGTCTAGGGGGAGAGCTACGCTGATGCGCTAGCCTGCTAAGTGCCCCCGGATTGCTCAGTGCCCGGGGGGGGGGTGTGGGGAGGTGACACTATATTTTACTGTGCCAGGTGACACCAACCCTACCCAGATAGCAAGCAACTGAGCTGCAAGGTTAAAAATGACTTGCTAAGCTATTGCTAGATTTGCCAGGCTTCACGTTTGTTGCACAATTGCAGCAAGTCCACATTGCATGACTTTCAGCAACTTTCTTTGCAAACATTCTGCAAGTCTGCTGCAAGTTCTGGTTCAGTTATGTTGTGCAATAGTCATCCCACCACAGGGGTCACTGTCGCTGAATTTTCATACTGTAAACTTGCAGAGCTCTTGCTGTAGGCTCACCAATGCAACTTTGTTCTTGCTAGAGACTTGCCACGCAAATATACTACAAATTGGAAAAGTGTCAACTAGAACTTGTCCTTCAAGTGCTCTGCAAGTGTACAACTTGCCAGTGAAAATGTGCAGGAAGTTAACAGACTTACAATTCAACACTGCCACAAATTTATGGCAAGTTATCCTTGCTATCTGGGTAGTGATGCCACTGGTCTGTTTTCAACAATCTTGAATCACGTAGAACAAGCAAATTGTAGAATAGTGTCAGATAATTCTAATTCTAGACTTGACTCTGGTCTGTGACTCAAGAAGCATTGCATTCAAATTATAATCATGACAGCCAGATAACTAATGTTCTCAAAAGTAGAGGTCAGCATTGGCATCTCCCAAAATTTTCTTTAAAGACATATGTACTTCATACAATTTATAGAAAAACACACACTTTGCATCTCCTTGGGATTATTTTATTGTTTTGAATAGGAAATAAAGTCAGTAGAATATTGAAAACACAATAACATTTTCATAATGCGTACATCAATAAACATATAACAAAATACATTTGTATATACAGTGGGGCAAAAAAGTATTTAGTCAGCCACCAATTGTTCTCCCACTTAAAAAGATGAGAGAGGCCTGTAATTGTCATCATAGGTATACCTCAACTATGAGAGACAAAATGTGGAAACAAATCCAGACAATCATATTGTCTGATTTTTGAAAGAATTTATTTGCAAATTATGGTGGAAAATAAGTATTTGGTCACCTACAAACAAGCAATATTTCTGGCTCTCACAGACCTGTGTCTTCTTCTTTAAGAGGCTCCTCTGTCCTCCACTTATTACCTGTATTATTGGCACCTGTTTGAACTTGTTATCAGTATAAAAGACACCTGTCTACAACCTCAAACAGTCACACTCCAAACTCCACAATGGTGAAGACAAAGAGCTGTCGAAGGACATCAGAAACAAAATTGTAGACCTGCACCAGGCTGGGAAAACTGAATCTGCAATAGGCAAGCAGCTTGGTGTGAAGAAATCAACTGTGGGAGCTATAATTATAAAATGGAAGACATACAAGACCACTGATAATCTCCCTCAATCTGTGGCTCCGTGCAAGATCTCACCCCGTGGGCTCAAAATGATCACAAGAATGGTGAGCAAAAATTCCCAGAATCACACGGGGGGGGGGGGGGGCTAGTGAATAACCTGCAGAGAGCTGGGACCAATGTAACAAAGGCTACCATTAGTAACACACTACGCCGCCAGGGACTCAGATCCTGCAGTGCCAGACGTGTCTCCCTGCTTAAGCCAGTACATGTCCGGGCCCATCTGAGGTTTGCTAGAGAGCATTTGGATGATCCAGAAGAGGAAACACAACTCTGTTTGTAGGAATGAGAATGCTGAGTTGCAACCAAAGAACACCATACCTACTGGGAAGCATGGGAGTGGAAACATCATGCTTTGGGGCTGTTTCTCTGCAAAGAGAACAGGACGACTGATCCGTGTACATGAAAGAATGAATGGGGCCATGTATCGTGAGATTTTGAGTGCAAACCTCCTCCCATCAGCGAGGGCATTGAAGATGAAATGTGACTGGGTCTTTCAGCATGACAATGATCCCAAACACACTGCCCGGGCAACAAAGGAGTAGCATTGTAAGAAGCATTTCAAGGTCCTGGAGTGGCCTAGCCAGTCTCCAGATCTCAACCCCATACAAAACCTTTGGAGGGAGTTGAAAGTCTGTGTTGCCCAGTGACAGCCCTAAAACATCACTGCTCTAGAGGAGATCTGCATGGAAGAATGGGCCAACATACCAGCAACGGTGTGTGACAACCTTGTGAAGACTTACAGAAAACGTTTGACCTCTGTCATTGCCAACAAAGGATATATAACAAAGTACTGAGATGAACTTTTGATATTGACCAAATACTTATTTTCCACCATATTTTGCAAATAAATTCTTTCAAAAATCAGACAATGTGATTGTCTGGATTTGTTTCCACATTTTGTCTCTCCTAGTTGAGGTATACCTATGATGACAATTACAGGACTCTCTCATCTTTTCAAGTGGGAGAACTTGCACAATTAATGGCTGACTAAATACTTTTTTGCCCCACTGTACTTGTAATGTGTACATTGTATAAATAAAAATATAATTTATTTATACCATAGTTTCTCATTCATGTGGTTGGCTCTTATATCAGCACCTCCCCCTCCTCCCTCAGGCATGTTTTGATTAGTTTTATGTCTATAGCAAGTGGTAGCAGAATCTGCTGTCCAGTGTGTGTGATAGGAGTCAGGATTCAAGTGCCAATTCCACTTGGTATCTGAGCCAAAGGTTTCTGTTTATGACGCTTGATACTTTTCCTGCTAATTTCATTTACTTTCTATGTTTTAAACCCAGCTAATCTTTTGGTTCTTGTTGAGAGCCACATAAGACTCTGAATGCAAACTACCCTGTTCTGGTCCTCTCATTTAATTTTGACCGAAAAGCACCTACCCCATTCTCTGATCGTTTTTGGACTTTTCTTTTTTCTGATGATTAGGAACTTTAGTATTCATATCTCAGATTATCAGCTGTAAATAGTGGTTTAATCCAAGGACCCTTATGCTGCATAAACATGGTTGGATTTTCCGACGGGAAATGTTGGATGTGAGCTTGTTGTCTGTCCGACCGTGTGTATGCTCCATCGAACATTTGCTGTCGGACGTTTGCTAACAGGTTCTCAAATTTTCCGCCAACAAAACTTTGTTGTCGGAAAGTCTGATCGTGTATACGCGCCATTAGGGTGTCATATGACAGAATCTACACCTTCTTAATAATGTTCCTTGCAAACACCCCTTAGACTTTTTGTTTGTATATTCATAAAAAGATACACTGCTCCATACTCACTCTATCCCCTCCAGTCTTAAAGTATAACTATACTATAAGTATAAGGCAAAACTTTTTTTAAGTTTTGGATAGAGTGGAGATGGATTAGAACACTTGTCAGTTTTTTTTTTCTGTCTGTGTCCCCATTAAGGAGATTCACCTTCTCTCTTTGTCCAGCTTACCATTATCATTAAAAGCGAAAGCACAAAAAAATCCCAAATTTTGGGTTGTCCCCAGAAAAGTAATAGACGGAAAATCTTCCAATAGGGACACTAGTTCTAGTGACCTGGGGGTCACCAAGGAATTCCCTTCATTTGCAGGGATTTCCCCTCACTTTCTATTTGGCTATGGGACAGGAAATTAAGGAAAATCTACGCAATGGGACACAGATGGCAAACAATCTCACAGGGGTTATAACCCTCCCTTACTCCAAAATGAAAAAAACGTTTTGCCTATAGTTCTACTTTAGACAAACCAGGTGCAGGCTTAAAAGAAGCCTGTCTCCACTTCATCCCACCATCATCAGCGTGACTCAATATTTGGAAGGTGACTCCATAGACTTTGTTTCTTAGGGAAGCCTATGCCTACTATTTTTAACATGCTAATCTGTGAACTATATATACAGTTGTCCATGATTTTGAGCCACCTGTCAGTCGCATACAGCAGCAGGTTAAACAACGATATTGTCTAAGCAGTTAACAAACGCCTTTTTCCACATTATTCTGTTCTGTGCTGTGCACTAATGTGAGGACTGCAGACAACACAAAAAGAAGGTGGGGCCCGAACCACTGAACATACAGGTCTGCACTTTCACATGTACTGATTTAGATTTGAAGATACTACCAATAATAGGGATGTAATTGGTATGTACAAGCTGAATGCCCAGATGCAAATTGTAGCCACTCAGCAATTAGGCTGATTGCTCTGAGTCCTTTTGAATGCATGTACATGTAAAGGTAAACTCCACTTTTGTTAAAAATATATAATAGTTACACAAGCTATTTTGTATTTGAAATGAACTAAAACATCTCTATAGCTCATTCTTTACCCAGTTATGATTTTCTAAATCTGGCAAAAAAATTCAAACATGCTGCTAATGATGTGATTAAAGATGGAAGTCCTTCCCTTTTAGCACTCAGGAATTAGGAACAGGTGGGAAGAAGTAGAAAGTGATGAGAATCAAGGTATAGACTTCATTTTAAACAGCAGCAGGTATGACTTTGCAATGACATTGGCCAAAACCCATGCAATGTATCTAACTGACTAGAGGAAGATCATACTTGCAGCAAATGTGGAGTGTGCATAATAATATGTGACATTGATATTAAAGACCAAAATCTGAAAAATCTTACCAATGCAATTCTTTCCATCTAGAGTAAGCTCAAAACCTTCATTACATAAACAAATGAAAGAACCAATTTCATTGAAGCATCGTCCATTCCTACACACTTGGCCAGTAAAGGAGCTGCACTCATCAATGTCTAAAGAAAAAAAAAACAGCGCTTTTAAAGATCATTACTTTGTTGGCAATGGCATGCCTGTTTAGCATATTCAGGAATGAGATATAGCTTTAGCTAGAGTCAAACTGAACTTCTAAATAGAAGCAAAGCTTTACAGCTATATGCACAAAGACTATTGTAGGTTGATAAACACATTACATGAAAGTTGTACATGCAAAAGTGATACCCCCTACCCTGATACTATGTACAGTATATTTTAAAGCATATAATATATATATATATATATATATATATATATATATATATATATATATATATATATTTTATTTATTTATTTATTTCAGGTACTTATATAGCGCCGTCAATTTACGCAGCGCTTTACATATACATTGTACATTCACATCAGTCCCTACCCTCAAGGGGCTTACAATCTAAGGTCCCTAACTCACATTCATACATACTAGGGACAATTTAGACAGGATCCAATTAACCTACCAGCATGTCTTTGGAGTGTGGGAGGAAACCGGAGTACCCGGAGGAAACCCACGCAGGCACAGGGAGAACATGCAAACTCCAAGCAGGTAGTGTCGTGGTTGGGATATATATATATATATATATATATATATATATATATATATATAGTGAAAGGTTGGTATCTGCAGTAATACTTGTATCCTATCTCTGTACTAGTAACAGAGCAATATCTTGCCTGGAAATATTTGACTAGGTCCAGATTTTGCTGCATATTTATAATTAAATTAAGGTATGGAATAGTGAGCATCTAATAGTAGTATAATGCAGATATTAGTAAGCATGAAATTTATCTTGTACTTGGAATGTACCATTACCAATGCAGTTAACCAGTGAAAATGTACAAAAAATTTTTTTTTTTTCATATCTTGTTGAATGTAGTTTCTAGCTGGCAGTAATCTAATGTTATACAGGGTACAGCAGCATTCCTTTTAGAATAAGAAAAAGAAATACCTTGTTATTTCCAAGGAAGGACAGCATACCCTTTAATAATAAATATTACTGCTTTATTTATGTTTCACACAGCATGCAATCCTAACAATGTATCCACAAGGACTTATGAACATCTCCAAAGACACATTAACGTCATAAAAAACTTACCCATACAGTCATTATTATGAGTGAGCTCGAATCCAGGATAGCAGAGACAGTTATATGATCCTACTGTGTTTTTACAAGTTCCGTTTCCACATGGCTGGCGCTCACATTCATCAATATCTGCCAAGGAGATACACATGAAACATGAGAAAACATTCTTCCTGCTGTGTTTAAAGTACATTTTATGACAGTTCGGCATTTTCATCAATCACTGGTTGGCTAAAATGAAATCAGTTGTAGTCCAATAATAACTGAAAATCCACAACTTGTCTTTTACTCCTTTCTGAGATAACACAGAGATTACAGTTTACAGAAAGGTCTTTACAGAGGTTGAAAAGTACACTGCCCTTATTGCCTTAAAGCAACCAATCAGATTCCACAAAGATGTTGGCAGTGCCGTTTTGTTTGCCTCTGTGTATTATACATGAAGCAGTAAGAGGTTTATACACATCTATGGGCTTCGAGGTTACAAAAGGTTATAATTACACCATTACCCATTCCAGCATGTACTCTTTTATCAGTACTGAGCAGAGGAAGGCCTCCAGTTACCTTAATTTATTATGGTTTAGTGGAGGACATCAAAATCTGCCACATGTCCTGCAAACACGTGTAAAGACTAGACTTCTGTATGTAGAGGCAATAGGTTCTCACAGTTGGTTGGCTAGTATGGCTATTTTTTTTTGTAAAGTGTTGGTAATCTTAAACGTATAAAACATATTTATTTTAATACTTTGCAAAAAAAAAAAATAACTGCATATGGCAATTTTTTTGTCATTTTACAATTTATAGGAGGTTTATTGATTAAATACTTTTCTATAAATGTAAATACTTCCGTATATGCTCTTCATTTTGTGCATTTTCAAGTATGTAACACACTTGGGATACTTTTGACAGCGATTTGGGATATTT
Organism: Lithobates clamitans; assembly: GCA_037952925.1. Taxonomy (NCBI): domain Eukaryota; kingdom Metazoa; phylum Chordata; class Amphibia; order Anura; family Ranidae; genus Lithobates; species Lithobates clamitans. The sequence continues at coordinate 1,746,390 of JBBGZY010000675.1, forward strand.
TGGCTTGTTTTAAAACCAGTGTTGGAAAGCTTTAGCAATAAATTTAGACAACCTTTTTCAGACGTTCTAGATGACACATGGACCGGATATGGTTGTTTACAGTAGATATGTACTTATGTAGATGTGTTCCTGGCTGGAAATGAAAGCTAAATTCCAGGTATAGATTTAATTTTGCATTGTTACATTGGCTCAGCTTAGAGTATGCAATACCTGTAGGATCCCTGTGGAAGCAGAGAATCACTTTAGTATCCAATACTACTACTCACTGATGTCTTCTGAGACCCATGCTGAGTGGCTGCCCTGCTGCATAATGTACAGAAGGGGTCACTGAATCGCACCAATGCCATTCACAGAACACTTTCTATTTTCCTTAATGAATGTAAGGCATTCTCTGATTGGACAAGGTGGAGTGGTGACATCACAATCTCCACTTTGTCAAATCAGGGAATGCTTTGCATTCATTAAAAAAATTAAGGGTGTTCTGTTAATGATCCTGGTGCTGAGTGAGTGACCCTCTGTGACTACTATGCAGCAGAGCAGCCACTCAGTGTGGGACCAGGAAGATAATGATGATCACTGTTGCCGTGATGACACTTAAGAAAATTGGATCATGCTTCATTTGAATTTTGATCTTTCTCTGGATTAGCTGTGGGTATAGGATTGTGTGTATGGAGGTTTCCTGTTTTTTTTGTCTGTATTGGTTGAACTAGATGGACTTGTTTCTATTTTCAGCCCAACTAACTATGTGACTATGTCATTTAAATATTGGCACATAGAATTGTGTTCCAGGCTTTATCTGAATTGTTGAACTACATACCCATACACATAGTCCGATCCTGAGATGCCTTAAAGCCATTGTTACATATGCAGCGATAACTGCCCAGTGTGTCCTCGCATGTGCCATGACTGCAGACATTGGGAATTTCCAGGCATTCATTGCGATCTGTGGAATGGAGGAGCATATAAAACATATGTTGTTGGAAAATGAAGAGGAAAGACTGGTTCAACCCTCGGGCTTACATTAGCTAATGGAAACACACTTTCACTATGCATAAAAATGCATTAAATGTTGGCTTTACCCCTAATTCTTCTTACAAAGACCTGTTCTATGTAATGTGCTATACACTGTTTTTTTTTATGACAGTGTTCTAATTTTCAAAGAGACCTTTGTATCCTTCAAGCAAGGAAGAAAGATAACATATGTTATGTTTCTAATGTAAATACTAGTTTTTGGAATTTTTGCCATGATTGTGGGACAGATTTTTCCATCAAAATGGCCAGGAGCATGGCTTCCCAGTGACAAAACAAATCCGGATGAAATTGTCACTTAAATTTTACTTTAGGTTAGTGGTGACAGGGTAGTCTACATTCAAGACCATTAGTGTTGTGCAGCCCATGTAGATAGGAGGAGGGATAGGCTCTTCTTGCTTTTCCTCCTTTTCTTGGTGTTAATGGAACAGGAACCTTCTTCTGGAGTAATTGGGGACAACCCCTACCGCTGCTGTAATCAAGCCCACAGATGGGTGATAAGGTGCAAGATCTGAAAGATAAAACCTATTAGGAGAGACTGCAGGAACTTAATATTTACAGTCTCAAGGAAAAGGGGCAACAAGAAGGGGAGGACATGATTGAAACTAAGAACAAAACTTCAAGGGCGTGAATAAGTTTCAGGACGAAAGTATTGTCAATATAGAACTGAGATCAAGGTAGGTCATGAAAAGCATGACCTCAAACTAGCATGGGTAAAGTTCAAAGAAAATAAAGGGTTTTAGGGAAAAAAAATCTTATACTCACCTAGGCTGTCCCCAGCTGGCTCCTCACAGTGAACTGAGCGATCAAAGACCACGATCGCTTAGTTCTCCCCCTCCGCTCTGAGCAGAGACCAGGGACAGTCAGTCTCTAGCTCTCTGCTATGCCCCACAAGCAGACACTTGAGTGCTGGGCTGTGGAGGGGGTGAAAGGGGCTGACTCAGGCCCTCTGTGGATTGCTGACAGGCTGAGCTGCTGGTCCATATGGTTGGGATATTTTCAGAGCCTGCATTGGCAGTATGACATCAGTCGACAGCAGGCTTTAGCCCGCTGTCAGCTGAAAACAGGTCACAGGAGTACAGAACTAACTGCACTTCTGTGATCTATAGGAGAAGTATAGCCAAAAAAGCTTTGGCTATGCTTCTCCTTTCAAAAGTATTGTTACAAAGTATTATTTTACCAAAAGAATAGAGGGTGTGCATAAAACAGGCTCCCAAGCCTGTTTTGAGCCAGTCAACAGCAACTGAATTTAAACATGCTTAGGTTAAACATAGATCTGTCCTTAGACAAAAATGTTTAAATAATATCTGTCATACTTGATGTACCGCTTAGTATTGTAATTTTATTAGTCTTCTATGTTTCTATGTGCTTGTGGGAGATATGAGAAAAAAATGTTTAACATAGAATTAGGTTAATGAAGCATAAAGCATAGTTTTTATTATATGATAAGGAAACTGTTATGTCAACAGAATGTAAGAACTATTAAGCTAATAACATTGACACTCATTTTCTAAGACGGTAGAACATTTTCACTTTCAAAGTGAATTTTTATTTTTCAAAGTGAATTATCACTGATGTTGGTGAATGATTTGACTTAGCTTAGTGAATGAGGTGATATTGAGTCATCCAATGTGCAAGGAACGTTTCTGTTGTTTTTAAATATTCTTGCTAGAGAAAAATGCAAACCAGAAAACTGGACCTTTTAGGTGTGACCCCCTCAGTAAATTGCACACACAAAATATAAAATTAGAATTTTGCTCTTTATTTGTAAATACAGTGCCTTGAAAAAGTATTCATACCCCTTGAAATTTTCCACATTTTGTCATGTTACAACCAAAAACGTAAATGTATTTTATTGGGATTTTATGTGATAGACCAACACAAATTGGCACATAATTGTGAAGTAGTAAGAAAATGATAAATGGTTTTCAAAATACAAATATGTGAAAAGTGTGGCGTGCATTTGTATTCAGCACCTTTTACTCTGATACCCCTAACTAAAATCTAGTAGAAGTTGTGGAGAAGTTTAAAGCAGGGGTAGAATATAAAAAAATATCCCAAGCTTTGAACATCTCACAGAGCACTGTTCAATCATCATCATCCAAAAATGAAAAGAGTATGGCACAACTGCAAACCTACCAAGACATGGCCATCCACCTAAACTGACAGGCCGGGCAAGGAGAACATTAATCATAGAAGCAGCCAAGAGGCCCATGGTAACTCTGAAGGAGCTGCAGAGATCCACAGCTCAGGTGGGAGAATCTGTCCACAGGACAACTATTTGTTGGGCACTCCACAAATCTGGCCTTTATGGAAGAGTGGCAAGAAGAAAGCCATTGTTGAAAGAAAGCTATAAGAAGCCCCATTTGCAGTTTGCGAGAAGCCATGTGGAGGACACAGCAAACATGTGAAAGAAGGTTCTCTGGTCAGATGAGAACAAAATTGTACTTTTTGACCTAAAAGCAAAATGCTATGTGTGGCAGAAAACTAACACTGCACATCACCCTGAGCACCCCATCCCCACTGTGAAACATTGTGGTGGCAGCATCAAGTTGTGGGGATGCTTTTCTTCAGCAGGGGCAGGGAAGCTGGTCAGAGTTAATGGGAAGATGGATGGAGCCAAATGCAGGGCAATCTTAGAAGAAAACTTGTTAGAGTCTGCAAATAACTTGATGGGATGGAGGTTCACCTTCTAGCATGACAATAACCCTAAACATACAGCCAGAGCTACTGTGTTAGAAAGACCCAGTCAAAGTCCAGACCTAAATCCAATTGAGAATCTGTGGCAAGACTTGAAAATTGCTATTCACAGACACTCTCCATCCAATCTGACAGAGCTTGAGCTATTATACAAAGAAGAATGGGCAAATTTTTCACTCTAGATGTGCAAAGCTGGTAGAGACATGCCCAAAAAGACTTGCAGCTGTAATTGCAGTGAAAGGTGGTTCTACAAAGTATTGACTCAGGGGGCTGAATACAAATGTATGCCACACTTTTCAGATATTTATTTGTAAAAAAATTTGAAAACCATTTATCATTTTCCTTCAACTTCACAATTATGTGCCATTTTGTGTTAGTCTATCACATAAAATCCCAATAAAATACATTTTTGCTTTTGGTTGTAACATGACAAAATGTGGAAAATTTAAAAGGGTATGAGTACTTTTTCAAGGCACTGTATAAACACAGATAATATAAAACATTATTATATAGTTAAAAACAAATAATAGTAATACCGATTAGCAATATTCATTACACCCAAGGCTACACCAAGGGCCAAGTTAATTGGTGGAATTAAGACTCTGTAAATCGGTATATGGTGTGAAGGCTCCCCAAATCTCTAAAAGGCATCAGAAAGGGGAGCATAGAAGGTGGTGAAGGCACAACACCAACATAGTACAGCTGAACTATGACATAAATAAGTGGATGAAAATATAAGTATAGAGATGATTAGTATTCCACAGGGAAAAATGTAATTCCAAAACACCCAAAAGATGGATAGGTCACAGCTGCTTCAGCACTCACGCCTCCATGCCAGCTGAATAGGAGATCTTAGAGATTTGGGGAACCCTCATGCCATATACCAATATACGGAGTCTTAAAAGAGAAGTATGGGCTTCTCCAAAAAGAAAAAAATATATACTCACCTAGGTGAATGCAGCATTGATTCTATGCTGCATCTGTCCCCCCTGCTACCTCTACACTGGGATCTGCATGATTAAACACTGCTGATTGCTCAGTTCTCCCCTCTGCTTTGAGCAGAGAGCCGGTGACTGTCAGTCACTGGCTCTCTGCTCTGCCCCTCCAGTCCTCACTGGAGCTCAGAGCTGTGCAGGGGGCAGGAGTGGCTGGGTCAGTCTCCCAGCAGCTCGCTGAGAGGCTAAGCCTGCTGCCAGTCCAGGGTGCTGGGTGGATCCTGTATGTAAAGTCGAGATTAATCCAGTGCCTGGACCAGCTAAGTGATGTCAGGTGAAAACGGGTCACGGAGTGCAGAACAAACTGCACTCCTGTGATCCATAGGAAAAAGTAGGGACTAAAAAGCTTTGGCCATATTTCTCCTTTAATCCCACCACTTACTGTAACCTTCAAACAGTAATATACTATTTCTATCACCATACCGGCTGGTTTCCAGACCCCCCGACCCCCCAATACAGTAAAACTGCATATTTTAGAGTGACCTTTTTTTTTGGCCAGCCTAAGGCACACCTGTACAAAAATCATGCTGTCTAATCAGCATCTTGATATATCACACCTGTGAGGTGGATGGATTATCTTGGCAAAGGAGAAGTGCTCACTAACACAGATTTAGACAGATTTGTGAACAATATTTGAGAGAAATAGGCCTTTTGTGTACATAGAAAAAGTCATAGATCTTTTAGTTCAGCTCATGATAAATAGGGGCAAACACAAAAGTGTTGCATTTCTAATTTTGCTCAGTGTATGTATCCACGAATAGTACTACAGACTCTTTTACGTAAATAGCTTGTAAATTATGTTTAGCAGCCTTTTAAAACATTAAATATTGTCATGATCATTTATACTCAGACAGCTAATGCAATGTAATGTAATTTATGAGAACTGTACACTTTGAAAAAAAAAACAGTACAAGGTATTCTCTTACCAATGCAGGCTCCATTGGGCAGGAGCTTGAATCCAGCAGAACACTCACAGCGGTAACTCCCAGGACTGTTTAAGCAATCTGCATTTCTCTGGCAGAAATAGTCTCCACTGGTGCACTCATCAATGTCTGAAATATCAAAGAATTCTACATTCAGGCCGAGAAAAAATAAACAATGGCTTGCTTATCCAGCAATTCTACCTTAGTAAACACATATTTCAGTGCATTTTTTAAAAATGTGAATTCAGACACCAGGGGAAGTTAAAGTACAATTTTTCTCTAGCTGGGTGTATGCAGGAGGATCATGTTTGAACTGAGGTGAAATGTACGGACGTGAGCTTTTAATTCACTTAATCAATATAAGCATTATATGATGCTATTGGTCATACACCACTTTCTAAGGATTCAGAAATGAATATTTAGATGGATAATTTTCCTTCCTCTTAAAATAGATTACCAGTCTTCAGTAAATATAAAGCAACTCAGAAATACTACAATACACTAGGCTATCTTTGTTCATCTTTCCAGACACAGCTGAGATAAATAGGGATTTGGAAAGGTTCTGGATTTTTGGTAACAGTGGTGTCCTGAGAATCCACAGTGTAGCTGTTTTGACCTCCATAAATGGAGAGATCATTAGTTTAACAGTAGAATATTTGGCAGGCTTGTCTCATATTAGCCCACCTTAAAGAGCAATTCCAGGTAACAACTGAAATTATTATTACACGGGATTTATATAGCGCCAACAGTTTGCGCAGCACTTTACAATGTTAGGGCAAACAGTACAGGTGCAATGCAATTTAATATAGGAGGAATCAGAAGGCCCTGCTTGTTAAAGCTTACAATCTAAATCAGTCAATTCTGTCTAGGAAACTTTGAGACTAAAACTGAGAGTCCACTCAGCTTAGCATAATAAGGGTTCTTTGTAATCCACTGCAGGCAAATGGATCTCTGCATGATGTAGGTTGTTTTAATGTGTTTGTAAAATGAAAGAACAATTATGTGTACTGCACAGAGAAGAAAACAGTCAGAGACAGCATAGAAATAACCTTGCAAAACTATAAACATCAGTCATCAAGTACTGGTGGCACTTATGCCTGTCAGGTTGAAGAGACATTGTAATTTTGTCCATTTAGGGCAAAGTAACAATGTTTTAATTTAGACCCCCCCCCCTTCCCCCCAATAATACATACTTACAAAGCCATATGTCTCTGCCACCTTCCTGCTACAGCTTTCCCACCTGTCTAAGCTCTGTTGTGAACTAATGTTCCATGCTTTGAAGCCCTGTTCTGTTAATGGGGGCTCCAGCAGTGCAGGAAGGCAGCAAAGGATCCCTATGATTACGCTCCAAGGGATAGAGCGAAACTCATTGGGTGCATGACCTGGCTGGAATCCAGGCTGAGGCTGCCATTCATCTCACTTCATGCACATGGGTCTGCTTCATGATGTGCATTTTATGAATCTTTTCCTTTGACATTAAGGAAGCAAGGGAGCCCCTATTCCCCAGTCTAAAAGTGGCGCAATTCAAGGACCACCACTGACTACCAATGTAGAGGGGCTGACATTTGTGAATTATTGTATTCCACTGGACAGCATTATTATTATATGGCCACTTTAAAAGGGGGGCATTATTTAAGTGAAATATAAGCTGCTGGCCATTAGTGGTAAAGAGGCATTGCTGTGTGTGCATTAGGTCACTGACAAAATTCTTGGTGCTAGATACAGAGGTTACTGGGCCAGCAACTGAGGAGACCTGTGATTTCCATTTCTTTGGCATTTCACTTTCAGACTGTATATAACACTTGCATAATTTTGATAAGACATGGAAAGATTTATTTCACAATAATGGAAAGATTTGTTGCTTAAATTTAAATGAATACCTTCACAGATGAGGAGTAAATCATTGTAGCTAAACCCAGTTGGACATTCACAGCGAAAGCTGCCAATCTGATTGATGCAAACTCCATTTGCACAGATTCCTGGAATCTCTTTGCATTCATCGATATCTAAATTTAGCAAAGGATAAAACATGCATAAAACAACGGGATATATAAGAATCCATGAACAATGTTCTTCCTCTGCCTTTCACAATAAATTGTACACAGTTATGAGATAGTACACTTATCCTAACTAGGCTTTTGGAACAGAAATGTAACCTGACTACTTTCATGTAACAACACTTTGCTTTATTGCTGACTGAAAATGTGTACTACAATTGTTTTGATGTAATACTTAAAAAAATATTGAAACAAAAAATGAAATGTAATATTGTAAAAAAAATGAAAATTGGGCCACAGTGGTGGAAGTTAGGAGACCTAAACATCAGTGGAGACTGATGAGAAATAATTTTACTTCATAGCTTACCTACAGCCTTTCCAGTGTGAATATCAAAGGTAAAGCCAGGGATTGATCCACAAAGATTCTTGAAATTAACTGGTAATGGGAAAAAAATTAGGAATTAGATATATAATTAGATGGAGATAACATACTGTATGGTGAAAAAAATCTGTCTAGAAAATGCAAGAACATAATTCCTTTTAAAATTGCAAACACTAAAATGGACTGCTCATAAAGATACAGTTATGTGGGAAAGCCCTAGAAAATGTTTTATTTAATCGTTTTATCGTTCTTGGCTCCAACAACTCAAAGTAAACATGTCACAGCTCCTTCCATGTATGAAACTCACAGCAAGAAGTTTTCACTCTACCTTTTATTTTGTTTTTTTTATAACTAGTACAGTGAATTGAATAGAACTATAACTCCTCCAACTGCAGCAGGAGGATGAACATGCCATGTTGGAGGACATCAAGGGTTTTCCTTTACTAAAGGCACTTTAACAGGTGCAGTTGAACTATGCGAGTGCAGTTGTTCCAGGGCTTAGTAAGTGAGATAAAGCTTTACGAAACAAAGAATACTCAATCAGGTGCAAGAAAAAAAAAACAAAAACAGCATTTCTGCTTGCACATGATTGGATGATGGAAATAAGCAGAGCTTTACCACATCTACTAAGCTCTGGAGCAACTGCACTTGCAGAGAGCAACTGCACCTGTGCTAGTGCACAGTCTATTTGCCTTTGGTAAATCAACCCCCCTGTGTCAGGGGTTTAGTTCATTTGCGATCTCTTTGCAGGTGTGCCCCTAAAATATTAGCCTGTGGGTGATTCAGCTCTAAAATATAATTTCTTAGACAACATATTGCTTAACTGAACTTTCTACAATCAGTGCAACCATTAAACCAGATTAACAAATAATTTTGTTTTAATTGGTCATACACATATATTTTGGACCCTTGGCCTGAGAAATGAGGTGGCTGTTTTTGTGTGGCAAAATCTGTACTGATAGTGTTAAATGTATCCTGTACTCTTAACACCAGGGGAAGTAAAACTGGATCCCACTGCTCAAAATACTGGAACTTCTGTCTGCGTTTTAAGCTATCTTTACAGACTAATCAATATGTCTCTTCAAACTTAGCCTATTGAAAGTATCTTCTGCCCCATCAGTATCTTTTAAGACTTGAATGCAAAATGCTTCCAGGTTGCTTTTGGCATTCATTCGTAAGAAACTGGGTATTTCTTTCTTTCATAAACTGGCAGGCCCTTTTCTTTTGTATGGCAAAACCTCCAAATAGCTCTCTGCTGACACAGTAAAATTAATTTACAAATCCATTAACATAATTATAGAGCTGTGTTTTAATCGCAGTTGCAGGAAGCTTGTTTCCACGGAATGCAATCCCTGTTGAGAGGGAATGTTTCAATTTGTAATTACGCCTAGAACAGCATCCTGCCTGCTCAGCCTACTGCCAGTGAGGCAGTCACTGCTGTGGAATGTTAATACATTTAATGTATTAGCCCATGTAAAGCAATGGAAAGGATGAGCATATGTACATTTGATGTACATTTAGAATAGGAATTGACTGTACTGCCTATAGGAACAGCATAACACATGGCAAGGGACAAACTGAACTAGAAAGCATTTTTCTAATTTATTACAAATGTTCAAATGTTCACTGAACAGAGAGGTTTTGGTCTTGGTGCACAATGGGGTTGATTTAGTAAAACCGGAGAGTGCAAAATCTGGTGCATAGAAACCAATCAGCTTCCAATTTTTTTTGTCAAAGCTTAATCGAACAAGCTGAAATTAGATGCTGATTGGCTACCATGCACAGCTGCACCAGATTTTGCACTCTCCAGTTTTAGTAAACCAACCCCAAAGTGTCATAAGGAAGAAAAGCTCTTTTTGCCAATATCTGCCAATCCAATTTTCACTAAATCATCCTTATTTTTTGTTAAAGCCAGTACAAACGTATCTCATTTATGACACTTTAAAACATCTGCTTTTGCCAGTGGTTATACTAGTATGAGTATACTAATAAAGTTGTTTTGTAAAAAAAAAGAAAAAAGAAAGAAAATGCAACTTTTGGTAAAAACATGTTCAAGGTATGATTTGGCACGCTTTTTAAGTAGTGTATAAAGAACAAAGCACTAATAAAAACTATCAGAACTACCAAGGACCTAGAAGGGTACGGTTGACCCCCTATCGCATGGAAAGGCTTCTGCAAATGGCTGCAGCATTTGTAAGATCTTTGGCATCCCCAGCTATGAACAAAACCTCCTAATATGCTTGTCCATGGATATAAAATCATACAGAAGTTCTTGAGGTGAAAAATGTCATTAGACACAACAAGTTACCACACTGATCTCCACTGGCCTAGTGTCTTTGCTGTACCAGACCCACGAAAGCTAAGACATGTTGCTTCCCTACTATATTTATCTAGTTTGCTTTTAACAATCCCAGTTTATCTCAATTTTCCCAATTTATCTTCACAGGATTTACCAAAGGCTTTTAATTTGTCTAATGTTGCATCATGTTCTAGGGCCTATGTCAACAGGCTTTTGTTGTTCTTTGCATTCCTAAGTGTATGGAATATGTAAAACCCAATTGAAGAGAGTCTAATGCAGGTCAGAAAGAGATCAGTTGCAGGGCAAATTGTCAGTGAGTTCTTATCAACACAAGCCCAAGCCAATCAACACAGGTCCTGTGTATGCTTTGTATAAAAATGTTAAAAATTTTACATTCTCAGTTACTAAAGATGAATGATTTTGTAATTTTACTCTTGTTTTGTCTATAGCATTATCATCTAAATTCAAGCAATCAATTAAACAAATTTATAGGTGACAACTATGCATAACCCATCCAATGTGTTACCTGTTGTTGCATCTGTTGCATAGTGTATGTCCAACAAAGGTAGAGGTTAAAATAATGACCTACCAGTATGTATCATGGTAAGAATAAACAGGTTTTGTGAACAGATCTCAAATAATTACATGATCTGACGATGTTCTGTATACAGTGAAAAATAGTAGGATAATACAGTACACATTAAAAAAAAAAAAAACTGCAAATGGCAACAGAATGATACATAAATAAAAAATAAACACAATGTGATTTTACAGTGCAACATTAAACATAGTTGAACGATGAATAATTTAAAGATGATGTAGTATATTATGACATTAGGTTCTGTACCTGTTCCAGGAGTTGGGCATGGTTCACATGGTTTACTCCAGGCTTTACCAATGTTATATGTACAGCAGCACATCTTCTTAGTGACATTGAAAGGGAGCTCATTCTCACACATAGTTCCATTGTAAGTTCGGTAGCAATAACTCTTCCTCATATCTGTCATCAATCAGAATGCAAATAAATTCATGACAATTCTTGAAACAACCTTTAACTTTGATCAATCAAATTTGTTTATTTTACCTTCTTATAATCAAATAACAGCTGATAGTTCTGCCTATGCTTTAAGACTTTTCAAAATATGCTAGCTTTAGGTCAAATATGAAAATTTTTTCTAGGAAAAACGTTAGATAATGGGTGGAATGAATTACAACATAGTGCAATCATCACCTATATAATACAAGGCTTAATTGGTCATTATTCAACTGGATTGAATACTTCTCTGGTCACTTTTATGTAAATCCAAGGATATGGCCCTTTATTCCAGAAGATTTTCATTTTCAGTAATTATGTTCTGAATGATGGTGTCAGAGAATTATACTGGTATGACCTGCCTTGGAAAACCGTATTTCTGATGATATACAGATACATAGAACACAAATCCAACATGAGATTTTCCATGTCATGTAAAAAAATGCCTGTACTGGCATCACAACTGTGTTAAAGGACACCTATCATGAAAGAATTATAGTTTGTAGGCTGCCATTGCTGACCTTTCCACTGGAGTATGTTCATTCCCTGGCTGTCATGTTAACGCTTTGGCTGCAATGTTGTCTGAGCAATTGAGCTGGAACAAGTATAGAGATAAGGAATTCTAACAATTTTTTTACACTTGTTTGCAGCATACTTGTTCCATATCCTTGAAGTATGAGAGGTGGACACATCCAGGCAACACAGAAATGACCCCCCCCTCATACTCATGACAGTATGTATACACACTGTATATACACAACATACACACACACACACACACACACACAAACACACAATAAAACATCTTGTAAAGGTTTCATGGCTTTGGGTGTGCTTCTGTAACTTTAAGGAAGAAAGGGCTTCTTCCAGATGATCCTTTTATTTTTTGTACATTGCTATATATACCCTATAGTTGGGAAACCCATGTAATTTAGAGTTATGGCTCACACTTCTCAGTGGTGCCTTGACATTTCAGTATGGCTTCCACATGTTTCTGCAAATGTATGCAACTAAACATAGTTTTTAATTGAAGTAGTTGATACAGATTAATACAGATTAGTTTGTTTTTTGTTGGCTGGCTAGTGTGCCCATTTCAAAATTGGAAAGGTTTGAGATATAATAAATAGAAATATCTTAGCAGCCACTATGTGCAGACAATGAGTGTGTGATGGGGCAATGTATGAAAATGGATAGTGCTGACTGTAGGACAGAAGGCAGTGTGTGCAGGAGAGGGGTGCAGAGGTTATGAAGTGGGAATTATATACAAGAGGAGTACAGAGGGCATGAAAGTGAGCAGTATGCAGTATGCACAGGAGAAGAGTGTGAAGGGTATGACAGTAAGCAGTATGTACAGGAGGGGAGTGAGCAGGGTATGAGTATGTGCAGTAAAGAAGTCTGGGGGTATGACAGGGCAGTACGTGCAGGACAGGCATGTGGAGGAAACAATAATGGGCAATATGTGCAGTAAAGGAGTCTGGAGGGTATAACAGGGTGCAGTACTGTATCTGCAGAAGAGAATTGTGTAAGGTATGCCAGTGGTATATAGTAGAGTGTGGAGGGTTAGCAGTTGGTCAAAATGGTCATTGGCTTACAAGTGAATGACACCGGTGAGTTATTGTGCTCCATAATGTATTTGGCACCCATTCAAAGTGAAAATAATGCAGCAGCATGGGAGCCAAACAGTTCACGCAGAGGTTTTTGCAGAGGAGGAATAGCGATCAAAAGCAGTGTCTAGGAAATGGATTTGCTAATATCTAAGCAGGTTATTTTGGAACAGTGGTAGAAGCAAGGATCAGCAGTACCACGGACTGTAAAGGAGGTGGGAAGTATACTGAAACTGAAAAAGGAAGAGACTGTCAGTGGATTTGTCGACACTGAAGGTTTTACGGATGAAGCAAAATTTAATCAGGTCATTAGCCGTGGCTGTATCATGGAGTACAGTAACAGTGGAGGTGGTGCTGGGGACTTGGGAGATGGGACAGGGATTTGTTGTCAAAAATAGTTTAAAAAGGAAATGGAGCAGTGGCGCTGAGCTTGCCCCTGGACATGAGTCACTGAAGATGAGACTGATATGTGGTATGTGCAGAAGGTGCTGAGGGATTAAGGCATATATGTTGCACATGGAGGGGTTATTACAGATGTGCTGGGGAGTTGCTGCTGACAGGTAAATGCACATGCACTGGGTACTGACAATCAAGAGATTAATGCTCATAAACATAAGACATAAGCAGAAGAATATGTGCTGAAAGGATACAGCAAGGATATAGGATATTGAGTGTTGAGGCGATAACCTGTATGAGCTGGGTATTGGATGCTGAGAGATTAACATACATTCCAGGGGACCCAATGAACATGGGCTGAAGACTGAGCATTGCAGGGTTATTGCATATGTGCAGAGAAATGTGTGCTGAGGGGTTAAAGCACCTGAATGCTTACATGCTGTTGTGATTTGCTAAATTCTTTATATATGCATACTGCTTTTTAATAGCACATTGCAATTCAAATAACGGTCTAATAAAAATGTTTGCATTTTTGTAGCCTGCATACAGTTATTGTAGTTGGTATCTGTGAAGAAGAGGCTATAAAATAAAATGGATCCTTACCCATACAGTTATGTCCACCATTGACCTGCATGTATTCTGGAGGGCATATGCACGTGAAGTTTCCCAATGTATTGTAGCAAATTCCTGGGCCACAGACCCCAGGGTTTGTGACACATTCATCAATATCTGCAAAAATGATTAAACAAAATACAATGATAAAATCATTTTAACCATGAGTGACGTGATGAAATTAATGAAGGCATCTGTTTTACTGTTCAGCTGCAATCACCTTCACATATGCGGGTCTCCTCACTGAGGTAGTAGCCTTGAGGACAATCACACTGGAAGCTTCCAAATGTATTTATACAGTTACCACCTTGGCAAAGACCCGGCAGCTCCTGGCATTCATCAATATCTGTAAATATAACAGAAACAGTATGTATGCATATTAAAATTAAAATCTATTGCTTACATGTGTAAAAAGATACATTTGAATCCATAGATCTATAACATAGATCTTGATTACATGTTATATCAATTCATAGGATGAATTGAACATTTTACTATATGAATGTTTGTCTATTTGGTGAGTAATGAATTCATCATATTTCATAATGTGATCACACTGTATATTTTAGATGCTTTATGGGGGAGGCGATTTTCTCTGGATCAGCATTACCGTAACATAATCGCATGGTATCATAACATAATTATATATAATATAGGATAATTCTGAGTTTATTTATTTTGTGTGAAGCCTGTATACTGTATGTTACATGTTTGGGTTTACGATTGGTGTATGAATGCCAATTATATTTGCAGCCTAGTGAAGAAAGCTAATTAGTCAGCATCTGATTTAATTAAATTCAACTATGACCCATCAGAACTAAGCACATCTCAGATTGCAGATATTATAGGGTACTAATGATCTAAATTTGCAGACTCGGATTGAATGTGTGTTTTTGTCAATGAAGAAGGAACAATGGATGGACATTTCCTCTGCCAGCTTATCTCAGCAACCCTAGCTTTTCTCAGCTTAACTAATGCAATCATTCTAAAGTATCCAACTTGGCCCATAACTCTCCTCCCCTAACCCCAAATTGGTAAGCAAAACTAGCAAGTGAAGTGTATAAACATCCAAAGAGATTAGCATCAGCTGAATTGGGCATTACTCATCTCATGTCTGTGGGTACCTTATGACCACAGCCATAAGATCTGCCCATTCACAAAGCAATTTCCAAGTACACACTAAAGCATGTAATATAGTATATTGCAGCTTTTGAGGCCTTCATAAAAGTTCTTACCTTCTAAAAGAATGGTGATGGGATTGGGCCTGAATCCTTCTCCTCCAGGGCACAATGTATTGTACTCAGCTAAAAACAACAATATCTATAAATAATTAAAGGCAAATTCCAATCTTGTTTTAAAACATTTAAAATATATGTTATATAATTGATATCCTACAACTGACAAAAATTTTAATTTTGTTTGTACGTAAATAACATTGTGTTCAAGGATACTTCCAAATAGAACCTATGGAGATCTTTAGAGTATGACCCTTTGCAAATGCAGGAGTGGCCAGTGCTGAAGAAGATTTCTGCCTAACTTTGTACTAAAAGTGCACAAATCTTTAAACTCTATGGTATGTTTTATTGAATAACAGTCCAAAAAGTCTATATTGCTTTTTTTGTTCCTCTTCTGCTTTCCCTCATTGACCTGCAGAAGAACCTAAAGTACTCTCCATAATTCCTACTTCTTCATCTCTCCTACAAATTGTTCTGACTATAGTGACTGCAGAGGTGCAAGGGTAGAATTAACTAGAAACTTACATAATGCAGATGCGTTACCATACTATAAAGATGCTTGCCGAATAAAAAAATAGTGCTGATGTCATGTATGCAGATAAGTGTCCAATTTTGGATGCGTCAGCAGACTTAACAATGCTATTTAGAACAAGGCTATAACTTGAGCCCTCTGATCCCTTGATAACTTTACTAACAATACTAGCCCTGTTTTAGGTATTTCAGCTCTATGCAAATGCACAACTATACAAAACAAAGTCCCATACAAAAAACATATTTCACACCAAAACAACTTACACTGAAACATATCTAAAATAATGCAATCTAGCAAAAAAAAAATGAAAATCCAGCAGAAGCATCTTTAGTTTATTTCCCTGGCCCTTCTACTACTGAATCATGGAAATAACAACCTTTCATTGCCATAACCCCGCACACATAGAGGGAAACTTCAGAAATCTTAGGACTTACAGCTGTTAACTGGTGGGCATATTTCACATGGGTTCCCCCAGGCCCTTCCAAGAGAACAGCAGCATGAAGAGCGGCTCACACCAACTCCAATCTCAGTGCTACAGGAGATTGTCCCATCCCCTCGAGGTCCATGATTGAGATAACAGTTACCCACTCTGGTATCTGAAAGAAATATTGGGAACAGTCACTGGACAATCCATTAGCAAGTACACAACTTACCATGTCTGGATACTCTGTTCGTGTTACTGAATAACTAGGTCACTTGTATTGGTTTTATTTGTCATTAAAAACCTTTTAGGGAACATTTTACAAGACACTCTGCTGAATGAATAGGTGTGATTGTCTACACATTCCAGAGTGTAAACTTTTAATATAATAATGAAAATAACCAGCATAAGTAGTATTACTGTACTAGTATTCATCATAGTTTGGTCTAATTCCAGCTCAACTTCTGAACAATGTTTTAATTAACTTTGAAGCTTTAAAAGTATGCCAAGTACACAGTGCCTGCTTTCCTGCTGAATTAAGTCAGTTACAATAAAAAGTATGACATCTGGACAGGTCAATAGATCAGTCATTAAAAGTGATTACTTCCAAAAACAGATCTGCTTCAACAATAATATATTGGTCTCAGGAAGACAAACAAACTGGCTAACATTTCAGTCCTGAAGTGTTAGACATTTTCTGTAAGTCGTGGCATTGCAGAATGCCTAGTTAAACAAAAACAGGCGTGCATATTTTCTTTTAATAGCATCCTTCCAGATTCATCCCTTTTTCACTACATAAAGTGTAAACCATAGGCAGTATTCACATACTAATTAACCCAGTTACCTTCTTTTCTTAGCATCAAAATTATGTAAGTCATGGTATATAAGAAATATTTGCCTGTTTAGCTATTTGAGAAAAAAAATACCACAGCCATCAATAAATCAACTGTTGCAGTAATTCCTTGAGGTAGACTTGGGTGTACCTGTTACCCTGCAATTAGAATTACCAGCATTTTCTGCTATCAGTATTCCTATCTGCCTCCTGGCAGTGCATACTGTTATAATGAAATGCTTAGGGTGGCCAGACAGTGGGCGATTTTCCATCCATTCTGGCAAACATATATTTAAAAACTAAGATGTAGAATGTTTCAAAAATTGTAAAGCTGCAAATAATAGCTGTTGGAAAATTCAACAACGTTCCTAAAATTGTGTTTTTTTTTCTGAACATATGTTCTACATATCACATCTTATCCAAATTTTACATTTTGATTTTTTTACTGCACTCGATTCTAACAATGCTCGATTCTAACAATGCTCTCACTGAAATAACATTTTGTATTAAATCAACTCTGTCACTAAATTAAAAACTAGAAAATAAAACCACCCCCTTAAATGTAATGCTTAAAAGTTGTTGGGTATGGTCCATGATACTTTTTATCATTTGCATTAACATCCAAATCTGCAGGACAAGCTTTCTGGTGTGTGAGCTTGTCCTAAAAAAAGCAAAAAAGAGTATCACGGACAGTACTCGATTGTTCTTTTTGCAAGTGCACTAATATGGCTATGTTTACCTCTTACATATGCCCAACGAGGTAACAAGTCTCAGGTGATATACAAAAATTAAACAAATCCTCCGACATGAGTTGCACATGTTTATCTGCCACCCTCTATCCTCTAGAGTGTTTCAAAACACACATTTTACACAGCATCTTTCAGCAGTAGAAAGCAGGGGTTGGGGATCTGATGTCACACACGCTGCTAGAGCAGAGAACCCTGTGCAATCTGATAGGAGGGAAGGGATACACCCCCTCCTAACAGCCTCATAGAAAAAAACACAGAGCTGAGTCTATAAGTCACCTGCTCTGTGCTGAGGGGGAGGCCGGCCATCCCCTGGGAGGTTGAGGTGTCAGCTCAGAGTTCTATCAGTAACTCATGCAGATAGCAGAGAAGAAGCAGACTCAGTGCTATGGATTCAGGTTAGTACACACTATAGAGGAATATGCTTTGTTCACTTTTCTTCTCTAAAGCCTAGTACACATGGGACGAATGTCGGGTGGCATCGGCCGGTTCAATAGAAACCGACCAACATTCGGCCTGTGTGTATGGCTTCTGTCGAATGGGTCATGACCGAAAAAGGTCTGCCAACCAGCTTCTGATCAGCGCTCTCAGCCAATGGCTGAGAGCTCTGACCAGTGTGTCCTGGCTGGGGGGCGCCCTGTCAGAACACAAGGGCACAGCGGGAGAGATTGCTTTACTAACATTGGATTGTTAGTACAGCGGCTCCGACCTGAGCTGTCAGTTCAGCTAGTAGTGTGTACGAGGCATTAGGTTTACAGCCACTTTAAATCTTGTCTTCGCTCTTTTCCTGCTCACCTCAGTTCAGGATATAGTAGTGACCTAATGGCTGTTGGATGAAATCAGTGCTCAGAAAGAGAAGAAGAGTGTTGGATTTTGAAGATTCTTCAAGACAGCAAAACTCTGTGACACAGCAATGGTACTGGTATGTATTAGATACAAAACTCACTTTTACAATGCTCTGCATTGCAGTAACTCATCTTACCGTATTCTACACCCATCAGCAAGTTGCGGTGCCATGGATTTTGAATGGCAACCCAATGCACTAAGGCAATGCAGTTCTGATGAACATGTGTTAAAGTGCACCACAACATAAGGTAACACCCTACCATGAGTTGTGGTGCACCACATTAGAAAAAATGCTGCATATCTGCTTTTGGGTCTGTTCTTTTGTGTTGGCAAGCCAACTAAATGTATTGGGCTACCTTAATACAATGCATAATAATGCATGAAACAATGCGTGTTTATGCAACACTCACAATTGGAAAAGTGTGAGGGGGTGTGGCCTGCAGCGGAGCCGGATGGAAGCAAAACTCCAGAGCTCCGGTATCCTCGTGGACACAGCGGCTTAAAACAGCTAAAAAAGAGTCAGTTTTTGACCATCCCAGCTGGCGATCCAACCCAGGCACCATGACCAACAAAAGAAAAGGATCATCCAAGCCACAACGGCTGACGGACTATTTCACACAGCCGCAGCATGGAGGTAGGCAAAATGGCGCCGGATCCTCATCCACCCCGGCCCCTAAACACATACCATGGCCACATCGCCTCAGCATAATGAGTTCCATAGCAGCCATCAATCCCTCCCTTCCTCCTCACTGTCAGGGAGCCCGGCCAAAGCAAAATTAAGGTTGGATGGCACTGGATGCAGACCACCAATGAGTCCTGTAACAGACTCAGGGGATGACACCAGAGAGCTGCCCAATTCAATCACCTCATCTGCAACTATGAACCAGCCTGTGATGGTCACGGTTCTCAAGGACATGCTAGTATCGCTGCGAAGCACACTGCAAACCGACATGATAAACTGTATGCACAGATTCAGCGGGGAATTAAGAGCAGTGGAAACCAGGGTGGATTACATTGAAGGCAGGATGGGGGAGTTTGCTTCCACCATAAATGAACTGGTGGATGCTAATGAGGAACAAGAAGAGGAAACAGCATGGATGAAAAACAAATTAGCAGATATTGAAGACAGGTCTAGAAGGAACAATCTAAAAATAAGGGTGATTCCTGAATCTGTAGAACATTAAGACCTGCGATCCTATGCGACCGAATTATGCACATCCCTCTTACCTGACCTTTCTGAGTTGGAAGTCACCATTGACTGAATACACCACTTAGCAAAACCATCGTATCTCCCTGATAAAGTCCCCAGAGATATGATTCTGCGCCTACAGTTTTTTCACACAAAAGAGCAATTAATGCAAGTAATGCGCAAACAGGACCTAATCCCATCCCAATACCAAAACCTGCAATTCTATGCAGATCTCTCTCAGCATACGCTGCAAAAGAGAAGAAATCTAAACATGATCACTAAACTGCTCAGGAACCATAACATACCCTACAGATGGGGCTATCCTACCAAAATCACCATCACTAAACAAGATCAATCATCCGTTGTGGACTCTCTAGAAAAAGGTATTTCCTTACTGAAGGATTGGAAAATTCTTCCAGATACCAATGATGACAACAATAACACCACCAATAGGTGTGAGCCCACTCCTGATTGGAAAAGTGTGAATGGACCCTGATTTTTTCATTTACAGGGTTACCCTATTTTTTAAGTTTTTATTTTAGAGACAAAATAGTTTTTATTATTATTATTATTTATTATTATACAGTATTTATATAGCGCCAACAGTTTACGTAGCGCTTTACAACTTGAGGGTAGACAGTACAAATACAATACAATTTGATACAGTAGGAATCAGAGGGCCCTGCTCCTTAGAGCTTACAATCTAAGAGGGAAGGTCAAGAGATACAAGAGGTAATAACTGTGGGTGATGTGCTGATTGAGAAGATAAATGTACAGTTGTTAGGTGGGGGCCAGATAGGCTTCTCTGAAGAGATGAGTTTTCAGGGATCGTCTGAAAGTGGATAAAGTAGGAGAAAATAGGACGGATTGGGGTAGAGCATTCCAGAGGATGGGGGAGGCTCTGGAGAAGTCCTGAAGGCGAGCATGGGATGAGGTGACAAGGGTGTTTGAGAGCAGGAGGTCTTGGGAGGAGCGAAGAGAACGATTAGGTTGGTATTTTGTGACTAGGTTAGAGATGTAGCTAGGAGCCAGGTTGTGGATGGCTTTGTAAGTTATAGTTAGTATCTTGAATTTAATTCGGTGACTGAGTGGCAGCCAATGGAGGGATTGGCAGAGGGGTGTAGCATACGCTAAGCGGTTTGTGTGGTGGATGAGCCTGGCCGCAGCGTTCATGATGGACTGAAGTGGGGATAGCCTATTTAGAGGTAAACCAATGAGGAGGGAGTTGCAGTAGTCAAGGCGGGAGATGACCAGGGAGTGGATTAGAAGCTTTGTGGTGTCATTGGTTAGGAAGGGGCGTATCTTGGAGATGTTGCGAAGACAGAGGCGGCAAGCTTTGGATAGTGATAGAATGTGGGGTCGAAAGGTTAGTTCAGAGTCCAGGATTACACCTAGGACCTTGGCGTGGGGAGATGGGTTGATAGTTGAGCCGTTGATCTTGACAGGGAGATCAGGGGAAGTGGCACCTGAGGGAGGAAATATCATGAGCTCGGTTTTGGATAGGTTGAGTTTGAGAAAGTTTTTAATTTTTTTCCCCCAGTCCCCCTGTCAAGTGACCATTTGATCCTCACTCTCCAGCTCGCTGTTACTATCCATGGGCAGAGAGTAGCCAAGTGCATTGGTCTGATGTCACTGACATATGCGCAGCCAGCCAGCTTTCCACCTTATGAACATAACTTTGCTACTGGCAGTTCCCACTGGAATCATAGCATCAGCCCTGTAGTCCCCTAAAAATATACAGTACATACGGGTATGTTTGTGACAACTGCCCAGCCTTTTGGGGGCTGTAGACTTCTAAGACTAGCTGCAAATAGAAGAAGGAGCTCTTTAGAAAATAAGATATAGAAGTTGGGAAGCGATGCCCTTCACAACTAAAAAATAAGACTAGAGTTCTTTTTTAAGTTGGCTGTACATTGTCCACTTTGTTTGTAGTCTCCGAATGCTTTGAAATGGAAACTCACTGGCTTGCATACATGTTCATTACATCTTTGCCAAATTATTCCTTTTGTGGGTCAAATTATTAATATCTCTGGTAATTTAACAGGTGAATGCAACACATTAATGTGAACTGCATAATAATCAAGGCTGAACACTGGCACTAAAATAAATACCATCACTTCACTGTCCGTTACATATACTTTATATAAATGTTGTATTATATACAGATATGGCCTTTTGTTATTTTCCTTGTTAAAAGAAGTTTATTGAGTATACAATATTATAAAGATACATAAAGTAAGTTTACAAGGATCTATAAAGTAAGCTCATTGTTTTACAGTAGGGTTTATATAGGTAAATATCATGAAATTTCAAATATTAAACATTGGGTTCACGTAAACCTAAATTAAAGATATATATCATTTCCTTAGTTACTTTTGTAGGTATTTAAATGATTTATTCCTACTATACATATTGTTTACAAGTAGAGTGTATATAGGTCAAATAAATTCTGATAATGAGCTTTAATCGTAAGATGGAGAAAAGGAAAGAAAAAGGAAATAAAAGGGTTGAAAGGTAGAGGTATGGTCCACAAGGTTGTCCCGCTCGTCAGTTTATTATTCTTTTTAGTTCTCTTTGAAGCCTTAGAATGGGTGTCTCTGTAAGTCATTTAATCTGTCACCATGGCAACAGGACAGAGTCATTGAAGTTTGACAGGAACTGTTGTTTTATCCAAGGATGCCAAAGTTTTTCAAATTTTGGAATTTGATTTTGATCGATGGCTACCATCTTAGCATGGGACATTGTATTATTTATTCTGTGAATTGTTTCTGCTAGTACCAATGTAGGAGATTTCCATGCCTTGGCCACTGTTTGTTTTGCAGCCGTTATTAGTTGGATCATAAGTTTGAATTGAGAGAGTGTTAACCATTCCGGTTTTTAGATTAAGTAAAGTTAAATATAGATCTGGTTGTATTATTTTTTTAAATATTTTAGATGCAATCACGAAGACTTCCTTCCAGAAGGTTTGGATTACTGGGCACGTCCACCATATGTGTAAATATGTGCCTATTTCTGGGCATCCTCGAAAACAAAGAGCTGAGGCATTAGGTGAATATTTTGCCACTCTAGCGGGTACAAGGTACCAGTGAGTTAGGACTTTATAATTTGTCTCCAGTGCTAAGATGTTGGGTGAAGATGACTTAGATGTGAGCCATATGTTAGACCAGTCCGTGTCTTCTAAAGTTCGTCCCAGGTCCTCCTCCCACTTCTGAACGTAAGAGGGTCTATTAAGATTTGCTACTCCATATAATTGATTATAAAGTGAAGAAATTGTACCTTTAGCAAATGGATCTTTTGTACAGATTGATTCAAAAATGGATAATTG
This sequence comes from Lithobates clamitans, assembly GCA_037952925.1. Lineage (NCBI taxonomy): Eukaryota > Metazoa > Chordata > Amphibia > Anura > Ranidae > Lithobates > Lithobates clamitans. The sequence continues at coordinate 1,769,486 of JBBGZY010000675.1, forward strand.
GGATAATGGTGTATCCCCCTTTAGGAATGGTGTATAGAAATTTTTGATTTGGAGATATCTAAATATCTCAGAGTTTGGTAGATCATATTTTTCTCTAAGCGATGGGAATGAAAGGAATGATTTAGATGCTATGAAGTCATTTAGTGTCTGAATGCCTGATGTTGTCCAAGCTTTAAAAGAATTTGGGTAGATCCATGCCGGATAAAAGGCCGGATTTCTGATAAAAGAAAGGAGAGGATTGTGTGGAGATTGTAACTGATATTTGGTTTTTAGTTTATCCCAGAGAGATAAGAAGTGTTTAGTTATGGGATTATGAATTTTAAAGTGGTCTTTAGGATCAAGCCATAATAAATTTGATATTATTAGAGGGTCATTTTCTGAAGCCTCTATAAATACCCATAATGGGATTTCCTGTTTTGCATGGTATTTGGACAGACTGGCCAAATGTGCTGCTCTGTAGTAGTTAGTAAAATTAGGGTATCCCAGGCCTCCTTTATTTTTGGGAAGATGTAGTGTGTGTATAGGTATACGTGGTTTAGAAGAGCCCCATATAAACAAAGTTGCTCTTTTTTGTACTATTCTCAACAAATAGGAAGGAATTGGAATAGGGAGGACTCTGAATAGATAAAGCAATTTGGGTAGAATAGTCATTTTGATTGCATTAATCTTCCCTATCCAGGATAAAGGAAGTTGCGACCATTGTTTTATTAGATTTGTGATCTGTCTTAATACAGGAGGATAATTGGTTAAGAATAAGTCAGAATGAGATGCTGTTAAATGAATTCCAAGATATGGGATTGATTTTTCTGCCCATGTGAATGGGAGTGAAGCCCTAGCCGGGATCAATTCCATGTTTGTGAGTGAAATATTAAGCACTAGGCATTTCTTAGGATTAATCATAAGGCCGGATAGGGCTGCAAATCCATCAAGAGCTGGTATTAAGTTAGGACCAGAGACCTGTGGTGATGATAGAAAAAGTAATATATTGTCTGCAAATATACATAATTTGTGTGTAATACCTCCTACTTCAATGCCAGTTATAGTTTGGTTTGTTCTGATGTATTGGGCCATGGGTTCGAGTATAAGGGCAAATAATAAGGGAGATAATGGGCAACCCTGTCGGGTACCTCTTTCGATATTAAAGGCTTCAGATTTGTATCCAGCATATTTTATATAGGCTTTGGGTTTATTATATAATGCTTTGATCCATGTTAAAAAGTGGGGTCCAAAACCCCATTTTTGTAATGAATATTGCATATATTGCCAGGATACTGTGTCAAATGCCCTCTTAATATCGAGAGATAGAAAACATAAAGGGATTTTCTGTTTTTTAGCAATATGTGCCAATAACACTGCCCTGCGTATATTATCGCCTGCCTGTCTATTTGGCATGAAGCCTACTTGATCTCTATGTATTAATTTTCCTATAATGCTATTGAGGCGTTTTGCTATTATTTTTGCTAATAATTTAATATCAAGGTTTAACAGAGAGATAGGCCGATAATTCACACAGGAAGTATCATCAGAAAGGGGTTTTGGGATCATACAAACAATTGCCATTAGTGTTTCTTGCCGAAAAGAATGTCCATCTAGAAGTTTGTTAAAAGTTTCAGTGAGAATGGGAGAGAGTATTTCTGAGAATGTTTTATAGTATAAAGCCGAGTAGCCGTCTGGGTCTGGTCTTTTGTTAAGTTTTAGGTCTTTTATGGCGTTAGCAACTTCATCTATAGTTATAGGCTCATCCAAACTGCTTTTTTGATTCTGAGATAACTCAGGTAAGGTTATTTTTGAGAAGAAGGATTCAGCCTCTGTAGGATTAAATTCATTGTTTGTCTTGTATAAAGTTGCGAGATGTGAGTGAAATTTATGGACCATTTTAACTGGATTACAAGTGTAAACATTTTTTGATAATTTCAAACGTATTGGTTTGAAAGATTTGTTAGTTGAATTTAATGCCCGAGCCAAATATGTACCTGGTTTGTTTGTATTCATGTAGAAATTGTGTTTGGAGCGTTTGAGGGATTTATCAAGTGACTGAGTGAGAAATAGATTGTATTCCAATCTAGATTTTTCCAGATGAGATTTTGTACTCTGAGATGGATTATCTTGAAATGATATGTAGGCTGCATTAAAATTGAGTTCTAGTTTTTTTGCTCGATTTTTGCGTTCCCGTTTTAATAGTGCCATTTGTCTTTGTATTGTACCACGCAAGACAGGCTTATGAGCTTCCCACAGTGTTATTGGGGAGATGTCTGTTGTATTATTAATTGATATGTATTCCTTTAAAGCTTGTTCAATGGCCATCTGATGTAGTGGGTGTTTGAGCATTATGTCCGGTAAGTACCACGTTGGGTCATGCGCTTTTGGTATGGCTGAGGCTATAGTAGTGTATACTGCATTATGGTCAGAACACGGAATCGGAATTATATCTGATGCAATAATTTCTGGTATCATTCCTATTGTTAGAAAAATATGATCTATTCTGGTGAAGGTTTGATGAGGGTGCGAGAAATAAGTGAATTTCTTTTTCATTGGGTTACTTTCTCTCCACGAATCTACCAGATTGTATTTGGAAAGAAGTTGAGAAAAAGGTAATCTAGAGGTTATTTTGGATGGTGTAAAAGGTGATTTATCTAGAAATGGGAGGAGGACCTGGTTCGAATCCCCACACATTATCACTGTTCCTATTTTGTGTGTATTAATCACTTGTAATATATGTGAGAGGAATGGTGTAGATTGTTTGTTAGGAGCGTAGTAGGAAATCACCGTGATTGCTGTATCCATTATATAACCCATGAGTATCAGGTATCTACCTTCTGGGTCTTTAATTTCTGATGATAAGGTGAATGGTGTGGATCGGTGAAATGCAATTAGAGTTCCCCTTTGCTTGGTACAGGCAGAAGCCGTGTAAATTTGTTGATAAAAAGGAGAAATATATTTTGGAGTAGAATCTTTGGTGAAGTGTGTTTCTTGGAGGCATACTATGTGAGCCTTCTTGTTATGAAAAGTACGGAAGGCTTTGGTCCTTTTTTGAGGGACATTTATTCCCTGAACATTCAGGGAAAGTATATTCAGTGGTGCCATGGCAACAGATCAAATAGTTTTGACTTACTTTTTGTTATGCAGAGCTGACTGCGCAGATCAACCTGTGTGGACTGAAGAGATGAAAAGATAGAAAAGAAACCAGTGAATTCTGGAGTAAAGAGTAAACAAAAAACATATGAGATTAGATGATACATTGTATAAATTATTTTTTGCAAGTAATCACAATTTACCGTGAAAGAGAATAAATATCTCTCTCAGGGGAATAAGTGCCTTCGTCACACTCCCACATAATATGGTTGGGAGAATGAGGAGGGCAAATGGGGGTACACGGATCTTCCGCATACAGGAGAGAAGTGCTATGTCAAAAGACATCAAAATGATGTTTCATTAATTGGAGTGCAGAATATAGTTTTTGTTGAAATTATTTATTCCAGGGTGGTTGTATATGGTTAGTCTTGCCCTAGGCTAAATAATTCAGTTAGAGAGGTACTGTTAATAACTTTGGTATTGATGAAGATAGTTTGAATTATTTTGGGATTTTAACCCTTTTAGAGTAAACAATTACATATTTTATTCATATGTAACTGTTTAGATATGTTAACTCATAAAATTGAGGTTGTATTGCTTTAGATTAGAATAAACAAAAACATAATTCTAGGAACTAGTTAGGTAATAATATATTTGTTTTAAGAAAAGAAAGAAAAAGCTTCCATTACTTCTGGATTATTGAACATATTTGTCCTAAAAAGTAATAAATCTATTGTTATTACCTGATAATATATAACTGAACAAGAATTTCCTTATTTCACTTATATATTCTAAGGCTATATGAATCAGAAGTAATAAGAAATATAACTGGAATGTAACATGATCCCACACAGTGTGTGACTATCGGAATGCAGTTACATTCAGTTATAAATACAGGTTTTTTATAGAGAACCATCTCTTAGTATAATAAATGAAGAGATATCAGGAATTAGGATGTCAGTCCATTGAATCTTCTTGGTCCATGGATAATGTGGCATAACGGCCTCTTTTGTGAGAATGATGATTCCCATTTTGTTCTGAAATTTTCTGAGTGCTGCCTGAAGGTGAAGATGATGCCATTCTTCTGCGTATGGGAGAGTTGCTGCTTGTGGGTTCTGTCAGATTTAATTTTAAAAGGGTTTGTTGTAGTTCATCTGCTGATCTGCTTCTGTAAATTGTACCTTGGTAGTTAAATCTGACTGAAAAGGGGAAGCCCCATTGATACATAATGTTGTGGCGTTGCAGTTCCATTAGTTGGGGTTTCATGGATCGTCTTTTAGTAATAGTAAGTTGGGATAGGTCAGCAAAAATTTGATAATTGTGTCCTTGAAAATTAAGTTCCTTTTTTTCTCTTGCAGCAATTAGTATTTGTTCTTTCGTTCTGTAATAATGAAATTTTGTGGTTATATCACGTGGGGGTCCATCTTTCTTTTTGGCTGTGAGGGCTCTGTGTACTCTGTCCAGTTCTAAACGCTCAATAGGGATATCTGGCTTTAGTTCTTGTAATAGAGCAGTAATAGTAGATTGCAGGTCTGTCACAGTTTCAGGTATTCCCCTTATGCGCAAGTTTGAACGTCTGGCTCTATTTTCGTAATCTTCGAGCTTAGTTTGAAGTATTAAATTCTCTTCTTTTAATTGTTCCAATTCTGTTATATTTTCTTGGGTTGTAATTTCAATTTCATCCATTTTTATTTCTAAGGCTGCGGTGCGGTTTGTTGTTATTTGGTCTGAGGTTTGTTTTAAAGCCTTATGAAGCATCTTTTCAAATTGTAATAATATTACTGGGGATGTTGAGGAGGCTTGTGGAGAAGTTTGTGAGAGGATTTGTTCTGCATCTGACTCAAATGGAGAGTCTAGCTGTGACATTTTCTGTCTGTGAGAGCGCCCTGATGCTGTATCTTGTGAGGTGACTGGAGCTGCTTTAGTTGCAGTGAGTGCCTGTGAGCTCTTTGTGAGGTGATTTTTATTTCTGCCACGGTTTCCTCCCAGTACCATATTTCCTGCCCAAACTTTCACAGTTTGTTCCCTGGGGCAAAAAGGTTCAAATGGATACCTTTTGAGCCTGCAGGCTCCGCTTTGTCCTTCTCTTCTCTCCTCAGCGGTGCAGAGCTCTAACAATGCATGTCTGCTCTGCTAGGCTCCGCCCATCTCCCCCACCGCCTTTTGTTATTTTCATGCCATGACTGATTTTTAGTCCTAGTTTGACCATGTGGGATTATACAGACTAATAAGATTATTGGAAATAAAAGGGGAGGCAAATACGTAATTAAAAAAAAGCACTAAAAATCCCCAATGAATCTGTGTGTTTACAGTGAAATATGTGATTTAGGAGATAGAATGTGGAAATTAAAAGTAGCAAAGGTTTACAAAGGCCAAGTGGTCTGAGCATTCCAGGGGTAAAGAGAAGTTACATTTGTATTCAGTCAGGTGAGTCCTCATACTACATAGCTTTGGTTACATCTACAGAAGATCAGATTGTAATTTATTGCCAGTGTAATCCTGGGGGGTAATGGGAATATCGGGGATGTTAGTAGAACCATCAGTCTATGAAGCCCTGTAAACTTTTTAAATCAGGCATACTCAACATGTGGGCTGTGGGCCAAATATGGCCCGCTGAGCCATCTAATGTGTCCCGCGACCTCAAAACTATGGCAAACTGAACAGCCTCCTTCTGGTGCACTCCACCCTCCTGAATGATTATTGGTCCTCTATAATCCTGGTGGCTTCCATATACAAGCCACTACTGCGGCTGGCTCCCCAGCTCCTCCTTCTTCTCTTTCTTACCTATCATACAGACAGAGGGAGAGGAGTCTTTAGCTGAGTGGTTTACATCTAGTGGCATCCATGCAGGGGTTCTGAACATGGATTCTCACAGTTGTTTGATGAGCTTGGTGTTATTCCAGGAGCATTCAAGTACATTGAAAATGTTATAATTACTAATGTATATATACACTTGTGCCAAAAAAATTATATAATGATGACATTTTAATAATACTATAATGTGAAGCAGCTGCTGTTATAAACCTATGGGTTGAAATGTGATACGTGATCCACTAGAGAAAATACTCTGTGTTTAACAGCGCTTGCTACTGTGTTAAAACCACTAGGTGATTAAAAATAAAGTGGCACGTTTTTTAAATGTGTCTTGAATTACAAACATTTAAATAAAAAACAAACAAATGAATTGATGTGAAGTCCAGACAATAAAGTGTTATGATCTCTGTGATTACATATGGTATCCAGCACAAAAGTTCTCTCAGGCTTGCAAGATCACCTTAGTGCGTGTAGCCCACATTGGCTGATGTATGGCACAACAGTTATTTTCCAATGGAAAGACACACCAGTGAAAGGTGAAGTAAAAATTCCTACTCACCAGGCGTTGTTGACCCTCTTTGCCTTATGACAAGAGGAGTCATATTAGGCTTAGGCCCCTTTCACACTTGTGTGACTTGTCCTGCAACTTGGGACTGCAAAGTCACATAACAAGTTGTACCCCATGTTTTCCAATGAGTACCATTCATGTCTGTGCGGCTTCAAGTCACACAAACTTCAAAGTAGTCCCTGCACTACTTTGGTTCGACTTTGATGCGAGTTGAGGTCCATAGACTTGAAGTTTACACAGGAATTCCCTGAAATCACAGCAAAATCGAGGACGTGAAATTGCAGTAAAATCGCGTGACTTTCAACTCGTGTCAGTGTGAAAGGAGCCTTAATGGTCTCCGTGACTGGAGAAGAAAAAGCACCGACCAGACCTCACGGTCTCTCCTCACGGCAGTTTGTGGTTCCCGGGATAGGATCTCTTAGTAAGCAGGGTAAAAAGGAAAAAGAAGACCAAAGCTCCTCACAGTGTAAAAAAGCTCAGATAGTTTAAATGAGGTTACATTTACAAAAAACTTAAAATATCCACTGCCAAAGCCCACAATAGTGGTGGTTACAGCAAGACCCATCTCAGAGTTGGTGTGTGTGCACCGCGCGTATCAGCTTGATGTATTTCGTCATTAATGTGACATCATCAGATGTTCCTGATGATGTCACATTGCTAATGAAACACGTCTCTGAGACAGGTCTTGCTGTAAGCAAAGCTATTGTGGGCTTTGGCAGAGGATAATTTTGTAGATGTAACCTCATTGAAAGTTTTTAATAAACTCTCTGAACTTTTTTATGCTATGAGGAGCTTGAATGTTGCATAGAAGAAAGCTGTTTGATAGGAAGAAAAAATTAAGGACTTGCATTTATTTATTTATTTTTGTGTCTGCAGATGATTCTTACCCACACAGCCCACTCCAGTGGGGTTCAGCTGAAAGTCAGGAGGACAGTTACACTCATATCTCCCAGGAGTGTTAACACAGAAGCCATTAACACAGTTGATGGGATCTGCACATTCATCCACATCTGCAGACGGAAACAGATCACAATTATATTTATCATTACTAGGCATGTACTAACAGCTTTGGTAAATAAGGATGCAATCCAGAACTAGTAATGTATTGCACTATGAAGGTGTGGTACTGGGAGGTTGGTCTGTTGATCTGCTTTGTTTAAAAATTGTCAGAGGACCTTAAAGTATACAATTCCACAAAGGTTCACTTTTAATCATCAACATTCAAAGGTGTTTTTTAATTATGTACTGTATTATATAGCTGATTATTCATAGAAAACAGCGTGTGCCAGTCAGACATGAAGATCAAGCCTTGATTTACCTACAGCCTGCACTGCCTTGCCTGTACTAAGGTGCTTTAGAGGTCCAAAGCTCATCCAGTCTCAGGAAATTCTTTGTTGCCAGTCCGTTGCCTTATGAACACAATATTTTCTCAGTTTAACGGATGGGGTAGTATTTCATATCTTGCCCACATATTTTTCTTAAGGTCAAACTGAAAACTCCTATTGTTTTCATTCAAAGATTTTGCATGCGTAGGCTCTATTTAGATCTGCAGTGGACATGATACTGCATATTGCTCAGTTATGACATCAGCCATTTGGGGCTTGAAAGTTCAGTAGAGAGTGAACGTAAGCACACTGGCAACTGTGACATTTCTCAACAGAGGCATGGCTTGAATGGAACTTTTTTATGAAACAGTTAAATCGGTCAGTTTTGTTCCATTTTTTAAAAGGTCCAAAGGACACATCCTTACAGAGATGATGTCAGATTCCAGCACACTATACCTAAAGCCCAATTTCTGAGTAAACATACGCCTTCTGCCCTTCTAGTGGCACCATTCCACCCTTCTGCCACCCTCCACATTTACATATTTCCTGTGGTCATATCCTCTCTTCACATTTCTCCATGTGATTCTGCAATTGTTGTCCATCAGGAGGAGAATGAAATGCCTAGTAACCCAGCAATTCAGCACAAAATTCCAGAAAAAGCTTGCAAATGTACAGTTTGTGTTTCTTTACAGGCCAGTAAACCACACAGGCTTCCTGGTATAATTGAAGTTTTATTAGACCTTAAAGGGAATCTATCACTTTGCATATGTCCTCCCTTACTAATACTTACTTTTCTTTTGCTGCCCTGCTGCCTTGTCTACCCACCAGAACATTGAGTAGAAAGCTATGTAAGAGCTTACACAGGGTCAAGGACGTTTCCTGTCCCAAGATGCTCAAACCTGGCAAATGGCTACTCAGGTGCCAAGCACTGCATCCTGAGAGGAATAGAAAAAAAGGTCAGATATTTCCCTATACAATGAAGTACCGAGTGTTTCCAAGGGCAGCAACAGGCAAAGAGAAAAGATTAAGAATGCAACAAAGGTAAGTATCAGTGAGGAGAAAATCCTATAAAGGAAACTTGTCGCTTTAATTTAAACGGACTTTAACCTAAGTACACCTTCCACTTCTCCTGCCACCTGTCATGTTATTTCTTTTTTTGACATGATAACTACTTTATAGTTACAATTTTACTTAAATGGGGTTGTTAAATTGTTTATTGATTTTAATTGTTGTCTGGAGCTCCTCTTTAGTTAGTTTAGGTGGTAAAGAAGGTGTAGATAATTTGTTGCCTACCTGTACAGTTTCCTCCACTGCGGTCCAGCTCATATCCATCATCACAAACACACTGAAACATGCCAGGAAGATTCCGACAAGTGCCAAATACACAGATATTCTCAAAATAGCATTCATTGATATCTAGAAGAATAATATACAACACTGCTTTTATATTTGTACTTCTGTTTGCAAAAGTCAGTTCTGAGACAAACCTAATAACAATTATAGAGTTGATTTTTTTCCGATTTTTCAGCTCTTGCTCAAAACAACCAATCAGCTGTTTTTTATGTTCCTAGTGCAGTTAAAGGAGTTGTAAAGGTGTCCTGATGAAGTTCCACCCCCTGAAACGAAACATGTAGATGCAGAAGCAGGGATCCCCTCTTTTATCATCTGGCCTGACCAACCCATCATTACAGAGAGCTCAAGTTTTTCACCGTAGCTCACACAGCTGACTGTGTATGAGTTAATTGAAGAGTCTAACCACCTATGATTGGATTAGCTGAACAGCACATGGTGCACAGCAGTGGAGCATTTGAAACTCAGCAGGACTCAATCATACACAGGAGATTGGAGAGACCAGGCACACACGACTGGAATAGCTGATCAGAGCACAGTATGTGAATCTTGGCTGGATTACATCCTAATATAGGAGAGCTGTACTTGCTGGGAATAGCTGAGCAGACATTATTTCCATTCCTTTACTTGGAGGGGAGCATGAACCGAGAACTGTGAGTACTTCTGACACCCACATTGGGAGTCATTGTCCCCTGGTGGCATTACTGACAGGTTGAGGTTACCTGGTTTTTGTTGGGAATCTCCCTGTGAGTACTTCTGACACCCACATTGGGAGTCATTGTCCCCTGGTGGCATTACTGACAGGTTGAGGTTACCTGGTTTTTGTTGGGAATCTCCCTGCTCCATCTAACTGGCTCACCACTCATCTCTGCCAGCCCTCCCAGCCACTGTTATCAGTACGCTCCCTAGGAATGTTTATCATGCTGGTATAACTGGCATATATCTAGTCTCCTACACATCCCTTCATGGATCTTCTAATCAGCTACTAGTCAATAGACTGTCATGTGCAAGGCTCTTTCATACATCTCTTGTTACATGCACAGCAGCTGGACACAAGATTGGATGAATTTTTCTAGACACCCGCTGCCACTACACTTGCACTTTCTTCACTTTTAGAAGATTTCCTCCTGCTGACATTGGGAGTCGCATTGAAAGTCGCATTGCATGTTTTTTGGACTGCACTTTTTGTTTCACTTTTATTTTTATTATTTCGTTTGATGTTATTCTATGCTAATAGTTCACAGTTGATTGAACACACATTATACTACGTGGCATTGCTCACATTGTTTGTTTCTATTTGCCTGCCACATAATATTTTCTCATTGTGTGCACACTGCACTTTGTTGGATTATTTATATATTATCTTTGGACTGATATTGGGAGTCGCATTGGAAGACGCATTACATGTTTTTGGATTTTTACTATTATTATTATTATTTCGTTTGAGACTATTTTATGCTATTAGTTCACATTTGATTGGACACATTATTACATTACGGGGCATTGCCCACATTGCTTGTTCCCATTTACTTGCTGCATAATATTTTCTCATTGTGTGCACACTGCACTTTGTTGGTATATTTATATACAATCTTTGCACATATCCATTTATACAATTTTTTGATTATTTATTTAGGTTTTAGATCATTTTTACATTTTTTTCTTATTTGCGATTGGGTTGAAGTTGTTGCACCGAGACTGAGGTAGTGCTACATAATTTTAATACACTTTGGCATGGCCATGTGAAACTAAAAACTGCTGTATGCTTTGGGGGGGGGGGGGGCGTGACCGGATGCTGAGGTGAGGGAGAGAGGCGCAGCCGGACCCAGTCCCTGTTCAGTCCCTGGTCGCATGCTGGAAACCTCAGGGTAAAGCGGAGGGGGAGATGTTGCTGGATTGTCCTCGTGGAGCCTGCTTTCTCTAGGGCGATAAACGCGGCGCAAGGAGCGGAGGAGAGCCAGTGTCAGTAGTGGAGCAATCCCCGCGCTCGAAGCTCTCCCGGGAGGACTGACAGCTGCGCGCCTCCTGTGTGAGAGAGAGGGGGGCGCGCCTGCCTGGGATAGAGCGTGAGCAGCGAGGGCAGCCGTGTGAATCGAGCCGTCCTGTGCTTCATCAGCCCTGAACCGGAGGGGTGAGTGACCCGCAACAGCGGGAGCTGAAGGACATTGTGGGAGGGCTGATGTTAACCTGTGCAGCATCGTGTATAGCAACTTGAACCCCCTTAGTGTGACGGGACATTTTTTATTGCACAGTCAGTGGAGAGCAAGGACATGGCAGCCCTCGCTGAGGGATATATACTGACGGGCACACACTGAGTATAAATTGCTCACCATGACCAGAAAGAAGGGGCAGAAGGAGGCATCAACACAGGAGGGCATAGGGGCTCTAGCACAGTGAAACCCCAAAGAAAAAGGAAGCCAGGTAGCTGCCAAATTGGAGCGATTCGCCCATACACCAAATCAACTTGCAAGTACGACACCTAAAAAGAGCAGCCATGTAGGGGGGACCCAACACCATACTAGCCAGCCCGGGAGGAGAAGCCTAGCTCCTACGGGAGGCACAGGTATCAATGTACCATTGGATCCAGGGGCGAGCGGTGCGGCGGAGGGGAGCTCTGGCTTGATAATGGAAATGGGAGATGGTGGAGTAGTACCAATAGTTGAGAAGGAGCCGTCACTGAGAGACATTTTCCTAGCAGTAAATAGCTGTAAGGTATCTATCACTGTCTTATCAGTGCAAATGGAAAGCTTTAAAGATGAATTACTGGCGGTAAAAAATGATATGCAGGCGGTCTGCACTCGAACAGCAGCCCTGTAAGACAGGATTAGCCAGATGGAGGATGATGTTTTCCCTTTAAGACAGGAAGTATCAGTTATGAAAAAACAACTGAATGAATGCATGCAAAAAATGGACAGTATGGAAAATAGATTACACAGAGAGAATTTAAGAGTGTTGGGTCTGCCTGAGGGCTGTGAAGGCAACAATCCTGTTAAATTTATGGAAGATTGGTTAAAGGAGAGATTTGGGAAGGAATCACATTTTTTTCCATTGAGCGTGCGCACAGAGTGGCTATTAGGACACGGTCCCCAGGGGGTTATCCAAGATCCCTGATCTTTAAGCTGCTATGCTTTAGGGATAAGACCACCATTCTCCGGAAGGCAAGAGAGATGAAGAATATTCAATACAGAGGTGCAAGGATCTCAATTTATCCGGACTTCTCTCCTGAGCTCCAGAGGCAGAGAGCAAAATTTTTGGAAAGCAAGCGCAAGCTTCAGCAAATAAAAATCAATTATGCATTATTATATCCAGCACGCTTGCGCATATTAGCACTGGGGGAAACCTATTATTTTGATACTCCCACCGAAGTTGCAGCCTGGTTAGAGAAAAATATAGGAAGAGTACAGCGAGAAGAGGAAATGTAGAAAAAGCAAGGAGCTTGGTAGTCAGGAGTGGACCCTTTTCTTTTTTCCTGTTTTTCCCCCTTTTTTTTTTTTTTTTTTATTATGTAATATGTACTTTTTGATAGATAAAGGGGGAGTGGGGAGGGGGGGAGTACGTAAATTTGATGGTTTATAGGCACAAGGGAAATAATGGGGTTAGCTCCCCTCTTACTGGGTCCGGGAGATGTAGTTTTTTTTTTTCTCACCTCAAATAAATGTGGCCGGTCACTATAGAAGCCAGAGGGGTAGGCCCAAAATTGGGCAATAAGATAAAAAATAGTGGGGGGGTGGGGGGAGGGGGGTGGATGGGTGGGGGGTGGGAGGGGAGGAATGTGTGTATGGGTGTGTGTTGGGGAGGGGGGAATGCTGATTTCGAAGTAAGGGTGGGAGAAGTAGGGGGAAGCTCAACCCACAAATATTATATGTTATTATATTATATATTCAAGGGGGGTGAGTGTTTTGATAAAATCAGGGTTGGCTTTCTCCTGCAGCCAGAGTAAGGTGGATATATTGGGACGGTATATCTTTCTCTACTGTATAATCGAGAATAGGAAATGTGTATTAGCTAACATCTATATCCCTCCCCCATTTGGGAGGGAGGTTTTGGATGACCTAACAGGATTTATGGTGGGCTTCACAGGGGTCCCGGTAATAGTGGTCGGGGATTTCAGCATGACTATGAACAATGAAATAGATAGGTTCCCATCAAAAAAGCTGGGTAGAGGTAAACCTAAGAGTCCTCTTTCACAATATTGTGATGAAGTGGGATTGATGGACACCTGGAGAGAGAGGCATCCCGAGGTGCAATATTCTTGTCACTCTAGGACACATGCCACCCTGTCCAGAATAGATCTAGTGTTGGGTAATGAAGAATCGCTAGACATGGTGGAAGAAATAGTTTACGAGCCAAGGGGGATTTCGGACCACTCACCAGTGACAATTAACTTAAAGGGTGAGAGAGGTCTCAATAAGGGTGACTGGAAAGTAAATCCCTTCTGGCTCGAGATTATTGAGGACTCAGGTACTGTCGTGGAGAGGTTGGTGGAATTCGCAAATTTAAATTTAGGCACTGCTCCATTAGGGATAGTTTGGGATGCCCTGAAGGCTTTTCTCCGGGGGATCCTAATCCAAAAAATATCCCATATTAAGAAACAATCACAAATGGCAGAACTAAAAGTCAAGGAGAGGGTTAGAGGGGGGGAAGAACGGTATGTTGAGGCACCAACCCCATCCAGATATGAGGCGTGGGTAGAGAGGCAAAATGAGTATAATAGAATGGTTTTGGAAAAGATGGGGAGGAAAAAACTATTTCAAAAACGGAGGTTCGCCTGTGAGGGGGAGTGTGTGGGGAGGACTTTGGCCCTGATTATCAGGGCCAATGGCTTTCCAAACACCATACCAGAGATTGAAGGAAAAGAGGGAGCAATAAAAAACACCAACCCAGAAATATTAGACGAGTTCAGGGAATATTTTAGCAAGCTATATAGTTCGGCACAGGAAGACGTGGCGGGGGAAATGAGGGATTTTTTTGGACAGCTAAAGTTAACCCCCCTTGCGAAAGAGGATCGGGAAATGCTGGAGGCCCCACTAACACTTGAGGAGCTACAAAGGGTTGTGGCAGATATGGCAAACCAGAAAGTCCCTGGCCCCGACGGCCTACCCATAGAAATTTTCAAAAAGTATGGGGAGTTTTTACTCCCCATGCTCTTGGAAGTGTTAAACGGCACTAGGAAGGACAATCATTTACCGGCGTCTATGACAGAAGCCATCATAATAATGTTGCTGAAGGAGGGGAAAAACCCGTTAGAAGTGGCATCATATAGGCCGATATCATTATTATGTTCGGACGTGAAGATTCTGGCAAAAGCCCTGGCAACAAGGCTAAAGAAAATAATTCCAAAACTAATCCATATAGACCAAACCGGGTTTATCCCGGACAGAGCTACAAGTACGAACATAAGACGAGTATATTTAAATATGCAGATCCCCACAGTAAATAGCGGTAAGAGAGCTCTCCTCTCGTTAGACGCAACCAAGGCATTTGATTGCCTGGAATGGCATTATATCTGGAAGGTGCTAGCGGAACTCCAATTTGGCCCCAGCTTTGTTCATTGGCTGAGTCTTTTATATGACAAGCCAAGAGCAAAGATCAGAGTCAATGGGGAATGTTCAGAATGGTTCCAATTAAGAAGGGGCACCAGGCAGGGGTGCCCTTTGTCACCCCTCCTGTTTGCCCTGGCAATGGAGCCGCTGGCTGCGGCCATAAGGGCGTCTCAGGGGGTCCAGGGGTTTAAAAGAAGGAGGGGAGAGGAGAAAATAGCAATGTATGCGGACGATATTTTGTTGTTCCTGGGGGATACACAGAACTCATTAAAGACGGCCATGGGGATAATTGAGAACTTTGGTCATTTCTCCGGGATAAAAATTAATTGGGAAAAGTCAGCAATATTACCCATAGACCCTCTGACGGAGCCCCTTCCGCACCAAATTCCACAAATTGAGGTAGTAAGCCAGTTGAAATACCTGGGGATTAATATCTCAAGAGAACCGGAGCAATATATTGCAGAAAATCTAGTTCCATTAATGAAAAAACTTAAACAGAAATGTCGGGTGTGGGGACGGTTGCCTCTTTCGGTCGCCGGGCGCTGTAATCTGATAAAAATGGTTTGGATGCCACAAATCCTATATATCTTACATAACTCACCTGTTTGGATTACTAAACGTTGGTTTAACAAAATGGATAGCCTATTTAGAGAGTTGATCTGGAAGGGTGGGGCAGCAAGGATTGGCTTGCAGACGCTCCGGCGACCTGGAGAGGAGGGTGGACTGGGGGTGCCGGACTCGGGATGCTATTTTTTGGCATCTCAGCTCCAGCATATGGGAGGGAGCAACAGGCCCGGGAATGGGGTAGCGGGGAACAACGTATTATTAAACGACACTAATCATGATACTATAGTAGAAGCGCTGGAGGCGGACTCCTTTGTTACCTGATGCCCCACCACCCGGCTGATGGTTAAGAGCTGGAACAAGGTTAAAAAAAATAATGGGATATGTGGATTTCTCAGAGTTCTCCCCATTATGGGAAAACAGCAAGCTCAATGAGTTAAAAATAATGGGGAGGATTGGGGAGTGGGATCGGCAGGGCATCCATTTTTTACCACAGCTTTATAAGGCTGGAAGACTAAAAACATTCCAGGAGTTAGTGACTGAATTTGCGATCCCCAACCGATCATTCTACAGATACTTGCAATTAAGGCATGCCCTAGACTCACAATTTAATGGTAAGGAGCCATTATGGAGTGATATGACCTCTCTGAGAAAGCTGGTTGATGCAGAATCCACGAAAGGCTTAATTTCCGATATGTACAGTAGTCTGAGAGTTTCGGTCCAGGGGGACAGGGTGGAAGACAAAAATAGGAAGAAATGGGAGAACGAGGTTGGACCAATGTCAGACAGTCAATGGGAGTATGTCTTGTCATCTGGACCCAGGGTCTCCCTCTCCCCATCACAGGCAGTATCTCATCTTTATCTGATATATAGGGTGTATTTTACACCATTAAAAATGTTTAGGATGGGGAAGAGGGTAGATGCGGAGTGCCAGAGGTGTGGAGGAGAGAGGGGAGATCTGTTGCATATGTTCTGGCACTGCCCCAAATTGTACAGATATTGGAAATGCATAGTGGACAGGATAAATTTCGTTTTTAAGACATCATTGAGCATGGGCGCCAAGACCTGTCTACTGGGCCTGATGGAGGAACAACAGCCCGCAAGGGACACACAGACCGCAATAGTTAGGTGCCTGTTTCAAGGGAAAAAGCTCATAGCTAAGAACTGGCAGAGAAAAGAACCCCCGACGTTCGAGGAATGGGTGAAAGAAGTAAAGGAGGAAGTCAGTAGAGAGAAATATATATATAAGAAAAGAAGTAACTATAAAAAGTTTGAGAAAATATGGAAGCACTGGGTGATGTGGGAGGAGCATAGAATGAATGGTGGTGGGGGAGAATAAGGTATGGGAGGGTTGGGGGGAAGGGAGTTGGAGGGGGATGTCAAAGGAGGGTATTTTATTGATGAACGCGTTCTTTGCTTACTATGTGGACTACTGTATAAATGTGGTAAATTTAAGGACTGTGCAGATGTTCGATTTGTCAGTCCCTATTTGTGAATGGCTCTGTTTTTTTAATGTGATTTTTTCAATAAAAAAGGATTAAGTCTGAATTTTAATACACTTTGTTATTTGGGGGATGTGAGTACACTGTTTTATGTTGGCGGCTCCTTGTCTATTTTATTCATCAGTGTGGTTTTTGCGCATTAGTTATTACCTTTTACTTATTTGAGCTCCCATTGCAGCCGTTTGGTTTTCCTTTTTGCCATTGACTGACTCCTTTGACTGACTGGTTTTGTGGGTTTGTGTTTTTATGTATGTAGCCCCATTTGGGCAGGTATGCATCTCTGTCCCACTTAGTGCTGGTGCCTCATTCGCCCGCTGTGGCTTTAAGGTGGAGCACCGCACTCAGTGCAATGAGTGTTACCTCTGTTTTTTAGTGGGGTAGCTCAGAGTCCCTTGGTGTGGGGGAGGTTTTTGTTTAGGGGTGGGTGGGCTTAGCTCCGCTTTGGGATTGTATCCTTCCCTTTTTGTAAGGGTGATGCATGGTTCTAGTCTGGGAGGGTTTAATAGGGAGACTCAGGTGGTTGTTAGGATTATATGAGGATAGTTTTATTGGCATTTATGCTGTTGATCTTGAGCCCATTGCTCAATAAGTTTGTAGTTCACTCATCTTGGTGTTTCTTTTAGTTTTTTATTTTTCATATTCCATAAAGGAGTTGTAAGGGTAGAAGGTATTTTATCTTAATGCATTCTATGCAATAACATAAAAAACCTTCTGTGTATAGCAGCCTCCCCAGCACCCCCTATTTACTTACCTGAGCAATGTCCAGGAGTGTCTTAGCTGTCTGGGACTCTCCTCCCGACATTGGCTTCTGCGGCTGTCAATCAAAGACAGTTAGCCAATCAGAAGAGAGGGGGCGGGGCTGTGGCCAAGCTCTGTGTCTGAATGGACACACAGAGCTGTGACTTGACTCGGGTGCCCCCATAGCAAGCTGCTTGCTGTGGGGGCACTCGAACAGGAGAGAGGGGCCAGGAGCAGTGAAGAGGGACCCAAGAAGAGGAGGATTCAGGCTGCTCGGTGCAATACCAACTGCACAGAGGAGGTAAGTATAACATGTTTGTTATTTTTAATTTTTTTTTAAACAAGACTTTACAACCACTTTAACCTCCATGGCGGTATTCCCGAGTGTGGCTTGGGGTTAAATTTCAGTACCATAAGCTGTAACCCCGACCACACTCAGGATTGCATCTCAGGATCCTGGTGCAGTGTACTTACCTTGTACCCAGAATCCTGCAATGTCCCCAGCTATGTCTGTGGGCTCTGTCCTCCGCCCATTGCCTTTGTGTTGCGGGCTCCGTTTTCTCTGAGCATCACGACATATGGGGCGGAGCCTGGTGGCTAATTAAAAAAATTCTAAATTCATAACACTTACAGTACACTGTAATCTTATAGATTACATTACTGTATGAAAATCATTTCACCTCCCTTTTTTCCCTAATGCTTTGTCCAGTGTCCTTCATGCAGTTTTATATTATATATACTGTACTGTACTGTTCTTTCTGCCTAGAAACTCGAGATTGTCCATGGCAACCAAAAAGTGTCCTTTTACGTCAAAAGTGGTTTGAGACCAGATAGAAAACAGCAATAGTAAATTAGAACACTTGCAGAATTGAGCAAGAGTGAATCATCGGGAAATTCATTTTATTATTATTATATTATTATTTTTTATAATTATTTATAGATATTTATTATATCATAATTTATGATTTAGTGTTTCAAACTTTATCATAGCCTGGATGTCTACAAGACTCTTGTTTGGACAGATTTAAATGTGTTATTACTAAGAATTACAGGCCTACAATATAAAATGCCAAATTTCTATGCAAAACAATGTACCACTTTGAGATGCAAAAATCTGACATAATCATACCGCCAGGGTGGCTACTGGAATGTATTACATGATTGATAAAGGGTCTAGTTAGGAATGATTTTCACCCAAAATTCAGACAACTTTCACCCAATATTCACACATTTCTCCAGTTGAATCTTATGTGAAAAATGTATGACTTTTTTGTGAAAATTGTGTGAAAACTGCCAAGTAGATGCCTAAGAGTTTCTACAGGAAAGGCTGATTACCACCTATGTGGTGCCTTTTAATTTCGCAGTAACTTTCATTACTTGAGATACTAAAGTATTGCATATTTTATAGTGGACAAACAAGGCTTTGTTTTGTATTTTCTTCCTAAAATGTGAATCTTCTATGCATTTTATTTATATATATTTTTCCCTTTTTACATTTTAACACTATTAAGCTACCTGTTACTGTGATTATTATTATTAATCATTATTATTACAGCAGCTGCTCTGAATGGTTCCTCTTTGCAGCTGCAGTTGTCCAGCTGGCAGAGGCTCCCAGCAAGGGCACTTACAATAATATACATAGGGGTTGATTTATTAAAGGCAAATTGACTGTGCACTTTGCAAAGTGCAGTTGCATTCTGCAAGTTCAGTTGCTCCAGAGCTTAGTACATGAGCAGAAGCTCTGCTGATTTCCATCATCCAATCATGTGCAAGCAAAAATACATTTAAAAAAAAAACATTTTCCTTGCATGTGTTTGGGTATTCTTTGCAAAGTGAAGCTTTACCTCATTTACTAAGCTTTTGAGCAACTGCACTTGCAGTGCGCAACTGCACTTTGCAAAATGCACAGTCTATTTGCCTTTAGTAAATTAACCTCATATAGTAATACTATGATGTCCTCCAGGAGATTGTATTGAGAAGGTCCACAAAGGGTTAGGAGCACTAGAGTATACTCTAGGCAAGATTTACATTTGTTTATTTCTGTATATGCCTAAATGTTTGTATTCTAACTACCGTAATTAAGGTAGGGCCATACTTGATAACACACCATGTATATTTCCTATACAGTATTTGGAAATGCATGCAACTCAGACTAGTACGTTGCTATTAGTTTTAGGAATCTTTAATTAACTCCTTTTCATATCTGGTTAAACCTGGGCAAATATTTTCCTTGTCATGAATAGGCCACTGTGCTAAAAAACTGTCCAAATACAGATAATGAAAAGTTCAATGGCTAAAGCTATGGAGGACCATACCAATAAAAAGTGACTTTGATCATGAAAAGCTATGCTCTTTACTTCCAAACAATTAAACAGACCTAAATGATCGTCCATTGGATTTCAAGAGAGTCTGCTCACAGGTTGATTGCCTGCCAGCACATTCAAAAAATTTCTGTTTATTCAAGCCAACCTAAACTGTAAGAGCTAGAAAGAAACAATAATGGACTTACCCTGGCAAGACTTGCTGTCTGGAGCTGGAGTGAAGCCCATCTCACACTCACATCGATATGAACTTGGAATATTCAAGCACTGGCCATTCTCACAAAGATTAATATTTTCAGCACACTCATCAATATCTGTATAAAAAAGACAAGTGGTAGTGACCCATCCTTTTCAGTTCCTCAAAATGTATTTAATGGTGAAGGATATTTTTCTCTACTGCATCTCAATAAAATGTTGAAGTTGGCTGCTATGTTCACACTTTAAGATTTGAAACACATAATTATTCTACATCTTTCTAAAGCTTGGTGTTTGCACTAGTGTAAGAATAGTACATCTGATCTAAAAGAGGTTTTTATTTCTGGTAGTATAAAGGAGTTCATATTACATCTTTACACATTTGGCTGGGAACTTTCCTTTAGGTGGGGTTCACACATATGCAAATTGGATGCTGGTCTCCCGCATTCCAATTCGCATGACAGGAGAGTGTGACCGCCTCTCAACGGAGTTGGTTCACACATCTCCCGGGCAGAAGAAGGGTCCTGTGTGTCTTTGGCTCTGTTTCAGGTCCGAATTCAGGCAAAAATTTGGACAAAATTTGGATCTGAAATGGTGAACGGGGAGGCACTGGACCCCCTGCTGTGCCCCGTGCCGCACATAGGGTTAACCCAGCCTTAATGTGTCAAAACTATAGAAGTAGTTTCTTTACTTATTTGCTAATTACTTTCTAGCATGAAAATAATAAAAATATGACTTGTGTATATAATTTTCACATTTACCATGCCATTGATGCATAAGTCTATTTATAAAATGGTGAATGTGACTTTCACCAAACATTCTCTGGTGAAGAATCAATCACTGTAACTTAGAACACAAAGACCTGAAAGATTCTTTGCCAAGAATGTTTGCTGAATGTTGGATTCACTGTTTTATAAATAAGTTCTTAGTCAGGTCATCTCAAAATTTACACACATCTTAGCTATGGGGGTACAAATGATGCATACATTGAAAAATATATAAGGAATGCAAATGAGAAATTCCTTGCTATGTGTTAGGGAACACAAATCATTAAGTTTTTAAAGTATATGTCTGGAAAAAAAAGTAAAAAAAAAACAAAAAACAAAAACATATCTAGTACAAAACTGTGATATATGCACAATTCCCCACATTTTCTATCCCTAAAAAATGCTGGAAGTATATAAACATATCTTTTAATCTGCCAGAAATCCAGTGTGTGCCAAACTTCCTGTTTGCTAACAACAAAATGCCACTGCTGCGCTGAAATCCTCCCAGCTCTCTTTTCTAGACTAGAGGACACCTCCCCTCTCCTCATGTACTAAACATAAGTGTTAGACGGTGAGTGAGCACAATTCAAAAGATAAGCTTCGAAAGATTTCTTGCATGAAGTTCTTAAATATATAGATTCTTCAAAACATCCTAATTTTAGTCTGTATTGGTTGAATGAATAAGCCTGGCTTTTCAGTAATATTTGCCACTCTCAACTGAACCTATCGTCAGTCCAAACATATTTTGGTGGATGCCCGACTGGAACATATTTACATGGTAGGTAATTAAGCAAAATAATCAATGATCACCAGTTTCCAGCCATAATGCACACCTTAGGCACAGTATATACAATTGGGCAGCTGTCTTACAATTTACATTATGGATATTGAGCGTTAGACTCTTCCCTCTTGGTAGTGGTCAGCCTGGTCTGCAACAATTTTCACCATAAACATTAATGTGAAAATATGACATATATGGGTGATCCAGGTGGATGTCAACCACCTACATTGTGTGCTAACAATAGTAATAGTAATTTAAGAGATGAATACTGGCCTTGATGTAGCCCTTAAACAAATGAATCTTCCACCATGCCCAAACAATATTTCAGTGTATAACTATGGGACAGAAAAGTCAATAGCAGCCCATACACTTGTACATGTCTAAAACAAGCCTTGGCTGCAGATAATTCTTACATGTATGGGCTCCAGAAGGCAAATATCAATGCAGTTGTATAGATCAGACTATATCCATATGTTCAGGAAACCACTGCAAAATGCAGAGGGCACAGGACAGCACCGAATTTGGGGCAGAATTAACAAGTATGGTTTTACACTTAAGAAAACAGATATAACCATGAGTAAATATGAGAAGTTTAGAAGGGGGAAAAATGTAAATGGTTCATATTGGAGATTATTTATATTATTTAACTGAAGCTTACCTGTACATGTAAATCCATCACCAGTGTATCCTTCAATACAGGCACATCGGTATGATCCAGGGGTGTTTAGGCAGTTGGCCGAGATACTACATCTGTGAGTTCCATTTAGGCATTCATTAAGGTCTGTATTTACACATAAATAATAAATGTAATTAAGCTACATAGTGATTAAATCTCCACTCGTTGCCATTCATCATATTAGTATCACACTGATATTAAATTGTCACAAATGAGGATACTTCCAATGAGTAATTAAATCTCTCAGTAGCAAAGAGTAGTAGTTTTGTGTTAGTTTGTAGAATTCTGATGTGTACCCATCTGGGCCTGGGACTTTATTTTTTGAAAGTGGTGGTAATATCTTCCAGAGTTAAGGTAGAGTTTAAAGTATCTAACTGAGCAGAAGTCAGATTAGGCAGGTAGAGCCTGTCCAAGAACAAGATTGCAATAGACTGGTCAATCATTTCTGTGGAGCAAAGGTTGGTAGTATAATAAGCAGCCATAATTTTGTTAATTTCTGAAGAGGAGCTTGTAAGAAAGCCAGAGGGGTGTTTTAAAGAGATGATATGGGTGAGGCCTCTACAAAACCTGGCTAGCAGTTTACTGTTTATTCCAAAATTTATGGAATTTAAGTGTGGTAAAAGATCCTTTTATACATTCCTGTGAATCGGTCCACGTGTCTAATTGCTTTTTAGCTTTATGCCAGGCCTTCCTATGTTCTAAAATACAGTGCCAGGCAAGATTGGTTTGTACTTTATGCAGGGAATCACTGGCATTCCTATGTAGCTCCAGGTTTACTATTAGCTAAAAGTACCCTTGATATTTTAAAAACCATTAAGGCTGATTTATTGACACTATTGCAGAGAACACTAGAACAAAATAGCAGCTGCAGGTATCAACCAACAAATTCCATTGGCAAAGAAATATGATTGATTGCTCTTTTCTTTGCGCCTTTCTTTATAAAGCTATCCTTGTAAGTATTGTGCATAGAAAAAGAAACAACTGTTTGTGTTCCCAATAGCAATTGCCATTTTCATTTTGCTGGTCTATGAAAGCAACATTAACGGGTTTTCCATGAAACACGTTGTTATTTGGGCTATTGCATCTTAAGAATGCATAATAATGACACAGTGAAATGGAAAACAAGGTAATATTCTGACACAGGTCTTGTCTTCTGCAAAAGTTTGACAGTGGCATTTTGTCCTGTTTTAGGAGCTCAGTTTAAAATGTAGGGGAAAAAATCTAGACTTCAAATTGTAGTTAAAAGGGAAACATTCCTACTTACAGCTAAATGTGAGACAGGCATATATCAGCAGCTGTGATTAAAATAATATTATTTTTTTAGCATTACACTTCATCTTTGGTAACTTAGTTCAAAACTCATTTAGACTCCTCCATCTCCAAAATTGATCTCTAGCCATCATAGTCACCCTAAATTGACGGATGAAGATCAAATACCAATTTCATAAATCCTAATTGACCTAAAAAATGACAGATACAAATTCAGATCAACTGAATTATATTTGTGCTGCCCATATCATTCATTTTAAAATACCCATTAAGTAACTGCATTTTGAAATATCTGCCGTTAACTCCTGGATAGTTTAACAAAGTACAAACATTTATTGCTGGACTGACAGTAAACAATGCAAGAACCATCTTTTCTGCCCCAAATAGATACAGATTCTCACTGAGATCTGAACCCATTGGTGTAAATGTAGTAAAGGAGTAGAGGCTGATCACTTATGTAGCAAGTGTAAGTCCACTAGGCAAAGGGAATGTTAATAAATAAGGTGAAGTTGTGTTCACCTAGAATACCTATGAAGTGCGAAAAAAATGAAAAACATCATGATCTTTCTACCACCTTATTGGTTCACTGAAGTGAAAGCCAAAACTGGATTGAAGCGGATGGAAGGTTTACTTTTTTGGACATGTAATGAGATCGTACTCACTGAAGAGGGCTATAATGCTCAGATGGTTAGTGGTAATAGGAAGCCAGGCCACCAAAGAACTTAATGGTCAGACCAGCCAGAACATGAAACAACATTAAAAAATGTAGTACAAGATAAAAAAAAATGGATAGCGAGAGCTGACCCATAGGATTGTAGGAACTTGGATACAACTGAACAGATAACATCATCATCATCATCACTTAAACAGCCTCTTCTCCTTTAGTAAACACATTGTGTGCAATGTATTAGGGATGTGTAAATCCTTGATATTTAAGATAATAGTAAACACACAGCACTAATTGTTAATCATCAGCAACTAGGCCATGGGCATGGCATGCTGAAAAATTACCTAGTTTACAGGCATACCCCACTTTTAAGTACACAATGGGGTTTATTTACTAAAGCTGGAAAGTGCAAAATCAGGCTCACTTCTGCATAGAAACCAATTAGCTTCCAGGTTTTATTACCAAAGCTTAATTGAACAAGCTGGGGTTAGAAGCTCATTGGTTTTTATGCAGAAGTGAGCCTGATTTTGCACTTTCCAGCTTTAGTAAATAAACCTCATTGTGTACTTAAAAGTGAGGTATGCCTGTATTACATTTTTGGGTCTTTGTAAATAAACAACGGATTATGTTTCCATGTGACTTGTTTAATGAGTTTTTCCATGGGAAATCATGGGATTCAGCTGGGTTATATTTTTTGCATGATTGGCAGTATGAAGGGCATAGAACATAAACTCCAGGGGTATATAATTAAATATAAAGTGCATCTGGAAAGTATTCACAGTGCTTCACTTTTTCCACATTTTGTTATGTTACAGCCTTATTCCAAAATGGACTAAATTCATTATTTTCCTCAAAATTCTACATAACAATACCCCATAATGACAACGTGAAAAAAGCTTGTTTGAAATCTTTGCAAATTTATAAAAAAAAAAAAAAATCACATGTACATAAGTATTCACAGCCTTTGCTCGACACTTTGAGGACATTCACAGAGTTCATCCTGTAGCCACTCCTTTTGTTATCTCAGCTGTGTGCTTACGGTCGTTGTCCTGTTGGAAGATGAACCTTTGCCCCAGTCTGAGGCCCAGAGCACTCTGAAGCAGGTTTTCATCAAGGATGTCTCAGTACATTGCTGCATTCCTCTTTCCTTCCATCCTGACTAGTCTACCAGTTCCTGCCACTGAAAAACATCCCCACACCATGATGTTGCCACCACCATGCTTCACTGTAGGGATAGTATTGGCCAGGTGATGAGTGGTGCATGGTTTCCCTCTAGTCAAGACGCTTGCCATTCAGGCCAAAGAGTTCAATGTTTGTTTAATAAGACCAAAGAATTTTGTTTCTCATGGTCTGAGAGTCTTTCAGGTGCCTTTTGGCAAACTCAAGGTGGACTGTCATGTGCCTTTTACTGAGGAATGGCGTTTGTCTGACCACTCTATCATACAGGCCCGATTGGTGGAGTGCTGCGGAGATGGTTGTTCTTCTGGAAAGTTCTTCTCTCTTCACAGAGAAACTCTGGAGCTCTTTTAGAGTGACCATCTGGTTCTTGGTCACCTCCCTGACTAAGGCCCTTCTTCCCTGATCGCTCAGTATGGTTGGGTGGCCCACTGTAGGGAGAATCCTGGTGGTTCCAAACTTCTACCATTTAGGGATGATAGAGGTCACTATGCTTAATAGCACCCCTTAATGCTTCAGAAATTTTTCTGCACCCTTCCCCAGATTTGTACCTCAATACAATCCTGTCTTGGAGGTCTACAGACAATTCCTTGGACTTCATGGCTTGGTTTGTGCTCTGATGTTTATTGGTATATAGAAAGAAAGGAAATATACTCACAAACAAGTAGACCATAAAAACATATCAAATTCCACAATGGACACAAAGCCCCCAGGGGCTCTGAGGAAGAGGGGATCTCCCTCAAAACGTGTCAGCAATCTGGAAGGTTCTGTGGCGTGCTGGACATGATCCCAGTGACCTGGTCATTTTGTGTCCATTGTGGACTGATATGTTTTTATGATCTACTTGTTTGTGAGTATATTTCCTTTCTTTCTATATACCAATAAATACCACTTGGGTAATCGCAATGTTGGTGCGCCCTCTTTTCGTTTTTTTTACAGTGATTCTATTGGGTGTCCCCAGACCCTTGGAGGGCAGCAAGGTCTGTGCATCTACCGGGAGCTATAGAGATTCTAGGCGATATCTATTGCCGTCACATCACTTTTGAGTGCAGGAGATTTTGTTTGTTTGTTATGATGCACTGTTAACTGTGGGACCTTATAAAGACAGGTGTGTGCCTTTCCAAATCATGTCTAATTAACTGAACTTACCTCAGGTGGACTCCAATCAAATTGTAGAAACATCTCAAGGATGGTCAGTGGAAACAGGATGCACCTGAGCTCAATTTTGAGTGTCATGGAAGAGGCTGTGAACACTTATGTACATGTGATTTTTTCTTATTAATACATTTACAAAGATATCAAACAAACTTCTTTCACGTTGTCATAATGGGGCATTGTTTGTAGAGTTTTGAGGAAAATAATTAATTTAATCCATAATGTGGAAAAAGTGAAGCGCTGTGAATTTTTCCAGATGTACTATAGTATACATATG
Organism: Lithobates clamitans; assembly: GCA_037952925.1. Classification (NCBI taxonomy): domain Eukaryota; kingdom Metazoa; phylum Chordata; class Amphibia; order Anura; family Ranidae; genus Lithobates; species Lithobates clamitans. Next base: position 1,796,246 of record JBBGZY010000675.1, read on the forward strand.
CAATGACACAAAAATAAGAGCACTTTCTGTGTTTATAGTATAACGTTCCTATTTTTTAAAAAGATTTCTATGCAAACTTGTTTATTTGATGCAGATATTAAATGACAATGCAGAAATTCACAGAGTAGAATAGATGTTTGTCCTAGCAAATGATGAAAGAACTATGATACCTGCCCAATCATACATTCATACAGTGACTTACCATTACAAGTAATTCCATTGCCGAACCAGCCTTCCTTACAAGAACATTTAAAGCTCCCAGGTACATTAAGACATGTTGCATGCAGGTCACAGTTGTGAGCGCCAATTTCACATTCATCCACATCTAAAAAGAAATCATATTAAAAAAAATGAATTTAGGAAATATTAATAAAAAATATATATTACTAATAATTTAACTACATGTAAGTTTACAAGGATGACTAGTCTCACCTTAATTTGAGCTGCCACATGCAAAAAGGTGAGCCTCCTAGCTCTATATTTGCCTAGACAGAATCCCCTTTATATTGCTAGAAAATGCAAGATGTCACTGTGTTATTCCCCTAAATGAGGTGTTGCAATGTCAGATGGAGATTCATTAGTCACAATTGTGTAAAAAACATTTTTCCAATGATCTGTACTTGAAGATGTTAGGTATGATATGTGGAAAAAATGTCATAAAAGTGAGAAGATTTTCAAACTCTGGCACAGAATGGCACATATTTAGTGTGGTTCTTCAGTATGGAGTGTTCATTTAAATTATACTTTCAATATTTTAATTTATAGAACATACAATGCGGATAATCGAACTTAAAGTTTTATGACAATTGTTAAACCATGAATGCAGGTTCTGTTTTAGCTTAACTTAATTATAATATATTTTTAATTATATTTCACATGTTACATTCTAATATTTAGCATAAAGTCATTTTCCTTCATACCCCATGTAAAGCATTATGCAGTAAAAGCTTGGAAAATGTTTATAACATAAGCTGTTAGCAATCTGGGGAACTATTTCCCATATGTGTTTGATGCTTTTTCCAAATGTGCTCCTTGGTTGGATTTAATTTAATTACTAGTCTACTACTTGTACAGCTTTAATGATACTGCTTAGACAATGTTTAGAAATCATTCTAAGTCCTCTTCATAGAGTGAAAATACAACAAAGTGTTTGTTAGCTTCTGATTAAATTAGCAAAATGGTTTTGACCAAACCTGATGGGTCTAGATGTCATATTTAAAACTGTAGATTTTAGGTATTGCTCATAACAGTTAATTTTTGCATCACCTTCAACTACTGGCTGACATGTTGGAAAAACTTTGTGTACAGGCGCCAATCCTTCCCTTTTCTGTGGAGAAAGTGAAACAGGTGTTTCACTCTGCAAACCCCATTACTGGGCTGAGGGAAGCAGTAAATATGACATATTTGAAGAAGAGCAGATGTCTCATTCTCAAATAGACAACTGCCCATCTTTAAAAATAAAGACATAGCATAAACTGTATGCATAGTCAAAACTTTTTTTTTTTTAACTTTTTTTAATTTGTTGATACAGTAAGACAGGGTTATAACCCTTATCCGGTTATTTTTCTGCTGTCTATGTCCTGCTGGGAAGATTTACTTTCACTTCTTGTCTTCGAGACAAAACTGAAAATTAGGGGAAATCTCCCAAAAGTGAAGGAAATTCCCATCTTAGACATCTGTATATGGTACATTTGTCCCTATTTGCTTATTTACCCTCACCACTTGCTCTGGTGACAACTGTAAAATTTGAGGTTCCCCCTTTCTGTTTCACTCACAGTGATGGTCAGGACAAAACAGAGAATGTAAATCTCCAGCAGCATGATAAAAACTTGAAGGTCTAACCCTTTCCCATTCTATTTGAAAAAAAAAAAATTACATTATGTTTTACATATTTCTTAATAGCCAGTTCCATCTCATATTCCATAGGTGTGTCCCCCTATTACTTAGTGTTGTAAATCTAAATACAGGAAGTGCCCGAGTTACGAACACAATAAGGACTGTAGGTTTGTTTGTAAGTCAAAGTTTTTCGTAAGTCGCAACGCTGCATTTGTAAGTGTAATTTCCGGTCGGAACACTGCATTTGTAAGTGTAACTTCCGGTCGGAACACTGCATTCGTAAGTGTAACTTCCGGTCGGAACACTGCATTCGTAAGTGTAACGTCCGCCTGTGCATGGATGTGGGATGTTCCGGGCGCTTGTTATGTTATCTGGGGCTCTTCTAGCCATGCAGTACATGTAGTACTGCAGTATGGGATGTGTCCGGAGGTATCCAGGACCAGCGTGGAGCACAAGTGGCCGGCATTTGAGGCTGTTCGTAAGCAGGAGTTGTTCGTAACTTGGGTGTTCATAACTCGGGGACTGCCTGTAAGAGTGTACAATCATACTGTATAGTACATGGCCAGCTTTATACCCTTTATTCTGTATCCTAGTGCCACAGAGCTTACAAGTGAGGAAAAATCACCTCAATATGATTACTGGCAGCAATTAAGTCCTGACTCAAGTGCTAACTTTTCTGCACTCTATAAAAAAAAATCTGGAAAGGTTAAGCTACTTCTCTGATTTGTCAAAACTCAGCATTCTGTTTGTAAAAACCAAAATTTTAGGAAGTGGACATTCAATCAATGAAACTTTTTGTTGTTCTTTTTAGAAAAATTCAGACATGCCTTGGGTCATCTTAAAAGGATAAGTTCACCTTTCATAACAGATTACATGTTACACCCATATTCAGGGCGTAACATGTTATGAAAAGACAGGCCCCGCTCCCCCGATTTGACAGCTAGCAGTGGATCTTTCCCCCCACTAGCTATCACAAATTGAAAAAAATGTGGCTATGTGGGGCTCGGTCCGCCCAGCTGCGTCACTCATTCACAGTGTTCTGTGAATAGAATACTAAAAGTACCGACAGCCTTAGCGGCTGTTGGCTTGTATATCTCAGTGAACTTCCACATCACCGTGGTAGTTCATTCATTCTTCCTGTCAGCGTGTATCAGCTTGCTCGTACGAGTTAGGAGCCAGCAGATACACTGACAGATCTGCAGGAGACCTGCATGGCATCAGCGATCTGCAATGCTTTACCAGCTTCTGCAACAAAAAATAATAAATGCACATGTTTTACCTGCAAAAATTGTACATATATTATTTTTTGTCAAAAGGTGAACTTATCCTTTAACACTGTCTGTGTTATGTGCTCACAGAGCCTTTAGCCATCCTAATTCTTATCTTGGACAGTAGAAGGATTAGCATTTATGTGTAGAAATCTGAGTGTAGTAATGGTTGAGTAGTTGAGCAAAAGACACAGGGCAGGAATGACAACAGCCAGTACCAAGAAAGCTGTGTGTTGCTAGCATACAACAAGGCTTCAGCTGAGTGCATTACTAACAGATCAACAGGTATTTTTCTGTATTTGCTAGGTTTTTAAAAAGATAAAACACAGGGAAATGTGCATGTATTGCAGAGATGTAGTGCATATGTTTTTTTTTTTTTATTCTGTCTTAACATATGATTTAACAAAAGACATGTTAAAGTGCAATATAATGCACATAACGTTACACACCAGAACATGAAGGTGTGCATGGGCTCTTAAGTTGCATTGAATAAACGGATGTAGTAGTACGTAGATATTAGACATAGGTAGTGTGGAGATGGGCCACTGCACACGCTTATAGGGATATTGGCCTGGGTGCAATCCTTGAAAAAAAGTGCATAGAATATGCAGCAGGCAGTAGCACTAGGGGACTATGGGACTTACAGCAGGAGGGATTGTACAATGTAGTTTAATCAATGTCAACATTTCGACAGGGCAGAGCCCACCTTTCTCAAAACTCAAGCCTGATGAAATGTTGACAACTTGACAGAAAATTCCTTCTGCTGTAAGTCCTGTTGAGTGCACCTACTGCTTGCTGCTTATTCTAGATATTAGACATAGGGGTTTATTTACTAAAGGCAGATCCACTTTGCAATACAAGTGCACTACAAGTGCACTTGGAAGTGCACTTGGAAGTGCAGTCGCTGTAGATCCGAGGGGGACATAAAGGAAAATAAAAAAAACAACATTTTTACATGTACGTGATTGGATGATAAAATCAGCAGAGCTTCCTCTGATTTCAGATCTTCCTCTTGGATTTACAGCGACTGCGCTTCCAAATGCGCTTTCAAGTGCACTTGCAGTGCACTTGTAGTGCAGAGTGGATTGGCCTTTAGTAAATCTACCCCATAAATATGACAGTATTACAAATCACATTTTTACTTGTATAAAAGAAAAAGAAACATTTCTCAGGATCATTGGGTCTCTTCATCTATTTTATTGTATCTCTGATCTGTTATCCATAGTGGACATACATCTATCATATACATTTTTTATATACAGTATATAATTTTATATAAAACCATGCAAGCAAAGGAAGAGGTTAAAAGCCCACCATCATGCACATGCAAGCCCCTCACATCACAAGACATGCCGACAGCTTTGTGTTCCCCATGCTTTCTTATCTTACTCCATGCATAAATATGCCATAAGGACAAAAAAAGCAAAACACAGATGTCAGGTGAGAAAGTTTTTATTAGGCTTAATGAAAAACAGAAAACCATAATGACAGAATTTTTAACAAAGTGAGAAGTGCAAAATTCAAAGACCAGATTCACAAAACAATTATAGAAAGATATGTGCAAATCTTAAAACTTTTCCTAATTCATGGTGTACCTGTACATCCAGTTGTTCCTTTTTTTACTGAATACCCAACCTGACAGTGACATACAAATGATCCTTTGGTGTTTTCACATTCACCAAACATGCAGATGTTTGGATTTATGTCACACTCATTCACATCTGAAAGAAGAGAAAATGAAGCTTTTGGTGAGCAGATTACTTTTATTATTAATCTTTCATTAAAAGACATACCCCATATACTGGTTTTGGAAAAAACTCTATGTAAAGCAATGCTATATGGAAATGTATTCACCCATAATAATCATTCAGATTTACTGACGATGTCTCAACTAGGGAGCTGATTTCATTGGACAGATATAATTTTGTTATTAAATATAATAAAGTCCATAAATGTATTTATAAATGCAGCTAGTACAAGTAACCAAACCTTTCCCAATATTGTCCTCAATCCTTTGCTTATTTGGAATGGAAGAAGAAGGGACAACAATATGTAAGTCAGAAAGGAAGAATGAGTCGAGTGATGGCTTCATTAGTGTTGTAAGACTCCCTTGTGCCATCCAACTGGGGTGGGTTTGGAAACAAACTGTGCCACCTTAGTACAGTGGAGAAAAGTGAGCTTAATGACTTGCCTGTGCTGTCTGGCAAGGTTGACATGAACGTATGGCTGACTGAACAGTATTATGACATTTTTGGCAGTTTATACCTCTTTGAAAGCTACTAATTAGATTCAAACCTGCACTAGAATGTGATTTTGAAGGGTTTGAATTTGGTTGGTTTCTGTGGCAGAGTTATTGGGGGGGGTTACTACCACAGGAAAAGTAATTTCCATGTACAGTTTCTGAAAAAAATCAAAAACAAAGAAGAAAATAAAATCTGAATTTATTGGTTCAAACAATGAGATTGCAAACAAAAAAAAGGAATCTGAAGTCATGTTTTTATGATACCCATTACACTCTTGGTGCAAAAGAAGTTGTCTGTTGTGCTCCAGATCTCTAATTAGGGCTGAGGCACAGCTGGTCTAGGTGACAGCCCTGGTCTAGCACTAGACTCAGGTGGTGTATTGATCGGCTACTCTGCTACTGCTCCTGCTCCTGCTATGGAGCTATCCATAGGAACATTCATCAGTACAGCACTGTAAACACCATGTGGAACTTTGCTTCTGCATTGTCACGTGAGATGACATGACCCTCCATGCCAGGAAAGAGCTCATGCTGTCCAGTAATAAATCACTATTAGATGAGATCTGTTGCTGCAGAGATGCCTGACTAAAAAAAAAAACTCTCCCTATTAATAAAACTTTAGAAGAAATACATTGGGTCTTCTGGATGACATTGGTACATACTGCATAAGCAAGCTCAATGTAATTTAGAATTGAACTTCACATTATGCTTTGCATTAATGCACACATGGCGATGTCATGTTGTACTGGCATTAAGGTGTGCTGCATTGGGCTAGCTGCACACCTTAGAGCACTAAAAATCACTTTTTTTTAATCTCAGTGCATCGCAACATATTACATGTGCAATATGATTCACTACAGTGGGGGTGCTATTGTAAAAGTGCATTGGGGTGCCATTCGAAATTAAAGGCACCACAACACACTCACAACAATGTACGTTGCCATGTGTTGTGGATATAAACAGTATAATGTGTTTTACCGCTCATTAAAGCAATTCATAAATGTGAATGAACCCTTAACGTTACATTAATGTGTTACGCAAAAAAAATAGGCTCAAAACGTGAAAAATGACCAGGCATTAATTGTTGGATGATCTGCTAGTTAAATGTAATTTTAGCTCTGTACAACTGTTTCTTAGGAAAGCTACTCTAACTAGCTTGCCTGTGTAGTGCTGTATGAGGACAAATTCTTGCAAGGAGTTAAGTATGTTTAGCATTTCTCATAAACCCACAATGACCTCACCAGCCTGTGGATTACTGTAAGTCAAATGGAGTATAGGATAAACACAGTCCACAGAGGTGACAAGATTTATTTTTCCATGGTAAGGGTTCAAAAGAAATCACTTCAAGTTCAAGTGGCTGGGGATTTTTTAAACCTGCTTCCAGCACATCACGCAAAAGTACATAGGATAATTTATACCATACTACAAAACCTTTCCAAAGAAAAACTACCCAAGGATTTGTGTGTACAATAGTAAGTCAGGGCTAGGGCCAGGAAGTCAAGCTTTACTTAATTAGAAGGAAATTAGGCTGATGACATTAATAATGGACTAAAAGAAAGTATATGAGTAATACGTTTACTGTACTACATTCTTCTTCAATTAAACTTTATTCTTTAACCCGGAAATATCTGTAAGTAATGTTATTTGAGACCACATGCTGTTGTAACTGCAGGGTGGCACTGAATTTCTTGTTCTTTTATAAAGTATAGCATCACTTGTGTTAAATCTGCTTACTGTATAACCTTTTACTACATATTTAAGGCTTCCATTTTGTATATTGCTTAGATTATTACTACATAAAAATTACAGTTACTATTGAAAGAGAATGTTTTTTTTGACAGATTGGACAATACTTACAACCTTTGTTAGGTTTTTATTTCTAACTGTGCCCCCATTGAGGGGGGCTTCCCAGATATTCTGCTTTCTGTGCAGAAGTAAAAAAGTGACAGTAATTTTCTCCAGTCAGGGAAGTCTCTGTTTTGACAGCTGGCATCAGAACAACATTTTTTCCTCGCTACCTGTTCCAGTGACAACTGTCAACAGCGAGATTTGAGTGTTTCTGTTGTGTTGAGGGTTAAGCTCCCCAAAGGAAATAGAGACCACAACATAAGCATGACCTGGGGTGCTAACCCTTGCTCTCTCGCTTTAAAGCTAATAAAAATGTTAGCTTTAGTTCCACTTTATGAGCTTTTTAACAAGAAAGACATATGTGAGATATATGGAGTAAGTTTTGCCTGACTTCTCATTCTGCAAATGCTAGCCCCCTGATTTTAATGCTGACCATCTGACTTCAATAGTTTAGGAACAAGTATGCAGATAAGCAGTTCTAGCATTCAGATCTACTTACATGTTTGAGGTCAGTGATTTGGAAGGAATTGACAGCACATAGGGGTTGAATTACTAAAGGCAAATCAACTTTGCAGTTTGCAAGTGCATATGCACTCTGCAAGGAAATTTGTTCCAGAGCTTGATAAATAAGGAAAAGCTCTGCTGACTTTCATCATCCAAGCAAAATTCCTTGCATGTGATAGGGTATTCTTTGTAAAGTGAAGATTCACCTCATTTACTAATCTCTGGAGCAAATTCACGTGCAGAGTACAACTGCACTTGCAAATTACACAGTTCATTTGCCTTTACTAAATCAATTCCATAGGCAGTCATCATCAGGGCACTTGCATTCTGAGAAGAAGGTGACTAATGGCAGGTTTTATATTTCTCTAAGAAAGCATTTATTTCAAGGCTATCTCTCTATAATTTGCAAAAGTGCCTCTACCAAGCTTAAAATGTCTTGCTTCCATTTTTTGTTATAAACAGGAGCAAGTTAGTAGCTGACAAGGGCCCTCTTTTTACAGTTTTACTATTTTATACTTAAAGCCCTGTGCACGGGGGCTGAATGTTAGGCGGCATCGGCTGGTTTAATAGGAACCAACCGACATTCAGCATGTGTGCACTGCAGCCAGCTTTTGTCGAAGGGGCATGACTGAAAAAGGTCTGTCAACTGATCAATGGCTGAGAGTGCTGACCGGAGTGGTCTGGCAGGGGGCTGTCCCCCTTTCAGAACACAATAGAACAGCAGGGGAGATTGCTGAACTAACATCGGATTGTTAGTACAGTGGCTCAGTCCAGGGCTGTCAGTTTTTTTCATCCAACCCACTGGGTTGAATGGAAAAAAAAAACTACACATATGCCATGAGACAGCTTTATATACTATGCTTCACTTTAAATGCTTTTCTAATGGAACTGCTGGAACATTACCTATTCTGTAATTACTGTCAGGGTTAGGCATAAAAATATAATGGGCCAACAAAGATATACCTGGCAATCTGTTTGCCCAGATTTGATATAATGGTATGATAACAGAAATGCACCACTTAACCGCTTAAGGACTAGCCTCGTTTTGCATTTTAGGTGTTTACATGTTTAAAACAGGTTTTTTTGCTCGAAAATTACTTAGAACACCCAAACATTATATATTGTTTTTTTTTTCTAACACCCCAGAGAATATAATGGCAGTCATTGAAGTACTTTTTTTGCACCGTATTTGCGCAGCGGTCTTATAAGCGCACTTTTTTTGGAAAAAAATCACTTTTTTGATTAAAAAAATAAGACAGCAGTAAAGTTAGCCCAATTTTTTTTATATTGTGAAATATAATGTTACGCCAAGTAAATTCATACCCAACATGTCACGCTTCAAAATTGCGCCTGCTCGTGGAATGGCGTCAAACTTTTACCCTTAAAAATCTCCATAGGTGACGTTTAAAAAATTCTACAGGTTGCATGTTTTGCGCTACAGAGGAGGTCTAGGGCTAGAATTATTGCTCTCGCTCTACCGGTCGTGGCGATACCTCACATGTGTGGTTTGACCACTGTTTTCATATGCGGGCGCTACGCACGTATGCGTTCGCTTCTGCGCGCGAGCTCGTCGGGACGAGAGGGTTTAAAATTTTTTTTTTTATTATTATTTATTTTACAATATTTTATTTTTTACACTGTTTAAAAAAAAATGGTGTCACTTTTATTCATATTACAAGGAATGTAAACATCCCTTGTAATAGAAAAAAGCATGACGGGTCCTCTTAAATATGAGATCTGGGGTCAAAAAGTCCTCAGATCTCATGTTTGGACTAAAATGCAAAAAAAAAAAAAAAGTCGTTTGAAAAAAAAATGACATAAAAAAAAATATGCCTTTAAGAAAAGTGGGTGGAGCTGACGTAATGACGTCGCTTCAGCCGTCCAATGGTATGGAGACTGGTGCAACCATCTTAGCCTCACTCATCTCCATACCCAGGCACAGAGAGGTCCCGATCGCCTCCGCCACTACCGACGGCTCCGGGAAGCGGCGGAGGGCGCGGGAGAGCGGCGGGAGGGGGGTGGCACCTCTCCCGCCGCCAATAACGGTGATCTTGCGGTGAACTCGCTGCAGAGACCACCATTATCGTACACAGAACCGGCTCCTGTAAAGATAGATACCTCGGTTGTGGCAGCAGCTGCTGCAGTTACCGAGATATCCATCTTCAAAGTGCCGACGTATATGTACAGGAGCCGGTCGGTAAGTGGTTAAACAACATACCATTGAAAAATGAAGAAAAAACTGTCATTAAGTTGTACAAGCTAAGTGGGAATTTACTTGAAATGATGGCAGTTTTCATGTTGGTGAGTTGTATCCCCGTGAATTTTTTTCACCCTTGGTGTAATTTTAGAAAAATTTCAGTGACGGTACTGGTGTAAGAATAATGATAGCACTGACAGTCCTCTTTTACCTATGCATGTTTTCATGTCGATGCTGGCCATAAACCCATCAAAGCAGAGACAGCGGTACTCTCCTGGGATGTTTGTACACTGTCCTCCATCACAGATATCTGGATTGTCTTCACACTCATCGATATCTAGAAAAGAGTAATAAATTGTGAAATTACCTAGAGAAGTATTTGAAATATAACACATAGAAAATATACTGAGCATTTTGTCATGGATAAATACAAAATATGCCTTTACTACTTATGAATCTCATCACACTGAAAATAAGACAATACTCTTTGGAGTATTGAACTATGTTTTAATGTTCTGGGAACAAATATTACCATAGATGATTAATTTACAAACTAGCCTGGGAAAGTCGAAATTGCTCTACTTGACAGATTTAACAAACCCAAGGAATTTGTGGCAATTTTTTTCTGCTTACGACAAAAAAAGTCCTATTTTAATTTGGGATATAATACAATGAACAACAGAACTGGATACATATTTTACTAAAAACATTTATGTGCATATATGCATTTGCCCAGTATATAAATAATTTAATTTCCTCAATAAATAATCTATATAGCTGTGTACAATGTGGATATAAATGTTTACAGTACTTTTACATTAAATGGCATCCAAAAGTTGAACTACACATACAACATTTAATCTATCTAGCATGCACTGTAGTTTAGAATAATTAGTAAAACTACAATATACAGCCATAAATATATACAGCCATAAATATATACACTGGGATGTACAACATCGTGTTGGACCTAAATTCAAAAAGTGAAAACTATAGAGAACACCATGAAATGGTAATTGTGCCCAAGCATTGCACAGGAAAATGTACATTTTGCCTGGAATTCCTCCTGAAAAATAGCAGTGCAATTTCTAAGGCACTGCTGCCTCTGACTGCTAGTCTCTAGACTGGTTTTATTTTAGTAAAATATTCTGATAAAATGTTAATAGTCATACTGTATATATTCATTTGTTACAGTTCAGTATGTTTTAATGATATATTTATATTATTTAGGATTTAAGAGGTGTTATTCCAAAAATATAGTTCATTTTGATATTCATTAAAAAAATCTTCCTGGTGTAGTGGGTGCCCCGCATCTCCGGCGGCCATGCCAAGCTGGCCGAAGCTCGCATCTCCCATAGCCATGTCAAGCTGACCGAGGCTCTCACTGAAGGGAGAGTGTGCCTGTCAGCTCCTGCGGGGGATTTCTCCCCCTCCCTCTCCTCACTTACTCTTTGCATTATGCAAGCAGCGCTTGCACACAGAGGCAGCCGCTCTGCTCCCTCCCCTGCATCCTCATTGGCAGGAGGAGGAGAGCCAATAGACAGCCACCTGGATTGCAGAAAGGAATTCTGGGACATGTATTTCCCATCTCAAATGGCCCCATAGCCTTTTATCAGGGCAGGACTACAAGGTCCAGCAGTCTTTGCACTGAAAAGAGCTTAGGACACCATCTTGTCTGCCTGAGGTGAGGCAGACACCACGAGGCAGGAGAAGAGACTGGACCCAAGGGAGAGGTGTTGCCTCCCGGTTCAGTCCATTGCGTTGTTCCAGGTGGCCATGGTCAGTTGGGGACATCCTGCCAGAGAGAGGGGGATACCAGGTGCATATCCAGCTGCACCTGCACCGACAGCGTGAAGTGTTCCAGTGTGAGGTGACCAGTTGGGTTATCAGAAGAGCCTGCTTGTTCCAGGATGTTCATTGGGCCTTGACCGCAGGATTGGTGGGATGGCACTTGCCCATTTGCAGGAAACAAGGACAATGTACACAGACAGCGTTACTTCACTTTTGCCCATACTTACCAGAACCTGGGTCTCATTGAAGCCCTGTTAAGCAGTTGCAGTGCCCATCTTGCTATCTGGATACTGTCAGCATACCACAGTTACACTTTATCAAGCAGGAGTTCTAAGTGCACCAACTAAAGTGGATAGCCAAAGATCCAAGGCCCCATCCTTCTTCCAAGGGACTGAAGTTACTGGTGCCATACGGGCACATACACACATATTCAGGGCTCTGTATATGTAGTGTATGTGCAGGGTAGTCTGACTTGGGAGTTACACCACTGAATTGGGTACAGTGTTTATAGTTGGGCCTGTGTCAGAGGACAGAAGAGAGAGGTCTGACATAAGAGAAGGTCATTCTTCTGCTCTCCTCCTGCCTGGACTCATGGAGCCAATTTCAGTAGAGGTAACTGATACGGTATAAGTAGCCACATTGTAATTTGTTGCTAATAGAGTGTTTACCTCTGCTCTTGGGGTTAGACAGATATACTATCTAAGTTTAAGTACTTTACACTGTACAGTAAGCTCCACAAAGCTATTGTTTCTTTCCAGCTAGTATATGCTCCTAGTTTTGGACTTGCAGTAGTACTAGTTTCCAAATATTTCAAAGTCACAACCTTTTCCCCAGAAGCATAATCTAAAATGATTGTGGTGGATTTGGCTTACCTTTCGTTATAAGGAAATGAGAGTGATGAGATCACTTTACATAAATCACACTTAGCCGGTTGTGTTCAGGGGAAACTGTCTGCCTGCCATACTGTATAGTCAGAAAACTTTTATAATTGCCTTAGAATGTATACCAGACTTTAATCTCAAGTCTGGCAAACCAGGTTACTGTGTTGTAATTCAAACACTTTCTGGCATTTGTGGATAACTGAAAATGTCAGAAATTCACAGTTACTGTTACCAAGTATATCACAGAGTCATAACATTTTGCTATTTCATGCATCATTCATATGCATAGAGCTTGTTATATACAGCAATTCAGGCTAAAACCATCACAGGACAAGAGATCAGCTGGCAATACAGAAATATAAATTACCTCCGCAGGTTCTTCCATCTGGCACTAAAGCATAGCCGTCAAGACAACTGCATTTATAGCTGCCTTCTAAATTTTCGCAGAGGCTGTCACACCCTCCATTCATTATTTTACACTCGTCAATATCTGAAAGATGAATTTCATCATTACTTGACTGTTTTTTAAGTTCCCTTAATACATCTTTGATTTAATACATCTTATATTAAGTTACAGCTAAACATGCAACTAAAAAAAAAATAACTTAAAAATGTTCAGACCATCTTTTTAATATTAATAATAATATTGCTTATGTTTCATCTAGGAACAAAATTAGGTCTAGTTGTCTTTGTATTTATGTTAATATCAGTCAATTACCCATTCTATGATGTATTCCCCTTTACTTACCAGTGCAACCCAGTCTATCTGGAGTGGATTGGTACCCTGGGTTACAAGCGCATTGGTATGAGCCAACCAAATTCACACACTTTCCATTTCTGCATAGATTGTCACTTAAGGAACACTCGTTGATATCTATATGGAATATAGTATGTTAATTTTCTAAAATAAACACAGACTGCAAATAACATTTCATGATTATTTCACTTTGGAAATTTTGTAAAAACATATTGGTACACTGCAACAATACATGGCAGTACATAATCTTTAAAGATGTTGCAAGTAGCTGAACTTTGCTGATTTTTAAAGGGACTTCTTTCACTGTTTTCCCCGATATATGTAAAGCTGCTTTTTACAGAGTTGTGCAGTTGGAAAATGATAAAGTGGTTTTGGTAGCACAAAAACAGTTTTCAAAAAGCTGAAAAAAACGGTATCAGCAAAAAATAAGTTAATGTCAGTCTGACATAAGACTTTGGTAATTGATTCGTCAAATAGGGCGGTTTTTGTAGGAGACAGTAGAATAAAAAAGCTTTCTTCACAACACTGACAGAGTATTTCATGTTGCCTACTGTAAACAGAATGTATTTTGTGATCTGTAAAGCACAAACAAACTCTAACTTGTAATATGTCATATGGAACAGTTTAAGTCACCATGTGAACTCACCTACACAGGCATCCCTTGATGGTGTGAGCTCATGCCCAGGGGGACAATTGCACAGAAAACTACCCTCGGTGTTCACACATTCCCCTCCTCTGCATAGCAGCGGGTTCCGTTCACATTCATCTATGTCTGTAAGGAAAAAATGCAAGCAGTTAAATAAACCAACCATTTTATCTTAATCATTTTAGTATTAAAAATGCTGTCAGGCTAGCAGAAAAACATGTTATTGGAATATAACATAGCAACAGTGTTTTTTTCCAAAGCATTAGAACCTTGACATCAATAGTACAGTAGGCACCTTTGTAAATTTTTTTGAAAAATGTAATTCTTTGGAAAAAGTTTTTGGAGAAACTCATTGTAATTCAAAATAGGAGCATTGTATGACTAAAGATTGCAAGACTGAGTAGACAGATATGATGTATAGCACTAAGCACATGTTTATATTTTGGGTTTGTGTTTTATTACTGTGACCACTTCTAAAAAGGGTTTATTTTATGGTAGTTTATCCTTAGGTACGGCTGCTATTTTTTCCATGCAGGGGATAGACACCAAGGGGTTGATTTACTAAAGGCAAATAGACTGTGCGCTTTGCAAAGTGCAGTTGCTCCAGAGCTTAGTAAATGAGGTAAGGCTTCATTTGCAAAGAGTACCCAATTACATGCAAGGAGAAAAAAATGCATTTTTGCTTGCACATAGTTACATAGTAACATAGTAGGTGAGGTTGAAAAAAGACACAAGTCCATCAAGTCCAACACATGATTGGATAATGAAAGTCAGCAAAGTTTCTGCTCATTTACTAAGCAGAGTACAACTGCATTTTATAAAGTGCACAGTCTTTTTCCCTTTAGTAAATCAACTCCAAACTTTTTTGACTCAAAGTTTGACCTGGAATTCATGTTGCTAATATATTGTTTCTATTTGCTCTAATCCATAATTTTGTCTACTCAGATATTATCTGAGCTGTAAGATCTGGACACAGAGGCAGTAAGGATCCAGCGGGATACTTTCTGCACTGATAAGATAGGTATCTGGTCTTAGATCATTTTAGGGGTTAGTTCTAAGTTAAAGTGTGTATATACTGAATAGCTGAAACTTTACTTCCCTTTATTACAAATCTTTGTTTTGGATAGCGTAGGGAAGGGTTAAAGCCCTGTAAGTTTATTTTTAGTTGCCTGTATCCTGTTTGGAAGATATCTCTTTACTTCCTGTCCCTGAGAGACAACCAGTAAGAAAACATTCACTACAAAGTGAGGGAATTCTTTTCTCGGATCGGTGAGTGTGTTTCTTTTGGTTACCCTTAACTTTTGTTCTGGTAAAGAAATTTCAGATTCACCAAAAAAACTTTCTGTTTTGGGGGTGCAGTGCTTTTGATCTATGTTATTTAGCAGTTTGCTGTGGTTGAAAGCTGGTTGAAAGCTCAGTAAATATCTAGACAATTTGGAGAAGGATAATTTCTGCTGATTCATATCCTTGTGTTTAAACCACAATTTTTTGCTGGGTTTTATTTGATTTTAATGCATTGTATAATTTTTGATTTACTACAACTGGAGAGTGTAAAATCTGGTGCAGCTGTGCATAGTAGCCAATCAGCTTCTAACTTCAGCTTGTTCAATTAAGCTTTGACAAAAAAAAAAAACTGGGAGCTTATTGGTTTCTATATAGAGCTGCACCAGATTTTCCAGTCTCCAATTTTAGTAAACCAACCTCAATGTGTGGAGGTATGTTGCATTTCTGTTACATCTTTAGATACATTACATACAAAGAGTACAGGTGATACAGGTGAAATAATTGTTGGTTCTCTGTCAGAAGAGTATAAAGAGTAAAAGTAAGAAAACATATGTAAATATGGGAAAGGGGACATTGTTACATTGTTATCAATCAATGCCATGTAACCAATGATGGATCACAAGAGACTGATCAACATAATGACATATACAGTATATATAGTGACAGAGATATTCTGTAATAACATTAGGTATGAACCAAAACTGATAAATATGTAATGAAATGGTGATTCAATGGGAAAATAACAGCACATGAAGCCTGTTTGCAAAATAAAAAAATAAATAAAATTAATACAATTTAGTTTGGTTAATGTTAAACAAGCAGAGATTCTAAGGCCTTAAGTTGACAAATTAGAACAAAATGAATCCAGACACAAAGTTCAACATCTGAATGGTGTATAAGCACAGATCTTGCACTCAGGGACCTTGAGATGCTTCAGAAGAACTATGTGAAATAGAAGGTTTTGCACCATCCAACTGCATTTGGGATACAGAACAGTAGCCTGCAACCCCATTGTCACTTTCCATTTTTACTGAACCCACCACTTCATGGGTGCTCATGCATCCTGTGCATTTGCATGCCACTCCATTCTTCCCATACCTCTCCGGGGGACCAAATTAGTCCTACTTTTCTGTGTTATTTCTCTTTCTCCTCCTTTGAACAAAAAAATCTATGCTGCATTTTTGGGTGCACTTAACTTCAGTTTGCCATTCAAATCAGTTCAAAAAGAGTCAACAATTCAACACATCTAAAGCACATCAATAAAAAACACACCAGTGTACATCAACTTGTTAACCACTTCAGTTCCTTAGGGCATCATATGACGTCCTTGACTTTGTGATTTTATTCCCTAGGGTGTCTGCTAAAAAAACCATATATAATGTTTTAGTAATTTTCTAACAAAAAAAATATGATTTTTATGTAGGAGAGAAGTGCCAGAATAGGCCCGGTATTGAAGTGGTTAACATATGTGTCTTGGTGTGAACAAGCTACAAAATAGCTTGTTCAAGCTACAAAATAGCAATAGCAATAACTGGGTTAAATTTTCTACCTGCCATGGTTGTACACAGCCATCAGGACAGCTTATTCCCTGGAGCTAGAAGATTGAAAGGGAACTCTACAAGAATTTCTATTAAACCTAAACAAATTTTAGTTTAAACTATTAATTTGTATTATTTGTATTGATGTCTAAATTGAAAACTGCAACTATAAACTTAAATAGATGAATAAACATGCAGAACTTACCCATACAGTTTTTCATCATCATGAAGCCACTTTCAAAGCCTTCAAAGCACTCACATTCGAAGCTGCCAGGTGTATTGACACACGTACCACTCCCACACAAATCAGGGGAGATCCGGCACTCATCAATGTCTGAAAATAAAATGTATGCATCATTTTTCAGATTCTACATGAATGAGTGATATGTATGTAAGAGGAAAGTAACAAAAGTCTGAGTTAATGATACTTGAGCAATTAAAGAGTATGTTCACCTAAGATGCAAAAAAGTCACTTGGGCACTGAATGGCGGAAGATATACTAGCTGGCCTATAGCAGATTGGTTTACCGTCTGAAACATTTTAGTCGCCCCTCCATTTTTTTATTACATTTTTTTTTTAAGATTAATTGCTCATGTACTGTTGTTTTCACGTGTTTGGAATACACATCAAACTCAGGTCAGCAAAATCCTATAGAGAAGCACAGGGTAGCTCAGACGCTGCATTTGACCTGCTTTGCATTGCGATATTCTATTGAGATACATTTGGACTGCATGCAAAGCAGGTCACACACACCCTTCTCTTGTCAAACACTGCATTCACCATTTGAACACATGCATTTGTGTTTGTATAGCAAATGAAGCGTTTGACATAAACACCCATCAACACAAACCCTGACAGAGATTTCACTTATGTCTGGATATAGCCAGAGTTTAGTTGTATGTAGATTAAGCTAAGAAAAACAATCAATTAATTCATATGTCTCTCACTACAGCAAATTTTGCCATGAACACAATGAAAAACAAAAGAAATTACACACATAAATGTATGTACATTCACTCCTACCTGTGCAATTTCTTTCTTCTGCATCCAATGCAAATCCATTGTTGCATTTGCACTTAAAACTTCCAATTGTATTTCTGCATTTTCCATTTGTACATATCCCAGGGAATGCTTTACATTCATTTATATCTATGAGGAAAGCAAAATATGTTATTCTATGTTAGGAACAAGTGATGTGACAAATATCATGTATACAGATAAACACTTCTGTTTTTTCTCCGAATTTCCTGATCTGCAGTTTTGTTTTGGGTTAGTGGCTCAAAAATATTAGGTTTCTTTGAGACCCATGCATTGTGGAAAAATGCAGTACAAAGCATGTTTTCTTTCCACAACATTTCCACAACACATGTAATCGCATCCAAATGCACAAGTACAGTTGGTGCCAACATAACATGCCATGCATTGGTTGCACTGCATTAAAATAACAAAATTTAGGCCCTATTTTTCTTTCATTGCTGTGCTTTTGCATGACATTGTAAATTACCACATGCTAACATTTTCAGTCGGACCTGATCGGAAGCCCCATGGAGCCCTGTAGACAGGCGAGTGTAAATGGACATCCATTGGGATATACATGTCATTCAGCTTCCATTCAACAGGGAATCTGCTCACAGATCCCCTGCTGAGTGGAGTAGACTTTGCTTCCTGTGAAAGAAGCCTTACACTAATGATAGGAGACACAATTTGAAGACGTCATCAAGTTGTGCAATGATGCAATGATATTTAATACAAAAGTGAACCCAAGCATGTGAGTTAGAGACCTTAGATTGTAAGCTCTTGGAGAGAAGGGACTGATGTGAATGTACAATATATATATATATATATATATATATATATATATATATATATATATATATATATGTAAAGCGCTGTGTAAATTATCTGCGCTACATAAATACATGTAATAAATAAATACTACAATCTATAAAGAAAACCTTGTGCTTGGTTATGTGAACATTGGAGCTGCTGCACCCTCAGAAACCTGAATACCAGAGTCTCCAAATGAACGTCTTGTATGGAGAAACGCATCGGACACAGCTAGTTTTGTGATGTCATCATGCTAAGGCTTGCTGGATGACACCACAAACAAGTTAAAGCTTTTGTGAAGTGCCTGTTGTTTTTTAATCTATGTAAGTGCAATATTTTAGTGAATAAATTGAGTATTTTAAAAGTGTTGTGCTATTGGACTTCTCCCTTCTTATATTTGATCTACACTTGTGTCGGAGCTTGTTGATGGAGTGCTGGCTGAGGTTTTCATTATATGATAACAAGGCGTTCTACCTGCCGGATGCTGGGATGCGTGGTCAGCCGAATCCATAAACTAATAAATCAAGGGTTGCCTCTTTCAGCCCCAGTATATCGCTCTGGCCTGCACGCATCCAGGAGAGGCAGGGGTAGGTGAAACCATGTACCTCCTTGTGGAGACTTGTTGTCTATCAATATCTAGCTAAAATCACAATTATCAAGGAACAGCATCTGTATCCACAAAAATACACTTGCTCACCATCCCTCCTAGCATGCCTTGCTTTTTCATGTGGTTTTTAAACCTTTCCTCAGAGTAACCAATGAAACATTTTCAGTTGAATACCTCTTTTCAATTATGCCCCTGAAGAAGGACTGAAATATTAAGTACCCCGAAACGCGTCGGTCTTGAAAAGTGTTTTTCTGTATACAACATCACTGTTTACTGATTGATGTAAACTATGCCAACCATGTAATATGTTTTTGTTGTCCACAATGTTTTTAGAAAATGAAATTCTTCATTAAATAAAAATATTTTTTTATTCTTTATATTAGTTTGTACTTTTCTACTTTATACAATTTATGTGCAAGTGCTGGGAAAATCCACTTAGGGGAACCTCCTTTTTCTATTTATTATATGATAAGGACATTGTTACCAATCCAGGTCATTGGGGTCACTGAGCTGTGTTGAGATCCGAGGGGGAGAGCGTCGGTTCCTCTATACAGAATAAGCGCAATCGATCTCTATAACTTGAGATCATTGCAGTCTGGTAAGAGGCCCCATTATCTTTCTAGCACCTTGAGCACGTTTTATATCGGAGCACTTTGTTTTACACGTGGATGGGCTCCATGAGATTTTGGATTTTTGACTATGAGTGACTAATGAACTGTATTTTAATATATCAAAATATTTTCACATTTTGGATGTGTTTTTTAATGAGCTGTATTATTTATTTATTTTGTTCCATTTGCACAGTCTTGATGAGTTTTTTTATTATGAAATAGGATTTCTTCACGTGCACGTGTTCACTTTATGAATTTATTGTTACTTAAGGAGACAGCAAGCTTTCTTCTATTTGTTAGGCAATAAATAAATACTGTACACAGAAACAAATGCTTTAGAAGTTCATCTCCTAATTTCTTGGTAGATTAGTAGGCTCAGAAGTGATCTACCACTCTAGATTCCATTCATTTGATGTGTGTTAAGGTAGGCAAAATATATTTTAACCCTTTTTAAAAACTGCTTTGATAATCTTACCTCTGGGACCAGTGTCTCAAAAGTATGCTCCAGAATATTATATAGAAATTTTTGTGCTAAGCTTGGATTTTCCACATGATTTTACATTTTCTGGAAATAATTATTTGATGTAGAAATGTTACCTTTTACTATATTTATTGTTATTATTATTATTATTATTATTTTAATACAGGCTTTATATAGTGCCAAAAGTTTACGCAGCGCTTTACAATATAAAAGGGAGACAATACAGTTAGAATACAATAAAATACTCAGAAGAGCTTACTATCTAATAGGGTGGGGCGGGTGGTACAAAAGGTTAACTGTGGGCAATGAGCTGATGGAAGTGGCAAAAGATTAATTGGAGGTGTGATAGGCTTCCCTGAAGAGATACGTTTTCAGGGATCGCCTGAAGGCAGCAAGAGTAGAAGATAGCCAGACAGATTGAGGTAGAGAGTTCCAGAGGATGTGAGAGGCTCTGGAGAAATCTTGGAGACAAGCATGGGAGGAGGAGACAAGGGAGCTTGAGAGCAGGAGGTCTTGAGAGGAGCAGAGAGGACAGTTTGGGTGATATTTGGAGACAAGATTGGTGATCTAGCTCGGGGCAGAGTTGTGAATGGCTTTGTATTTTGTGGTTAGTATTTTGAATTTAATCGCTTGGCGATCAGGAGCCAGTGTAGGGATTGACAGTGAAGGGTGGCAGACATTGAGTATTTGGTAAGGTAGATGAGTCTGGCAGCAGCATTCATGATAGACTGAAAAGGGGATAGCCTATGGAGAGGTAGGCCTATGAGAAGGAAGTTGCAATAGTCATTTTGTATTTATCTGTTTCTCCATATTCAGAAGGTGGAAGATATAGAAATTCTACAAATCTATTAGATAGTTAGTTAAAAAGAAATATATATCAGTGGCTTGGTGGTTTACCTTTGTAGAAGGGTCTCCCTGATAGAACATCTCCTCTGTTGGAAAATCCTGGTCCCCTAGGACATAAGATTTCATATTCAGGGGTACCAGGATTAGGGCACTCCCCACACTCTGCACCCCAAGCAGCTCCTACAGTACAGCAGCAGGCATCCAACCGGAATCTTCCAGGAACTGGCAAAACACATTCGTCTTCATCCCATTTTAGGAAACACTGTTCCATACGTAGATCTGCAATAATGTAATATAAGTAAAGTCAGAGCTAAATACACATAAAAAATACTGTAACTGATTTTGAACAGGAGCAAATGTTATGAAGGAATTGTTAATAACAGCCAGATTTGACCTTTTTTATAAATATAACAACTGATTGGCCATTTTAAATCCAAATGCCTTTTTTTCTCTTGGTTCCTGTTTTTAACTCTAGCCATGCTGTATAAAGACATATAATAATCGACTAAAGAAATCAGTATGTGAAAAAAAAAAAATTGTAGCACAAATCTAGCAAACACTTCTGCTAGTTTTGTCTTCCTGTAAGTGAGCCCATTTGGGAGCTTTTACTTAATTTTGCCCCCAGTGATAGCAGTGGTTATCAATGGGACAAGAAGACATAGATTCTAAAGGAGGTTGTAACCCTTCCCTATCTCTTCATGTCCAAGCTGGAAGTAAGGGGAAATCTCCTCAATGAAAATACAGACTGCAAAAAAAAAACCTGACAAAGATTCTAATTCTGCCCCACTCTTTCTAAAATAAAAACATCTTCGGAAGCTGGAATTTAAATTCATGTATTCCATAATGAACACATATCTGCCACAAAAAAGAAATAAATGGTTACCTAGGCAGATTCTGCCTGTACCATCCAATGTAAACCCTTCAGGACACTCGCAGATGAAAGATCCTTTAGTATTTCGACAAACTCCATTGGGGCACACGCCTGGAAACACCTCACACTCATTGGCATCTAAAGAACAAAGCATACAAATTGAACTGAATGTCATTTATATATAAGAGTTTTGCCAGACATATTATTTTCCCCTATACAGTTGAGTCTAGTAGTGGGCCTCTTGTGACCTTTTGTTAGTTCAAAATATGCTGAATAGAAATGCATTTTATTGAAAATTATTTTCAGAAGGCCTAATGTAAAGACTCATCTATCACTAATTAAACGGAACTCATCAAATTCAGTAATTGGCCATCTTTGGCCACACAAGTTGCATAGGTGTTCTGTGCATCCAAGTGCAGGCAGTCCCATTCATGTCTACTGGGATGCAGCAGGTACACAGACACAACAGCCAGGGGTGTGTCCATGAACGCAGACACAGTCATCCATTCCACAGCCTGGGGGAACTTACTCACTCTCTTTCATCTTGCCTCTTCTTTCCTCTCTTCTTCTTTTTGCCAACTTTTCCTCCCTTCCCCCCTCCTCCCCCCCCCCCCTTTTTTTGTTTTTCTTCAGTGGACTATTCAATGCCTCATATTCATCCCCTGGACCTGAGGGCCCAGACACCCTGTGTTGTCCCCCATCCTCGATTGGGAGGACATTGTAGTTTGATATCATACACCTATGAGCACGTTCTGTTTGTAGCTCGCTATGGCTCTTAATCCTGCTTTTATTATTTGTATCCCCTGCATTGGATTTCTAAGGATGTACCTTTCTGTTTGCCTTATTACAACATATTGTACCAGAAAACTATACTTAACAGACCAAAAGTTTGCAAATAAGAGAAGTTCAGTGCTAGGATTTACATATACTTCACATATCTCACAATGACCCACTATTAAATGCAATATAAACATTGAAATAATAAGAAATTGCACAAAACTATTACAAAAAATACCTTCACATGAAACCCCTTTGACTCTGGCATATCCCCTGGGACAAGCAGTATCTACAATAAAGAATAAAATTGTTTAGCTCAACATTACTTGGAACTAAACTTCTATAAAATTCAAAGCAGGAGGTTGGGAACTGTTGCTGTTTGAGATCTTTAATATAGCTGATGGCACCATGAAAATGACAATAACTATGTAAAAATACATCATTTAGTATGATTAAATATTAAATGCCATCTTTATTTTTTATGTTAATATTGCATTCTAACATTTAGCAATCTAATACTAGAGCACTAGTCAATAACGTACCAATTTCACATCTCTCACAAGGACTGCCCCATGCAGCGCCTAGAGTAGCACAACATTCTGACTTGAGCGTTGCTCCATTTATATTGACCTCACAGCGACCATCTTGGATATTGAGCCAGCAGGTTCCTTTAAGGCTATCTACAAATTAAGAATGTATATGTTACATTTGGAATCAAAACTGTGATAGATATGAATTGCTGTCATTTTTAGGTTTTTCTGTTATTTGATATAACACCTCAATGCACAGTACAGT
This sequence comes from Lithobates clamitans, assembly GCA_037952925.1. NCBI lineage: Eukaryota > Metazoa > Chordata > Amphibia > Anura > Ranidae > Lithobates > Lithobates clamitans. The sequence continues at coordinate 1,819,853 of JBBGZY010000675.1, forward strand.
ATATTGGCTCTGCAGCATGCCACATAGCACATTTCATATGTTGTGGTGTATTGCCTTAAAAACGGTGCAGGTTGACAGCAAAATCCCTGAATGAGGACACTTTTTGTTGCCAACAGTGGGATTTTGTAATGTTGTCAGGACAGTAAGCATGGGGAAGTCTCCCAAGCAAGGACACAGACATCAATAAAAGCCTAAAAAAACAAGCAACGGCAATTAGAGCAACCTTCATCTGTGCTAAAAAACTAAATTGCTGCTCCCACAATGAAAGTGATTCCATCACATTCTACAAAAGATTCTAAAACACAATTATACAGTGTAACGCAACTTCAAATCATAAAATCAATAAATCAAAACACGATTTAAGGTGAACCCAACTGTCAAAAACTGTGCTAAATTATATCTATCCCAACATATAATTAATAAAGTGCATAAATGGCTATATGAAGTGATTGTATCAATTACTCTGTGATATAAAATAATAGTCCATAAAAATGGTAAATGATCAACCACCATGTGAAAAATCTTGCAGTTTCATTGTCAGCCACCACTCATGCTTCGCTACCATTACTAGTATAAAAATAAATAAATAAATATAAATTCTAATATATATACCATAGTTTGCAGACACTTTCGCGCAAACCAATCAATATACGCTTACTGGGATTTTATTTACCAAAAATATGTAGCAGAATACATGTTAACCTAAATACATGAAGAAGTTAGTTTTTTTGGAATATGTTTTCTAGCAGAAAGTAAACAATATTGGGGTTTTTCAAAATTTTTGGTCTTTTTTTGTTTATAGCGCACAAAATAAAAAACTCAGTCAGTCACCACTCGTGCTTCACTAACCGCTCACCTTAATGTTATGACCCATGCTTTATCAGTAAGGTCATAACAAGCAGTGGTTCCCTTTAAGGGAGTTAAAGATAGGGGTATAGGGGTCCTCACTCCTCCAAGTCTCCTATGTCCCAATGTCACCGTACAAATTTGCATATGTACATAAAGAAATGAAGATAAAACACACCTAATCTGGTGCTCTCTGTTTAAATATTTATTAAGCTATAAAAAAGAAGAAATTCACTTACAAGCAAAAGCACTTAGGTAGTACTAGCTGGATATTGCATATGTCAGTTTACAACCATAGACGGAGATGGCCAAGAGATGACTTCATGCTCCAGGCTCTGCCTCATATATTCGTTACGTCCAGGGTGTGGACTTCATCAGATGGACGAAACGCATTTTATTGTAAGTGAATTACATTTTTTTAAGCGTAATAAATATTTAAACAGAGAGCCCTAGATTGGGTGTGTTCTATCTCCATTTCTGTATGTACATCTGCAAGTTTGGAGGGTGACATCGGGACATAGGAGACTTGGAGGAGTGAGGACACTGTATCCCTATCTTCAACTTCCTTAAAAGGAACCACTGAGCGGTTAGTGAAGACTGAAAATTTTGAAAAAAAAACCCAATATTTTTTACTTTCTGCTATAAAACATATTCCATAAAAAAAATCAAACTTCCTCATGAATTTAGGCCAACATGTATTCTGCTACATATTTTTGGTAAAAAATCCCAATAAGTGTATATTGATTAGTTTGTGCGAAAGTGTCTGCAAACTATGGGATATATTAGAATTCATATTTATTTTTTATTTTTTTTACTAGTAATGGTGGTGATCAGCAACTTATAGCGTGATTGCAATAGTATGGCAGGCAATCTGACACTAACTGACACTTTTGACACTTTATGGGAACCAGTGACACTAATACAGTGATCAGTGCTAAAAATATTCACTGTTACTGTACTAATGACACTGGCTGGGAAGGGGTTAACATGTAGGGCGATCAAAGGGTTAAATGTGTGCCTAACCAGTGTTTAAATGTGTACTGTAAGGTGCTTTCACTAAGGGATGTGCCAGTTTTATTCCTTGCTTTGCAGGGAAACGAAAATTGCCACATCCCTCCTGACAGAACAGAGCTCTGCCTTGTTTACATTTACAGAGTTCTGTCTTGTCTTACTCCTCGCCAATCAATGGTTTCCAGTGGTCATTTATTGGCTTGCACTCGCTGATCGGCGGCTTGTGCTGTGACTAATCAAGCGACAACTGGCACATCTGCGATGTGTGCGTATGCCCCCTACTCACAAAAGCAGAATCACACACATATATATATATATATATATATATATATATATATATAAAACCCATCCCACATTGTAGCAGTAAAGCTACAGTGAGCAGTCAACAATTGGATATATATATATATATATATATATATATATATATATATATATATATATATATACACACATATCATTTTTGCTTGCACATGATTGGATGATGGACGTAAGTAGAGCTTCCCCTCATTTACTAAGCTCTGGGGAAAATACATTTGCAAAGTGCAACCTCTCTTGGAAAGCGTCAAGCTATTTGTCTTTAGTAAATCAGCCCTTCTGTCTCAAGAAAAAATGGTGCTTCCAATGGAATCAATAAAGTGTAAATATGCTCATGGCAGTATAACATTTCTGGAATAAACAGAAATACCCACCTATGCAAATAAGGCCAGTGGAATCCAGTTTACTTCCAGGAGAGCACTCGCAGTGAAATGAGCCAAGAATATTCTTACATGCACCATTAGCACATGGACTACTTTCACATTCATTTACATCTGGAAAATAACCAGCATATTTTTGGTTAGGTCTTAGTTAAGTTAGAAAGGAAATTCTGAAAAGTATAAACTGAAATATTCAGACAGTTCTGCTAAGGTTTCTGTCATGGAGTACTTGAAAAGTTGTTTTGAGTCAGGCTTTGTAATAATAGTGTGTTAAGTATGAAGACTGGCATGTCTTATGTTGTCAAGTCATAAAACTTTGGCACATCTACTTTTTTCGCTACTTTCTCAACTAACTGTGCTTTTGAGCAAGTAAACTGGGCTTTTTCAGTAAAGTATTTAAAACAGAAAAACCCTGCTGTTCCTGCTGTTGATTTCCTGACTTTATTCAATTTTTGAATAAGGATTTTTGAAATGCTAGTAAACATCTAATATTTTCATATTTTTAAAGTCTGCACTTAGCAGAGGGAGGCTGTGATTCTCCAGCAATATAGATTTTATAACTGCATCACACCACAAAGGGAATTCATAAATTTACTTATATTTTCTTGTGTGCTTCATACCACAGTCTATGTCTGCTTTTTTCTTCACTTTCATCCTGGGAAAATAACTAGTTTCCTGGCTTCAATATGCTCAGGCAGGACATTTTGAGGAGGGGGTTCTAGAAAAATCAGTTTTTTTAATTTCTTGAATTCCTCCACCCGTCTGACTGCTTGTTTCATATGATCGTACAAAGTGCAATAATCCATATGAACCAATTAAGTTTAAGTTTTTTGCAGTTAAATTAGGAAGCACATGAAATCTGAGTGAGTGTTGTGGGGTTAATTTGCACATAAATGCTGCCTTTTAAATTTCCCCACTAAAAACCCAGAAGTGTTGTTTTTACAAAAAGGGTTGAAACAATGATGTTTTGTGGCTAATTTTAGGTTAAGTCAAATAAGCACTGTTTATTAGGCACTCACTTTAATTCTTTATTATAATTTTATTATATACCTCCGTTTTTACTCAATGATTTAGCAGCCTTGAAATGTACTATAATGGTAAAAGTCTGTGGTCACCTGATCTTCACACCTATATGCATATGAGCTTGTTGGAAATCCCATTTCGAAAGCCTTAAGCAGTATATTGAATTGGCACCCTCTTCAAGACTAAAACAGCCTCCACCATTCCCTGGAAAGGGATATCGAAGTGTGCTTGGCTTTGAGTTGCTGTTCCAATTCATCCCAATGGGGTCCATTAGGGTGGAAGTCAGGGGTCTCTACAGACTACTCATGCCTGCAGACCACTCACACCACACTTGATAAACCATGTCTTTACTCTTTACAGACCTGGCTTTGTGCACATGGACACAGAAAGAACATTCACGAAACCATTACCATGGCAGAAATGCTCAGTTATAAAATATCTTTGTATGCTGTAGAATTAAGAGTTGTCTTCCCTGGAAACAGCTAACCTCAATAATTAGGAGGAGGGGTGGTCCCAACATACAGTACTTTTGGCCATGTAAGTGTAGGTAGGAAGATTCACAAACTTTTAGCTATTTAGCGTAAGTGCTTTTAGGATTGAAGTCTATATATCTAAGATCTAAAATATCTATATAGAGCACTACATATTAATGATAATCCTGTAATGTGCCTTAACATGGATTTATGGATGGACATGGCTTGCTTTAGTCAGGCTCAGAAGCTATTTATCTGGCAATATGAAATGACTTTCCATATCCAAAGATCTTGATATAGAAGAATTAATAAAATCCTCACAAAAACCAGCACATACTTTCTCTTGGGCCTGTAACCAATTGTAAAGAAAACTGTTCTTTATAAGTCCTTTGGAGGTGACTGTCACAGGTTTATTTGTATGTATTTTTCTTGTCATGTCTCTTTTAAACCACACTTACTAAAAGAGTGAGTGTTGGTCCATCTGCAATTATTCAGTTCAGCATTTTACTTTGGCTCTACTACATAGTTCCAGGTCAGTGATTCAGAAAGTAGTAAGCTTGATGGACTTTTTTAACTAAACTGTAATTATGTAGTGGATTACTATACAAGTGTCTGCCACTAGCATTTTTATAGCAGCTCTGTGTTTTCCCCATTATTTAAGCATAAAACAATATAAGGAAATTACCTTCGCAGGTTTCAGTGTCAGTCCTGAATAAGTATCCCTTAGGACATGTGCAGCTGAAACTTCCGGGTGTGTTTCGGCACAGACCATTGTCACATAGCAGTCTGTTCACCAAACATTCATCAATGTCTGAAAAATAAAGAAGTATGGGTCCACTTTCATTTTACTGTTATGCTTATTCTATTCTAGTCCAAAGTGTCAACTAAGAGTTTTGTCATTACAGCCAGGTTTTCACTCTGCTCACGCTACAGCCTGGTACACAAGTACCAAAAATTGTCCAGTTCAGCAGGAACTGGCTGACTTTTGGTGTGTGTGCCGCTGTCTGTTCAACAGAAGCCATTCTAACTACTAGCTTCTGTTGAATGGTCGGCAGGAAAGATCCTTGAATCACACATTGTTGTGTTGATGCAGGGATCTGACAGTTTTTTTTCATTCAACGCTGGGAAAAAAACGACCCATGTATACCCAGCTTAAAGGAGTTGTAAAGGCAGAAGGTTTTTTTTATCTCAATGCATTCTATGCATTAAGATAAAAAACCTTCTGTGTGTAGCAGCTTCCCCAGCACCCCCCAATTACCTACCTGACCTCCTTCTCTCTCCAGCAATGTCCACGATCCCCTTAGCCATCCAGTACACTCCTCCTGATTGGCTGAGACAAAGCAGCGGCGCTATTAGCTTCTGCGGCTGTCGATTAAAATGAGTCAGCCAATCAGGGGAGAGAGGAGGCAGGGCCAGGACATGGCTCAGTGTCTGAATGGATACATGGAGCTCTGACTCGGCTTGGGTGACAACCTGTAACAAGCTGCTGGCTGAGGGGCACTCAAAGGAGGGAGGGACTGGGAGCAGCAAAGAGGGACCCGAGAAGAGGAGGATCTGGGCTGCTCTGTGCAAAACCAACTGCACAGAGGAGGTAAGTATAACATGTTTGTTATTTAAAAAAAAAAAGCCAGCCTTTACAATCACTTTACGCCAAATTTCTTATGCCACCCCACTTTAAAGAAGGAAAACAACGTACCTGTTTTTTCACTGTCTTATTAATTAAAGTCTTTGCATCATTAACATAAAGGAAACAAAGATCACCTGTAGATGTTTTTACTGTAAATGCAAAGGTATACCTCAGTACTCAGCACATATCAAAACTTCCATTATTGATTCAAACTAATTAAGAACTTCCCACCAAGTCTTTAATGTGTCTAAGCTAAAGTCTTACATTACATTTTAGCCCCACTTATTCAATCAGACAGGGGTCTACAAACCAGATACAAATTCACAGGGCTGGATTTACTATTGGGCACAATTGGCATGTGGCTATTGGCAGCAGACTCAAAGAAGTGGCAAACACCTGTTATTATTGGCCCCTTTTCTTTCATTACCAGTCTTTTCATATAAGATTTTTTACACAGAATCACAATATTCTATGCCAGGTTAGGACCAGGAAAACGAGTAAATATGTGTTGAAAGTTAGCTGATTCTAGAACAGTGGTGTTACCAAATTTAGCAAAAAGTATGTACCTACAGGCTGTAGTTAGGATAATCAAACTTGTTGTAAGGTTTATGGGTTTGCGTCCTATTCTGCCAGACTAGTGCACAGTTTAACCTATAGCTCCTATAGGCTAGTATGCCTACTAATACTTGGATGCCCTAAGGACTTAAGGTGTGGAGCTCTCTTTGCAGAACAGAAAAGCACACCCCAGCAACCCATGAGAAAGTAATTTACAATATCTGATGGCTTCAAATTACAATCAGGACCAGTGACTGGCATGGCAAGACACCAAGCATGCAATATCCTAAGCTGGCTTGCAGCAGGCAGAGATAGAGTAAATATCCTAGCAAGGGTTTGGGCAGGCAACAATCAGGAAATAGTCCATTCAGATCAGAGGGGAGTCAGTCTTCCAAGCTAGGGTCAGGGCAGACCCCGATCAAAGAGTAAACTGTTATCCAGGTAAGGGGCCAGCAAAAGTAGAATCCATGACAAGACAAGGTTGGCAAGGCATGGTTATAGAGCCAGGAAGCAGAACACTATCACAAGCCTAGAACCCTGTAGATACTAAGACAGCCAATGCCAATGCATTTACTTGGACCTTTCTATATAACAATTCATATATTTTTTATAATCTTTTCCAGAGCTTTAAGCATTTAAAAATATTTTTAAAAACAGATCCAGAAAGCTTAGATTTTTGCATTACCAGAGTGCTCAGGATTAAACAAAAACACATTTTATGATCTTGCATTTTTCACCACAACAAGACTATTAAAAATTACAAAGCCAGCATAGATTTTGGTGTCTACACTGCACACTTAGCTTAGAAAATCAGTGTGCACTTCAAGCCAAAGTGCCCGTAGACATGTGCACACTGAAATATTTCATTTCGGAATTTCGTTTTCGTCCGAAAAATAAATGCATTCAGTTACTCCCGAAATTCGTTTTTATTTATCTCTTTTTTCGTTAAAAATTGCATTCGTCCGAAAATCCAAATTAAGGTCGAATCTGTCATTGAAGGCTTATGGTGTCTGTCGAATGTGCAAAGAAGATTCGACGGAGCAGCTAAACTGTACAACGCCGTATAGTTTACTTGCTCCGTCGAATCTTCTTAGAACTTTCAACAGACACCATAAGCCAAAGTACGTGTGTACTTAGTTCTAGCTATTTTACTGCTCCTCCTCTTTGGTTACAATCAGCCAATAACATTCATCATCATCACTATTTTTATTTATCTTTTCTCCTCTACGTCGAATCTTTTCTCCCCTACGTCGAATCTTTTCTCCCCTACGTCGAATCTTTTCTCCCCTACGTCGAATCTTTCCTCCCCTACGTCGAATCTTTTCTCTCTGCGTCGAATCTTTTCTCTCTATGTAGAATAATCTTGGACTAATAAAGCTAAGCTTAGGCACATTCGACCACATGTTTGATGGACACAGACTGTTATTGTCATCATCATGTCGAATCTCCTATCTATATCGAACTGTTGTAGCAACGAAAACGAAAATAAAGCATTTGTTTATGTCGGATCTTTCGTTTTTCGGACTCTTTCGTTATCGTTTGTTAAAACGATAACGAAAATACCTGAAATTCGGAAGAAAATGCATTCGGACGAAAACGAATGCACATGTCTAGTGCCCACCCAGACAGTGTTCCATCAGAGATAACGGTAGAGGAAAGTACTAACTAGCAAGACTTATTCACACTCTGCATTGCATTAATGCATGTTCGTTAGTGTAAATGTTCAAAATTTGTTAATTTTCTTAATTTGTGCTGCTGTAAGGCAGCCTATTTTTTTTTCACCTGAATATGTGAAAAACTGGACATGCACTAAGTATTATTTTACAGAGGGAATTGCAGTGCACAGATGGTGGTGCTGTGCTGCCTTGGTTTATTGGGATACAGTGCACTGTGTGTAACATGTTGCCAAGTGTTGAGGTAACCAATAATGAGATACTGTGAATTTGCCCACTTATAAAGCAAACCTGTTTTTTTTTTTTTTTTAATGAACACTTTTAAAGAGGAAGAGGATCTTACAAGGGGCTGACCTTTGACGCAACAGATAAAAACAGGAAAACCTTTAGGTGTGTTAATTTTAAAGTCCCTTCTTCTTTTCTTCTTTATGGCCTACACTGATAAAAATGATTTTGTTGGCTTGTAATTTTAACATAAAAATTTTAGCATCTTCAACGTATAAATACATGTTAAATGATTTACTTTAATATTTTAAGTATTAAGTATTAGAACTAATGAAAACTAAGCAAGATAGTTTTCATTAGTTCTATAAACACACCTTTTACATTTACAAAAATAATGTATAATATTGAGTGATCTAGACAAAACTTTTAAGGTAGATGCATTTCCATATTCTAATCGAGTTCCATTTACTTAAAAAAATTATCTTTTCATTTGACTGAAATTGCGGGACGCATATGTTTGGCAAACGTGCAACCGCATAAGTTTAATGCTGTATATTTTAAAGAGTTTGATGTCTTTTGGAACTCTGAAAGCCTGCACAAGGCAGTTCCCATACATTTGAGGCCCATCAGGACAAAAGAGCGCCACCAGTGAAAAGAATTTTTCCAAGTCACTACAAAGCCATGCAATGCCATTGAAAGGTAAGAGTGAACATTGAACAAATTATCGTTCACATGTTTTAAATGTTGCTTAACATACCATCCAAAATATTTATTTTATTTGCTGATTAATATACAGTATCTCACAAAAGTGAGTACATCCCTCACATTTTTGTAAATATTTTATTATATCTTTTTCATGTGACAACACTGAAGAAATGACACTTTGCTACAATGTAAAGTAGTGAGTGTACAGCTTGTATAACAGTGTAAATTTGCTGTCCCCTCAAAATAACTCAACACACAGCCATTAATGTCTAAACCTCTGGCAACAAAAGTGAGTACACCCCTAAGGGAAAATGTCCAAATTGGGCCCAATTAGCCATTCTCCCTTCCCAGTGTCATGTGACTCATTAGTGTTACAAGGTCTCAGGTGTGAATGGGGAGCAAGTGTGCTAAATTTGGTGTTATCACGCTCACTCTCTCATACTGGTCACTGGAAGTTCAACATGGCACCTCATGGCACAGAACTCTCTGAGGATCTGAAATAAAGAATTGTTGCTCTACATAAAGACAGCCTAGGCTATAAGAAGATTGCCAAGACCCTGAAACTGAGCTGCAGCACCGACAGCGGTTTAATAGGACAGGTTCCACTCAGAATAGGCCACGTCATGGTCGACCAAAGAGGTTGAGTGCATGTGCTCAGCGTCACATCCAGAGGTTGTCTTTGGGAAATAGACGTGTGAGTGCTGCCAGCATTGCCGCAGAGGTTGAAGGGGTGGGGGGTTTGCCTGTCAGTGCTCAGAAGTTACACCGCACACTGCATCAAATTGGTCTGCATGGCTGACGTCACAGAAGAAAGCCTCTTCTAAAGATGATATACAAGAAAGCACGCAAACAGTTTGCTGAAGACAGGCAGACTAAGGACATGGATTTCTGGAACCATGTCCTGTGGTCTGATGAGACAAAGATAAACGTACTTGGTTCAGATGGTGTCAAGCGTGTGTCGCGGAAACCAGGTGAGGAGTACAAAGACAAGTGTGTTTTGCCTACAGTCAAGCAGTCATTGTGGTGGGAGTGTCATGGTCGGGGGCTGCATGATTGCTGTCGGCACTGGGGAGCTACAGTTCCTTCTGGCAACCATGAATGCCAACATGTACTGTGATATACTGAAGCAGAGCATTATCCCTTCCCTTTGGAGACTGGGCCGCAGGGCAGTATTCCAACATATTAACGACCCCAAACACACCTCCAAGATGACCACTGCCTTGCTAAAGAAGCTAAAGGTAAAGGTGATAGACTGGCCAAGGATGTCTCCAGACCTAAACTCTATTGAGCATCTGTGGGGCATCCTCAAATGAAAGGTGGAGGAGCGCAAGGTCTTTTAACATCCACCAGCTCCGTGATGTCGTCATGGAGGAGTGGAAGAGGACTCCAGTGGCAACCTGTGGAGCTCTGGTGAACTCCACGCCCAAGATGGTTAAGGCAGTGCTGGAAAATAATGGTGGCCACACAAAATATTGACACTTTGGGCCCAATTTGGACATTTTAATTAAGGGGTGTACTCACTTTTGTTGCCAGTAGTTTAGACATTAATGGTTGTGTGTTGAGTTATTTTGAGGGGACAGCAAATTTACACTGTTATACGAGCTGTACACTCACTAATTTACATTGTAGCAAAGTGTAATTTCTTCAGGGTTGTCACATGAAAAGATATAATAAAATATTTACAAAAACGTGAGGGGTGTACTCACTTTTGCGAGATACTGTATTTTAAAAAAATGGACATACGTCCGTTGTATTCACCTATTGAGACAACTCACTTGTGCGCATGCAAAGTTTGCGCTTACTGCATTCGGCAGAACGCAACCAAGATGCAGGGTGAGGGACAGCCAGCTGTTAATCTTAAAAACTATTTTGTGCCTCAAAAATGAATGTTTCAGCCGGTTCGGTTTTTGAGATATTGGAATTCAAATTCAGATTATGTAACATCAAGCCCCACCCACCTTGCACCCAATGTTATTAAACTTTAAAAACAAAGATAGTATTCGTTTTCACTGCATCTGTGCTGATTTGTGCTGCAAAAACGAACGTGTGCTGGTTTGGTTTCAGAGATATTGCGCATTATAGTTGATGAAACCTCTAGACTTTGCACCACATGTTATTACATTTTAAATACAATTATACAATTTGTTTTTGCTGCGTTTGTGCTGATTTGTACCACAAAAACAAATTTTGTTTGTTCAGTTTTTGAGATATTGGACATTCAATGTTAGAATATTTAACCTAAAGCCCCACCCACTTTGCACTATGTTATTACATTTCAAAAACAAATAGACCATATTTATTCTGCATAAACAAGCATAGTGGTATATTGTATTTTTTCATATAGCACTCTCATTTTGTATCAGAAAGAATGATTATGGGACTCATTTATGCTTTTAGCCTGAGCTACCCTGAAAACCTAAAATATACATTTGAAGTTTTTCAGAAGATCTTTTTAGCGCTAGATGTGGGGAATCTATCTTTAAAAGTTCACACTATAAAATGCAAATTACTTTTCTAAAAGGCTTAAAAAAAGTTAATACATTCTATATTCTATGTTCTTTACAGATATACTGTATGTTACACGTGTGTGTTTCAGTTTGAATTGTTAGCTGAGAAAGAGGCATTTTTTAATTTTCTTTTACATGTTTACATTTATATTTGATGCTGCTTCAATAATATTACATTTGTGACACTTTATAAATAACAAATGTTAATTTATTTTAAAAGTCCGTTTCATGAAACTATTCCTTTTTTTTTTAAAACCATATTATTGTGTTATTTTTATATAAAAACCTTCAAACATATATCAAATACATTTGGAAAACAAGTTTTACCAACGTGCGCATTGCGTAAATTGACGGTGCTATATAAGTAAATAAGTTAATGTATGTGTTCCTAACTTAAACTTTTCTAGAAACTGGAAAAGTTGGGTTGGCTTTACTTAAACCTATGGTCTTTAAACTGGAAAATTGAGTTGGCTTTGCTTAAAACTATAGTTTCAGACAAGTTAAGGTAGTATTCCTAACTTAAAACACTATGGTCTATAAACTGAAAAAAATTCGTTGGCTTTACTTAAAACAACAAAGTTGAAAACATGAAAAGTCTAATGAGTCAGACAAAAATAAGTTTAGTTGACAATACTTAAAAAGCTGATGCAAATACGGTAGTTGCCTCGATTTTTTTTAGTAGACCCAGCACAATATTTTTTACAGTGTATAAGTTAGTTTTGCTTACATGGTCTCGCAGACCAATAAACCATAACTTAAAAAAAAGCACAGTCAAAGGAAAGCTTCATTTTCACTCCCCTGCCCCAAATCTGGTGACTGGAGAACTTTCATGAAATAAGCCACTCTATTCTAGCAGTAGTTTGTTGTTTCTAGTTACATTTTGCAAGACGATAAATGTAATAAGCTTCATTATCAAATGCTAGTGTGTAAACTCACCAATGCAGTTTCTCCCAGAGGAATCTGATTCATAGCCTCTGTTGCAGTTACAACGGAAACCTCCACGCAGATTTTCACAAATGCCATTGGAACAGATATCAGGGTCCAAAGCACATTCGTTGATGTCTACAACCAGAAAGTGATATTTACATTTATGCTTTTTTCAATTAGGAAGAACAAGATATTTTTATATCAACTTCTATATCAACATTAATCAGAGCCAGATCACTTTTCGTGTGCAGGTAAAATATGTTGTACAGGGTTGTAAGTAATCTTTCGTTTTTTAACACTACAAAGGTATAATGACATATAAAATAAGTTACCTCTTCCATCCACAGTGATGCCAATTCCGCTGCTGCATAACCCTTGAAATTCCGCTATATTTTAAAATAAGTGAAAAGATTTAATACACCTGTAAATACAAACCTGCAATAAGCACTCATTTTTTTTATTTGCCAGTCACACATCTTTAAAATTTAAACATTTGCTTGCCTAAATTTGCCTGCATTCACAGCCATTTTCTCCATAGATGTTTTTTTTTTTTTAAATATAACATCCTTGTTGGCAGCAGGGTTAAATGTGAATCTTATATAAAGTTCATCTGATAGTCTGCAAATATGTATGGATGATGAGGATGAAGGTGAAAGCAATGCATACTCAATCTATAAAAATCAATTAATTGTTATTTAAGCAGGAAATATCACAAACAGGACTGGGCTTGGTGCATTTTTTGGAATAAAACAATACGGCAACTCAGAACATTAAAAAACGTAAAATCCAGATGTGCGTGGATGGCAGCAAATGCGACCTGAACTATGAATGTCGGGGCAGTGAATTTTTTATGGAGAATGACAAATGAATGTGCAGCAAATGATTAGTGAACCAATATTTTGCAGTTTAATAAATATGGCCCTTGGAGATAAATATTTTATTTGTAGACTGCATATCTCTGCATTGATGTTACTGATGTTAAGTTAGCTAATCAAGATGCAAGATCTATGGGGTGTCAGGGGGCTTAATGCATTACTTGATAAGCAGTAAAATTCATGTTCAGTAAAGTACTTATTGCTGGTCAATGAAAGTCAATCTACAATATATAAAGTGGTCAATTCCACTTTTCATTTACCTATAACACAAGCTGACTGCATACAGTTTTGAGAAACAAGCCAGTCTTAAAGGGAATTTGCAAGGGTAGAAATAAGAGTGCTGCCATTACTGACCATTTTTGAAGATGTGAATCCCAGGACTGTCATTCTTATCTTTCTCTTGCTACTTGGTAAGTTGGTAACTTAGAAATATGCAGTGTAGATGAATATGACACCCCTGTTAGGGTAACCTTCAAAACCAAGTTGTTAATGGCAGCACTCAAATGTCTACCTTTCAATACTCTATCCATTTCCAAAAAGAAAAAAAAATGAAATTGTGTAAGTGATGTAAGTGTCATGTGCGTTGAGCGTGATTGTTCAAATATGTTGTGATAAAAAAACATGTGCATAAGAATTCTTCTTACCAAAATCCAGTTCTACCAATTGATTTTATTTTCAGTTTTTGTTTTATTTTATGATTTGATTTTTAGAAAATGTATACAGTTTTGTAAGATGAAAAAACAATGGAAAATTGTGCAATACGTGTCTATAGGTATTCTTATTTGTAAACATTTTAGGAGCAGCCTAACCTACTTTTTTCTCAACCCGGACCTGTGTGAAAAGTTAGACTGTTGGAAATTACAAGTTTTCTTCTGTGTATAATGTACTATTAGTCATTATCAATAGTAGGAATTCCCTTAAAATAGAACTGAGGCCAGGCTATGGACATTAAAATATGTACATATTATTAACAAAAAGTGAATAAACTTTAAAACAATCCCTATTTCTCCCTAATCTCCAAAGTCTAACAATCTAACAATTGTGATCCCTTTCTCCGCTTATGCAGAGCAGACACAGCCCACTCTTCTCTATGGGCAGTTGGATGTAAACCGACTGCCTGTTCATTTACACCCAACTGCCATCCAATCCACCAGACAGATGGGGATCCCCAGCAGTCTGTTTTTAGTGAATAAGATCGGATCAGATCCAGTCTCCATAGAGGAGACTGAAGGGTCCAATCAGGTCCGCCTGTTTTTCCACCCATGTGAAAGGGTCCTAATCTGTAATGTAAACACAAAGCAGGTGTATAAGCAGAGTGAGAGAAAAAATTGCTGAGACCGCACATCAGTAATTATTTTGTGAACTTGAGGATAAATTGCTTCACAGTGCCTGCAGCTACAGAGATCAGTAAGTATTTCTTTAAAGCTCTTGAGGTGATTGTAGCCGTATTAGTGCAATTGTGACAGAGAAAATTGAGTACTGTCCGTGATACTTTTTTTATTTGCACTAATATAGTATTTTTCATGGACGAGCTTTCGGGGTGTGTCCCCTTCTTCAAGGTCCAAGCAGTACTGATTCACAAAAGTTTTAACAGAAGGTAAAATGTTAAAACAAAACAAAAAACAAAAAATAAAAAATCTCTGAGGGAAAGGAAAAAGAAAAAGAAAATACAAATCAATGTGTATGGCAATGGTAATAAAGCTATCAGCAAGTGAGATAAGACAGAGGGAAATCTATAGACTGGAGGAGGAAGATAGTCACAGAGGGGGCTCATAAAACTGTAGTATAGTGGGTGAGGAAATCAATATCTAAATTTAGGCAATTGTTTTTTGTGTCAAAAAGTAGTATCATTCTTAGCTCAAATGTTTTCCTTTCCTGGATAGTTCTGAAATTCCCTTTAAGAACGAAAACATTGAAGTCTTCTATAGTGTGGTCCAGTTGTGAGAAATGATGTCCCACAGGTGTACAGAAACTGTCTTCCTTACGTTCCTTGATGGTATGTCTGTGCAAATTCATCCTCACTTGTAACTTCTGTCCTGTTTCACCAACATAAGATCCTTTGCTACACCTGTTACATTGGATGAGGTACACCACATTACTGGAGGTACAGCTGTATGATCCCATGATATTGAAGGTCCCATTTGTGTGTGTGACACTTTTGGATTGATCTGGTTGCACAGTTTGCAGCATTTTTTATTGCAGGGTTTGCTTCCATTATTTGTGACTTTATAATCAGAGTGAAGTTTCCTGCTGATTAGTTTATGTCTGAGGTTGGGTGGTTGTCTGAAAGCCAATAATGGGGGTTGTTGGAATATTTTTTTCAGAGTTTCATCCTCTGTTATAATGGGTTGTAAAATCTTTGAATATCTTTTTGATCCCTTCTAGTGCTGGGTTGTATGTGGTGACTAGAGGTACTCGGTTGTTTGTTTTTTTCTCTGTGTATTGGAGGAGATTTTCTCTTCGGGTTTTCAAGGCTGTGTTTATGCTGTTGTTGATGGTTTTGTCTTTGTAATCTTTCTTATGGAAGGAATCTGCCATTGTTCTGAGATGTTTATCTCTGTCTTCTATCTTTTTTAAAGCTCTTCAAATTATATTTGCGGCTTGTAAAAATATATATGAATATTTGTTCTTTTATTTCCAGACTTATTATGATGTAAGTACTCATAGGGATGAGTAACTCTCTCCCTTTCTTTATGTACATATCCTCCCCATTGAGGGGTACAACACTGGATCATACGGTTTGCATCCTTCTTAGAGAATCGCTTTCAGATAGTGAAACTAGGAACATTCACCTCGGAAACCCAGGCAATCTCCTGTGGAGTCCCTCAGGGCTCACCCTTCTCACCAGTGCTATTCAACATCTACATCCGCCCACTTCTCAATATCATCAGGAAAACCGATCTCTGCTTCCACTCATACGCGGACGACACCCAACTCTACCTTCGCATCAACGGACAAAAAGACCTTCATCAGCAATTACAGAAATGTCTCACTTTAATAGATGACTGGATGACCATTAGCTCCCTCAAACTCAACGGATCAAAAACAGAACTTCTTCTCCTACAAGCTAACAAAAATTCCAAAATAAAGACTCCGTGGACACCTCCCACCATCCTCGGACAGACCATCTCTCCAAGCACCAAAGCCAAGAGTCTCGGAGTCATCTTTGACTCAGGAATGACAATGGATGCACAAATAGGATCAGTAGTTAGCGGATCCCACCATCTCCTCCGCCTGCTTTGCAGACTCATCCCCTTCATCCCAGAAGAGGACAAAGCGGCAGTTGTGGGAACAATCATCAATTCCCGACTCGACTACGCAAATTCGCTCTACGTAGGACTACCCCAATATCAGCTTGCGTGCTTGCAACTCATCCAAAACACGGCGGCAAGACTGTTAACAGGAAAAAACCCCTGGGAATCCATTTCCCCATCCCTAAAGAGCCTACACTGGCTAACCGTGAAGAATCGGATCACATTCAAGACCCTCTGCCTCACCCACAAATGCATACAAGGAAACGCTCCGCTATATCTCCGGGAGAAAATAAAACACTACACGCCGAATCACAGTCTTCAATCAGCTAACCAAAACCTCCTCATCATTCCCAAATACCGCTACAAAGCAAAGGGAGAACGAAGATTCGCAGTCCAAGGACCTTGACTATGGAATGCTCTTCCAACCAACATCCGCATGGAAGAAAACCACCAGGCCTTCAGGAAAAAACTAAAGACCTTCCTTTTCTAAGAAGCTGACAACAGAGAATGCATCTAGCGCCTTGAGGCGATTCAGTTCGCATTTGCAGCGCTTTACAAATCATTCATTCATTTATTCATTCATTCATTCATTCATTCATACTGGTCTACTCATGTTTTGTTTTTTATAGATTTTCGTACACCTGCCCCTAAAGAGTGGTATTATCCATGAAACGTGTCAGCCTAATTTGGATGCACTTACTCTCATGCAGACGCCCCTACTCAATACATTATCTTGAGTTCTCCATCCACCATGTCATTTTAAGTGTTTTTACTACATCCAGGATTCGTTCCATACCACACAGTGGTTGGCTGGTTGCTACTAATATATGGTTTTGTTTCTATATATGGTCTGTAATATGTGATTGTCAATTTTATTCATTGCTGCATGTATCATGTAATTTTGCCATTCCTTGTTTCACCAATAGAAACATGTTTTTGATATCTACTAATCTTCTAGCCATGTGTACTCACCTCATTTAAAGTCCCAAACCCCCTCCCCCTTTTTTCTCTCAGCTTAGTACAATCTTCCGGACACTGGTTGATTGCAACTCAGCAGTCATTAAAACCACCTGGCAAGTGCCCTTTGTCAGCGCCTGTAACTAGGAACCCTAATATATATTACATTTTCGCTTGTTGTCAGAGAAAAGACACTTAAAATAAGCAATACTTAATACAGTAAATCAAATTAACTTTGTAGAAGCACAGACAATGCTTACCAGAGTTTCGTGGAGGGCAAGGATGGCATGGTTCTCCAAATCCATAGTCTGGATTGGCACAGCAACACTCAGATTTGGTCACAGCTCCAGGAAATGGGCGGACACAAAGTCCTTTCTTGATGGATCCATAGCAAGTGCTACGCATGTGTGTGTCTAAAGAAACAGGGAAACAGCATCTGTTAGAACTCAGCATATTAAAACCATTACACAATAAAAACATCTTAAGAGCATATGTCCTTACCATTACAGCAACCAGAATATAGAAGCATGAGGTGAAAGAAGAAAATACACATATGTAATGTTGTGTAATGTACACAGAAATATTCCTAAAGTATTAAGAAATAGTTTCTGACATATTCAGTGTTTTTTGTAATATCAATTACGTTGTTAATTTTGCTGCTATTCATATAAGATGGAATTAAGATGCAGATATCAAACTATATACCACACAAATGCTATACTTACCCACACAAACACGACCATCTACCCCAACAGCCAACCCCGGTGGACATTCGCAGCGGAAAGATCCTTCAGTATTAATACAATGGCCATTCATACAAACGCCTGGAGTAAGGCACTCATCAACATCTATGGAATTAAATGTAAAATAACTTATTACAAAATACAGACTAATCAGAAGGAAGGCCAGCAATAAGGTACAATAAACACAACTTCTGCACTAAGCTTTGTTTAGCATAATATACATACCAGTGCAGTAACGACCACTGGCTGCAAGCACAAATCCTGGTTTACATATGCACTTAAAGCTGCCATCTTCATTTATACACATTCCATTTAAACACATATTTGTAGTAGCACATTCATCATGATCTGAAAATATACAATATAGCATGGTATTAAGCACTTATTTTAAGTTATGGCAATCTCAATCACCAGGGGTAAGGAATGTTTTCAGAGTACTAAATGTTAAAATAGTTAACAATTAGATATAAAGATAGCCACAGCCATTACAGTTGTTCTCCTCATCAACCACTCCTTAACTCAAAAACATTTGTAAAAAGTTGTGCATTAAATTGAAACCAACTGCTGATAAGCCTATCTGCCATTGTCTAGCCAAAATATACAGTATTCTAAAGTAAAACATTTAATAATTGTCAATACCTGGGGCACATGTGTAAATGTGTTAGCAGTGGTTTCCCAGTGCTGGTACCAGCTACACAATTGAATTAAAAAGAGACAAATTCTTTTTATAATTAACAAAAAGTCTATATCATCAAACAAACATACACAATAAGATACTAATATTCTCATCATCATTCTAAGTATAGTGATCCTGGAAGTTGTTGCTGGGGCAGTACAAACTTCCATCTGTGTGGGCACAGATTCAGATTCTTTCTGGTGATTCATGTTAGCTTATATTTAAAATATCCGCACACAGTCTGCAATGGTTCCTGTGCCTAATTTGGTGTGTCTATATCCATTTTTTATCTATATAGGAAACCAAGATCTGCTCATTTTAAAGGAGAAGCATTAGCGAATGCTAGACTATTTTCAAAATTTCTAACTTTTCATCCTACCAAGGACAGTAAATCAAACAATCCCCTGAAGAAACCATTTTGTCTGGATGCCTTGCTTTTCTTGTCATTTCTAATGTGCACTGCTGAATTTAAGGTTTTTAAATTTACCTAGGCTAGCCATTTTTTAAAATATGATTTCATCAAAAAGTTAAAATGTAGCTAAGCCATCCTATCTGCCTCTATTTGATTTTTAGCTGCCATGGTGCTACCATGTGATCAGATATGACACCAGCCATTTGATGGCCTGACAAATCAGTAGGTAGCTGATATAAGCACACTCGTAATTGTAACAAGTATCATTCATGGCATGCCTTAAATTTAACTGTTTTGGAAAACAGTTGAATTGGTTGGTTTAATTTTTTTTAACTGTGTGAGATAGATATATTTTATTTGTCTCCATGATCTGTGATACAGTTGGCAGAGACATTTCCATGATCAGAGTTCAAATTTTGATGAACATGCTTTTCAAATGAGTAAACATTATTGAAGCTTTGTGAAGGAACTGGACCAAATTCCACTTATGACTTTGATATGATCTGTCTACAGAAGGCTTAAAACATCATTAAGGGTTGCCTTAATAGCCGCCATGATGTCTAGAGATAATGACCAATATCTAATAGAGTCTTTAAAAAGACTTTTTCTTAAATAATAAAGTAATTTAAATTATAGTAAAAAGTAGCTCATTATACAAATGATTTCCATAGCTTCAGCCAAAGTGTCCAAATGTCTTTGATAACAATTATAAGCCAGACATCCATGTTATTCTAGGACCAAATATTGCACAGGCATTAAGCAATTGATAAAGAGAATTTCCGACTGTACATGGTGACGCCTCAACAATTGTTTGCTACGTGACATAGAAAAATATGTAAACAGCTGTTTCTAACACAGCCCAGATGCCTGATTGACTGCAGGGACTGGGGTGCATATTTTCTTTAATGGCTAAGTTGTGCTGTTTTGTGGCGGTTTAACCTATTTTAGTCATCATGAATTACATACAACAAATACTATTTCCAGAAGTTTTACCTGCACAGTTCTTTCCATCAGCAGTTAGCTCAAAACCAGCATTGCAGATACACTGAAAGCTCCCCTCTGTGTTAACACATCTTCCATTTTTGCAGAGGATGCCATTTTGAATACACTCATCAATATCTAGGTTTTAAGAAAAACACACTGTTCAGCTCTGCAAAATTGGTGAAAAGCCTAGCAAAACGATATTCACACAATGAAATAAATATAAAAAATGATTATTCAAAAACATAAGGATTCATGCAGAGAGAAAGGATGTTTTTGTCAGTCATCGATAGTCATGTTACATCAGGTTACAATCATTCCCTTTTTTATTTAGTTATCTTGTGTTTTGGCTCTTAAAAATGTAACTATCATTAAAGTATGATGCAAATAACTATAGCTTACTTGACATAAACCAGCCTCTTTGGCTAAACCAAACCCAGGGGTTGTTGTTAGGGTTTTTTAGTTATTTTGCATTCATATGAATATTCCAAAAATATCTAACAATAAAATACATTGATGGAAGAGCATAGTCTTTGTACACATTGTGCTAGATTACAAATGCTTAGTGAGCTGAGCTATGGTGAAGCAGATCTCAATTTATTGTTAGCATCCTCTCTCCTAGTGACCAGTTGAAATAAGTGCCAATTTTGTGCATCTGTGTTTCTTGTTCAATAATATTTATTGACATTTAAGAAGGAGTAGCAAAGACACATGACTTACACAAGTAGTGTAAACGGGATTGGAATTAAATAGGGGAGGGGGTGTCACCAAGCTTGGTGCATCATAGAGGTTGTTGTTATAGTTCCAATAACCAGCAGTCAAAATTGCATGGAAGTTAATTGGAGACCCATCCCAGACATTATGAAGTTTGGACATATTGCCCTGAAGTCTGGCAGTGAGCTTCTCATTAGGTAGGGTCCACTTTATTCTAGTTCAGAGCTAAGAAACATCTGTGTTTCTTTTAGTAAACTTACTAATACTGACAATGAAATTCTAATTATTGAAAAAACTAAACATCTGTGAAAGAATGTGTCATGAATCGATGCTGCCATTGTCAAAGTTCCTGTCTGTATATTGGTTTGGGGACAGTCTCCTTTCTTAGTGCTTTAAAAAATGGGCAAATGCAGCTTGCTTCCGATATCCTTCTAACCTACATTTAACTTTATGCTTACCTGTATCTTACGTTCCTGTAAGGTGCATTAACCACTTGTCTACCAGGCACTAACACCCCCTTCCTGCCCACGCCATTTTTCAGCTTTCAGCGCTGTCACACTTTGAATGACAATTGAGTGGTCATGCTACTCTGCACCCAAACAATTTTTTTTATCCTTTTCTTCACACAAATAGAGCTTTCTTTTGGTGGTATTTAATCACTGCTGGGTTTTTTATTTTTTCCAAAAAAAAATAGACCAAACATTTTGAAAAAAAAATGTTTTTCACTTTTTTCTGTCAGTAAATTTTGTAACTAAGTAATTTTTCGCCTTCAGTGATGTGCGCTGATGAGGAGGCACTGATGGGCACTGATAGGCTGAACTGGTGGGCATTGATGAGGTGACACCTATGGGCACTGATGAGGCGGCACTTATGGGCACTGATGAGGTGGCACTGATGAGGAGGCACTAATATGCCTCACTTATGGGCACTGATATGTGGAAATGATGAGCACTGTTAGGCGGCACTGATGGGCACTGTTAGGCAGCACTGGTGAGCACTAATAGGCGTCACTAGTGGGCACTGATAGGCGGCACTGGTGGGCACTGATAGGCGGCACAGATAGGCGGTACTGATGGGCACTGATGGGCACAGCCAATCAAATGTTTCCACAGATCGGGGTCGCGCCATGTCCTAGCAACACGGCACGGCCACGATTGCTGCGCACCCCCGCAGGCACGCAAGAGCAGCTGTTCTGAGATGCCGTCATACGACGGCATCCCAGAACAAGAGCCGCACCGCTCTGCTGTCATTTGACAGTGGCGGGCGGGAACCAGTTAAAGAGTCCCTGTCAAATTCTAAAAAATTCATCTGAAAGTATCCTGCAATAGAAGAAGCATTACACTCTCCTGCAGCCAGTGTCCTCTGCTTCCCTTCATTCCAATGCTGCACAAAATATATTAAATACTAAAGAGGTGCTGAAAAGATGTTTTAATGCCCTAAGACCATTATCTTTTATATAGGCTGGCCTTCATGATAAAACTAGACTTAAATAACTGTAGTGGGACCAGTAACACTGTAGTAAAAACCAAGGCAAAATACTGACCAAAATTACATTTAGCAGATTTTCAGTGTAATGTCTGCAAATGGTCAAAAATACATGAATATTTTAACATTTTGCTAGCACATGTAAAAATCTAAGATTCAGTAGGCTACCCTACATGCCTCAAAGCTATTTAATATTTACAGGTGGAAAAAACAACTATTTGTATAATTAATTAGTAGAAAATATTGCTGTCTTCAGGTAGAGAGCCTTTCCTGACAGTGAATTTATGTATGCTATTTAGTCAGCAAAGGTTTCTTCTCCAAAGTAGTGCAATAATTGTGGCAGGATCATAACATTTTAAGTTTCCTCATTGAGCTCATAGAGAAACACAGACATGTAAAGGGGAACTATAAACTGGATTGATTTGATATATAGAGATTTAAAAAAATGACAAAGACTTCTCAAAGTACTATGGGTTCCTAAGGAGTGTGCACAAGTAATTTCTCTTTAAGGAGACTGTCTCTCATTGCAGGCTCTGGGGCAGTGGTGTACCTGGGGGGGGGGGGGGTGGCCCTGGGTGCCACACATTGGGGGGGTGTCAGGCCAGCTATCAGGGACAGGACAAGGCAGGGAGGGTGCTCTGTAGCTTCACTGGCTCTCTATATTCGTGCGAGTCAGTCAGCTGCTGCTCTGTGTTATTCAGCTCACAGTCAGGCTCTTTACTGCCACCTCTGGCTGGTTCCTGTATGTGCACCCCTTGTGTGTACTGCAAGTAGAATATTTTGGATTGCAGCTCCTCTCGTGTCTCACAGGGACGTGTAGAAACAGGACCTGGGACTAGAAAGACCACCTTACAAGTGGGGGCTGTGAGTACAAGTGAAGGGAGGAGGTGTGTATGGGGGGCAGCTGAGTGTGTACAGGCATGTGTGTGTGTGTGTGGGGGGGGGGGGGCAGCTGAGTGTGTACAGGTGTGTGTGTGAGTGGGGGGGGCAGCTGAGTGTGTACCGGTGTGTGTGTGTGTGGGGGAGCTGAGTGTGTACTGTGTGTGTGTGTGGGGGAGCTGAGTGTGTACAGGTGTGTATGTGGGGGGGCAGCTGAGTGGGTACAGGTGTGTGTGGGGGGGCAGCTGAGTGTGTACAGGTGTGTGTGTGGGGGGGCAGCTGAGTGTGTACAGGTGTGTGTGGGGGGGGGCGGGCAGCTGAGTGTGTACAGGTGTGTGTGTGTGGGGGGGGCAACTGAGTGTGTACCGGTGTGTGTGTGTGTGTGTGGGGGAGCTCAGTGTGTACAGGTGTGTATGTGGGGGGGCAGCTGAGTGGGTACAGGTGTGTGTGGGGGGGCAGCTGAGTGTGTACAGGTGTGTGTGTGAGGGGGCAGCTGAGTGTGTACAGCTGTGTGTGTGTGGGGGGGGCAGCTGAGTGCGTACAGGTGTGTAGTTGGGGGGGCAGCTGAGTGTGTACAGGTGTGTGTGGGGGGGGGGCAGCTGAGTGTGTACATGTTTGTGTGTGGGGGCAGCTGAGCATGTACAGGTTTGTGTGTGGGGGCAGCTGAACGTGTACAGGTTTGTGTGTGGGGGCAGCTGAGCGTGTACAGGTGCATGTGTGTGTGTGGGGGAGGTGTGTTGGGGGGCTGAGTGCTTGGAGGTGTGAGGGGGCTGAGTGCGTTGGGGTTGTACGGGGGGCTGAGTGCATAGAGGGGTGAGGGGGGCTTAGTGCGTAGAGGGGTGAGGGGGGCTGAGTGAGTAGAGGGGTGAGGGGGGCTGAGTGCATAGAGGGGTGAGGGGGGTGAGTGTGTACAGGCATGATCAGTGAAGTGGGGTGCCAGATGGGGGGTGCAAGGTATAGGATCTGCCCCGGGTGCCAAATGCTCTAGGTATGCCCCTGCTCTGGGGCAATCTGATAAGGGAGGAGGAGTCACTATGTTGATTAAGGCAGGCCATGGGGCAGTTCCTGTGGCTTCACTTGCTGGTTACTTTTGAAATAATTTAACAAGTACAGAGCCATTTTCTGCTCAGAGCTGTCAAAAAAAGGCAGCTGGCAAAGTTTTATCACAACATTGCTCAGTGCTGAGATAAAAAGAAACATTGTAGCATTTGGTTCTTTTAGATCAAAGGGATGGAGTCAGTGAGGTCAGTTTAACCACTTAAAGACTAACCTTTTTTCTGACACTTGTTGCTTACAAGTTAAAAACAGTATTTTGTGCTAGAAAATATAATAATATATATTTTAGCAGAGACTCTAGAGAATAAAATGGCTGTCGTTGCAATATTTTATGTCACACTGTATTTGCGCAGCTGTCTTTCAAAAGCATTTTTTGGGGAAAAAATACACTTCAATTAATAAAAAAAAAAACTAAACAGTAAAGTCAGTCCAATTTGTTTGTATAATGTGAAAGATGATGTTACACCGAGAATCGTGATCCTTATTCTAAGCAAAGTAATTGTGATTCTCATTTTATCCAGAATTCTGCAGCTCTACTTGGAATATATAAAAGATTAATATGCAATATTTATATTTACCCTGACCAAAAACACTTAAAAGAAAACTACAATATTAAGTCCTGTTCACAAAAAATAATTAAATCAGGAAAATATTTACAAAACTGCTATACACTTCCTTTAACTACCAAGAAAAGAACATTAAAAAGTGAAATATTTTGTGATCAGTAATGGCATTTCTTTAATTTTAAATTATACGTTGGAAGAAGCTTCCTGAATTCAGTGAAAGGGAAAATCATAATACCGTACTTACCAATGCATGCCTGCTTGGTAGGAGTCCTTTGAAAACCAGAATGGCACTTGCAATAATAGGATCCAGGTGTGTTAACACAGTCTCCATTGGTACATGGGTTTGATGTACACTCATCAACATCTGTTTGTAGTAACAAAAAGTCATAACAGTCAGCTGGTTTAAAGTGTATAATTTGAGAACAAGTCATTACTGGTCACATTATCTTTTCAGTAAATGTTTATCTTACTGATTTTGCTAGGCTTTTAATTTTTTTAACTGTTCAAACAGGTCAAAGTAAAACAACTACTATGTGTGAAAGTGGTAACATGCACTGTACATTCCAGGGTACTTGGATAATAAAATAATTCATTCAGGTTACTAATAAAATAATTGTACTTTCAAGACAGCTATGAAGCAATTCATGTACACATTTGCAGGCCTAATAAACCTATTAATTACATCCTATTAATACACACTATAGGAAACTAGGAGTGAGCCTTGAAAAAAATGCTTACATGAGCTCAATCCAGCATATTTGTACATTTACATATGTACAATGTCCATGTTGTGATAATACATCTGATGTGAATCCATGTCAATACTTAAAGGTGTTGTAAAGGCAGTTTTTTTTATTATCTTAATGCATTCTAATGCATTCCCTTCCGTGACTCTCCTCCTGATTGGCTGAGACACAGCAGTGGCACCATTGTCTCCCACAGCTGTCAATCAAGGTCAGTTAGCCAATCAGGAGAGAGAGGGAACAGGTCCGGGCCCGGGCTCCATGTCTGAATGCCAAACAGAGCTGTGACTCAGCTTGGGTGCCCCCATAGCAAGCTGCTTGCTGTGGGGGCACTCATAAGGAGGGAGGGGCCAGGAGCAGCAAAGAGGGACCCGAGAAGAGGAAGATCTGGGCTGCTTTGTTCAAAACCAACTGCACAGAGGAGGTAAGAATAACATGTTTTTTGTTTATTTATTTTTTTAAACAAGACTTTACAATCAATTTAACAGTGACTAGTGGTGTTTGGCTATTGTTTTGGTGGTTTTAAAATGTACAGTCAGGTCCATAAATATTGGGACATCGACACAATTCTAATCTTTTTGGCTCTAAACACCTCCACAATGGATTTGAAATGAAACAAACAATATGTGCTATAACTGCAGACTTTCAGCTTTAATTTGAGGGTATTTACATCCAAATCAGGTGAACAGTGTAGGAATTACAACAGTTTTTTTATGTGCCTCCCACGTTTTAAGGGACCAAAAGTAATGGGACAATTGGCTGCTCAGCTGTTCCATGGCCAGGTGTGTGTTATTCCCTCATTATCCCATTTACAAGGAGCAGATAAAAGGTCCAGAGTTCATTTCAAGTGTGCTATTTGCATTTGGAATCTGTTGCTGTCAACTCTCAATATGAGATCCAAAGATCTGTCACTATCAGTGAAGCAAGCCATCATTAGGCTGAAAAAACAAAACAAACCCATCAGAGAGATAGCAAAAATATTAGGTGTGGCCAAATCAACTGTTTGGAACATCGTTAAAAAAGAAAGAACGCACAGGTGAGATCAGCAACACCAAAAGACCCGGAAGACCACGGAAAACAACCGTGGTGGATGACCGAAGAATTCTTTCCCTGGTGAAGAAAACACCCTTCGCAACAGTTGGCCAGATCAAGAACACTCTCCAGGAGGTAGGTGTATGTGTGTCAAAGTCAACAATCAAGAGAAGACTTCACCAGAGTGAATACAGAGGGTTCACTACAAGATGTAAACCATTGGTGAGCCTCAAAAACAGAAAGGCCAGATTAGAGTTTGCCAAACAACATCTAAAAAAGCCTTCACAGTTCTGGAACAACATCCTATGGACAGATGAGACCAAGATCAACTTGTACCAGAGTGATGGGAAGAGAAGAGTATGGAGAAGGAAAGGAACTGGTCATGATCCAAAGCATTCTACCTCATCAGTGAAGCATGGTGGTGGTCGTGTCATGGCGTGGGCATGCATGGCTGCCAATGGAACTGGTTCTCTTGTATTTATTGGTGATGTGACTACTGACAAAAGCAGCAGGATGAATTCTGAAGTATTTCGGGCAATATTATCTGCTCATATTCAGCAAAATGCTTAAGAACTCATTGGACAGTGCTTCACAGTGCAGATGGACAATGACCCGAAGCATACTGCGAAAGCAACCAAAGAGTTTTTAAGGGAAAGAAGTGGAATATTATGCAATGGCCAAGTCAATCACCTGACCTGAATCCGATTGAGCATGCATTTCACTTGCTGAAGACAAAACTGAAGGGAAAATGTCCCAAGAACAAGCAGGAACTAAAGACAGTTACAGTAGAGGCCTGGCAGAACATCACCAGGGATGAAACCCAGCGTCTGCTGATGTCTATGCGTTCCAGACTTCAGGTTGTAATTGACTGTAAAGGATTTGCAACCAAGTATCACAAAAGTGAAAGTTTGATGGATGATTGTTAATCTGTCCCATTACTTTTGGTCCCTTAAAAAGTGGGAGGCACATATACAAACTGTTTTAATTCCTACACCGTTCACCTGATTTGGATGTAAATACTCCTCAAATTAAAGCTGAAAGTCTGCAGTTAAAGCATCTTATTTGTTTCATTTCAAATCCATTGTGGTGGTGTATAGAGCCAAAAAGATTAGAATTGTGTCGATGTCCCATCGATGCCCCTTTCACACTGGGGTGGGGGTGGCGTTGGCGGTAAAGCGGCGCTATTGTTAGCGGAGCTTTACCGTCGGTATTTGGCCACTAGCGGGGGGGTTAAATGGTTAAAAACCACCGCAAAGCGCCTCTGCAGAGGCGCTTTGCCTGCTGTATAGACGTGGTGCCCCATTGATTTCAATGGGCAGGAGCGGTGAAGGAGTGGTATACACACCGCTCCTTCACTGTTCCAAAGATGCTGCTAGCAGGACTTTTTTTACCGTCCTGCTAGCGCATCGCTCCAGTGTGAAAGCCCCTTGAGGCTTTCACACTGGAGACAAAGCAGCAGCACTTTCAGGTCAGTTTGCAGGCGCCTCAGTGTGAAAGGGCTCTTAGTGAGTTTTCCTTTACCACCCGCTACAAGGGAGATTTCATACGAGCACATTACCACTACATTGACTGATTGTACAAGGCATTTGTTGGCCTTACCTATGTAACAATTCATATTGGCAGTTATTTCTAAAAAGACTGCCATTAGTTACAGTTAGTAGGGATTCACTGCTGCAATAATATTTTACTGAGAAAAAGCCAGTTGAGTAGACTCCATCCTCTAATAACGCCCAGTATAGTGCATACATACCGATACATTCTGTGTGAGTATCTTGCCTATATCCCATGTTGCATTCACATCGGTAACTGTTAAGGTTAGGTATACACCGTCCATTTAAGCAAAGATTTGGGTATTGCTTGCATATATCTATTGTCTGATTTAATGTTGCTATGATAAAAAATGAAAATATTTAATTACTGATTTGTTAATAGCATATTTTACATAAAAGTGAACATGACATTAATTATATTGTTATCATTTTATAATACTATCTTTTTTCATTTGTGTTAGTATTATCAGTATTAATTGTTATATTCAGTGATATATATAGTACTTCAGAAAGTTATACCTCAAATTATAAATTAAAGAAAAGATACAAAATGAATGTGCCATTAAAAGGAACTTGTATTGAGACAATACGAAGGCTTCCATTGGAGAAATATTAATTCTCTGGCTGTCATGTCGATTCAAAGGTTTCATTACTTTCCTATTTGTCTACCTGGAATAAGTATGCAAATTAGGAGTTTGATTTCACATGAAGTCATGGGGCCAATTGGAACAACTACCTTGGAAGGCACTCAGAAAGGCATAGTGAGATGGGGGGGTGGGGCACGTCACTGAGGCCAGAGTATCCATAGAAGACACTTCATCCTCAGTGTAGCTCAATAATGCTGAGCCTGCTAAAATTACAGGCTCAGAGTTACTGAGCTGCCTGCCTGGCCAATGCCTCTGTTGCACAGGCAGTCGCAGCACCCAAGTCCCCAAGTGACTAAGAACTTGTTGAAAGTGCAGTTTCAGTGTTGCTGAGCACAGCACTGTAGGTGTATCAGAAAGCTTCTGAATGGTCAGTAAACTCTGTTGTGATGCTAGGTCTGCTTTTTTAATGGGCTCAGCATCACTGAGCTGACTGCCTGTGTGCATGTGTTTGCGGGCACACACAAACAGCTTTACTGCCGAAGACAGCCTTCTTTGCTATAGGATGGAAACATTTGTCCCCACAATGGTCCTGGTTCCAAGTGAGTGTCCTAAAATACTAAAGTCAGACAGCCAGGCAGTTAGAATTTCCAGAAGGTAGTCAGCTATGGCAGCCACAGGATTTTACTCAGTACAGGTTTTCCTCAAATCTCAAAAGGGCACATGTTAGCATTACCAAATCACATTATTATTTGCAGTAAATTGTACCTCTTGTTTGTTATAACCTGTTATGTACCTCTTGTTTGTTATAAATTATAAAACATGCTTTTCCCCAGCATTAAACTTAGAACAAGCCTCTAGTCTCTGATAACCAAGTATTACAAATTCTAGTGTTCTTAGCAGTTTTATAAAAGGATCAAGCAGCCCACCGTTATGTACACAGTCAAGTACAAACTATGATATAAATCAGTTTTTTTTTATACACATTCAGAAGATTATTTGCATTATTTATATGTAAGGAACATTTAAGAGTATGTCATTCCCCTATTGTGCAATTTAAAAAAGTTTAGTAAGAATCCCTATGCTAATAAACTGAATGTATATTCCTAATTATCAGTCAGAGCCGTTATAGTGCACTAAACCTAATAGCACAGACTGGTTTATGTAAGTAAATCCTTATTATGGACACATTAGTAAGACATCTTTGCTGAGCTTTGTTGATCTCTTAATAATAACTTGCAATGGGCCAGGCAAGATGCATATAAAGTCAGATTAGAGTAAGGGTATTGCTTTGATTTTGTAAGTGTTAGTCAGTACTGCAATCGATATTTTTACATTTTATATCATATAAAATAAGTACCAACTATGCCAAGCCTCTTATAGATTACAAATGTTGGTGCATAGTAGATTGTATAGCACAATTATAGATAATGATAACTAACTGAAAACATATAGGGGTGTGAGAGTTTTGACTTTCTTTTCACTTGCCTGGTAAGGAGTGCAATTACTAACTCTTTTAAACAAAATACTTCTTAGTAGACTAATAATCATCACCAGAAGTACCAATCATCATTATCAGAAGTAAAAGTTAAGCAGCCTTAATGTAAACATTTTAAATTGCTACCACATCTTACACAATTGGCTCACTGCACTCAGTGTGTGCACATTTAAAAAATAATTAAAGTGTTATTACTTAGAAAAGTGTAATTAGCGATCATACACATGATATCAATATTAGTGATAACAAGAAATAGTATAACATTAATGATAATAATTTCTTTGTTCACAATCTCTATAAATGCCATAAGGATAGAGACATTTCAACTCCCCATAACATTTACATTTAAGCTAGAATAACCACACAGAATTTCTGAATTCATATTTAGAACCAAACAGTAACTCACCAACACCTCTTCCTGCTCCTGTTCCAGTACCAGTTCCATCAATTCCTGTTCCACCTACACTGGGATGAAAACCATTTCCACCTGGTAAAGGAGGGATATATCCATTTCTACCAGGTCCAAACACATTTGGTCCAAATACTCCTGGGCCATCTATTCTGGGACCCCCAAATGGAACCCCATCAATGCAAAGCCTCCGATATTCATCTGAAAAAAAAAATGACTGGGTGTTTTAATGTTTTTAAACCAAGGAAGGTTCAACTTTCTTTTAGAAAAAAAAAAGCAAAAACCCTTAACTGCCATATGTGTGGCTCTGGTCTTAATACTCCTAGATTAATTATTTTGAAATGTGTCCTTGGACAGTTCAACCACTCAGTGATTTTTGTTTTTTTTTTAGTTTTGTTTTTAGCCAACGTAGCTCCAACCACACAAATGTATTGAGGCACTAAAATCAAAAAGTCCAGCCAATCCACAAAAAATAAGCACAGCTAGTTTGTGAGGATATGTGTTGCAGAACCCACCTATACTTTACCAGTGGAGACATTTTCCCATTATTAAGGTTACTTTACAAGTAGACTTTCTGAATAAAAGTAGCTTGCATTTTTTACCCCTGGTTTACTAGATTACTAGTAAAGTAATAGGTAAAATAGGAAAAAATAGGTAAAATGATTTATTAAAGAAAGAAGAAAACAAATAGCTTTAGAATTTGTTACTGACCTGAACCACTGACTGGACACAGTTCAGGAATGGATCCCAAAGCCCAACATCGACCAGCTTCACAGCAGCATTGCATTTTGGTAAATCTGCCTGACAGCTCCTGTGCACAATGTCCATTTACAAGACTGGAGAAGCATGTACCTGACCTCTGATCTATGCAAAAACAAAACACAGCATATACTTAATTACAAATCACACATCTTCATATGGATGACTCATTCTAATGTTCCAGCAGTTTCATCATTACTATCAGCAGTAAGCGGACCAGGTCAAGATTGGGATTACAGCTACAATACCTTGATTTACCAATTGATTATCATGAAAAGATGTGAGTTACTGGGGTACACATTATCATAATTCAACACAGATCAGTCCAAATATGGAACTATATAAGTTAGTAAGCACCCTATACTTTGGTGTAATGAGGTCAGGAATATGTCACTTAACCACTTCGGCCCCGGAAGATTTGACCCCCTTCCTGATCAGAGCACTTTTTACAATTTGGCACTGCATCATTTTTAACTGACAATTGTGCGGTCATTTAAAGCTGTATCCAAATTTGCACCCTTTTTCTCCCAAAAATAGAGCTTTCTTTTGGCGGTATTTGATCACCTCTGAGGTTTTTATTTTTTGCGCTATAAACAAAAAAAGAGCGACAATTTTGAAAAAAAAAACAATATTTTTTACTTTTTGCTATAATAATATCCCCAAAAATCTTCCTCAGTTTAGGCCAATATATATTTTTCTATATATTTTTGGTAAAAAAAAAAATCACAATAAGCGTGTATTGATTGGTTTGCGCAAAAGTTATAGTGTCTACAAACTATGGGAAAGATTTATGGCATTTTTATGGCATTTTTATTATTATTATTTTTTTTTACTGGTAATGGCGGTGATCTGCAATTTTTAGCAGTACTGAGATATTGCAACGGAAGATCAGAGACTTTTGACACATTTTTGGGACCATTGCCATTTATACAGCGACCAGTGCTATAAAAATGCACTGATTACTGTGTAAATGTCACTGGCAGGGAAGGGGTTAACACTAGGGGCAATCAAGGGGTTAATTGTGTGTTCCCTCAGTGTGTTCTAACTGTGGGGGGATAGGATTGACTAGGAGAGGAGACATATCATTTTTCCTACTTAGTAGGAACAAACAATATGGCTCCTCTTCCCTGACAGCACAGGGAATTGTGTGTTTACACACACAAATCCCCGTGCTGGCTCTCATGCATGCGATCTCGTGTGGCCGGCGGCGCGTGCGCCCTCTGGTGGCCACTAAAGGAATGGACGTACTCGTACGGGATTTCGCCCAGGGGAGCCATTCTGCCACAGTATATCTGCGTGAGCCGGTCGGGAACCGGTTAAAGGAAGCTAAAATATTCATACAGTTTGTATTTCCACAGATAACACCTACTTCAAAACCAAATAGCCTGTTCATGCTGCAAGGGAAGTTACAGTTTGCAAGAAAATCTGCCCCAGAATTAAGTGAATGTAGTGAAGTTTCACTTTGCAAAGAATACCCAATCATGAAAAAATAAAACAGCACTTTTGCATGCACATGGTCGGATGATAAATTCTGCAGAGCTTTGCTAAGCTCTGGATATTCCCATACAAAGTGAAAAGCCTATCTGCCTTTAACAAATAAACCCCAAAACGTATGTGAGGGGTAAGAACATCTATCATTTTACTGACCCTGAAAGTGAGGAAAAATCCACAAATCTGAGCTTTCACCAGATCAGGAACATGTGAAATCTTCCCATGAGCACACTCATTTGGGAAACAACTGTCTAACCAAGGATTTTTCTTTACTAAAGAGAGTTTTTCTTTCACTTCCTGTGTGTTTCTGAGGACAGGAAGTAAAGATTAGTCTCCCCAGTCAGACAAAGACAGCATGAAAAAGGGATTTTAAGCATTCCCTAAAACAAATTTGATTTTAAACATACTTTAAACCCTATACAATATATATGGCAGTTACAGCTGTCCAACACCTTTTAGGTTGCCGTAAAAACAAGTTTGTTATACTGCTGTCACGTCATTATATTAACATAATAATTAAGAATGATAAGAATTCTACTAATAGAATAATAATATTTTGGTTGGCACTTGGTGGCCTAGTGATTAGTACTGAAAAATTGTAGTGCTGTTGTGTTCCATTCACACAAGGACGCCATCTACATAGGGTTTAATGCTTGTAATGGATTATTCTTCTCATCTAAAAACATACCAATACGTGAGTTCACCTCCTCCCAAACTGACTATGAGTGACAAAAGGCTAAACTAGTAAGGTCCTCCAGGGCAGGGATAAATTATTCTTGTTTCCTGTATTCCTATAGAGTATTTATCTGCTATATAAATTAAGTAAAATTAAATATAAAAGGACACCTTTAGACCTTGGAGCTTACTCCCTTCTGTCTGGATTTCGCCCTCAACATTCCACAGAAACTGCTCTCATAAAACTAAACAAATGATCTACTAACGGTCAAAACTAAGGGACACTATTCTGTTCTCCTACTCCTGGACCTCTCTGATGCCTTCGTTACGGTTGACCACCCCCTCCTCCTCAAAAAACTCCACGCCTTTGGTCTCCCTGACTGTACTCTTCGCTGGTTCTCTACTTACAATTATACTTCCTCCTCTCCTCTTTCTTTCTCTGTTGGGGTCCCCCAAGGTTCTGTTCTTGGACCTCTCCTATTTTCAATCTACACCTGTTCCCTGGGTCAGCCTCCTACGGCTTCCAATACGATCTCTATGCTGACGACACTCAAATCTATTTTCTCTACCCCTCAACTCACTCCTTCAGTTTCTTCACGTATCAGTAATTTACTATCAGATATATCAGTCTGGATGTCGCACCACTTCCTCAAACTTAATCTATTCAAAACCGAATGTATCATTTTTCCTCCCCCACGTGCCTCTTCCCCTGATCTCTCTGTAAAATCGATATTAGCCCATCCCCACATGACAAGGTCCTAGGAGTAGTCCTGGACTCTGAACTCTCCTTTAAGCTCCACGTCCAATCACTGTCCAAATCTTGCCACCTCAACATCTCCAAAATACGCCCTTTCTAACCAATGACACAACAAAGCTCTTAATTCACTCTCAACTTGATTACTGCAACTCCCTCCTCACTGGCTTACCTCTGCATACTCTATCCCCCCTTCAGTCCATTATGAATGCTGCTGCCACACTCATCCACCTTACCAACGGCTCTGTCTCTGCTACTCCTCTCTGTCAATCCCTCTACTGGCTTCCGCTCACCCAATGAATTAAATTCAAAATACTAACAACTACCTACAAAGCCATCCAAAACTCTGCCTCCAGCTACATCCCTGACCTAGTCTCAAAATACCAACCTAATCGTTCTTTTCGTTCTTCTCAAGACCTCCTGCTCTCTAGCTCTCTCATCACCTCCTCCCATGCTCGTCTCCAGGACTTTTCTAGAGCCTCTCCAAGCTTATGGAACTCCTTACCCCAGTCTGTCCATCTGTCTCCTACTCTATTAGCTTTCAGACGATCCCTGAAAACCCTCCTCTTCAGAGAAGCCTATCCTACCCACACCTAACAACTGTATTTTAATTTTGTCCTGTGGATCTGATCATCCCCCACAGCTACTACTCTTTGTTCCACTTGACCCTCCCTTCTAGATTGTAAGCTCTAACAAGCAGGTCCCTCTGATCCCTCCTGTATTAAATTGTATTGTAATTGTACTGTCTTCCCCGATGTTGTAAAGCGCTGCACAAACTGTTGTGGCTATATAAATCCTGTATTATAATAATAATAATATAATACTCATTTGATATTTATAGCTTAACTCAAAAGTAGGCAAAAGCTAGTAGTGTATAACCTATATGGATCATTATTATTATTATTGTTATGATATATTGCCTGGCCTAGCAGTTGTAGGACATTACACAATACAAAAATACTTTTCTTTCTTTAACTACTAACCTGCTGATGAACTTAAGAAAAAAATAATTGTGATTTCATTAACATGGTATTCATTTACAATTTTTTTCACATTAATGTGTGAATTTTCACATTAATGTAAGAGAATTTGAACTATAGAACCAAATATACCAAAAAGCCATACAGCCAAAATGACAAAGTACAGTTAGGCATATTTTAAACCAAGTGAAGTAATAAAGGGTTTGCCTGCACTTTTTAGATTGCTTTATATAAATCCCAGTGTCAGTATATACTAACATATCTTGGCTTCAGAGATCTCCATCTGTCAGCACAGGGACACCACAAACAAAGGTGGATGTTAATCTTCAGCATCTGAACCCTTGCATACTACAAACTCTTTCTGGTTTGCATCCAAACCAAACCCATTAGATGAGAGTGAGCTTTCAACAGAGTAGTGTGTAACAGCAGCCCCTGGCCAAACAAATACAACCAAGGCAAAAAAATAATGCTTCTTGCTCTTGTTTCTCAATCCCTTTGACCTAATTAGTAATAAAAAATATCAGGGTTCATTCAAAATGTTCCTTTAAGTTGTTTATACACATTTAATGCACTTGTATATTGGATAAATCATGAAGAATGAGGATATTCTCATCTGTGGAACCTCAAGTGACCTGAACAGTGATGAAGTACAGGGAAACAATGCAAGGTTTATCTAAGGACACAATGTGATAAGTAGACATAAACAGTTTATATGTTACTATACATATAGGATATGTCTAGTTCAGGATTTCAAAATTAAGGATTACTCAGAGACAATAGATTTATCATGTGAAAAAATGCTTGTATGTGTCTGTAATGACAATTACTGCAGTATATTTCATACACCTTAAGTATATTAAATCATTTCATAGTAAATACTCATCTCTAAGGCTCTGTTTCCACTACTGCGACTTGTTTTGCGACTTGACACATGTCAAGTCGCATGACAAGTCAAAACCCATGTATTTCAATGGTCCCCGTTCTCATTAGTGCGACTCAAGTCGCAGCGTCTCCAAAAAAGGTTCTTGCACTACTTTGTTCCGTCTTCGGTGCGACTTGTTCTCCATAGAAAGGTATTAAGTCGCAATGCAGTCGCATGTACATGTCTGACACCGCGACTTTGTTGCGACTTCCACGGTAGTATACGGAAGCACATGATCTCTGCTCCTCCCAAATACATCACTTCCTATATTGATGTACGTGAGTGTGGAAGACAGGAAGGGGAAGTAACTAAGCAGGATAAGGAATTACATCACTCTGGCTAAATCGCAGAACATCAAAGTCGTTTTAAAAGTCGCATCAAATCGCAACATAAATCGCATTGTAAAGTCGCAGTGTAAATCGTGCGACTTTGGGGACGCACTAGTGGAAACATAGCCTAAAGAATTTATATTTATAAAGTCCATGTCACAAATGCAGCAGCCATTCTCCCTCTCCCAAAGGCACAGTAGTTCTTGAATTAAAGAGCTTTTATTCACAGGTATATTAATCTAGATGATAGATTTACTGACACATTTCATTTAACCTGGCAAGACTTCCCTCCATATAAACTGTAGATTACTTCTACACTTGCCAATGTGTTACTGAGGCTATTCAAATATTTACCAAAACTCTGATGACTCTGAAAACTCTAAAGCGTTAACCACACACAACATTGTTGATATGTCTCAGGTTTTTTTATTCACTATTGTTTAATTAAAGATTTTTTTTTAGCAAAGAAATATATGTATAAAATGAAAAGTGAGGACTAATGGATGGTTATAATTAAATTAATTATTAACAGAAAACCATGGCAAAACACAATGGAATAGCTTCAAAAAGTCCCTGAAAATGGGACAATATAGGGATAATTTGTTTTTAGTATGTTTTTAGCACATATCACTTATTTGATATTCAATAACGGCCTATATGTTTATTAATTATCCAGTCAGCAGGGTGGGAGGTTGATCTTAGCGCACCAATACATTTGATTTTAACTTTTAGACACAGTGTCAGAACACTATTAGATTGGTTGCAGCTTATATCATTTAGTTATTTCTCACTATTTACATCACTTTAACTATTCATATCAGCGCTTTAGTATCTATTTATAAAAACTACAAAATATTGTGTTGTTTTCAAAATTGTCGCTCTTTTTTTGTTTATATCGCAAAAAATAAAAAACGCAGAGGTGATCAAATACCACCAAAAGAAAACTCTATTTGTTAGGAAAAAAGGACATACATTTTGTTTGGGTACAACATCGCACGACCGCTCAATTGTCAGTTAAAGCGACGCAGTGCCGTATCGCAAAAAATGGCCTGGTCAGGAAGGGGGCAAATCCTTCCGGGGCTGAAGTGGTTAAGACACTTCAAAACCCTAATTTACATAGTAAACATGTTCATACATGGGCAGCTCTTGATGCTGTGTTCATTTACCAAGTGAGAGCATAAAATGCTACCATAGTCATGGTAATGTCCAACTAGGTGACTCACTGGCAGAGGATTATGCCAATGTCTCTAGGATTTGCCTATGGGGCTCAAAGATGACCTCATACACAGAAAGTAATTGGCAAGCATGGTAGATAATGTCCTTATTAGTTAGTATTTTAATCAAGCATTGTGGATTTTTTGAAGCCTGTTCTGTAACAGTGTCAGTTGTTTATAGATGACATAAGAACTGTCATATCCAGTTTCTTTCCATTAAGGTCATCCATATAAACCATCTGCTATGTCTAAGCTAAAAACTGTGCATTGAAGGGTTTAACCCTGAAGCAATAACAAAGAATTACAAGTGCAGGCAGTGACTTGTGGCAAACCCATGGTGTTATGATCTAGACATGCAAATGTATGATTACCAATTCAATTGAAGATCTATGCATGTATGACAAAACTAGGGCATGAAATAACTTTTACATGAACCATTTGAATTTTGTAAGAAGTAAATACAGATCAGTTACCAATTTTACTTTATCCTTACTGTATAAAAGTATAATATACTATCTTTCTTACCAATGCAGTGTAAGCCATCAACAGATGTGAAATATCCACGAGGACAAATGCAATAATAGCTACCAATTGTGTTGGAACAT
Source organism: Lithobates clamitans (assembly GCA_037952925.1). Classification (NCBI taxonomy): domain Eukaryota; kingdom Metazoa; phylum Chordata; class Amphibia; order Anura; family Ranidae; genus Lithobates; species Lithobates clamitans. The sequence continues at coordinate 1,858,263 of JBBGZY010000675.1, forward strand.
TCTCCTCCATTACAAATACCAGGGATAGTGCTGCATTCATCAATGTCTGTTGGGTTAAAGAAGACATATGGTTACATGGGATTCATTATGTATTTGAAATATTCAGCAAAATAACATTGATTATACACATAAAATGATTCAAGTACATATAAAAAAAGTACTGGGGCTTTGTTTTTTTATGCAAACACAACTGCCTCTGTTATTTCTTTAAACAGAAACTCTGGCGAAGTTGTTTAGCTCTTGATATGTTAACTAATGTTGTTTAAGTTGTTAGCAAATTAGGTATTCACCTAATCTATATAATTAGAATATGCTGTTTTTACCCTGCTCCTCTAAAGATGATCTCCATATAAATCAGAATATTGGGTCTGAGGGAGGTAAGTGTACAACTGTCAATTGCATTTACCTCTGTTGTTGTACCCCTGTTGATGGTTCTGTAAAATTCAGCTCCCAGCAGCCTGTCCTGTTTAGTTTTAGTCTCACAAAACTACCGTTCTTTTTATTAGACTATTTATAATTAGTATGGACTTCCCCTTACTTCAAAATGATCAGCCCTTTTCATTGCAATTATATAAATTTCAAAAATCAAAAGGTATTTGAAATCAATATTTTTGGATGCTCTAGGGAGTGGTTAAAACGCATATCAGGTTTTTTTGCTATCTCTTTGGAGAGATTTTACACCACTTCCTGTCCTGAAAATACAACAGTAAGACCGGGCTAGTGTCCCCACTAGAAGATTTTACCTCTAATTCCTGATACAGGTACAAAATGTTGTATTTCCATTCACTAAATTTGTATCTGTTTTTAGTCCATGGCATACATTGTGGCTGATCTTGGATGAATATAATATTAACAAGTAAATGTAGAGGGTAGTAACAGGGTGTTTAAACATAATGAATCCTTCCAAAATTTTATGGGGGTTTGTCCAGGGCTTTACACAGCATTGACGTGATACATATAAAGCTCCCAACTGAAAGAAGGAGGAAGATAGAAGGGAATCAATGTGGGGATGAGTCGTGACTTCCTGGGAGCACCACATCACCTATGGATTCAGGTTGGGGAGTTATGAAAGGTGGTTTTATGTTGTATGTATAGAAGGCATAGGCCACAAGTTCTCTCAAAGTGTAACTTTATGCTATTTAGTATGCTGGCTAGTTATTATCTATGAAATGCTGGCCTTTGTCAAAGCAATGAGCACTCTTGGGGCTTGTCAAGCTCCTGCTATAGAGATTTTGCCAGTTTTATAAAGAAATTCAAAGAGTGAGAGTATTTAGGGAGGCCAGGGGTAGGTTTGTTTGAGAGTTTGATTTTTTAAAAATTTCCATTCCATAGATTTATTTTTATTTTTGAATAATAAATAATTTTTACAACAACAGAAAGTGTCAGTCATCACATAATTTCATATTGTACAATGTGGCTGAGCTGTAATACATATAATATCAGCAAGCAAGAAAAAGAAAGTAGTTCCATAACTCCCAAGAGGGAGTCTAAACATTTATCACTCTATCCCGGGGTTAGGCAACCCCCGGCACTGGTGCCGCAAGTGGCACTGGAAGCCTCTTTTGCCAGAATTCGACTCCCTCCCCATCAGCAGAGCAGCACAGGGAAGTGTCATTAAGACACTAATGCATTCCAGTTTCAGCGTTCCCCACACCGCACCTGCACTGAGGGGGAGGCACTGTGCCCCCACACATTGTAAAAGATGGGAAACATTGTTTGGTTCTCTAACTTTGCTGTAGCTGCGATCGTCAGCTTTTGTGATGGGGAAGAGATTGGGTGCAGTTCTGCTAGGGTGGGGGGGCGGCCCCTATTTTCAGGAGGAGAAGGACTGTCATTGGTCACTGCTAAAGTCAATCACAGTCCTGCTAGCCCCATCCACCATCTGGGAGGAAGATGACTCGCTTGGTTGCCACTACCAGTCTCAGAAAGAAGGGATTTCACTGATTGAGAAAACCACAATCAGGTGACAGTTTGTAGAATTACTGTTGAGCTTCTGGGAACTTTGTTGAAATTATTCCTGAACCTTTGCGTCACTTACTACTGAACCCCTGCACTCTGTGTCCCTTTAAGCCACAGCCAGTATTCAATGCAATGAAAGTCACACCAAACTTTTGCTGCAGCGCACCTTTTCTCAGCTGCGGGGGCCCAACTTATAATCCTGCACACAGGCCCACTGCTTTTAGAAAATGCCCCTGACCTGAGCTCATCATTGCGCATCCATTTCAGATGCTTGTATGTGACATCACATACAAGCACGTGGGCTGGAGGTGAGAGGTGGATCAGCAGGATGAGTATGCCAGGACAGGTAGATGTGTCTCATCTCTGCTTCCTTTCACCACTCTGCATATCACGCATATCATAGATGAGAAGAGGGTACAGTGGTGGAGCAGATGAGTAGGAGGGGTTCAGAGGTGACACAGAAGAGCAGGAGGGTACAGCGGTGGGGCAGATGTGCAGGGAGGTACAGTGATGGAAGAGATGAGAAGGGGGTTCAGCAGTGTGTCAGAAGAGCAGGGTGGTTACAGTGGTGGGACAGATGAGCAGGGGGGTTCAGTGTTGGGGCAGATGAGAAGGGGGTTCAGTAGTGGTACAGAAAAGCAGGGGGTAGAGCAGTGGGACAGATGTGAAATGAGTTGCATTGGTGGGACAGATGAGCAGGGGGTTACAGTGGTGGGGCAGGAGAGCAGGGGGAACAGAGGTGAGACAGATGTGCAGGAGGTAAATTGGTGGGGCAGATGAGAAAGCAGGTTACAGTGGTGGGGCAGATGAGCAGATGGGTTCAGTGTTAGGACAGGTGAGAAGGTGATTCAGTAGTTAGACAGACAAGCATGGGGATATGGCAGTGGAGCAGATGTGCAGGGAGGTACAGTGGTGGAGCAGATGAGAAAAGGGTACATTGATTGGGCAAGGGGGTACAGTGGTGGGGCACATGTGCAGGGGGTACAGTGATGGGGCAGATAAGAAGGGGGTTACAGTGGTGAGAAAGATGATTTGGGGGGTTCAGTGTTGGGGCAGATGTGAAAGGAGGTGCATTGGTGGGACAGATGAGCAGAGGGTTACAGTGGTAGAGCAGAGGAGCAGGGGGTACAGGGGGTACAGTGGCAGGGCGGAGCAGAAAGGAGGTACATTAGTGGAACACATGAGCAGGGGGTTACAGTGGTGAGGCAAAAGAGCATGGGGAACAGAGGTAGGACATATGTGCAGGGGGTACAGTGATGGGCAGAAGAACAGATAAGTTCAGTGTTAGGACAGATGAGAAGATGGTTCAGCGGTGAGACAGAAGAGCATGGGGGTACAGAGGTGGAGCAGATGTGCAGGGTAGTACAGTGGTGAGGCAGATGTGCAGGGGGTTACAGTGGTGGGACAGATGAACAGGGGGTACAGAGGTGGGGCAGATGTGCAGGGTAGTACAGTGGTGGGGCAGATGTGCAGGGGGTTACAGTGATGGGACAGATGAGCAGGGGGTACAGTGGTGGGGTAGATGTGCAAAGTAGTACAGTGGTGGGGCAGATGTGCAGGGGGTTACAGTGGTGGGACAGATGAGCAGGGGGGTACAGTGGTTGGGCAGATGTGCAGGCTAGAACAGTGGTGGGACAGATGTGCAGGAGGTACAGTGGTGGGGCAGATGAACAGATAAGTTCAGTGTTAGGACAGATGAGAAGATGGTTCAGCAGTGAGACAGAAGAGCATGTTGGTACAGAGGTGGAGCAGATGTGCAGGGAGGTACAGTGGTGGGGCAGATGTACAGGGGGTTACAGTGGTGGGACAGATGAACAGGGGGTACAGAGGTGGGGCAGATGTGCAGGGTAGTACAGTGGTGGGGCAGATGTGCAGGGGGTTACAGTGGTGGGACAGATGAGCAGGGTAGTACAGTGGTGGGGCACATGTGCAGGGGGTTACAGTGGTGGGACAGATGAGCAGGGGGGTACAGTGGTGGGGCAGATGTGAAGGCTAGTACAGTGGTGGGGCAGATGTGTAGGGGGTTACAGTGGTGGGGCAGATGTTCAGGGGGTTACAGTGGTGGGGCAGATGTGCAGGGGAGTTCAGTGGTTGGACAGATGAGCAGGGGGGTACAGTGGTGGGGCAGATGTGCAGGGGAGGACAGTGATCTGAGATGTGGAGTTGCAGGAATTGGGGCTGATCTGTGGCGTGAGAGTGCAGGATGTTAATTTCTCACTACTACTAGTAGTTTACAGCATTTACTTTATAAAAAATCCTTTTTGTGATTGTGAGTGTGAAGTTGACATTTTTTTGTTATAAAATCGGCACGCTCAATTTCTTTGAAAACATTTTTTGGCTCAAAAGGTTGCCTACCCCTGCTCTATCCAAACATTAAAAAAAAAGTTTTGGCTTTGGATACATTTTAAGTAACGCAAAAGTTAGGAGTCCATTCTTTTGAACAAGTAGAATCACCACCCCCTCCAAGGGAAGTGTTCCACTGGCATCCCGTGATCTGTAAGTGTGTATGACTGTACAACTGCCTTTCTTATAAAAACATTACTTTATTTCCCTGAAGAACTGTATGGTCTACCAAATAAATAGTACTGTTTAAAATAGCCTTGTTTGTGCCTATGCACACCTACAAGTATGTTATGTTTAACATCCTTAACAGACATTATATCGATCTTCGAACTCCATTTAATTCAGGGGGTACAGAGGTGGGGCAGATGTGCAGGGTAGTACAGTGGTGGGGCAGATGTGCAGGGGGTTACAGTGGTGGGACAGATGAGCAGGGTAGTACAGTGGTGGGGCAGATGTGCAGGGGGTTACAGTGGTGGGACAGATGAGCAGGGGGGGTACAGTGGTGGGGCAGATGTGCAGGCTAGTACAGTGGTGGGGCAGATGTGCAGGGGGTTACAGTGGTGGGGCAGATGTTCAGGGGGTTACAGTGGTGGGGCAGATGTGCAGGGGAGTTCAGTGGTTGGACAGATGAGCAGGGGGGTACAGTGGTGGGGCAGATGTGCAGGGGGTTACAGTGGTGGGACAGATGAGCAGGGTAGTACAGTGGTGGGGCACATGTGCAGGGGGTTACAGTGGTGGGACAGATGAGCAGGGGGGTACAGTGGTGGGGCAGATGTGCAGGCTAGTACAGTGGTGGGGCAGATGTGCAGGGGGTTACAGTGGTGGGGCAGATGTTCAGGGGGTTACAGTGGTGGGGCAGATGTGCAGGGGAGTTCAGTGGTTGGACAGATGAGCAGGGGGGTACAGTGGTGGGGCAGATGTGCAGGGGAGGACAGTGATCTGAGATGTGGAGTTGCAGGAATTGGGGCTGATCTGTGGCGTGAGAGTGCAGGATGTTAATTTCTCACTACTACTAGTAGTTTACAGCATTTACTTTATAAAAAATCCTTTTTGTGATTGTGAGTGTGAAGTTGACATTTTTTTGTTATAAAATTGGCACGCTCAATTTCTTTGAAAACATTTTTTGGCTCAAAAGGTTGCCTACCCCTGCTCTATCCAAACATTAAAAAAAAAGTTTTGGCTTTGGATACATTTTAAGTAACGCAAAAGTTAGGAGTCCATTCTTTTGAACAAGTAGAATCACCATCCCCTCCAAGGGAAGTGTTCCACTGGCATCCCGTGATCTGTAAGTGTGTATGACTGTACAACTGCCTTTCTTATAAAAACATTACTTTATTTCCCTGAAGAACTGTATGGTCTACCAAATAAATAGTACTGTTTAAAATAGCCTTGTTTGTGCCTATGCACACCTACAAGTATGTTATGTTTAACATCCTTAACAGACATTATATCGATCTTCGAACTCCATTTAATTCAGGGGGTACAGAGGTGGGGCAGATGTGCAGGGTAGTACAGTGGTGGGGCAGATGTGCAGGGGGTTACAGTGGTGGGACAGATGAGCAGGGTAGTACAGTGGTGGGGCAGATGTGCAGGGGGTTACAGTGGTGGGACAGATGAGCAGGGGGGGTACAGTGGTGGGGCAGATGTGCAGGCTAGTACAGTGGTGGGGCAGATGTGCAGGGGGTTACAGTGGTGGGGCAGATGTTCAGGGGGTTACAGTGGTGGGGCAGATGTGCAGGGGAGTTCAGTGGTTGGACAGATGAGCAGGGGGGTACAGTGGTGGGGCAGATGTGCAGGGGGTTACAGTGGTGGGACAGATGAGCAGGGTAGTACAGTGGTGGGGCACATGTGCAGGGGGTTACAGTGGTGGGACAGATGAGCAGGGGGGTACAGTGGTGGGGCAGATGTGCAGGCTAGTACAGTGGTGGGGCAGATGTGCAGGGGGTTACAGTGGTGGGACAGATGAGCAGGGTAGTACAGTGGTGGGGCACATGTGCAGGGGGTTACAGTGGTGGGACAGATGAGCAGGGGGGTACAGTGGTGGGGCAGATGTGCAGGCTAGTACAGTGGTGGGGCAGATGTGCAGGGGGTTACAGTGGTGGGGCAGATGTTCAGGGGGTTACAGTGGTGGGGCAGATGTGCAGGGGAGTTCAGTGGTTGGACAGATGAGCAGGGGGGTACAGTGGTGGGGCAGATGTGCAGGGGAGGACAGTGATCTGAGATGTGGAGTTGCAGGAATTGGGGCTGATCTGTGGCGTGAGAGTGCAGGATGTTAATTTCTCTGTACTACTAGTAGTTTACAGCATTTACTTTATAAAAAATCCTTTTTGTGATTGTGAGTGTGAAGTTGACATTTTTTTGTTATAAAATTGGCACGCTCAATTTCTTTGAAAACATTTTTTGGCTCAAAAGGTTGCCTACCCCTGCTCTATCCAAACATTAAAAAAAAAGTTTTGGCTTTGGATACATTTTAAGTAACGCAAAAGTTAGGAGTCCATTCTTTTGAACAAGTAGAATCACCACCCCCTCCAAGGGAAGTGTTCCACTGGCATCCTGTGATCTGTAAGTGTGTATGACTGTACAACTGCCTTTCTTATAAAAACATTACTTTATTTCCCTGAAGAACTGTATGGTCTACCAAATAAATAGTACTGTTTAAAATAGCCTTGTTTGTGCCTATGCACACCTACAAGTATGTTATGTTTAACATCCTTAACAGACATTATATCGATCTTCGAACTCCATTTAATTCAGGGGGTACAGAGGTGGGGCAGATGTGCAGGGTAGTACAGTGGTGGGGCAGATGTGCAGGGGGTTACAGTGGTGGGACAGATGAGCAGGGTAGTACAGTGGTGGGGCAGATGTGCAGGGGGTTACAGTGGTGGGACAGATGAGCAGGGGGGGTACAGTGGTGGGGCAGATGTGCAGGCTAGTACAGTGGTGGGGCAGATGTGCAGGGGGTTACAGTGGTGGGGCAGATGTTCAGGGGGTTACAGTGGTGGGGCAGATGTGCAGGGGAGTTCAGTGGTTGGACAGATGAGCAGGGGGGTACAGTGGTGGGGCAGATGTGCAGGGGAGGACAGTGATCTGAGGTGTGGAGTTGCAGGAATTGGGGCTGATCTGAGGCGTGAGAGTGCAGGATGTTAATTTCTCACTACTACTAGTAGTTTACAGCATTTACTTTATAAAAAATCCTTTTTGTGATTGTGAGTGTGAAGTTGACATTTTTTTGTTATAAAATCGGCACGCTCAATTTCTTTGAAAACATTTTTTGGCTCAAAAGGTTGCCTACCCCTGCTCTATCCAAACATTTAAAAAAAAGTTTTGGCTTTGGATACATTTTAAGTAACACAAAAGTTAGGAGTCCATTCTTTTGAACAAGTAGAATCACCACCCCCTCCAAGGGAAGTGTTCCACTGGCATCCCGTGATCTGTAAGTGTGTATGACTGTACAACTGCCTTTCTTATAAAAACATTACTTTATTCCCCTGAAGAACTGTATGGTCTACCAAATAAATAGTACTGTTTAAAATAGCCTTGTTTGTGCCTATGCACACCTACAAGTATGTTATGTTTAACATCCTTAACAGACATTATATCGATCTTCGAACTCCATTTAATTCTTTTTTTTTTTTTTAGGAAATGTTATACTTTTTCTCTTATGGGCAGGTTTAATCAAATCTTGTGGGCACAGTATCTGTCTACTATGGAATATGCTTATTCTAGTGCCGCATGATTCCAATTTTCAAATAAAAATGTTCTTTGAAATTGAGCTGGTTGTGGGATATAAAAGAAAACACTTTCAATAAAGCTAATAGTTGTAAATTCCAAAATGTTTCAATGTCCAGGAATTCCTAAACCATTGCATGAACTGACCACATTAAGTTCAGAAATATAATTTTGTTGAAGGAAATGCCTGTTCAGTTAATCCCAAGGAATGAAACTGCTCAGGAAATGTTACAAAATTCACATCCCAGCATTACTTACAACTAATCAAAGCCATTTACTATGACTGAAATATGACACTAGGGCGCCAGCTATTCCTCTAATTTAAAGGTTATATACCCATTTAACTGGCAGCAAAGCACTTCAGTGCAAAATGATGGTGCAATGGTGGCCTAAACTATAGCCATATACCTTTCACATCAACCAACTCTTTTGTCAGCATGTAAAGAAAATTTCCTGTTGATCCTGTCAGAAAACTAGTAATCTACTAACTCCCTGGGTGAACTGACAACTCTGCCTTTGTTCTAATCAAACCCCAAGCATAGCCCCCCTCAATTATTATGGGGATATACTGTTTTTTTTGTGCAGACACAAAAAAAAGTTAAACTAAATTAAAAAAAAATGAAATTCGCTATGTTATAAGGAACATTTTGAAATGTAAATTGTGAGTAAGCAATGCCCTAAAAAAGTGCTGTACCTTTCGTCTGCAATTACTCCTTAAGAATAGGAATTTGGAGGATACCTTTCCAATGTGGTGGAAATCCCCTCTTAGAGCGTTGTTACAGACACAAGCATCCTCATTGGAAGGATTCCCCTTTATTCCTGTATTTGTAGTGCTAGGCGCATGTCACATGCTCCTGTGCCTGTCAAAGCTGCTCCTGGCGCAACCCCTTGTCGCTGCCCTAATAGGTCATTGTCTTTGCTGCACAGCTTCCTTTCTTTCTTACAGTTTTTTTACTTGCCACTGTTTTGCCACTCTTTTGCCTGTCCTGATCCATTGTGCCTAGATGCTACTTTTAGTGAAGTATGTCCAAGTAATGTTATAATCAGCCTTGCCCAGGTATTGTCTCTGTTCATGCAAGCCCTAAGATTGCTCATGACAAGTTCTGATGTCGCCCATGTTCTAGTTTGTTCACTTGCCAATCCTAGTGAGTAATTCTATAAACCCCTTAAGTAATTAGCACTTGAGTTTCCTGGGAGATTTTTACACTCTTCTTGGAAGCATGGGGAAGCCTTGTTTTGGCCCTGCAGGCTAGGTCCTTCGTGGGCACTGCTTTGTTGTGGATGATGGACTTGGTTCATTCTGACCTTGTTGGACTTGTGATAATTAAATGCAGGTGATCAGGACTGAAAAAGGAGGTGGCCCTCCTTAATGGAGACACAGACAGAAATTAAAGCTGGCCATACATGGGTCTATTTTTTTTAGTCAGCCAACAGATCAAATTTAAAAAAAACTGACCCAAATCCCCCAAAAAACTGACACAAATGATTGAATGTAAATTTTTCAGCAGGACTGTTCATAACCCTTCACCACTCTATTTTAATGTAAAATTGAAATAAAAATGTGGCTTTAGTTAGACTTTAAGGGATACTTTTCCAATATAAAATGGCACATTTTTATAGCTATTAAAATAAACAAATAGACAAGCACAGTACACTTTTCCCCAACTCTCTTCCACCCTGGTTATTTAAGGGTTTGTTATAATACCACATATAGATTACAGTACATGAGTCTCTTTTGGGTGTAATGTATGAACCTAGACCAAGGTAGAATATAGCCCTGCGTTTAATGATGTATTAGCACTCATAGAAACATCGGTATTGGTATGATGTGACTGCTACCATATCCTTGCTTCTCCAGAGGTGAGGGAGTTAGCATGCTTAGAAATCTCTCTTTTGCTCAGCAGTAGGGTCAAAACATTTAGGAAAATGTAAACAGCCAAATTAAAGGATAGGGTTAATATGATTAGATCATTGTGTATGGATGTTGCCGTTGTTCTCTTCAAGTCAAATGAAAATCCAGAGCCTCACGGTTTAAATAGACTTTCTATTCTGATAATGCATATCATCATATCCATTAACATAAAGTACTGAGAACATGTAAAGTGTTCAATCACATTACTGCATATCTACTATATTATTCATACTGCATTTCTGTTCAATTTCTGTTTATGCGTACAACGCCAACAGTAATTGCGAACAGCTGAGTGATTTTAAAATGAACTGGACTAGACATTAGCACATAGAAATACTCCTTTTGGCATCAGCTGTCTCCTCATAAATTGTGTTTGGGAAATAGCATATCAAACAAGATACAACTGTCACTGATGCTTTGTCTAAAAGAGGGATTAGATTCAAGTAGAGCACAGGATCAGGGTGAACCCAATTTGTTTGCAGTTACAGGAAATGGTGACTTAATTCAGCCGCTCGCTGTCATTGCAAGAAACTACCAATAATGCACTCAGTGGCTTTGCACTTAGATCCTCTTTCTTAGAATGGCCAACAACAGGGGTGTTATATGCCAGTCCCCAAACTATGAAAAACTGAGTTTCCAGCAGTCAAATTGAAAATCTGCTTAGCTGTCATAGGGCTAGGGTGCTGCTCATAAAGTGCGTAGGTAAAGATTAGTGTAGAACTTGTAGGCACTGGTCTCTTAAAGTAGGTATAAACCCTTACCAGATGTCCTTTAGGTAGCAAAATGCTGTGTATCCTGGGCGATTCGGAGGTTAGGAGTAGCGATAGATTTTTACATCTATATACTGATGATGTGTGCCCTGCAGTTTCTTTGCAGTCTCTTTACATGCACTGTTTACAGTCATAACAGGCTGCATGTGTTTTTGACAGGGCATATTGGAAAAGCGATAAATTTTTACATCTATATATTGATGATGTGTGTCCTCCAGTTTCTTTGCAGTCTCTTTACATGCACTGTCTACAGTCATAAGCAGTGATGGCCCGTCCATAGGGGGCACCTGGGCGCCACCCCCCCCCCCCCCTCCAGGCAGTCTCATAAAAAAATTTTTTTTACAGCTGGCCCTTTAAAAAACAAACACAAAAAGGTCCTTAAGTGCACTGTGTTCGGACGCCGGACACAGTGCACTTATGGGAAGCGCCACGTCTATGCAATCACAAGATTGCATACGTGGTGCTTCATTTGCGGGCGTTAAGCCCGCCTTGCGGCGCTTTCTGAACCGCCAGGTAGCTTCCGCATGGCCCCAGTATCTATTACTAGGGCCGGGCAGTTTGATTGGCATCTTAGTATGATGTCACTTCCTGTTTCTCTCCAATTGTGCCCAGGAGAGAGAAGCAGGAAGTATGAGAACAACCGAGATCTCCAGGAGACACCGCTGGAGAGGACAACACACAGCAAGGTAAGTAACCGGGGAGGGGGGTTTGATGGTGACACACTCTGCAATCTGGTGACACATGATGCAATCTGGTGACACCTGATGCAATCTGGTGACACACGCTGCAATCTGGTGACACACGCTGCAATCTGGTGACACAAGATGCATTCTGGTGACACACTCTGCAATCTGGTGACACACGCTGCAATCTGGTGACACACGCTGTAATCTGGTGACACATGCTGCAATCTGGTGACACACGCTGCAATCTGGTGACACACACTGCAATCTAGTGACACACGCTGCAATCTGGTGACACACGCTGTAATTTGGTGACACACGCTGTAATTTGGTGACACACGCTGTAATTTGGTGACATATGCTGTAATTTGGTGACACACGCTTCAATTTGGTGACACACGCTGCTGCAATTTGGTGACACATGCTGCTGCAATTTGGTGACACACGCTGCTGCAATTTGGTGACACACGCTGCAATTTGGTGACACATGCTGCAATTTGGTGACACACGCTGCAATTTGGTGACACACGCTGCTGCAATTTGGTGACACATGCTGCTGCAATTTGGTGGTGACACATGCTGCAATCTGGTGACACATGCTGCAATCTGGTGACACACGTTGTAATTTGGTGACACACGCTGCAATTTGGTGACACACGATGCTGCAATTTGGTGACACACGCTGCTGCAATTTGGTGACACATGCTGCAATTTGGTGACACACGCTGCTGCAATTTGGTGACACACGCTGCTGCAATTTGGTGACACACTCTGCTGCAATTTGGTGACACACGCTGCAATTTGGTGACACATGCTGCTGCAATTTGGTGACACATGCTGATGCAATTTGGTGGTGACACACGCTGCAATTTGGTGACACATGCTGCTGCAATTTGGTGACACACGCTGCAATTTGGTGACACATGCTGCTGCAATTTGGTGACACATGCTGCAATTTGGTGACACATTCTGCTGCAATTTGGTGACACATTCTGCTTCAATTTGGCGACACATGCTGCTGCAATTTGGTGGTGACACATGCTGCTGCAATTGGTGGTGACACATGCTGCTGCAATTTGGTGGTGACACATGCTGCTGCATTTTATGTGACACAGGCTGCATGTAAGGAGGGACTCCGCTGGGGACACCTGATGGCATCTGGTAGGCAGGCGACGTGGCTAGTGACATGCTCAGGGCTCCCACTGATTCTGCATTATGGTGAGTTGAATGATTTCATTTTATATTACAATGTAATAATAGAAATAATGCGCTTCAATCATCCTGACACCATAACAACCATGGTGCCGGGATGATTGAAGCGCTAACACCAGGTTTTTGGAGTATCTTTATCTGCTGATTGTTAAACTTTCTAGAATACACATATTTCTATTGTTGTGTAGGATCTGGGGCTGCTGTCCCTCCATCCCTCTCTTCCTCTCCCTCCATCCCTCGTTCATCTCAGACACTAAGCACACCACCTTAGAGCCACGCCCACTATTTTGCTGAAACCACGCCCGTTTTCACCAAGTGGGAGGGGTCAAAAAGGAAGGGCGGGGCCTGGCGCCCCCATCCTAAAACTTCACCAGCCGCCACTGGTCATAAGAGGTTGCATGTGTTTTTGACAGGGCATATTGCTTTACCCCTCCAGTGCTGACTGGAGCGTTGAGCTTAGGAGGGGTGGGAATGTGTTTTTAGAGGTAGGAGATTGGGAAACAGGGGCAGAGATTTGTCACTCCATAACAAGGACCAGACAAGGACCTTTCTATCCGTATCACCGATTGTAAAAGCTTATGCGATTTTAGTGGTTGGGTTTACATCTATGGTTGCCTTTTTATCAAGGTAGTACCCAATTTGTATTGCTGTGTTTTCTTCACAAGGGCAGGGGTGGCCTTATGAGGATAAATAAAAAAATAAAAATGATAATTAAAAAAGTAAACCTTTAAATTAAAAATACTTTTTAAATCTGCTACCTCTGCATGCAGAACCGCTGCCTGATCTTTTTTTTCCTATTGGGAAAGGGTGGGCAGCTCATGGTTGTAGGGTTATGCACTAAATGTTTCTGCTGCCTGTCCTTCCCCCTGGCTGTAAGATTCCTCCCCTCCACTATTTACTGCTACCTGCCCTTCCCCTTGTTTTATGGAAGTATGGGTGGCATATGGCCATAGGTTTACCCCCTGTAGCTATTCCACTTGCTGGTGGAGGGTAGGGATGGCCTTCTGTGTGATTGAATAGTACCTGGCATATGGCCTTTTGGGCAAATTAATGGTGGCTGAGTACCTGACACTGTGGTTTAGCACAGACCACAAACCCACATTAACAGGGTGTTTTAGCAAAGCTGGCATTTTTGTATGCACTCTTGAGAAGGTGGAAAAGGGCATATGAGTAGCAATTTAAATGTGGGCTGTTCTGGGCCCTTGAGAAGAAGGAAGGAGAGGAAAAGAGGTGCATGAGCAGCACTAGAAATTAAAGTGGCTGCTCTACATCCTTGAGGAGGATGAAAAAAAATCATTAGTGGCACCCTAACAGAAAGTTGAGGTGAAAAAGGGCACATAAGCAGCAATATTAAATTAAAGTGTCTGCAATGTACCCTTAAGGAGGAGGAGGAAGAGGAAAAAGGAGCATTGCAAGTGACTGCATTGGGCGTGGGAGGAGTAAGCCACGGGATGTGTGGTGCAACGCATTAGGGCGAGACTCTGAGTGACGTGAGTGAGCTGGGTGCTGGAAGCCAGATGCGACCCCGATCTGTCACTGTACAGTACATGCTTGGAAAGTGTTGTGTTAATGTGAGTGTATAGAAAAAAAGGGGGAGAAAATGGTGCAAAAAACAACCAAACATGGAGAGCAATAAAAATTATATATACAGAATAATGACTATGACTTTCGGTGGTGGAAAACTTGTGGTGTCAAATCATTTTATATATATATATATATATATATATATATATATATATATATATATATATATATATATATATATATATATATATATATGTATATAAAAAAGAGAGTCCCAAATAACAATTAAAAGTTCAATGAAGAGTTCAATAAAAATGATGATAATCACCAAAGGCAGCTCCCTTGAGAGTAGAAGCAATATGGAAAAGAAACAAGGTGTGCCAAACTAAGTGCAGTATAAGATGCAACTTTAATGGATAAATAAAAAAAGGTGGCCATGACTATATGTTAAGATATTAACAGTATCGCGAGTTGCAGCACTGGGATACTGGTCATAGGAGAAGAAGATTTTGATTACAAATTATGAACTGATCTGTGGTTTTTGTTGGACTTTATATCACTTTTAACTTTATGACAATATTTGGATTCCTGCAGCACTGGGATTGTGGTTACACTTTCTATACTTAAATTATATATCATTTTAATTATAGTTATATATATAATAATATGTGTAATGTTTTACCTTTGTTCTTGAATATTTACAGCACTGGGATTTTGGTCCTAATTTGATTTTATGGTGATTACACCACTACACGAATTATATATCAAGAAAGAAAAGCTTCACTACCTCAATTTACTACTTGCGGGGAGAAAAAAAATCTCAGCTTCACAGAATATCTCCAAACTACCTTTCTGATATATGCAACATTGAATAAAGATTTGAGGAAGGGGGGGCACCCTATGCAGGATTGCATGGGAACAAAGTGGTGTATAAGCCTAGAACGACCTTTTTTTTAATAAAGGTGGAACCCAGTTTGCATTGCTGTCCCTGCCTGTGTTTTCTTGACAAGGACAGGGACAGCCTTACAAGGTAAAATGAAAAAAGATAATTATAAAATCTGTACATACAGTTTAAAAAAAGAGATTTTGTTTTAAGTGTTTGCTGCCTTACAGGGCATACAGGCTCCACCCCTTTTCCCATCTTTTTGTTACCAACTATAATATGGAATTATTATAAAAATGAAAACCCACAACAGTTTTAGTAGGCATCATGTTATTTAAAGATTTCTCCAGTCTTAGACCATACAAATCCTACAGAAGGGTCCATAAAGCAATGAACTTTGTTTACACCCATCCTCTTCTGTGAGGTCGTAAGTGACTTAGCATAACTAAACAGGCAAAAATATAAAATCTGAAATTTGCAAATATTGCTCTTTGGCACTACATCCTTCTATTCCATGTATGCATATACTCTATATGTACAGGTAGATAGATAAATATATCTAAACCTGAGGATAATTTAACTGCCAATTTTTTGCATGTGTTGCAGTTATTACTATTATCAAATAGCCCACTTAATAAAGGATTACCAAAAAAGGACAATAGAGGAATTATCTAAAAGAGAGGTTAAGGCCAGGCAAAGTTAACTGAGGCTAAGCTGACAAAAACTCAACGCAAATGTAGATGACCTTTAAAATCCTAAAAATACAACAGACATCTAAAAAATAGTTTCAATAGTGGGAGTGCAACTTAAAATTCTGGAAATACTTGGCTTTTCAAAGGGCTGCAGGTGTATTAAACTGTATCAAGTTCAATCCGCAGTGCACCATAAGCTTAAATGAAACAGACACCCTGGAACAAAGCTTTGGAAAGACATAATTTGACTTTCTGTACCCAGAGAAAAAGCATGCCTGTTATAAATGAACTTTGCTATAATCACCCTTGCCTGTACACTTAACAGATTTCAGCTGTATTCATGCAAAATTGTTGGCATTAGTGAAGTGAGATGTTTATACCGTGTACACCAGCTCTGTTTGCAGAGTGCTGGCTGGGACCACACTTGCTGAATGCGTACACGAGCCCAGATTGAGCAAGGGCCAGAGTTACGCTGCAGGTCATTTAAGGGGATGCAGCTATTAAATACTGTACACTTTGTTCCTTTATGAAGAAAAGTTTAGCAACATGTAGAGCAATGGAACAATGGGAAGGTGGAAGAAATGAATATTATTGTTCACTCTTGCCTTAAAGCAGACCAAGGGGCTGATATAAAAAGCAGTGGTATGGGCATACTGCGTTACAGTAATGTGCTTTATAGATGTGCTTAGCATTTAGGAGCCTGAAGCTTGCAGAGTACATTAAAGGCTCTTGGATGACAAGCTAAAAATAAGTACTAAATCTAATTACTATGTGAAAAACAAGCAAAAAAACAAGTCCTTTATCATCTCTGACTAAGCAAAATCCTCCTTATTTGTGTCTTACATGATCCCACTCCCGGACATTGCAGTCTACAGTCAGAGTTTTCAGTATCTGAGGCAGTGCTGTTAATCCAGGAAGCGGTGGGCAAAGTGTAGACATGGGCTGACTGACAACCTTCAAACTTGTAAATCAACAGTGACAACGCTAAAAGCTATGTCCCCAACAACATTTTTTTTAATCCCCTGGTTGTGCAACCAAGCATACTGTAGCCTACATGAGAATTGCAAATCTTCTTATCTGTTACAGGAAGCTGCATTAGGTTGACTTCACTGGCAAGAACAACAGATATTTCTTGGACTTTGCTGGGGTAGTAAAAAAAAATGGAAGTGTAGGTGCACTTATAATTAGGTTAACAGGTTTTTAGTATGAAGCCATAGTGCTACTGTACACATCTCATTGTTTGCCGATAGCTGCTTCTGGTAAAAATCATCCCTGATCTGCCTCCTTCATAGATGATGGATACTGCGATGGGCTACTGTCTTCTGACATTGTAATGCCCCGTACACATGGTCAGACATTGATCGGACATTCCGACAACAAAATCCATGGATTTTTTCCGACGGATGTTGGCTCAAACTTGTCTTGCATACACACGGTCACACAAAGTTGTCGGAAAATCCGATCGTTCTGAACGTAGCCAATAGTTTTCGTCTCTTAATTTATTCTGAGCATGCATGGCACTTTGTGCGTCGGATTTGTGTACACACGATCGGAATTTCCAACAACGGATTTTTGTTGTCGGAAAATTTTATAGCCTGCTCTCAAACTTTGTGTGTCGGAAAATCCGATGGAAAAAGTCCAATGGAGCCCACACACGGTCGGATTTTCCCGACAACACGCTCCGATCGCACATTTTCCATCGGAAAATGCGACTGTGTGTACGGGGCATTAGAGTTTATGGCAGGGCACTTTTACTGTGCAGTCGCTCACTTGCCACCTTCCCACCAAACACTTACTCGCCTTCTTCCTGAGTAGAGTCCTTATCTTTCTGGCTGTTGGTAACAGAAACTGCCAGTCCACTTGGAGATTGGTTTTTTTTTGCTTGAGGAGTAAATTTCTATGTAGTGTGGGGGCTTTTTTTGGACTGTCCTGCTGGTCTGGAAACTATCCCTGTTCTATTGGGTTGTACCTTTGTGTCCTTCCTCCCCTCTCTTTTCCATTATCGCCATTGGATATGAACCTTTTAACTCCCTGGTTTTTGGTACCTCATATGGTCATTTGCCTTAGGTCCCTGGATTAGTACACTGTCATTCATGGAGATTTTGTTGCGTGGATCTTGAAGAAGTGCACAGTTGCGAAACAAGCCAATCTTTAATACTATATTTTAATTCATGTATTGTAGGAGATTGTGACCATCTCACATATGTAAAGTCATGCAACTACAGTATATTCAGCAATGTTGTTGTATATTTATTGTGTAGTTTTAATTGCTTTTAAGGACTTATTTTATATGAGAGATTTAATAAAGCTGTATGTTGAGCCATTTTAAAATGGCAGTGTATTTGTTGTCTCCATGTGAAACAATAAAAGTCCCATTGTTACCCCTCTTCTCCTTTTTGTTTTAGTTTAGGAGGTGGTTTTCCTTTTTTACTGTCTGTTTTTAAGGAATGGAGATGAATGTGAATTAGATATGAGTCCTCCCTTTGACTTCTCACTCACCACCTTCTGCCTTCACCATTCACTTTGGTTTTATTACTACTCTTCTACAATTCATTGCATTCTGGGAACATTTTTACCTCAGTTTACCTGTTTGGCTGACGGCATTGTGTGAATCGTTTGTTAAGGAAGCAGTAGGTGCCAGGACCCGCTGCATCCATAGCAATCAGTGATATCACCAGATGGGGAATCCCAAGCATTGTAAACAAAGGGGCAAGGATAGTGACTGACATCACTGACAAAACATGGTCACATGGCAATATTTGGACAATGACATCAACCAAATATTTTCATGGCCATATTTGGTCAATGAAATCAACTGGGAGTTTCTGCCCCTTACCAAGATAAATAATTCACAGTGTCGCAATGGGTTTAGATGCGTCCATTGGTCAGTTTGTTTTTTCTTTCAGTGGGCAGTGGGCATTGCTCATCATGATTGATGAGGATCTGAATCAACGGATGATGTGATTGACAATCAATTTAAGTTGTTGGGCTTTTCTTGAGGTTTTTTTTTCTTTTAGGGACTTGTCAATATGTGTGCATCTTTATTTACACTTTTTTGTGTGAAAGAGTAGGTGTACCTTGTACCCCTTAGTCATTTACCCAGGGATGAGACTGGTATCTGGGAGCCCCCTCAATTTTAAAGGGGATTTCAGGTTCTGATAAGCACCCCACCTGCAGGACCCAACAACCCTGGCCCTTCTCCTCATCACCATGAGTCCCATTGTGTTTTGCAAGAGGTTCGCCCTCTGGCAAGGTGCTCTGATAAGGGTCTGGTACTGATTTGGGGGTGGCATGCTTTTTTCCTGTTTTTGTGTAGCCCTTTGGGTCTGGTATGGAATTTGAGGGGACCCCACACCATTTTTTTTAGTGGGGACCACCTTATCATCCATACCTGACCCTCATCATGAAGAGAGCCTGGTAAAATGACCCGATAAAGTCACATAACATATTCTCCTCCAATCTCTGAGATCTTTCTGCTGCTGTAAGCAAAAGAACTCCATGCAGTGCCACAGGCTACACATCAGGGCCCACATTTTAAGAATGGACTGCAGCATGCATAGGCAAGCAAAGCATAATGAAGAGCAGGTATCAAAATCCACGCTCTACTATCAATGAGCCCCAAAGACGCAGGTAAGCTTATTCTTTAAACAGTCAGGTTGGGACAGGCAGGAAAACCCAATTATTTCCAGAGGCAGCCATCACTGCATTTGCTTATAGATGTTTGTAGATTTTGATAAATAGGCTACTTGCATTTGGTCCAAAAACAAGTGTGTACATTTGAAGTTTTCAAGATATTAGAAATTGCAGGAGTTTCCAGTACAGTGATAAAGTTATTTTTATGCAAATACTGTATATCAATGAAAATAGCACTCCAATATTTATAGAGCTGCGTCTTGTTATGGGAACATCTCACATCAAATTTTTTCTTTTACCTTTAGATAGAGTAGAGAATCTATTCTCATGAATTCTGAATGAACAGACAAAAATGGCTGCTATTATTGCATGGATATTTGCACTATTAGTCAGAAAAAAACTGAAAGATTCTTTTAAAAGATGCCTTCTTAAGCCCTGTTACACACGGGCAAAATGTCGGGGGACATTTGAAGGTACAAAAAATACTGGCCCACATTCTGCCAGTGTATGTCAGTCTGTCCGACAGAAGACAGCCGTTCATCCAGCTTCTGTTGGACGTGCATGCTGGAAAACCAGCAGCTGACCGACTCCCATTTAGCGCTCTCAGTCAATGGCAGAGAATGCTAATTGGGGGTTCTGGCGGGGGGGCCGTCCCCCTATCAGAACACAACAGCTTAGCGGGGGAGATCACCAGACTAACCTTGCATGGCTGGTACAACGGCTCCTGATCAGAGCTGTCAGTTTTTTTCGTGCAACCCCGTGGTGTTGTAGTGTTGTAGTGCAACACTACACAAACTGTAGTGTGTACCAGGCTTTAATGTCATTGTGTTGTTAAATTAAAGTGGAAGTCCAGGATCAATGTAACTAAACTTAAACCTGTTCCCACCCACCTCCTAATTCCTACTCAAAGTACCCTGTGAAAGGAAATTGCTTATACTAACCTAATCTGAGGGCTTTCTGGTCATATAATTGTCTTACAGAGGCTGGCTTGCAGGGGAGAGGAGGGACAGCCAACAAAGGATACCCCATAGTAAGCCTATGATTGACATCACCACACGGGCACTGAAGCTGTGTATGGCAATCTCTCCTCTCTGAAGCCTCTGAAGCCGGTTGCTGGGGAGTTTAAGTGGTCAGACTGGAGCACCCCAAGAACAGGTAAGTATAAGCATCTTTCCTTTATAAGGTAGTTATAATAGGATTTAAAGAGGAGTGGATACAGATTTAGGTGGCTTAGTTAGATCAATTCTGGACTACCATTTTAAACTGTCACAAAGGATTCTTACCTTCACATTTCTGAGATGTTTCACTCTGCTTATGACCAACAGGACATCTGCACTCATAAGATCCATCTGTGTTGCTGCAGGTTCCTCCTTGACACAGTCCTGGAATTGCTTGGCATTCATCAACATCTAAAATGTAGGATATACGTGTAAATAAAAACAACAAAACTTATGGTTGCACAGAAGAAAACTAGAATCATTTATATGCACAGAACTATTTTCATATTTCTGTAGTATGCTGGGTATTTGCCGCTAAGTTGCTATTCCTTTAATGAAGAACTAGTTTAGGCTCATTGTCTTTTCTCCTGACAGTGTAAGTAAAGTGTATAAAACACATAAAAAATACAAAGACAACTATTACGCCTCTTATGTTTTCACTGCCCCTCACTGTCTCTCCTAGGACAGGATAAGCCTAACTGAATCACATAGGGATTAATTAAAGTAGCTGAAGTGTAGTATTCTGGAGATCTGTATGATCCAATTGTTATATTGTAATTTTTAATGATGACATTCTTTTATTCAACACAAAAGCTCTCAAGCGATCAAGTGATCAGTGGCCTTCAATTTATTTGTTCTGCTGCATATTGGTTCCTGTATTCCCACAAAACAATATTGGTCAAGCAGTGGTGTGGAAAAGCCTAAAGCTCGCCAACACTAGACTGGTATTTTGAGAGGGGGGATCACAGAGCATACAGACGTTTATGACCATAGCATGAGTCATGTACAATACTGAAGAGGACCTGGTTTTATAGCTCAAAAATTTATGTAAAATGTTTATTAATAGATAGAAAAGTGGGCTACTTGAGCAAATAAGATGAACAACCAGCTGAAAAGATTACAAGCTGTTAACTTATGGCACTAATGTTCCAATATTTCTGTATAATAATGCATCTATGCGGTTAGATCATTCAGCTAAAAATGCAAGCTAAACATGTATTTTAGTAATTAGTCACTAAAAGGGACTTTTTTGTTTTTTAAGGGACAGCACTGGAGTGTGGAGAGGGTAAGTGGAGATTTGTCCTATTAGGAGGACCATTGGCACCTTTAAAGGACAAAAATAATAATAAAAAATACCTGAAGTTATACTTTAAAACATGATTAGCAGGATTAACAATAAGACCTTAGAATGTCACAATCAATGGGGTGCAGGAAATTTTAGAATACAGTGGAGAATCATTATTTATGTCTGTTATAGCCTTTGACCAATCCACCTCCTGCCTATTACTCTATCGCTTAGTTATTTCTTTGTTCTTTGTTGAAGTATTCAGGCCATGTACAAAGTAAACAAGTAGAAAGAAGACATCTCAGCAGATGACAATTCAGTCCAGTATTAAAATATTTGTAATGATTGCTTCATCTGGTTCCATGTTTATTTCAAATTGTGTGAATACACACTGTCAAAAAAAAAAATCCAAAAGGAAAATAATAATATAAAAAAAACTCAAGAAAACACCACACTGTTAAAATTGTATACATATAGGAGTAGCACTAGTATAGCAAGACTTGCAAGAGGCAATACATGTCAAGAGCTAATTCTAGATATTCAACTAAACTGCAACTCTTTGTGGCAACCCATATCAGCACATTATACTGTTCACCTAACTACACCAAAGTACAGTTTGCGTGGTGCTCAAGATGGACTCCACCTCCAGATTTTGGTATAGTATACAACTTTGATTGGGTTTTATGGGGTTAGGTGTCATAAAAGTCAATACAAGTGCATAGGGTTATTCAAAGATAGAAAGGTGGTAAGTATGGGGCTTGTGTGTAGGGACCAGCATGAAAGTTACTTAAAGCTCAACTCTAGTAAGTTGGAATTAATAACTATAGGCTTCTGTCTGTCCACTAAACAGCTTTCTTACATTATTTCAATATACAGTGGCATTGCAGTACTCTAAAACAGGAGAAATAAATATGGTCAAATGACAATCCAAGCCTATTTTTTTCCTGCTCAGCGTCAACCAGTGAAAGGGAGCCAACATGTCACACTGCTATGCCACTCTGGGACTACATATCCCAGAAGTCTGTAAATGGTGAATGGCTGTGAATGGTGGTGAGTGATTTCAAACCTTACCTCTCTTAGCAGCAAATAGATGTTGCTTGCATAGTAATGTGCATGCTGCTAGGCAATGTAAGATTTACTCAGACATTATTAGGACACCTCCTGTAGTCAAAGGGGTGTGTCTATGAAAGCGAACTGCTCACAGCTGTTTTTTTGTGCTACCGAGCTGAAAACAGACCTGAAATGCTCTGGCTGCCATGCACTTGACTAAAATTCCCTTGCTAGCAGCTGCAGAGTGGGACCCTTGCTCTTTGTGAGGAAGCAGGGCAGAGGGCTGGCACACACCTACTCAATCAGACCTAAAGCTCAACAATCAGCAGAGCTCATGCTCCTGGCTGATTGGAAAGCTCTGGATCTGACTCAGCAAGGGGGTTGTCTAACCATTGCTTTCCCAGAGAGATTAATGCTGACCATAGATGGACTGAAATTCGAGTGGTTCTGCAGAGACTGGCCAAATTTTGATTCATCTATGGTCTATTATTAGCTCCACACCTCTCGAACAGGACTATTGGTATATTTTCATTCAATCAGCCCCTGCAGCCAATCGGCTGGCTGATCAAAAAAAATGATCCATCTATGACCAGCTTAAAACTTACCTCCACTCTGCAGAATGCTGGTAGAGGACAGACCTTTCTACACTCCTTTGCATATCTTTTATTTTGCTGCACCTGAATGTATTAAGCTAATTTGGGCCTTGTTAAAACTGGTACTCCTGCATTTTGCTTTCCTAAATGAAAAGTTATTTGGGAATTATAAACAACTTTTATGCCTCCCTGATCACTTTTTTTCTGCATTTATATTTTCCTGCTTTAACCACTTGCTGACCGTCTCACACCGATATACGTCGGTAAAGTGGCACGGGTGCGCAAAATCATGTACCCATACGTCACTGCGTCATCGGTGGCTAGCGGACTTGATGTCCGCCGGTGGCCCGCGATCGTGGCACGGAGAGGCAGAATGGGGAGATGTCTATGTAAACATAGCATTTCCCTGTTCTGCCTAGCAACATGACAGGGATCTACTGCTCCCAGTAATCCGGAGCAGTGATCTCTGTCATGTTCTAGTGAGCCCATCACCCCCACAGTTATAACACGCCCAGGGAAAACACTTAACCCCTTGATCGCCCCCTAGTGTTCAACCCCTTCCCTGCCAGTGACAATTACACAGTAATCAGTGCATTTTTATAGCACTGATCGCTGTATAAAGGCCAATGGTCCCAAAGTAGTGTCAAAAGTCTCCAACCTGTCTGCTGCAATGTCGCAGTCCTGATAAAAATCACAGATCGCCGCCCTTACTAATACAAAAATTATTAATGAAAATGCCATAAATCTATCCCCTATTTTGTAGATGCGATAAGTTTTGCGCAAACCAATCAATATAGGCTTATTGTGATTTTTTTAACCAAAAATATGTAGAAGAATACATATCGGCCTAAACTGAGGAAGAAATTAGTTTTTTATATATTTTTTGGGGTATTTATTATAGCAAAAATTATTTTAAATTGCCTTTTTTTTCAAAATGTTCGCTCTTTTTTTGTTTATAGCTCAAAAAATAAAAACTGCAAAGGTGATCAAATACCACCAAAAGATAGCTCTATTTGCGGCAAAAAAAGGACTTCAATTTTGTTTGGGTACAACATTGCACAACCCTGCAATTGTCAGCAACGCAGTGCCGTATCACAAAAAAGGGCTTGGTCAGGAAGGAGGTAAATGCTTCCAGTGTTAAAGCAGATTTATCCAAGTTTAGAAGCGTTTATACACATTTATGCCGCGTACACACGAGCGGACTTTACGGCAGACTTTGCCCGGCGGACTTTTCGACGGACTTTATGACGGACTTTCTGAATGAATGGACTTGCCTACACACAATCCACCAAAGTCCGTCGAATTCGTACGTGATGACGTACGACCGGACTAAAACAAGGAAGTTCATAGCCAGTAGCCAATAGCTGCCCTAGCATGGGTTATTGTCCGTAGGAAAGATTTAAAACATGTTTCAAATCTAAGTCCGTCCAAATTTTGAGCAAACAAAGTCCGCTGGAGCCCACACACGATCGAATTGTCCGACGAAATCCCGTCCGCCGGGCAAAGTCTGCCGTAAAGTCCGCTCGTGTGTACGCGGCATCAGAGTTTCTAATTAGATTCTGGATGCATAGAGTTCTATTTTCTCTAAACACAGCTAAACTGACAGCACCTAAATGCAGGTAAATGCTTAGTTTGTTTGGTATTTTTGTCCTATAAACATATATAAACACAGATTTGACAGCATGAATGAGACCCTAAAGTTATTGTAATCCCTTGCATATACCCTGTGAAGTGATAAACCTCAGATGATACAAAGAGATTTAACAAATCCTCCTACACAGATGAAAGGTTTCTTATTACAGTAACAGAAAGCAGGATCTGACATCACAAACACTGCAGAGCTAGACAACAGAGCTTAGGGGATCTGAGAGATGAATGGAGGAAATTGGCACACCCCTCTTCAGAGGCTTTTGCCCGTACACACGATCGGATTTTCCAACGACAAATGTTGGATGTGAGCATGTTGGCGGAAACTCCGACCGTGTGTATGCTCCATCGAACATTTGTTGTCTGACTTTCCGATCATGTGTACACAAGTCTGTTGGACAAAAGTCCACGCATGCTCAGAATCAAGTACAAGCCAGAGATATAACTAGCATTCTTAATGGAGATATTATGTAAATCTTGTAAGTCACTACGCTCGTAATTGTTGGCCAACATTTGTGTGACCGTGTGTATGCAAGACAAGTTGGAGCCATCATCCTTCGAACAAAAATCCACGGTTTTGTTGTCGAAAAGTCCGATTGTGTGTTCGGGGCATAAGAGAAACAGAGCTGAGGGTATGAGTCGTGTGCTGGGGGGGGGGGGGGGTGCAGGCTATTTTCTAGGAGGCTGTGTGTCAGCTTAATCCTAGGATCTTAGGAGTGATTCAGATAGCAGAGAGAAGAGAGGTCAGAGAGGAACCAGATCCGGGATCAGTGCTATGGATATGCAATATAGAGGGGTGTGCCTTGTTCATCTTTTATGTCTGAGATTTACAACCACTTTAAACTGAAAGTTCAGTTGGGCTTTAAAAGGATGCATAAACTTATAGAGAATCAGTGCAGTGGAACTGAGTATTGGCCTGTATTAATGAAAGGTAATATTCAGGAGCATACAGTATAAACACATGTTTTATCTCCATTCTAATAAAGTGTTTTATTATGCTAGTTGTGCGCTTCCCTATGTGTTCCATTTTGTCATCCAGGCTACTGCATCCTCTTTGTTCCTGGGGATTGCTGCAGACCAAATACTGCGATTCTCTTTGTTCCTAGGGATAGCTGCAGACCAACTACTGCGATTCTATTTGTTCCTAGGGATAGCTGCAGACCAACTACTGCGATTGCTAACTGATTCTAAAGCTAAATTTAAGGACCTCCAAATACAATAGGTAAAAAGTGCTTTTTCTTATTGGTTTCCATATCCGGAAATGACGTGATTTGGCTCTAAATACAACTATAGCCTCATCCTGCTTTCATTGTCTGACTGCTGAGGTAAATTAATATTGGGAATCAAATCTGAAAAAAAACACCACCATAAAAAAACAACTAGCTACATTTATTTATGCATTAGAAGATGACTGTTGAAAAATCAATATTTGAACCTAATTGGTTAATATGGGTACATTGAAAAATCACACCCAGTGCTTCATTTACATGAGTGTTTCATGTTTTTTAGATAAATGACAGTTAATCATATGATCAGATGTCTATATTTTACCAAACTTCAGCTTTTAAGTGGATATATAATTTTGTATAAAATCAATTCATTCTCACTAATAACTAATGATTTTTTGTATTAATTGAGTTTTATACATTACTGTGTAGAGGATAAAGCTGTGTTATGAAAAAAATAAAAACATTATAAAGATAGTTTATCAGCAGCTAGAGTGACAGTTACTTTCACAGTGAAACGTACTGATTTATGCTCTATAGAGGAAATAAATGTATTGAATAAACAGTACACATTAACCTGAAGCTATTTACCTTGGCAGGCTCCACTGCGTATGTTGGGAATGAAGCCACGGCGGCAGGGTTGTGGTTGAGCAGGGCACATCTCACATGGGTGCCCCCAGGCACGTCCGATGGTTGCACAGCAGAGAGTTTTTGTGCAGACGATACCGGTCACCTGACCCTGACACATCTGATTGGTGATTTGAGTGAAGCAGGGCCCTGTTCTGTAGTCTGAAAACCAAAACATAGAAAGAAAAAACTGTAAGCACCAAATGATGAATACATCTAAAATTCAGCATAAATACAAGATCAACAGAAACAACCACAAACTAAAAACCTGGCCTGGATGATACCATTTACAGCATTAACCTATTTCCACATAAAAAGTGCTCTTCTTACTTCATAACACTAGTTTAACAGAAACATTCTTTCCTGTTTCTGTTCTGAATGAAGATTAAAGTGGCACATCATGCAATTAGTGAAATCATTGGTTGAAATACGTACACATTTTGTAATGTATCTGACAAAGGTTATGTACATTTGTTTAGCCAGTCATTTATACACTATTCAAGGCCATCAAGATCACTGTACAACTTCCTCAGTTACACAGTTTGAAAAAAAAAAAAAGACACATGCATAACCACAAACAAAAATACTTATAAATAGGTAAAACATAAGACCTTACATTATCAGAACCTGTAAAACCCTAGTTCTTCCAGATGAAGAGAAAAAAACGCTTATGCCCCGTACACACGGTCGGATTTTCTGACAGAAAATGTTCGATGGGAGCTTGTTGTCAGAAATTCCGACCGTGTGTAGGCTCCATCTGACATTTTCCATCGGAATTTCCGTCACACAAAATTTCTGGATCTGGATCTCAAATTTTCCGACAACAATATCCGTTGTCGTAAATTCCGATCGTGTGTACACAATTTCGATGCACAGTGCAAAGTTCCACGCATGCTCAGAATCAAGCAGAAGAGCGGCACTGGCTATTGAACTTCCTTTTGTGTATGCAAGACAAGTTTGAGCCAACATCCGTCGGAAAAAATCCATGGATTTTGTTGTCGGAATGTCCGATCGTGTGTACTGGGCATTACAAAGCATGGCTCAGTGCGCTACAATAATCCTTTCCATTTGCAGTGGTTAACCGTCTTTTCTTTCAGCATAAGAAGTACCCTCATGTCCATTGCGGTGACCTTAAAGCAGAACTAAAACCTGCCTACACTTACTCTTCCCTCTTCTCCTCAGGGACGTGGCATCCCTGAGCTCCCTCGCTGGAACCAACATATTCACTCAGTCTTTTCTGCATATGGCATCTTTATTCATCTTAATTGGCAGGCCTTGGGTGATGTAACTCCTGTGCATGGCCACAGGAGTTTTTTTATGCCAGAAGCCAAGATTGTATACTGACCTGTGCATACATTCTGCAGAAGTTTGCAAGTATGCAGGTAACATTGCAAAGGAGGCAACATGTTATCTCTTCTGCAATAAAAAGCCAGTCTGCTTGAATTTTTAAAAAAACTATGTTCCACTTTAAAGTGATCGTTCCTCAGAGTGTCCTAAAAGGACAATTTTTATATTTATACAAGGTCAATAAATCTTCCTGTATCTCTTTATTTTAAGAGTGAATACATTCAGTTCTGGTAATCTTTCCTCATAATTAAAGCGGTAGTAAACGTAATCTTTCCTCATAATTAAAGCGGTAGTAAACATAATCTTTCCTCATAAATAAAGCGGCAGTAAACTTTTGAAAGAAAAATCATTTCCTCCTGCAAGGTAATATCATAAAGTTATAATATGCCATTCCTTCAGAGTGCATGCGCTGGTGATGTCACCGGCTGCAGAAACACTGAACGTGCACGTTTATGAGATATTCCTTGTATCTACAGCTAAGCTTACCTGTGGGTACTAGTGTCCAAGCAGTGTTTACTACCACTTTAAGAACCTACATGCCCTTTATTAATTTAATTCTTTGCACCCTGTCCAGTTCCAGTTGTGAACTGGTCTCAAAATTGAACTGCATATTTTAGATAAGGCTAGGTTCACACTTATACAGGTGTGGGAATGCGTGTAAATTGGACATGTTGCTGCACCCACAGGAAAAATGTGCTGCTCTTTAGCATATGCGCTGAGGTGACATTAATTATTAATGGCACCCTCACCCATCTAAAAACACAATGCATTTTTAGGTGCAACAATCCTCGTGATGTAAAGGCACCATGCGGTTTCCGTGCAGATGTGTTTTTGAAAAGGTGAAGGAAACTTTTATCTACGCTTCCCCGTGGGTACTGTGGCCCATTCAAAAGAATGGGTTGCTGTGCTTGCGGAAACGTGGCATGCAGGGAATGCTTACATTTGTGAAGGACAAAATTATGCATAAACAATCAATGATTGGTTATTAATTTATTTTCAGCTTATATCGGTTGATGTGTTAGCTGCTTAAGTTCACCTTGTAGCACAATTTAAATTTTAATGATAATAATGCTTAGATGTGAACCTAGTCTAATGTGTTGAATATATCCCTACTCCACACTTTAAATATTAAAAACACAAAACAAAAAATGCACAAACCAAAAATGGTAAACTATTATATAACCCAAACTAATCCTGCTGCAGTATTACCCCACAAAAATTTCACTTTGAGTATACTTGGCATTTTATGTTGAATATATGCACAGATATTTACTGTATGACCATTTGAGATTGTTGTGATTGTTGCATTTATAGTGCTGCACAGTGGTGATTGATATTGGTATTCACATAGTGTAATCAATTATTAAAGTGATTGTAAAGGGATTTTTTTTTAAATAATTTAATAATTAGTATGTCATACTTACCTGCTCTGTGCAATGGTTTTGTGCAGAGCAGCCCTGATCCTCCTCTTCTCATGTTCCACGCTGGTTCTCCTGGCTCCTACCCCCTGCCGAGTGCCCCCATAGCAAGCTACTTGCTATGAGGGGACTCATGCAGGTTTGCTTCCCTAGCCAGCTCTGTGTGTCCATAGACACAGACACAGGGCATAGCTCTGCTTTGCCCCTAATCCTTCTTCACTGGCTGTGATTGACATCAGAGAGAGCCAATGGCTCCTGCTGCTGTGTCTGAACCAATGAGGGAGGAGAGAGAGAGACGATACTCTCGCCCACTTTACTGGATTGAGATTGGGCTCAGGTAGTGTAAGGGGGGCTGGGGGGGGGGGGCTGCTACACATTCAGAAGGTTTTTTACCTTAATGCAGAGAATGCATTAAGTTAAATAAAAACTTTCTAGCTTTATAACTACTTTCATGTTATGAATAGAGGCAAAATGATGTGTCTCTACTTCTGGAGTCTATAATTTTCTGGTTCTAGTTGACAGGACAGAGGTCATGATGATACATTGTCTAGTGAGTAGGCAGACAACGGACAGGTAACAAAGGAAGAAGAATTACCCAACCAGGGAATAATTGCCTGGAATGTGACAGATGTACTGTATTTACATTACAAAATTACAGAATTACAAATTATTTAGCAGATAATTAGTAAAAATATGGATTTAGATTTAGTGTATTTTGCTCCTTGTTTGCAGTTCCACTTTACATAATATATAATGTGTTTGACAACTATAGACAGCACTGGGACTTTCTTTGAAGTCTTTATTAATCAGCCATGCGTTGTGCTGCAATTTAGAATACCTATATACCTATCTTTAGATCAAGGTACTACTGATATAAATATTATGCACCAATGTCACATTAACAGTCCAAAAGTAAAAAAGTTATATTTTAACAGTATCAGCTGTTGTGTCAGAAAAATGTGATGCTGCTTAGCCATGTTGTTGATGCATGGAGGTCAGTAAGAAGACTCCCTCACTTGATCTGGCTCAATGATTATGTTGATCCAGATGTAAGCAAGCAAAATTAGCAGACTCGATGCCAATAAATACAAAATTATTTGTAACCTAGGTATGGCCATATACTGGAATAAATTAAAGCCTTTATGTACTAGCATGTATAAAGAAACCAAAGATGTTGTAGAATTAGATAATCAAAGTGGTATGATAATATTACAGATACAATCCTAATAAAATGCACAATTGGGGAAATGCTCATAACTGCAAACCTGAATAGGGCTGCAGACCTAATTTAACATCTTGCTGCTAATGAGTTTCTGGAAGGACCCTGTGGGCTTGTGGCTGTAGATGAGAGTAATCAAAATATCACCCCACAAGCCATAGAAAGAATCCACCAGACCTGGGCACTTCAAAATTCTCAGGCAAAAAGAGGTTATCCCATATTGGTGACACCACACTGCCTTTGGTCACCACTCATTTTCTTAGGTCAGAGGGAATATGGTTTATCTCTCATAAGATCCAAAGTATGAACATGTAGAGATGAGACGTATTTCTTCTAAAAGTAAGAGCTTTGAGCTGCATGCAGAAACAAAATGGTATGTCCTGGACTTTTAGAATCACCTAGGGATCCACTAAATGATATTATGGACCCTGCTCACAGCAGCCATATTGTGTTTGGCTTTGCTGTGATCAAGATAATGCACTGGTGTTAGAGAGACTGATTCAGGCCCAGCTATAATATATGGAAAAAAATTACAACTAAGTTTTAGGGCCTTGCAGGGTCCCTTTCTCAATGCAACACCGTGTCACTATGTCACTTTAAAAAAGTGACCCTGCAAGGCCCCTAAATTTCAGTTTCCTATGCCATATGTGACAAATTCTTCACAAAACACATATGAAAATTATTCATTTGGAATGTTGGCATGGCACCATTTGTGGCATTCACTTTGAGTGTCCATCATTAAAAGACCAAGCAGTGTGAGGTGTGCAGATTTTATTTGGACTTTATAGAGCTACACAGACCTTGCTTGCAGTTTGTGTGCTGTTTTCCAGCAGCAGCTAAGGAACTGTCTATACGCACCTCTGACACCCGTAAGAACTGATGATCAAGGACCAGTTCTTCCACACATGTCCTAATAAAGTCCAACAGTTTGTACTGGACAGAAAGCCCAAGATGGCAGATCAAGCAGGTGAAATCACTGATTCCTCTGTGGCTAGCAAAATGCATGACTATTGCATCCAGCTGGAAAGAAGGAAACCGGACCCTCTTCTTCTGTCAGCCAAAAACCCAAAGCACCCAGACCTCCTGGAGCCAAGTATGAAGCTGTGGAAAGTTGTAAATGTTTTGTTTGCAAAATAGTCGGTCATCTCAACATGTCTTTCCCCAAGATTAATTGCGATCATCAACCCAGCAGTACCCACAACCCGTGTTTCAATCAGCCAGGGGGCTGCGAGAATAATGAGAGAAGTGGGGATAACATCCACTATCTCAACTAATGGGTTATTGGGTACTGATCTGAGGTGGCTCTTAGCTGTTTGATGACTTAATGCATTGGAGAATTCTGAGGAGGGTAATTAGGTGAATCACTGTGTGCCAGGGCCCAGAGTGGGTCTCTGGAGCCAAGGCCTGGAGAGTAATTTAAAGATATGATGAACTCTGAAATTAATCATATCATGTGTGATGTAAAGTGTAATGAAATGTCAAATGAAGATACACCCTCTACCACACTAGTAAGCTGTAGCACCCACTGATCTTCTTTGGACTGGCCACTGCCCAACTCTACAGAGCAGCTATCTAGGAGAAGGGGCCATTCCAACCAGGTCCGACCCCTTCCCCTAGGAACCTGGGTCAGAGAGCCTGAGAGTTCTTGAAGGCTGTTAAAATTGAGACCAACCTAATAGAACACATTTCAACAGACTGCTGGCTGGGGATAACAGGATAAGGGTGTACTAGGATCAAGGCAGACTATACAGAGTGGCCTTCTCCTCTAAGCCAACTGGCCAACAGGTGGCAGACCGTTGGTTGCACCCCACATGTACTAGGAGCAGCTGTTGTGGATTACTCATGAGATTGCTCTTTCTAGGCACTTAGATACATAAAAACCAAGTCCCACCTTGATTGCAACCTTTACTGGCCACACATGGAGACATTGCTAACTATAGCCATTAGTGAAATAGAATTTAAATCTGTACTGAGTGGTAAATAATAATCACCTCCCGTGACAAATTAAATTGTGGCGCTATTCTCAACGCATCTAATTCACCCCCTACGGTGAAACATAAAAAATCTAACCACCACCTTTTTAATGGTGTATATCTACATATAGTGCAACTCAACTTACACACAAATTATTAATTATTGTAAGAATATGTGCAATAGATAAGTATCTTAATGATACCCCCACATCATATTCAATAAACGTATTAAATTACAAACACCATAATAACTGATACATATCGTGACTCAGTGTTAATATTACTCAGATGTTGCTATAAATAATTCCCTTGTGGTGAAATTAATATACAGTCTATAAATAAGAGTGCAACAAATAGTGTCCGTGATAGTGATCAAAAACAGCATAAATTGTGCCACAGCAAGTCCTTCTGTTGTAGAAATGTGAGTTCTTCTAATATACTCTTCCACCACACCTCAGGGTTCAGTGACCACTCTCCCTATGGGCAGCCACTCACCAGCTCCTCATGCCTCCACTTTCGTATGAGGCTAAAAGGCATAGATGACTGTTGCTACTGGCAAGGGTTAAAGCATGTAAATCCAGGAGACTCGTTCCATATAAAAATAGAAAAAAACTCCCAATAGTGTAATAACGTAAAACACTTTAATAAATCACACTGCAAAATACACTTCAACAGTTCCACTCACATTGTGTAAAAAATACAATAGCACAGCAAACTCCACAGCAATCCGTCCAATGTAATATCAAACAGCAGCTAAGATCAACCTCCTAGGGGGTATGCGGTCACGGCGGACCCTCTAATTACGAGCGTTCAAAGTATCTCTCACCCTCTCACCGCTTGCTTCATAGATGGGTAAAGCTGTCCCCCCCTCTCGGTTAACCGTGCAGCTAGCTTCTTCCTGTCACTAGTACGTGGTGTTATCCTTCTTACGGCCACGCCCCCAACATGTTTCGATACGCCTGTACCTTAATCATGGGATAGGCCGTTCTAGACA
Source organism: Lithobates clamitans (assembly GCA_037952925.1). NCBI lineage: Eukaryota > Metazoa > Chordata > Amphibia > Anura > Ranidae > Lithobates > Lithobates clamitans. The sequence goes on from JBBGZY010000675.1 coordinate 1,891,980, forward strand.
TCCATCACTCCTTATATTCCCTCCTATCTCCAATGGAAATGAAGACGTCTTAGTGCGCGTGCGCACCTCTCTACCTAGGATCGAAAGTTGCCCGTCGAATAGAGACACCTTAGTGCGCGTGCGTACATCTCTGTTCAGCGTCTGCGCTCTACGAGTGTCCCCGTGGGCGCAAACCCCCGCTGATCTCCATAACACACGCCACGGTGTAGCTGCATTAATTGGCACTGTGAGATCCCTACCATCCATCTCAATTTGTATATTTACATCCCGGAATGGTAGGCTATCGAACAGCACCAGTGGTTAGATTTTTTATGTTTCACCGTAGGGGGTGAATTAGATGCGTTGAGAATAGCGCCACAATTTAATTTGTCACGGGAGGTGATTATTATTTACCACTCAGTACAGATTTAAATTCTATTTCACTATTGTCTTATTTGTTAAGTGGCAGCCATAGGTAGGTGGTGTTGACCGGATGTTTAATATCATCTAGTTGAATTATCCAAGGCGCAGTGGGGGTTGACCTAGTATAGGGTGGATTTTATCTAGGAATAACCGCACATTTTATTAACTATAGCCATTCCTGTGATACATGTCAGCAAGTAGACATGTGCAATTAGTTTTGTTCCGAATTTGTTATTTAACTAATTTAGACAAATTAATTAATTCGGAAATATCCGAATTAACGAAAACCCATTTACCAAATTTTTCCAAATATTCGTAGATTCGTAAATTCGTACATTTGTAAATTCTTAAATTTGTAAATTCATACATTTGTAAATTTGTAAATTTGCAAATTCAAAAATTCAGAAATCTGAAATAAAAATTAACTAATAATAACCTAACTATTACTAAACATTAAATTATAGGCATTGGAATTTCCTTTCAAATTTGGCTCTTAGTGAATGTAACGAATACAAATTTATCCGAAGTTGAAAATTATGAATGCTAAACGAATGGAACGTAATGAATTAATAATAATAATAAATAACAATAATAATAATAAAACCTTTTTATTATTATTATTATTATTTATTATTAATTTCTTCCATTCCATTTGTCTAGATGTGGCATTCGTTATTTCGAATAATTCATAACTTCAGATAAATTTGTATTTGTTACATTCACTAACAGCCAAATTTGAAAGGAAATTCCAATACCTATAATTTAATAGTGAGTTATTTCAGATTTTTGAATCTTCGGGTTTTCGGATTTTTAAATTTTGAATTTCTAAATTTCCAAATTCTTGAATATACGAATGTACGAATGTACGAATTTACGAATGTACAATTGTATGAATTTACGAATGTACGAATTTACAAATTCACGAATGTACGAATTACAAATTGCGATCATAACGAACCACCCGCAAAAAAATAAATAAATAAATAAAACAAATGAAACAAAAACTAACACATTTTTTGGCAGTGCATATGTCTATTAGCAAGTAGGCAGGATGGGAGGTAAAGACAGGGCCCCACTGATGCCTTTGACCAATATTGAAGGGCCCTAACAAAAGGTGGCAGTTGACTTTTTTCTGCTCTTAACCACATTCAGCAGTAAAGGGAAATGCTTCATCCTCATTGAAGGTAGCATCCCTGAGCTCCATCTGGGCAGACAGGTTGCAGAAGTGCTTGTGGGCATATCCACACAGGTTGGTTTTCCCCATGAGATGCTCACTGATCATGGCAGGGAGGTCATTTCATATTGGAGGGACCACACTATCTGCTGTCACCACCCATTTTCTCAGATCAGAGAGAATATGTTTCATCTCCCATAAGATCCAAAATATTAGTGGTAGGGAGATGACCATTCTTTCTTTCAGAGAGCATGAGCTGCATGCAAATAAAAAATGGTATTTCCCAGACTTACAATACCATCTAGAGGGTGACTAAATATGTTTTACTTTGCTGTGATCACAATGAGGCAAAAAAAAATTCCTCACACAGTGTACCACCTCCAAAGGTGATCGGCCAAACGTCATTCCCACTATGATAAATTAGGTAGTATGAAAATAAACCACATATTTCATCTGGAGCTTTATTCAACAACAAGATTTCCAGCGTGTACCAGCCAACAGGATAAAATAATACTGTTCAAACAGTAAAGTTAATTTCTGTTTTTTTTTTCCCTTTTTTTATTTTAAAGCAAATTGGCCAATATTTCTGTATGTCTAATTCTTTCTTGTTTCTTGTTGTTCTTTCTTGTTTCTTGTATTATTATTTTCGCATGTACTTTATATACAGTACAGCTCACATTCATGGCTTCTGCTCAGAACCAATGGGATAAGCTCACGATCATAAGACCACAGTGAGAGACAACCAAAGCAGTCATGTGTTCGGGAAGCCACTCCACCTCCCAGAATTAATGGGCTGTCAGCATCTCTTCTAGAGAGACTGCCATATTTTGTTTTTAGTGCCTGTATATTTAGTTAGAAGTTTGCTGCTAATCTGTGTGAAAATGCATCTACCCTGAATCGTGTGTCTGGTGTGTGTGTGGACAGTGAAAAAGGTTACTATGTGAGGATTCCAGCTCACAGGATAGCTTGGTTAATCTTAGAAGCATGTGGGAATCACGTAGCTGCTACATAATCCTTGGAGTGCACCAGATTGTATACAAGATTTCTATGTTCAGTCAGCTAGATTTTGGGTGAGTGGTGGCTGTTGGTATTGGTGGCTGTGATAACTTTAGTGTTAGTGTGTGCGTGCTGTTCTCAGTTGCTACCTGTGTCCAGATTGGGCAACCTTGGGTTCTTGTGAAAATTCACCAGCATGCCAGTTGATTTTTGAAGCCCATCGCCCAGTCATCCATGACCTTATACCTTCTGTACATGAGAGATGCCATAACCTAATTTACATTTCATCATTAGGTCATTTAAAATCTCCCAATGACTGTGCTTACTGTAATAGAATATGTTCAGGGTGGGATTGGAATGTAGATTGTTTCTGCTTGATGTTCTGTGGGAGTCAACATACTTTACTAAAGAGTAGCATAATTGTTACACTAACTCATTTTTTTTTTTATCAACATTAAACAATTTGTAATATTTATTTATATATTCTATTTTTATATATAAATGTATATATGTATATATAAATGCATCTATACATATATACAGTATATATGCATATATCAGATGTCCAAAATAAACCTGGGCATTTTAACTTTATTCCCCATGCTCCTTTCAGTGATGGGAGCCAAATGAAATTTCCAAAACTTCCAGGTATGGAGGAATAGAAAAAAAGAACACTGTAGCGCTAAATGTTAAACAGTAGTGTAATAATTAAAAAACAAGTGGGGTTAATGGGATCAGATAAAAAGGTATAAGTCCAAAAACTATTACCCAGTCTTATATAATAAAGCCCTGAGTTAGCGATTTAGGGAATCAGGGAATCGGAAGCCACTTAAGGAATATTTCTCTTGTGCAAGGGTCAGCTGTACAACATTTACAACATCTGCCACAAACCTTGGAAAAGGTCCAGCCTCAGAACAGGAAAACCGAGAGTGCAGAGCATTGTTAGCGGTTATCCCTCTTTACATGTCCCAGTGACTGTCGTCACCTAGACAAAATGTGATGAGAAACATAAAGTTGTAAAGTTTTCACCAAAACAAGAGGGAAGCAGAACTCTACCAATGGCTGTAAGCAGACTGCCCAGCTTTCACTCACGTGGCTGAACATGCAGCTTGGGCCGTGTTTACAAACAGGGCTACCAGGGCTGACTTTGTAGTATTCACTGTCCAAGCCCACAGAGACTTATTTCTCTGAAACACGTGTACACGTGCTGATCCAGGTCCACCTTACTACATCTCCCTGATTAATGTATATGTTAACCCCGTACTCCCAGAGCTCCTATCATACAGGTCTCTGTGGTTTACCGTGGTCCAGATTTGGTCTCTACTTTTTCCCCAGGTATTGGCTGTGTACATTAAATCACAGCTTCAATCTCAGTACATCACAGAGAGGCTGAATCTTTTTTACTTTGAAATAAATGTGAGCATTTGACAACAGTGGCAAAATACAGTCCAGATAATAGGTAACATTCCAATAACAGAAATACTTCACAAGCTTAGCTAGGTGGCATTGCAGTACTCATAGTTAAATACACAACTTAACTAGTTGTACTATTGATGTCCCATTGGGGGGTCTGAGCCCTCCTGTGCACCACCCTCTGACTCTAAGCTTCTCCCATCCCTTAAGAAATAGAATTGCCTCAGTCCTCACCTAGGGTGGGTTTACAGTTACAGTGCTTTGAAAAAGTATTCACACCCCTTTACATTTTTCACATTTTGTCATGTTACAACCAAAAACGTAAATGTATTTTATTGTGATTTTATGTAATAGACCAACACAAAATGGAACATAATTGTGAAGTGGAAGGAAAATAATAAATAGTTTTCAGATTTTTTTACATAATAATTATGTAAAAAGTGTGGCCTGCATTTGTATTCTGCCCATACTTTGTAGAACCTTTTCTGCAATTACAACTACAAGATGTCTTTTTGGGTTGGTCTCCACTAGCTTTGCACATCTAGAGAGTGAAATTTTTGCCCATTCTTCTTTGCAAAATAGCTCAAGCTCTGTCAGATTGGATGGAGAGCGTCTGTAAACAGCAATTTTCAAGTCTTGCCACAGATTCTTAATTGAATTTAGGTCTGGACTTTGACTGGGTAATTCTAATTCCGTGTGCACACGGTCAGACTTGCCAACGGGATAACCTCCGTCTGCATTTCTGATGGAAAAATTTAGAAGATGTTCTATAAGTCCATCAGAAATTCCGACAAAAAAAGTCTGATGGGGCATACACACGGTCGGAATATCCGACCAAGAGCTCCCATCGGACTTTTTCTGTCGGAAATTCCGACCGTGTGTACGCGGCATAACACATGAATATGCTTTGATCTAAACCATTCCATTGTAGCTCCGGCTGTATGTTTAGGGTCATTGTCCAGCTGGAAGGTGAACCTCTGCCCCAGTCTCCAGTCATTTGCAGACTCTAATGCCGATCAGAAATTCCATCAGAAAAAAATCTAGAGAGTTTTTCCGATGGAATTCCGCTCAAGCTTGCCTTGCATACACACGGTCACACAAAAGTTCTCTGAACTTTCGACCATCAAGAACGCGGTGACGTACAACACTAGGACGAGCCGAGAGAATGAAGTTCAATGCTTCCGAGCATGCGTCAAATTGTTTCCGAGCATGCGTGATTTTTTACGCGTCCGAATTGCATACAGACGAACGCATTTTCGGATAGGAACTTTTTCCGACTGAAAAATAGAGAACCTGCTCTCAATCTTTTGCTGGCCAGAATTCTGCCAGCAAAAGTCCGATACACATGGTCGGAGTTTCTGACCAAAAGCTCACATCCGACTTTTGCTGACGGAATTTCTGATCGTGTGTACAGGGCATAACAGGTTTTCTTCTAAGTTTGCCCTGTATTTGGCTCCATCCATTTTCCCTTCAACTCTGACCAGCTTCCCTGTCCCTGCTGAGGAAAAGCATCCCCACAACATGATGCTCCTACCACCGTTTCACGGTGGATGTAGTGTGTTCAGGGTGATGTGCAGTGTAAGTTTTCCACCACACATAGCGTTTTGTTTTTAAGCCAAAAAGTTAAAAGTTTGGTCTCATCTGACCAGAGAACCTTCTTCCACATGTTTGCTGTGTCCCCCACATGGCTTCTCGCAAAATTGCAAACGGGGCTTCTTGTGGCTTTTTTTCAACAATGACTTTCTTCTTGCCACTCTTCCATAAAGGCCAGATTTGTGGACTGCACGACTAATAGTTGTCTGCCACCTGAGCTGTGGATCTCTGCAGCTCCTCCAGAGTTACCCTGGGCCTCTTGGCTGCTTCTCTGTTCAATGCTCTCCTTGCCCAGCCTGTCAGTTTAGGTGGACGGCCATGTCTTGGTAGGTTTGCAGTTGTGCCATACTCTTTCCATTTTCGGATGATGGATAGAACAGTGCCCGGTGAGATGTTCAAAGCTTGGGATATTTTTTTAGAACCTAACCCTGCTTTAAACTTCTCCACAACTTTATCCCTGATCTGTCTGTTGTGTTCCTTGGCCTTAATAATACTATTTGTTCACTAAAGTTCTCTAACAAACCTCTAAGGGCTTCACAGAACAGCTGTATTTATACTGATTAAATTACACACAGGTGAACTCTATTTACTAATTAAGTGACTTCTGAAAGCAGTCAGTTCCACTAGATTTTAGTTAGGGGTATCAGAGTAGAGAGGGCTGAATACAAATGCATGCCACACTTTTCAGATATTTATTTGTAAAAAATTTGGAAAACCATTTATCATTTTCCTTCCACTTCACAATTATGTGCCACTTTGTGTTGGTGTATCACATAAAATCCCAATAAAACATGTTTACATTTTTGGTTGTAACATGACAAAATGTGAAAAATGTCAATGGGTATGATTACTTTTTAAGGCACTGTAAAGGGGAAGCAACCCCTTCCTACTTACCTGTTTCAGTGGCAGCTGTCTTAGAGAGGCTTTCACTTTGGAGAGATTAATTCTTACTTTTTTTTGTGTCTCTATGGCTGGAGTTGAAGGTAAGAAGGGTGCAGAGAGATATGTTTTCTGGCTAGTAAAGGTAATAGCTGCCAAATCTTTATGCTAGCTCTTAGACAGCAGGTTTGTATGTAAAAGTTTAAATAGGTTGACGGGTTCCCTCCTTATGGAATTCTATTGAACTTTTACTGTGAGAAATAACAATAACACATTGCACTGCATAACATTATCTAGCAAATTAAATCTACATTTTAGGTGCCAAACTCAGTCTTTCCCAAAGTGGAGTTATTATGTGATGCTATGATGTTCATGTCATACTATATAGACTTGACTTGCAGTTTGTCTTACTACTGCTACTACTACTATTACTACTACTAGTCAGTTGACAACAGATTTTCTTCTTATTAACAAGATCTTGAAGAAAGTAGCTGTAGACTGCTGAATAAAATCAGTTTCCACCACACTGTATTCCATTCCAAAAGTAAATATAATATTCTTTGCAGATGGAGAATTTTCCAACCATAAATATTCTAAAACGTGAACATCCATTTCATTTATGTGTTTATGCCAGCTCCAAGCAGACAGACTATATTAAAACAATTCTGTGATGTCTTAATCTTAATTAATATTGGAACTAAAAGCACCAAGAGGTTTAATTTAAATATAACAGAAAGAGAAAAAGAGAAAGCAAAGACTATACAAAATGAATATCATTCTACTTTGAAACATAGACTAAATTGGCACACCCTATCACTGTTCCTAGGACTCTAGCCAGGATGTAATGCACGTGTGTCAAACACAAGGCCAGCGGGCCAAATCTGGCCCTCCAGGCCATTTCATGTAGCCCACACACCTCTCCTGCAGCTGCAGGAGAGATCCAGCCCTCCTCTGGTCCTCCTCCAGACCCTGCACTTTCAATTTCAATAATGCCCCCAGCTTCTTCCCAGCAGCAGAACAAGGTAAGGGTGGTGCACTGTGATGTAAGGGAGAAAAGGGGGGTCTCTTAACTTCTAATGGTGGGGTGGGCTCTTGAAATCTGATGAAGGGGGGGTGCTCTAGACATCTTGTTTTAAACATGGAGCTAAATCAAAAAAATGTGCAATAATAAAATAAAATTGGTGTAAAAATTGTGATAAATAGTGCTTCATAAAAAGTTGATAGTGATGTAAAACAACCACATAAATGGAGATTCTATAGCTAAAATCCAAATAATAATTGTACCTATAACAATTAATCTTCCATCATGTTGTGTACCAAAGGTTATATTAAACCATTGCTACATCAAAAATATGGTATAAGTTTCCCCATTTCTAAATCCCTAATGCACCTCATACATCTATCCAAAAAAAGGGGGTTTTCATCAAATAAACCAAAAAGTGACTAAAACCAAGCGAAACTCAATATTGAGAGTACATTAATAAATACATTGTGCAAATGAGATAAACAAGGAAACAATAAATAATGATATAATAAAAATAATTAAAAGTGCGTACTGACAGTGCAACCGTGTAATCTGTGCAATCAATGTAAAAAATAAATATATATATATATATATATATATATATATATATATATATATATATAAATAAATATGACATGTGAAAGTCCACACAAGTGTGATAGAGTATTATAAGATTATAGTCCAATAAATATCAAAAAAGTGCTTAAACTAGTGCAAAGATCGTGCCCTCAGTAAAAGGTCCCATAAATGGTACAATCCAAATTGTGACAATCTCCAGGAATGGTGAAAGTTTCGAGAGAAAGACACTGATGCCAGCAACAACTCCCCAGTGCAGCAAAGATGTGGTCCCCCCAGCCTCTCACCTTATGGCTGATCGATAACAGCCCAGTTAATAAAGTACAGATGATAAAACAGCTCCACGATCCTCCTCAAGATGACTCTCCTAAGGATCTCCCATCGCAGCACAGCACTCCGCTCCCAGGACACCCCGGTCAATTAGCCAAGTAATATAAAAGAGGGGAAGGAGCACTCCATGGTGTAGTATTTAAAACCAGCACAATTATTGAATAAATATCCACGTACATTCACATAAACACAAATGAGCTACGATTGAAGCTGATTCCCGGCCGCGATCGGGAAAAGCCGAACAAGACCCGCCTCTCCTCCCTGACGCGTTGCGTGACCGTCATGTCACTTTTTCAAAGGGTACCCTTACAAATTATGTTACGAGAGCTAGAAACTAAGCCATTCAACTCTCCTGACAAACTTAATAAACAATGTAGATGATAAAGAACAGAGACATCAAAAGTAAAACATTATAGATTGTGAATACATGGAGCATTACAACATTACAAAGAATTTGCTGAGCTTCTTCAGACCCCTGAACTTTTGTACCATCCAACTCCAACTGCCTGGGAGGTCCACTAAAAGACGAGAAAGTCTGCCAATCTACCGACGCGCTATTGGTTGCACTTACTTAGCAGGAACCTTTGCTCCAACTCAAGTGACTACTACATGAATCTAATGGTGAGACAAGTACTACCCTTATTAAAAGAAAAGTGGCATTGTCCCCTTCACATAACACTCAATTACTCTACTAAAGCTGTGCGTATTGTTAGGCAACCTACAACACCATCCACTTTCACTTTTTTGCTGAGAAACCCACTAGAGATAGGTTAGTATCAGAACAAGGACTACTTATAACATTTCTGACTGAAGTTGACGAAAATGGGTAAGCAAAGTAAGTATTTTGGATATTTTGATAATTACATTAATTTGTAAGACACTGTTCACAAATCCTTATTATATAGTTACAAACTAACATGAGAGTCTATATGCAGTTTATTTGAGTGTTTCGTCCCTAAAGGAACTTACAACCGTGACCTTTAACAACTGTTATGCAGACAAAATTGTGTGCAATAATCCAACAACCAAGCGTATCTTTTCATGTGACAACACTGAAGAAATTACACTTTGCTACAATGTAAAGTAGTGAGTGTACAGCTTGTATAACAGTGTAAATTTGCTGTCCCCTCAAAATAACTCAACACATAGGCATTAATGTCTAAACCCCTGGCAACAAAAGTGAGTACACCCCTAAGTGAAAATGTCCAAATTGGGCCCAGAGTCTCAATATTTTGTGTGACCAACATTATTTTTCAGCACTGCCTTAACCCTCTTGGTCATGGAGTTCACCAGAGCTTCACAGGTTGCCACTGGAGATCTCTTCCACTCCTCCATGATGACATCGTGGAGCTGGTGGATGTTAGAGACCTTGCGCTCCTCCACCTTCCATTTGAGGATGCCCCACAGATGCTCAATTGGGTTTAGGTTTGGAGAAATGCTTGGCCAGTCCATCACCTTTACCCTCAGCTTCTTTAGCAAGGCAGTGGTCATCTTGGAGGTGTGTTTGGGGTCATTATCATGTTGGAATACTGCCCTGCGGCCCTGTCTCCGAAGGGAGGGGATCATGCTCTGCTTCAGTATGTCACAGTACATGTTGGCATTCATGGTTCCCTTAATGCACTGTAGCTCCCCAGTGCCAGCAGCACTCATGCAGCCCCAGACCATGACACTCCCACCACCATACTTGACTGTAGGCAAGACACACTTGGGGAACCCCAGATCCCGGCCTCCCCCACTGTGTGAAATGGTAACAGGGTACAAATGTGTCAAAATGGTACAAATGACAAGACACGACTTGGAACAAGTCCTTTATTAAAAAATAAAAAAATTAAAATGTCCCACAAAGTTCATTCATCTTCTTCTCTCGCTCCGCCGATGGACCGAAAAAGAAAACTGCTTCTTTTTTTTCTTTTTCGGTCTGATGTTCGACTCTAACATCAGGCTCATCCCTAGCTGGCAGCACTCATACGTCTATTTCCCAAAGACAATCTCTGGATCTGACGCTGAGCACGTGCACTCAACTTCTTTGGTCGACCATGGCGAGGCCTGTTCTGAGTGGAACCTGTCCTGTTAAACCGCTGTATGATCTTGGCCACCGTGCTGCAGCTCAGTTTTAGGGTCTTGGCAATCTTCTTATAGCCTAGGTCATCTTTATGTAGAGCAACAATTATTTTTTTTCAGACCCAAAGAGAATTCTTTGCCATGAGGTGCCATGTTGAACTTCCAGTGACCAGTATGAGAGAGTGAGAGCATTAACGCCAAATTTAACACACCTGCTCTCCATTCACACCTGAGACCTTGTAACACTAATGATTCACATGACACCGGGCCCAATTTGGACATTTTCACTTAGGGGTGTGCTCACTTTTGTTGCCAGTGGTTTAGACATTAATGGATGTGTTTTGAGTTATTTTGAGGGTACAGCAAATTTACACTGTTATACAAGCTGTACACTCACTACTTTACATTGTAGCAAAGTGCCATTTCTTCAGTGCTGTCACATGAAAAGATGGAATTAAATATTTACATAAATGTGAGTGGTGTACTCAATTTTGTGAGATACTGTATATACAGTACTTAATACTACTCCAATACTCCAATATATTTTATGTGGTATGTTTTTTCAATATTTATGGATTATCACACAAGATATTTTATGTGGTATATTTTTTCATTATTGATGGTTCACTATTTAGTAAGCTATTTAGATATCACTGTAATGATTATTGAGGTTGATAGGAGAGTATGAGCATTGTGCAGCACTATTTTGTTGTTGTTTATTTAGTTTGATGTGGGAACACATTGTTAGTGTTTGCAGCAGCTCTTTATTTTAATATAGTTGTTTTATGCATAAGATCGAGGCAGCATATGAGAATTTTATCTGGTTTAATTCATGTATTATATTACCCACTTGACCCCCGGAACATGTACCCCCCTTCATAATCAGGCCATTTTTTACAATATGGCACTGTGTTACTTTAACTGAAAATTGCATAGGACGTGGGACACTGTACCCAAATACAATTTATGCAATTGTTTCTAACAAATAGAGCTTTATTTTGGTGGTATTCGATCATCACTGCGTTTTTTGTGCTATAAACAAAAAAAATAATGACAATTTTGAAAAAAATATATATATTTTTTACTTTCTGCTATAAAACATATCCAATAAAACATTTTTAAAAATCAAATTTCTTCATCAATTTAGATCAATATGTATTCTGCTACACGTTTTTGGTAAAAAAAATCCCAATAAGTGTATATTGATTGGCTTACGCAAAAGTTATAGCGTCTACAAACTATGGGATATAATAATGTAATTTTTATTTATTTATTCATTTTATACTAATAATGGCGGCGATCAGCAACTTATAGCAGGACTGCAATATTGCAGCAGACAATTGGACACTAACTGACACTTTGCGGAAACCAGTAACACTAATACAGTGATCAGTGCTAAAAATATTCACTGTCACTGTACTAATGACACTGACTGGGAAGGGGTTAAACATCTAGGGTGATCAAAGGGTTAAATGTGTTCCTAGCTTGTGTTTGTGTTTACTATGTGTGCTGCTTTTACTAGGGGAAGGCATGGATTCTAGTCCCTGCTTTGCAGAGACACAGAATCCATGCCCTTCCCCCTGTCAGAACCAGGATCTGCCTTGTCTACTTAGGCAGATCCCTGTTCTGTGTAGTTCAACGGGGATCAGCAGGCCGGAGAGCATTGAGTGCACAGCACCTGCAGATCAGCTTCTGCTGTGAATTTTCACAGCAGAAGCGGCCCATTGGCGGTGCGCCCCCTGCAGGCAGAAGTCCGGAATCACATATATATATATATATATATATATATATATATATATATATATATATATATATATATATATATATATATATATATACGTGATCCGGCGCACAGCTGCCGCCCTATAGCAGTAAGACTGCTATAGAGCGGTCCCTAAGTAGTTAATGCAGCTCTGAATATGAGCAACGGAGTGGGAATTTTTCATTCAAGCTGCACTCATATTGATTATTTTGTTATAAAATATATTGATAATGCCTGTGATAAAATATTAGATGGAACATGTAGAGCAGGAGGTTTACACACAATGCTTAGTAAAGTGATTGGTTTTTACATTTTTAGAGACTCAGCAACAGTACAGCAGAGAGGAGAGATTTGCAACAAGTCTCAGTGTGGGGAGCGCCAAGTTGTAGGGCGAGTATTAGAGAAGCCTAGAGTTATGTTTAACTTGAAAAAGCATTGTCTAAACTGTGGATTTTTTCATCTGTTTGTATTCAGTGTCATAAAACGTATTCATTAGCCTGTACTGCCCTGCCTTGCTTTACAGCAAAGTGAGTGGAATCAAATGCTCAATCATGTTGCTGAAAGCCTTAAAGTGTTTTCCAAGCCAAAAGTTTATATTTTTCTCCTTTTGGATAGAGTGTGGCATGATTAGAAGCCCTTGTATAGTATATACTGCTATCCATGGCTCTTTCTGAGCCCCACCTTCAGCAACACAGACATTTTTATTTGGGGAGTTTCCTCCATTTCCTGCCTGGTAAAGCATTGTCAGCTGGACAGGAAATAAGGGTAAATCTTTCTTGCAGAGCTCTGCATAACTGTTAAAATCTGATAGGCATACTTCACTACTCTGTCTAAAATTAAGAAAAAAATGTTTTGGCTGGACAAACACTTTATAATAAACTTGTGGCTAGGCACTTAAAGCTGGTTTAGCATATTTTTGGGAAGTATACAGCACCCAACACATTAGATATGTGCATAGCTCCCAACAGTCCCTGATTTCGAGGGACTGTCCCAGATTTGAACAAAGTCCCTCTGTCCCTCTTTCCCCCTCATTTGTCCCTCATTTTGGTCTGATCTATATAGTTTATATAAAATGCACTTTTTATCTTTCAAAAGGAGTTTGCCAGTGCTAACCCTTTCATTCAGTTTCTAAATGGCTGCAGTTGTAAATTTCAAAAGCCAGTATAAAGGAATAGTGGTGGTAAAAAAAGCACTTGTGGGTATTAAAGATGAGCTGAACACCCTCCAAATTTGGACGAACACACTAATGCCCTGTACACACGGGCGTACTTTGTTCAGACATTCCGACAACAAAATCCTAGGATTTTTTCCAACGGATGTTGGCTCAAACTTGTCTTGCATACACACGGTCACACAAAGTTGTCGGAAAATCCGATCGTTCTAAACGCGTTGACGTAAAACACGTAAGTCGGGACTATAAACGGGGCAGTGGCCAATAGCTTTATTCTGAGCATGCGTGGCACTTTGTCCGTCCGATTTCTGTACACAAGATCGGAATTTCCGACAACAGATTTTGTTGTCGGAAAATTTTATATCCTGCTCTCAAACTTTGTTTGTCGGAAAATCCGATGGAAAATGTGTGATGGAGCCTACACACGGTCAGAATTTCCGACAACAAGGTCCTATCACACATTTTCCATTGGAAAATCCGACCGTGTGTACGGGGCATAACACCAGTAAAGTCTATGAGACTCGAAAGTGAAAAATCAAAAGTGCTCATTTTAAAGGCTTATATGCAAGTTATTGTCAATAAAAAGTGTTTGGGGACCTGGGTCCTGCCCCAGGGGACATGTATCAATGCAAAAAAAGTTTTAAAAACAGCCGGTTTTTTAGGAGCAGTGATTTTAATAATGCTTAAAGAGAAACAATAAAAATGAAATATTCCTTTAAATATCATGCCTGGGGGGTGTCTATAGTATGCCTGTAAAGTGGCGCAGTTTTCCCGTGTTTAGAACAGTACCACAGCAAAATTACATTTCTAAAGGAAAAAGAGTAATTTAAAACTGATCATGACTGTAATGAATTGTCAGGTCTCTGCAATATAAATAAAACTCATTTAAAAAAGCGCCATGGTTTCCCCCCCTCAGTCCATTACCAAGCCCTTTGGGTCTGGTATGAATATTAAGGAGAGCCCCTAACCAAATTTTTTTTTTAAATTGTGTGGGGTCCCCCCAAAATCCATACCAGGCCCTTCAGGTCTGGTATGGAAATTAAGTGGAACCCTGTGCCAAATTAAAAAAAAATGACATAGGGGTCCCCCCAAAATCCATAACAGATGTTCGTTGTTCGCCGAACATCCGAACAACCACAGTTCGGCCCGAACTTATGCTCGGGCCGAACCATTCGCCCATCCCTAGTGGGTATAACTAATATTTTTTCTCCTTTAAGGGGGCGTGGCAGAGTGTGTGTCCTATGCATCAATACTTTTGCTAAGACCCCTTTCACACTGGGGCGGTTTGCAGGCGTTATTGCGCTAAAAATAGCGCCTGCAAACCGCCCTTAAACAGCCTCCGCTGTTTGTTCAGTGTGAAAGCCCGAGGACTTTCACACTGAAGCGGTGCGCTGGCAGGAGAAGGAAAAATCTCCTGTCAGCCGCTTCTTTGGAGCGGTGAAGGAGCGGTGTATTCACCGCTCCTAAACCGCTCCTGCCCATTGAAATCAATGGGACAGCGCGGCTATACCGCGGTAATACCGCGGCTATAGCCACGCTATACGAGGGGTTTTAACCCTTTTTCGGCCGCCAGCGGGGGGTTAAAACCGCACCGCTAGCGGCCGAATACCGCGGTAAAACAGCGCTAAATATAGCGCTGTTTTATCGCTGACGCCCCCTACCGCCCCAGTGTGAAAGGGGCCTAATAGGTGTCCCTCATTCCCATCTCAAAAAGTTGGGAGGTTTGTATGAGCAAAGTTATGTATCCCAATACCTACAGGCAGCTGTTTTTGCTTAAAAGGATCTCTTCAGTATCTTCCTCACAGCCACCAGGTACTGCCCTAAGCAGTTGTTTTCCAGTGCTAGAAGGTTAATACTGCTGAAAAAAAGTTGGGCAACCTTCTTCAGCCACTATTTATGTTACTAGTACTAGTTTTACACTACCACAATGCATTTGTGTTCTGTGAATGGGCAAAGGGAAACCTATCATTCAATGACTCCTCCTTCATTCTACTTCACACAATGCAGTGTGGGAAATTAAAGTAGGGGTTATGTAAATGAGAGGGCAGAGGGGGTGGTTGGGCAGTGCAATTTTTCTCAGTAGCAGCTGATGCTGTTAACCTTCACATCACCAGTAGAGACAGCCACTCAAGGCAGTATCTGGCAACTGTGAGACACTGCAGGGAAGAATTTTAGCAGTAGCAGCTGCCTGCAGGTAATAGCATGCACACTAATACCTGTATATGTAACGAATGTGTTTGATGCTGTGAAGAAGAAAAAAGAAACTGTGCAGTATATATATATATATATATATATATATATATATATATAATAAACTGCATCTTTAAAGTGTTTGTAAACCCTTACATATACCAGGTGAAGGGACTAGCTTCAGGGATTAAACATATCCTACATACATTGCAGCTGCTTATCTGCTGCAGACCTCTCTTCTCTACATCAGTTCAAAGCTTAAAATTTACACAGCCTGTCTGAGCTTCAGAAAGCAAGAGGTGGGCATCTGACATCACAAACGCTGCAGAGCTAGGGCACAGAATTCAGTGAAATATGAACCCTGATTGTAGGAAAGGGACACACCTTTCTCCACACAGCACACAGGTAAAATGCACAGCTGAAGTTATCAATTACAGGCTGCGTGCTGGAGCTCCCTCCCCCTCTATCTTATAGAGTTGGGAAAACCTGTCAAAAGTGACTGATGGAGATAAGCAGAGAAAGGAGACAACAGAGAAAAATTACACCCAGTGCTTTGGCTAGAGCCAGCTACACGCAATAGAAGGATGTTCTTTGTTCATCTTTCATGTCAGAGGTGTACAACCACTTTAACCCGCTTCACCGCTACAACCGCTTCACCCAAAAGAGGAAACTCCGCTTGTTCACACCCTCCCCCTCCACTGTCACATTTGGCACTTTTTGGGGGGGAGTGGATACCTGGTTTTGACAGATACCTGCTCCCACTTCCAGGTAAGATAGCCACGGCGATCTACGAGTATGTCCAGCCCCTCCTCCTTCCCCCCACTGCCTTCTGGGACACACAGGAAGAAGATGGCTGGACCATTCACAGAGCGCAGCACAACTTGCGTGTGCACAGTAGGAAACTGGCTGTGAAGCCTGAAGGCTTCATTGCTTGTTTTCCCTTACTGAAGATTCCAGCGCCTGCACCCGAAGCTGATTGAAGAATCAGCTCGGGTGCCGACACTGCTGGATCCTTGGACAGGTAGGTGTCCTTATATTAAATGTCAACAGCTACTGTACTTGTAGCTGCTGACTTTTCTTTTTTTTTTTGGGGGGGGGGGGGGACTGGAGCTCCTCTTTAAGCATTTCCATATTCTTTTGGAAACAGTGAATCAACTTTCAAAAACACTCACTGATTTCTGTAGCCGCAGGCATTGTAAAGCAATTCATCCACAAAGTTTACAGCAGAGATAATAAATTCATTAGAGTAATTCTCTCAGTAGCTCGATGCACCCTGCTGTGCCTTCCACAAGTGACCCCGCAGTCTATTATTCTCTAGTGTTAACACAGAACAGGTGCTTTAAAAGGGGTGAGCAGGATGCACTCTGAGATCTTCAGTGCTTCTGCTGTGAACTTGGTGCATTGTACTGTTTCATAGTTACATAGTTAGTCAGGTTGAAAAAAAACACAAGTCCATCCAGTTCAATCAATAAAAAAAAAAAAAACATACAATCCCATATACACAATACTATACCCACAGTTGAAGGAAGAGGAAGGTGAAAAACCCCAGCAAAGCATGATCCAATTTGCTACAGCAGGGGAAAAATGCCTTCCTGATCAACTTTACCTATAAATGTTAGTACCCAGTTATATTATGTACATTTAGGAAAGAATCCAGGCCTTTTTTAAAGAAATCCACTGAGCCGGTTAGAACCACCTCTGGAGGGATTCTATTCCACATTTTCACAGCTCTTACTGTGAAGAAACTTTTTCATATTTGGAGATTAAATCTTTTTTCCTCTAGACGTAAAGAGTGCCCCCATGTCCTCTGTGACAACCTTAAAGTGAATAACTCAATACCAAGTTCACTATATGGAACCCTTATGTATTTGTACATATTGATCATATCCACCTAATCTCCTCTTCTCAAGAGAGAATACAATCAGTTCCTCTAATCTTTCCCCATAGCTGAGCTCCCCCATACCTCTTATCAGTTTGGTTGACCACTGCGCTTTCTCCAGTTCCCTGATATGCTTTTTGAGAACTGGTGCCCAGAACTGAACTGTATATTCCAAATGAGGTCTTACTAATGAGTTTTACAAAAAATGATAGCTCTCTCTCTTTCTGGAGTCCATACCTCTCTAAATATAAGAAATGACTTTGCTCGCTTTGGAAACCGAAACTTGGCATTGCATGCAATTATTAAGCTTATGATCTACCAAACCCCCCAGATTCTTCTCCACTATGGATTGCCCCAGTTGTACTCCCCCTAGTATGTATGATGTATGCATATTCTTAGCCCCCAAGTGCATAACTTTACATTTATCAACATTGAGCCCGGGTTCACGCCTATGCGAATTAGATGCGGGTTTTTGCCCGCATCTAATTTGCATAGCAGGAGAATGTGACTGGCTCCCTATAAAGCTGGTTCACATATCCCTGTTGCGGCTGCGGAGCGCACTGCACAGAAACGCTGTGCGTCTTTGGCTCAGTTTCAGGGCCGAATTCAGGCATAGAATCGGCTCTGATTCATCCCTGAAACGGGGAACAGGGACGCACAGCGCTCCTTGCCCAATTAAACAGTGCATTGAGGTCGGCTTTTAAGTTGGAGACATCCTGTAAGGACGTTATTCCATTGCATAGCTTGGTGTCATCTGCAAAGACTGAAATTGTACTTTTAATCCTAGACCCAATATCATTTATAAAGATATTACATAGTAAGGATCCCAACACTAAACCTTGGGGTACACCAGTAATAACCTTAGATCATTCAGAGTAAGAATCATTAACCACTACTCTCTGAATATGGTCTTTTAGACAGTTTTCTATCCATTTACAAACTGATCTTTCCAAACCTGTAGACTTTACCTTACACATTAGACGTGTGTGGGGAACTGTGTCAAACACTTTTTTGCAAAATCCAAGTATACTACATCCACAGCCACCCCTCTGTCCAAGGTTTTACTTACCTCCTCATAAAAAGAAACTGGGTTTGTTTGACAACATCTGTCTTTCATGAATCCATTGTGTCTGTTGCTTAAATTTTTTTTTCCAGCAAGAACTCATCTATGTGGTCTTTTATTAAACTCTACAGTATCTTCCCAACTATAGAAGTTAAACTAACAGGTATATAGTTACTTGGTATAGACTTTGATCCCTTTTTAAATATAGGCACCACATTGGCCTTCCGCCAATCCAGTGGCAATATTCCAGTCATTAACTAGTCCCTAAAAATTAGAAACAATGGCTTTGAAATGACAGAGCTCAATTATTTTAGGAACCGTGGGTGAATGCCATCTGGTCCAGATGCTTTATCCAGCTTTATTCTGTCTAAATATTTCTGGACCATATAATTTTTGAGCCATTGTGGGGATGGTATTGTGGGGCAATACCATCCCCATTATGGACTTGAGCTCCCCAATGCTCCTTTGAATACACAGAGCTGTAGAAAGTATTTAACAAATATGCCTTCTCTTTGTCCCCAGTCACCTACTCCAGATTATTTTGTAATGCTGAGACCTGACCTTTTTACTATTAATATATTTGAAGAATTTTTGGGGGTTTGTCCTACTATCTTTTGCAGTCTGTTGTCCGTTTTAAATTTTTGCATCCTTGATTTCCCTTTTACATATTCTGTGATATTTCTTGTAACATTTAAATGATAATATTGTTCCTTCATTTTTATATTTTTAAAAAGCTCTTATCTTATTATTTATAGCTTTTTTAACTTTGGCCGTGAGCCACATAGGTTTTATTTTTAGCCTTTTAAAATTATTGCTTATGGGAATATGCTTTGCAGTGAGTTTGCAAACAGTGTTCATCGATACCAATGTTTCCTCCCAGTCTAAGTCTTGGAAAGCAGCCCTCATCCTTGGAAAATTTGCTCTCTTAGAAGTAAGTGTTTTTATATTTTCTGTATGTGTTTGTTGCTTACAGCCAACATTAAATGAAATCATGTTATGGTCACTGCTACCCAGATGTTCTTTTATATGAATATTGGCATAAAGCTTTACATGGTTTGAGATTATCAGGTCCAGCAGAGCATCATTCTAGTCGGGGCCTCAATAAACGGAACCATTTTTTCGTTAGAACTTTAAGTTCAATAAGTTCTGTTCACCACACCAAGGTTGCAATGCAGTGGTTTGTGTCACAACCCGCTATGCTGAAAAAAGGATGGTTTGCAATGCAAAAAAAGATGGTCCAATGCCTAATGCAAATGGTGGGAACGGGCCCTTAAAAGTAAATTACTGCTTGTTAATAATATGTGAATATGTGAATGTTCATAGCCTGGTCAAAGGTTTGCTTTAATCCTAATTTAAATTACGGGCCTGTGAGGTCTAAGGGCTATTTTGAGAGAGGACTAAAGACAAAAGCAGAAAAGGAGGGATAAGACTATAATAGTACACCAGTCATTGAAATACAAATGAAATATCTTCACAAGATGAAGAAACACAAAAAAGGTGGCAATTTTTAAAAAATTCTACATGGTATATATTATGAGTAAAGGAGTAAGAAATACAATTACTTGATGAAATTCTTCTTTAATGTTTCAGTGGCAACAGTTATGAAATCCAGTAATCTGGCTTACTTTGCCCCTCATGCACAGTAAAAGGAAGTAGGGAAACAATATGGGAGAACTTTACTTTTTTCACACTAGGACTCTTGCCAATCCCTGTAATAAATATGCCTGAATAAGACCCACGCAGGAGGGAATTTCCTGCCTCTCATTTGTTTGCTTTCATAGAAGATACTTCTCTTAAATTCCTCCTGGCGTTCATGTTCTTTAATGTTTACTGAGAACACATAACCAAGTTATTGCATCATGATCAAGAAAACACAACATTTACTACTGATTATTGTTCAGCTGCCAAGTGAAACCGCAAACACTACACCGTGGGGATTGCTACAAATTTGCTCCTTTTCAAGCAGCTGCATCAAAATTGCTTCCATTTTGGGGGCCCATAAACAAAAGACAAAGAGCTCTTCTGTGGTTTCCTCTGTTCCACACCACTGATGATCACAATAGCATTAAAATAATAAAAAAAAACTTGCTTACCATCCTAATTATAGTTATTAAAGGAGTGCTGAAGCATATAAATGTTAAACAAATATGTTACACATTGTCTGTAATTAGCAACCCCCAAATTCTGTATATAGTGAGGTGACATGCACAGACTCTGTTGAGTAAAGGAGGTAACCTGGTCTTGAATGCACAGTGTACTCTAATGGAGTAATTTAAAGTTGTTTCTTGGACACAGGAAGAGCAACGGAGCTTCATATCCTAGTATATGTTTGAACATGTGTTAGGGACCTTAGGTTGTAAGCTCCTTGAGGGTAGGGACTGATGTGACTGTACAATGTATATGTAAAGTGCTGCGTAAATTGACAGAGCTATATAAGTACCTGAAATAAATAAATAAAATAAATAAATATATGGGTATTATGTACTGTATATAGTTGCATGTTACACATTGCCTATAATTATCTCCCCTCTTACATCTGGTGATAAGGACAACCTTTGCCTAATGCAGGATATAGCCCTAGCCTTTTTTTGGGCAATGTCACCTTGACACAGAGACAATTTAAAAAAAAATTAATTTGAACAAGGAGGTGAGTTAGAGATTCTGCTGGGCTAAATGAAAGCACATATGCAAGTGAGAAGAACGATGCAAGAGCTGGGGAGCAGAGCCAGGATTGGCTTTGGAGGACTCTATTGGATGTGTGTAAGTGGCATTTAGAGCATTTTGACCCCTGTAAAGCATATAACTGGAGACCTGGTTTGTGAATGGAGGAAATGTTCCTTCAATTTAGAAAAAGGACACTGGATGTTGGGTAGAAGAAAAGTTCTGAAGTGCCAATCAAAGAGAAAAGACCTGATCTCTGAATCTGTGAACTAAGTCTTACCAACAAGAGTCTTTCTTTGTTATTGGAACCTCAATGTTATTCTGTTGTTCTACATTCAAGTTTGTTCCTATTATCTGGATCATTATGTCATTATTATAATTTTAGTTAAGCAAGAGCAATCATGTGTTCTTTGTATCCAGACTCATTATTAAAAGAACTTGTGTGCAGGAGATAAAGTATTGCACAGATAATGGAGGTTGGGTCAGATGGTCAGCTGACATGGCAGGGGTGATTACCCAGAAATATATAAGAGGAAAGACCTCCTGTGTTCCCAAGTGTACTGAATTCAGTGACTGATACTCTTCAACTTCTATTATTGCCCTCCAGACTGACCTTCTGAGCTAAAAGGAAAGTTTAAGCTGGGATAGGTCTGTTAAGATGCAGTGTATCAGACCAGCTAAGCTGCAGGCTGACATTTATAACCTGATGTTCCCAGACTTTCTATCCACACACTAGGGCAGCAGACCTGCTAAAAAATAAATACATCAGTGGTAGTTGAAACTCTCATGCAATAATAAGGACTTTGAAAATTAAATTTTCACAAGGAGTGTGCAACACTGTACTGTTTCTGAACTAGCTATTTGGCACCAAGCAGCTAAAGTATCATAAGTTAAATGCAGTGCTGGATTTATAAGGGGGCAAAAGGGGAAATTGCTCTTGACCCCCCTGCCAGAAAGGGCCCCAGACTTTCTTTTTTTAAAAATTAAGCTTATTTAAGGAAATCGTCCAGTTTTCTTGCCAAATTCCCATCATGTCTCACTCAATCTAAACAAAGTTAAAGTTACTTAAAGATTTTGCAGATTCTAAGTGCAGGAAGAAAAATTTTTTGCAGTGTGATGCAAAACTGTGATCTATGACTTTCCAGTTCTAATCACTTGTGTAATGTGTATTCTTATAGACAATAAAATTGAGGGAAAAAAAATTTAGACAAGTGTCTTTTTCAGAACCTAACATATACAGCAGTGATGGCTAAACTTGGCACCCCAGATGTTTTGGAACTACATTTACCATGATGCTCAATTACACTGCAGAGTACATGAGCATCGTGGGAAGTGTAGTTGCAAAACATCTGGGGTGCCAAGGTTCGCCATCACTGATATACAGTATATATATATATTTTTTAGAACAAATGTGACTTATCATTCATTTCAGTTCGCTTTTGTATTTGTCATATAATTTAATTTCTATGTTGAGGTGCCCCTGAACTTGACGTGCCCCAGGCCCCCCAAGGTCTAAATACGGCACTGGTTAAAGGGTATGCCAATAAGGCATTGTCTGTCAGTTTCTGGTACTTGGAAGCCTGGAGGCAATAATTGGAATATAAGTCTCATTATTGTGAAATCCCATGTCTGTTGTGACGTTTCTGGGAAAGGTTACATTTATATCTCTGGTGAGTTGGCATACACTTTACCAAGCTGGCACTACAAAGCTTGGTACAATGTTTCTCATTTAGGGGATAATGAGGTTCGCCACATGTATCATTCACTGCGTTACTAGATAGAAAGTCAGTTTTGCATCGCAAAGTCTTTCTCCTCACAATAACCTTATACGTATTATTTTCAGCTCTCTTAACCAACATAAACATAAGTTGTATTTTTACGACTTGGGTTAACATTTTTTTACTGGCACTTTAAAGTGGGTCTAAAGTTAAATCTTAACCTTAGGTACACTACTTAATAAGCCTGCCCCATTAAATCCAAATGCCAAAAATTCTTTATTAAATTAGAAGAAATGTTAAGAAATCACATACACTCAATTATGATGAATTACAATGATCAGCCATCTGCTAGTGCAGTGTTTCTCAACTCCAGTCCTCAAGGCGCCCCAACAGGTAATGTTTTCAGGATTTCCCTCAGATAAAACGGCTGTGGTAATTACTAAGGCAGTGAAACTGATCAAATCACCTGTGCAAAATAATGGAGATCCTGTAAACATGACCTGTTGGGGGCGCCTTGAGGACTACAGTTGAGAAACACTGTGCTAGTGCATCCAGACCAGAAAAGCCTGTTGACTCTCCACTGCAGAGCAGGACCAGGAAACCCTTTGGATGGCCACCTGTACTGCTAACTGCAGGCCACGCTGATATACGAGGCAATTACTACAAGAGAACTGTAACAGTGTTTACATTCATAGTATCATAGTAGGTAAGGTCGAATAAAGACAATAGTCTATCCAGTTCAACCTGTGTAGGTGCACGCGTGTCAGTGTCTTTAATTATTTCCCATATCCCTGTATGTCATGTTGCTTAAGATGCACATCTAATGCCGTGTACACACGGGTGGACTTTCTGACCGGACTGCTCCAACGGACCGAATCTGGCGGACAATCCGACCGTGTGTGGTCTGCATCAGACTTCCGACGGACCGTTTCGGTCGGAAATCCAACGGACTTTAGATTTGAAGCCTGCTTCAAATCTTTACGTCGTAACTCCGCCGGACTCAGTTCCGAACTTTCCCGTTCTAATCACTTGTGTAATTAGTATTCTTATAGACAATAAAATTGAGGAAAAAAAATTTAGAGAAGTGTCTTTTTCAGAACCTAACATATAAAGCAGTGATGGCTAAGCTTGGCACCCCAGATGTTTTGGAACTACATTTCCCATGATGCTCAACTACACTGCAGAGTACATGAGTGGGAAGTGTAGTTGTAAAACATCTGGGGTGCCAAGGTTCGCTATCACTGATATACAGTATATTTATATTTTTTTAGAACAAATGTGACTTATCATTCATTTCAGTTCACTTTTGTATTTGTCATATAATTTAATTTCTATGTTGAGGTGCCCCTAAACTTGACGTGCTCCGGGCCCCCAAGGTCTAAATACAGCACTGGTTAAAGGGTATGTCAATAAGGCATTGTCTGTCAGTTTCTGGTACTTGGAAGCCTGGAGGCAATAATTGGAATACAAGTCTCATGATTGTGAAATCCCATGTCTGTTGTGACGTTTCTGGGAAAGGTTACATTTATATCTCTGGTGAGTTGGCATACACTTTACCAAACTGGCACTACAAAGCTGTCTGAATTACAATAATCAGCCATCTGCTAGTGCATCCAGACCAGAAAAGCCTGTTGACTCTCCACTGCAGAGCAGGACCAGGAAACCCTTTGGATGGCCACCTGTACTGCTAACTGCAGGCCACGCTGATGTAACAGGCAATTACTACAAGAGAACTGTAACAGTGTTTACATTCATAGTATCATAGTAGGTAAGGTCGAATAAAGACAATAGTCTATCCAGTTCAACCTGTTCTAGGTGCACGCGTGTCAGTGTCTTTAATTATTTCACATATCCCTGTATGTCATGTTCCTTAAGATGCACATCTAATGCCGTGTACACACGGACGGACTTTCTGACCGGACTGGTCCGACTGACCGAATCTGTTGGACAATCCGACCGTGTGTGGTCTGCATCGGACTTCCGACGGACCGTTTCGGTCGGAAATCTGACACACTTTAGATTTGAAGCCTGCTTTAAATCTTTACGTCGTAACTCCGCTGGACTCAGTGCCTAACGGAAAGCCTGTTCTTCTGTATGCTGGTCCGATGGACCAGATGCGACGCAAGGGCAGGGTACTGCATCTCGCGCTCGCTGCAATAGCAAAAAACTAATTTTCCTATTGCGGCGAGCACGAGGGGGAGGCGACTATGTCCCTTAGGTCTGGTATGGATTTTAAGGGGAACCCCCTATGCCGAGAAAACGGTGTGGGTTCCCCCAAAATCCATACCAGACCCCTATCCGAGCATGCAGCCCGGCTGGTCAGGAAAGGGGGTGGGACGAGTGAGCGCCCCCCCTCCTGAACCGTACCAGGCCGAATGCCCTCAACATGGGGGGGTGCTTTGGGGGAGGGGAGGCACCGTGCAGGCCCCCCCACTCCAAAGCACCTTGTCCCCATGTTGATGAGGACAAGGGCCTCTTCCCGACAACCCTGGCCGTTGGTTGTCAGGGTCTGCGGGCGGGGGGCTTATCAGAATCCAGGAGCCCCCTTTCATAAGGGGGCCCCCATATCCCAGCCACCCACCCTATGTGAATGAGTATGGGGTACATCGTACCCCTACCCATTCACCTAGGGGAAAAGTGTCAATAAAAAAACACACTAGACAGGTTTTTAAAGTAATTTATTAGACAACTCTGGGGGTCTTCTTCCGACTTCGGAGGTCTCTCTGGCCTCTTCTCCCAATGTCCGGTTCTTCTCCACTCTCTCCAGCGTCTTCTCTCCATGTTCGGTTCTTCTCCTGGTGTTCGGCCTCTTCTCCCGCTCTCCGGTTCTTCTGCCGGGCTCCTCCGCTATCTTCTGCTCTTTTGCCGCTCTTTTGCTAGTGGTGGCCCAGTCTTCTTCGTTGTCTTCTCCTCTCTTCTCTTCTTCCGATGTTGACATGACGCTCTCTCCCGCTGTAATGCTGTGTGGAGCGCTCCGCAATGACTTATATAGGCGGTGACCCTGCCCCCTTATGACGTCACAGTCCCGGGGCATGCTGGGACTGTGAGGTCATAAGGGGGCTTGGTCACCGGGTGATGTTGTCCACGCCCCCTTATGACGTCACAGTCCCAGCATGCCCAGGGACTGTGACGTTATAAGGGGGCGGGGTCACCCCCTATATAAGTCATCGCACACTGCTCACACACCATTACAGCGGGAGAGAGCGTTGTGTCAACATCGGAAGAAGAGAAGAGGGAAGAAGACGATGCAAAAGTCCAAGCCACCACTAGCAAAAGAGCGGCTAAAGAGCAGAAGATAGCGGAGGGCCGAACACCGGGAGAAGAAACAAACATCGGGAAAAGAGGCCGGAGAGAGCGGAGAAGAACCGGACATTGGGAGAGGACCCCCTGGAGCTGTCGAATAAATTACTTTAAAAACCTGTCTAGTGTGTGTTTTTTATTGACACTTTTTCCCTAGGTGAATGGGTAGGGGTACGATGTACCCCACATTCATTCACATAGGGTGGGGGGCCGGGATCTGGAGGCCCCTTTATTAAAGGGGGCTCCCGGATTCCGATAAGCCCCCCACCCGCAGACCCCGACAACCAACTGCCTCATAATTGAGGTCCTCCAGTCCCCTTATTAGTTTTGTTACCCTTCTTTGGAATCTGTAAAGTTCCAGCACATCCCTTTTGAGGACTGGTGACCAGAACTGGATAGAATAATCCAGATGTGGTCTAACCAATGTTTTATAAAGTGGTAGGATTATTGTTCTATCTCTGGAATATATCTTTGCATGCTAATATTCTGCTGGCCTTGGTAGCTGCAGCTTGACATTGCATGCTATTGCTAAATCTGTCATCTACTAGGACCTAGGATCTTTCTCCATCCTTGATTCCCTTATTGGTTCTCCCCCTAGTGAGTAGTTTGCATTTATGTTTTTTTGCCCCCAAGTGCATTACTTTACATTTCTCCACATTAAACCTAATTTGCTATGTAGTTGCCCACTCCATTATTTTGTTCAGGTCTTTCTGTTAAATTTCTATATCTTTAGGAGAAGTTATTGCCCGGCTCAATTTTGTGTCATCCGCAAAAACTGAGATTGAGCTATTTATTCCGTCCTCTCTATATCATTTATTAATGAATTAAATAGAATTGGTCCCAAGACAGAACCACTTACCACTCCAGACCAGTCTGAGTACACATTATTTATCACTACCCTTTGGACACGCCCCTGTAACCAGTTATTAACACAAGAACAAATCTAATGGTCCACGCCTGTAGACCTCAGCCTGTAGATTAAGCACTTATGGGGGACTGTATTGAATGCCTTTGCAAAATCCAGGTAGACTAAATGCACAGGCCTTCCCCTGTCTAGATGGCAGCTTACTTCCTCATAGCATGCTAACAGATTGGTCTGGCAAGAACGACCTTTCATAAACCCATGCTGATGACTACTTAAGATATTGAACTGTTTAAGACTCTAATGCCTCCTACACACGATCGAACTTTCCGACAACAAAACCGTGGAATTTTGTCCAAAGGGTGTTGGCTCAGACTTGTCTTGCATACACACGGTCACACAAATGTTGGCCAACAATTACGAATGTAGCAACGTACTAGACGTACTACGTGGTTTTTCAGCTCTTTAGCGCCACCCTTTGGACTCCTTCTGCTAATTTCTTGTTAGTAGAAGTTTGGTGAGTGTTAATTCGCGTTTTTCATTTAGCGCTTTTCAGTTAGTTTCTGAACGGCCGTTCGTCAACCAGACATGTTGCGGAATCAGAGGAGATAACGTGTCATTTATTATTGGCCTTGGAGTTATTGCTTTGACATTATTTTTTTGGTTGAATAGTGATTTGATTTGGTATATTTTCTATATTTTTGGAGGCAAAAAATGCATTTTTTGGTTAAGTTATATTGGCAGATAGCATGTCTAATTTTTTGCACAATAAAAAAATTGTGGAGGTTAATACTTGGCTATGTGTTTTACTTCAAATGACAGTTTGGGAGTAGGCAGTTACATTTAAAAATATACTAAATTTGCTGGCGGAAAGTCCGACAACAATTGTTTGATGGAGCATACACACGGTTGGATTTTCCGCCAACAGCCTGACATCCAACATTTCCCGTCGGAAAATCCAATCGTGTGTACGAGGCTTTAGTCTCTGTATTGTGCTGCCTGCCACTTAGCACCATCTTTACAAAGTATTACTGGCAGCTTCTAATATTTCAACAGTAGCATTTTCCATTTATCTGTGTTTCCCTGCATACTTTTTTCCATTTTGTTATATTTTGTCAATTTCTGATGCATTCCTTCAGGAAACTGACAGTTTAGCTATCCACATTTGGTCATTTATCATTACACAACAATTGGTGCCTATGAGCAGGATCAGCCACTTCAAATAATGGTGATGGGAGTATGAAAAGGAGACAAACAACATATTACAACTTCTGTAGCAAGCATACACATGAAAGACAAAAACAGAACATTCCGTAGCTCAACTCACCAACCAGTCTGCCAACCGACCAAATTAACCTGTCCAACAGTCTGCGTTAAAAACAGGGGTTTAGTTAGCACACATTTGCAAATGCATGCATAAGCTGCAAGGCCTCTTCACGGCACCCTGTCTGGATTTCTGCTGCAACAGCTACCCAAGCATGCAGGGCCAGACCAGGCCTCGTATTACTGGATTATAGGATTGCAGGGCCTGATCCAATTATATGGGATTCCACCCAGGCAGAAAGCTTGAGAGCCTGAGGTGAGGAGGTTAATAGAAAATGACTCCTGAGATAAGATAGTTAGCCACCTATAAGCAGTGTACTGCCAGGAAATAATGTTAGGAGATAGCAGGGCTTGCTTTTTTGGTAGAAAGCAGAGAGTCCCTCCCAAAATATATACTGAAAGTGTAAAGTGTGATTCAAGAAGGATGCTAGTGAGAACCTGCCCAAGTTCATGAGTGACAGCTGTCTTAAACGTCGGAGGTTTGATGGTGTCTACTATCTGCTCTTCCACCATTATCTCCAAGATCCTCAGGAGAAGCTATAGACTCTAATGATACCACACAGCCTGATGATCACCCAGCTCAGGTCCTTGTTCCCGCTGTGAGGCCCTCTATCCAACTGTCTACAGGCATACCTAAACTTGAAAAATGACTGATCTCGTGTTCTTGAAGATGGGGCTAAAATTCATTAGTCCCTGAGGTGGTCCCAGAGTACTAACATCGAGAAATTCACAGAGTGCACAAGGAGACTTTGCATGGTATGTGAACTTGACTGGGACTTCCTGGGACTGCAAGTTCAAGTGGGGTGGAGTATAGTGTGCCCCTTTACTTGCCTTCCTCAGTGACGAGTGCAGGCTTATTTAACTCCATTCCCCACAATCCCTTAGGCTCCCATGTTCCTCTGAGCTCCCATCATTCCCCAGTCTTCTGGACATGCCCAGGGAATATAAATTCAAGGAAAAAGAGAGAAAAAAGAGAGCGCACCAGCCTAGTGCATTATCCTTGGCAAGTTTATTAGATTAAAAACAAGATAAAAGCTACTCACAAAAGTCGCAGGTAAAATTGCATATCAAACGCACAGAGGCAATAGTTCCAGTGGTAGGCAGCTGTCCAGGTCCCAGGAGGGGGGCACACGGACCGCCGCTGGCTTACGCGTTTCAAAGGTTTGACCTTCTTCCTCAGAGCCTTAGTGGTGGCAGTCTCCTATATAAATTCAAGCTCTTTCCCCCCTCCTGGGCTTAGAAGAGCCACACCTGATGGGACAGCAGTGACTGGGCATGTGAGCTGTCTCCAGGCACTGGGATTTCCAATGTTGTGCCCGGTATGTGTGCCACCGGTGAGAAGAAAAGCATGCAGCTCTTGCAAGTCCCAATTACTGTAGAGCACCTTAAACCAGCAGTATCTGGACTGCAGAGTTTCCAGTGGGGTGGGCCTGTGCATACAAGACCAGAGTGTCCCTACTACTGCATCCAGATCAGAGTTGACTGTGGCCTTAACACTGCAGAGCAGGACTAGGAAATCTTTGGAAAGCACCTGTACTGCCAGCTGCAGGCCACCCTCTTGCTAACCTGTATTGTACTGCCACCTAGCACCCTCTTTAGGAACTACTCCTGACAGCTTCTATGATTCCACCATATAATTTTTTTTTTTATCTGTGGTCTATATTTCTTACATACGTCTTTACCATTTTGTTATTTTTTTTCAATACGCAATGTATTCTCTCAGTAAACTCTGTTTACATACCCTTCTTCTGGTCTTTGGCTGCTCTACTATTATGCAACAAGTGTACTTGAATAACACCTAACATAGAGTAGTGAGCCATAAATTTAGTCAAAATAACATCTAAGGACATTTAGGAAGGTCTGTAAAGCATGAGGATACGTTTGCGGGTTCAGCCTCTTCTATTTTGTACTTGTGTGCAAATCTTTACACCTATTTCATTTTTAGGCAAAGTAGGCATTTACTGGTTTCATAAACTAAAGGAAACCCCAATCTGATGCAGTGGTATGTTTTACAGTGTGGACTACCATCCATGTGTTTTGTATTTTTCAAATTTCAAGAGTTTTTTCAAGGTGTAGTCCTGGGAGACATGGCTGCTTACAATGAAAATGATTTTTGCTGGGAACCAGTTAGGGTTGCAGTGCACAAAGGAGCTAGTCAGAGATGATCACTCAGATATGTGCTTTGCTTTATGCACTAAGCAATCAAAGAAAACAGAATGAATATTCACAAGGTAGCACAAACTTCCAGCAAGAAAAAGACGTTGCTTATATAGGAAGGATATAGGATATTACACATCCCCTCTTCAGATTGCTATGAAAGCAGCTAGTGTGTTGTAGCATTAATATTTTAGGATGAAGAGGTCTCAGTAATTATAGGAGCCTATTAAAATCTTAAACATAAGCACAATGTGACAGAATTGATGACCTGGCCAATCACTAATACTTATCATTAGAATTGAGATGACCAATGCATATACATGCTACATAAAAGCAATCACTGACAACTATTTTTTCATAAAAATTTGACATAAGGTTCAGAAATAAAATATAACAATTGCCATAAGGGCTCTATATTCCAACATACAATAAATAATAAAATTAAACATATACAATTAGGACATGATAAATGGGGGATTTATAACATTTCATATCCTGGAGGAAATATTCCTTTGAGATTAAGATAAGTTGATTTGCTTACCTGTGGTTTTTAGTCAAATTAAATTTTGACCTTTGCAAGTGCTTTGACATTTTTTACAAACAGTGATTATGTGGGCCATTGAAAGCATTAATAGTTGAAAATCATAGCCTGTTTTCACATTACACAGAAGTATGACTGCAAGCTTCTGTAATCTGGCTAGTCATTAGTTACTGCTCAGCCTTCTGTCTCCAGCCCGGAAATTAGTCTGGGAGGACTTCAGATAGCTGAACAACTAGTCAGGATTTATCATACAGTTACACAGAAGAGGCCTTCTGAAGGGGAATTACATGTGTTCAAAATTAGGAGAAATGCCTATGTTAAATAGCTGTAGATTACACAATTTCACAATCCAGGAGAGAAGTTGAGAACAGAGCTATGCTAAGTAGAAATTGATGGGAAATGGAAGAACTTTTATGTGAAAAACTGCTTGATTAAAAAAGATAATGTACACTGTGTTACGAAGGACCTTTTCTGAGGCAGTTTTGGAATGGGGTATGAGCAGAAGACTGGGAAATACATTTATTATTAAAGACAAACAGTGAACTTCAATATAAACACAGTTACTGTAATAAATATTTTCATATTAAACAGTATATAATCCTATATGCTTATAAAATATTGGAGGGCCATGGCTAAGCCTCATCCAGTTTTAGGCCATTCTTTGTTCACTCTCCCCATTGACTTAACAGGTGAACACCCTTCACTTTTTCCCATTGTCTCTTTTGCCCACACTATTCCTTTCAGTTTACCAGTTGCAGAGCTTCTTTGAGCCCAGCAAAGCTTTAATTACAAGCAAGTTTGCATGACTGAGATTAGAAACAAACTTAGACATACTGTATCATTAGGGCTACAGCCAGGATCACTAGCAAAAAAAATTGCGAGGGTTGGTTAGCATTGAACTAGGGTCACCAACATGCCTGCTGTAAAATAACGTTATCATAGCTCATCTAAAAAGTAGCTCTCAGAAAAAGAACAACATATGGGCATAGGACAAGAGTAACACACTTTGTAGAAATAAGTGATTTGAAGCAAAGGCTAGTGGGTAGTATTTTTTCACAGATGTGGTACTTTGGGGGAGCACTTGAAGGCAATGCCTGCCATGATAAATTATGGACCCCCTCTTTTTGCTTTCTCTTCTTATAGCTTTTTGTATTATACCCCAAAATATTGGTCTGAAACCTACTTTGTCTTTGGGAGCGTATTGAAAGCAGGCAAATAGCTCTAGCTTATGTTACTGCAGTTCCCTAAACTATTTGTTCCATCAATGCCTGCAGCCAATTACCATATGGCATAGGCATTCTCTTGTGGATGGAAACATGAACAACAACAGTATTACCAATATACATTGTAGATTTGGACTCTTTGGGGTTGATTTATCAAAAGCAATTAGACTGCACACTTTGCAAGGGATTTTCCACAGTGTTTAAAGAATAAGGTGAAGCTCTGATGATAGCAAAATGCAGTTTTTTGTTTTTTTTATCCTTCTTGCACTTGATTGTGTATTCTTTGTAAAATTTTATTTTACCACATTCACTAATTTCTGGGGAAAATACCCTTGCAAAGTGTAACTTCACTTGCAAACTAAACAGTTTTCAGAACTCAAACATCTTTCCTGTGAAGCGGCTTTTATACAGGAAACTCATCTAACACATACTACCAACGCCAAACTTAATTCCTTCTACTATCAAGTGTGGTACTATAGCTTATCTGACACCAACAAAGCCAAAGGTGTCACCATAGGTTTCATAGAAATGTCTCTTTTCAACTTTTTAAAAGGTTCCACATGAAACATGTTCTGTACCCTAGATACCATATAAGCTCCTATTCAGAATCAGAATAATTTTATCTCCCAAACCATGTCAGCTGGATTCTCCCATAGCCCTATTGTGTTGATGGGGGATTTTAATATAGCCATAGATCCTACCCAAGATAAATCCACAGTATTTTCCTCTATTCCGCATTATCGCCTTGTGTTTCTCTGTAGTTGTCTCCACAATAGTCAATTAATGGATGTATGGAGGAAGCTAAAGATGTTGACCATCATTTAGACCTATTACGAAAGGAATCAATAGAGGCCACTACCTACCATTTCAGACCACTCACTATAACAGCTCAACTTCACATTCTTTCTCTTCCTCTTTGACTATTAATCTTAAGCCCATCTTTCTTCACTGCCCAAAGAAACACTACAGTTCCTAGAACCTAATATCACCGAACTTAAATCCACGCTAAAATCGATGGCTAAAGTTAAAACCCCTGGCCCTGACTGCTTTACTGTCACCTACTACTGTGCATTTTAAGACACTCTAATACCACATCTCAAAGTATATGCAAACTCTCTAATGGTGAGGACTTCAGACCTAAAACCCTTCATGCCCTCATTACCATCCTTCCCATACCTGGGAAAGATCCCACCACTTGTTTCAGTTACAGGCTGATCTCATTACTGAATCTTGATACAAAATTATGCTCTAAAATATTTGCCAATACATTGCTCCCCTTTCTCCCTAGATGGGTATTGCCTGAACAAACCGGCTTCATACCAGGCAGGGAGGCACAAGATAATGCTCTTCACACCCTCTCCTCTTCTGCCCAAATGCACATTTTTGGTATTCTAAACGATCCCTTTAACTTACACAATGGGACCCAACAAGGCTGACTCCTTTCCCCAATTTTGTTTTCCCTCTCACTTGAAACATTCCGTTTCACCATCCACCATAACTCGAACATACATGGCATTCGAGTGAAGAGATTTATAACACAAGTATGCAGCATATGCAGAAGATATTTTAATTTACATCCAACATCCCTTAATCACCCTCCCTAATTTGATGTTGTCCTTCACCTCCTTTGAGGGAACGTTCAAATCTAAAACTTAATCTAAATAAATCTGAGACCCTTGGGGGGCGTGGTCAAGATGGCGACCTAGCAGGACGTCTGGGACAAGAGCTCCGCTCCTGATCGGCCTAATTATCCGTCCTCAAGGGATACAGAGACACCCTGTTGATCCCCCTGAGCTGCGGCTGACCCTGAGCTTCCCGGAGAGGTAATCTGGGTCAAAACACCGGCGGCGTCGGACAAGTTAAATCCGTCGCCAGGGAGACCGCGTGGAGTGTCCTGCTGTGCGGGGGGAGGAGGGGGGATCGGCGCTGCATGAGTCTCACGCTCCGGTCCCCTGCCGCCTAGATATAGAGGGCTCCCTCTCCTCTACCTTTACTAGCCTTACCCCACTGAAAGGGGGATTTGCTGCAAGCCTGTAGGAGAAACTACTGGGGACATATAAACAGCGGCTCCCTGCCTTACTAACTCACCCAGCGCCAGGCAGACACAAGTGGAGATTCCTGGGGAGGAGTGTGAGACAGGAACTGTAGGCTCTGTGGCAGCTGTGCTCTGATCCCATACAATAAAACCACATACTGATCTACCTGATAGACTGAAGTGATCATCAGCCTCTTAAAGACACATAGTCGCCCTTTTCACCCCACTGTGCAGTAACTCACTACGGGAACTAATCTGGGGCACAAAGACAGTGACATCCGGTACTGTAAAAACCGCCGCGGAGATATCCATACGTGGAACACCCTGCTGTGAGGCGGGGGGCGGGGGCTCGGGACTGTGCGGATAACTTACTCTAATCCCCCAAAGTGCATAGCTACAATCTCCTGGCTGAAAGGCTGATTATTAAACTGGGTATGCGTAAGGGGACCTCCGGTGCACAGAGGAAACGGCAGTCGGCCCAAAAAACTCCGCCGGCTAGAGACACACGTGCAGCGGTGCGACTCAACAATAGCATCCCAAACGGAGCACACAGAAACATCTGCAGAAACGTCTCAGCTGGCCACAGACCAATTTTAAGCACTAATGCAAGCGATAACAGGCTGCCAAGCTACCCTCACCACGAAAATAGAACAGATGCAATCCGAAATGGGCCTCATCACAGTGATCACAGTGCCTCAATACGTACACTGCAAGTAAAGATGAAAACCCTGGAATCCCGCGCTGAAGACCAGGAAAACAGAAATTGCAGGAACAATCTGCGACTGGTGGGACTTCCGGAAGGAGTGGAGGGAAGAGATCCAGAGGCTTATGCGGAACATCTGCTCCGCACTCTTCTCCCACAGGCTCCGTTCTCTACCCATTTTGCAGTGGAGCGCACTCACAGGATGCCACCGGTCCGAGGTCCGCCAGGAGCACCGCCACGAACCTTCATATTCCGCATGCTAAACTTCAGAGACCGTGACTTAATTCTTAGAGAGGCCAGGAAAGTTGGGGAACTGAGATCCGAAAACGCGAAGATCATGCTGTTCCCTGATTACTCGGTCGAAACGCAAAGACAGCGTAGGACATTTGACCAAGTCAAAGCTCAGTTGCGCACCAGGGGGCTCAAGTACAACATGCTATTCCCAGCGCGGCTTAGAGTGGTGGACGGTGAGACTACAAAATTCTTCACCTCCCCAGAGGAGGCGTCCAGATGGCTTGAGTCTTTGCCACGCAGTCATTAATATGTAAATGCGAGACCACCAAGAATAATCCGTTAACTTACCAGAGATGGTTGGCGGTAAGATAAGCGGCTCTTTATTTTTTATTTTTTTTATTTTTAATTTTTTTTGCATGCCACGCTCTCTTTAAATCTGATAGACCACAGGAAGTAGTGCATTTGTTTTTTGTTGGGGACAAGATCAAGGAATGCAGACCGGACGCACTGTCTGGTGTTGATATGTGTGGAGATCAATATTCTGATGAATGGATTTGTACTTGGGGTCAGGAGGGGTCGGCCACCTTTGACTTCCCTGTGGTATTTGATTTTTGTCGTTGGTCTCCCCCCCCCCAATCCGTGGCTCCCCCCCCTGAACGATGGATATGCTAGAATCCCTGCTCTGTGGTGGGTGGGGGGCGAATGCTGCTTCTCCGGGCCTTTTACTCCC
Source organism: Lithobates clamitans (assembly GCA_037952925.1). Taxonomy (NCBI): domain Eukaryota; kingdom Metazoa; phylum Chordata; class Amphibia; order Anura; family Ranidae; genus Lithobates; species Lithobates clamitans. The sequence continues at coordinate 1,927,980 of JBBGZY010000675.1, forward strand.
GGAGATATGTGATTGCACATGACACTTGTATATTCACCAGAACTGTGATCCGTCTGTGGACTTGCCGATCGGATAGAGGAGTAGGGGGGTGCAGAGTCTTGCCCCCTGGTTCGGTCTTAATTGAGAAGTATAATTATCTGTTATGTGCCAATTAACCTTCTTTATTTTCTACAGGTTGAGCGAATAGCTTGTGTAACTAAGTTTGTACCCTTAGAGTGATCTAAGTGTGAATGGTAGGGTAAATGCTGAAGGGTTTCTCTGTTCCCTTGCCAAGTATTTTTCTTTTTTATCTGCAATGGCCTACAGGTAATGCGCGTAGTGGAGTCCCTGCGCTCCATTAGGTCCTGGGTGTGTCGATTGCTACACACTGCCCCATAGGAGTTTTCTCCTACATTTAAGTTGGTTTATGGTTGTTATGGGTACTCAAACACCCCAAGGTTCAATTAAAGGGGTGTGGGGTGGGAAGGGAGGGAAGTTTGTTTTTTTTTGTTTGTTTAGTTTTACTTCTGTTCTTGGTTTTCTTATACCTGCATGCTTGACTGCATTTCAATACAAATGGTCCTATAACACCAGAGGAATAAGTTGCGCTAGAAAGTCTCCTGTCCTATTACCTTCCTGGGGGATTCTTGCTCGCCCACTGAGGGGGGAGGGGTGGGGTGGGGGGAGCCCTCCCGTAATCCCCGAGATATGTGGTTCCCCGTTGAATTTATCTGTCTTCCCGGGATATGGCTCCATTGAAGATCCTGTCCTGGAATGTCAGAGGTCTTAACCATAAAATCAAGCGCTCTCTGGTTTTTGATTACCTTAGAAAATATACCCCACAAATTTGCATCCTTCAGGAGACACACTTGGTAGGGGGTACGGTATTGGGACTGAAGAGGCCATGGGTGGGACATCATTACCATGCTACCCACACTAGCTACGCCAGGGGGGTTAGTATCTTGGTCCATAGATCTCTTAATTTTGAACCCCTAGATGTACTTATAGATCCAGAAGGCAGATATGTGCTGTTACATGCTGTCGTCGACACAATAGCCGTTGTGGTGGTGGGTGTCTATCTGCCGCCTCCGGCTAATGTCTCTCTTCTACAGAAAGTGGTTGCCCTGATTGCCCAGTTTCCTACGGATAATGTGATCCTTGCGGGAGATTTTAATATCCCTCCAAATCCCTCTCTAGATAAATTGACGCCAGACCCCGTCACTGATTCGGCATTGTCCCGTTGGTCCCAGACAATGTGTGGCGATGGAAACACCCATCGGACCGTATGTACACATGCCATTCCTCCTCATACAATACACTATCTCGTATTGATCTGTTGTATGCCAGCCTCCCCATGCTCCCCAAGGTTATAGACATTGAGATACTCACAAGAGGGATATCTGACCACTCCCCGGTGCTGTGTACGTTGCAAACTACTACCCCACAGGCAGATAGAATTTGGCGGCTGTCTCGGTTTTGGATTGAACACCCTACAATAGAAGTGGAGATGGTCAAAGAGATTAAGCAATTCTGGTTAACTAATGCCAATTCCGCCACACCAGGGACTGTATGGGACACCTTTAAGGCTTACATTAGAGGTTGTTACATGTCATCCATAGCCAGGGAACGTAGAAATGACGTAATGTTATTGGAGGAAGCGGAAGCGAAGGCCCGAGATTTAGAGACTAGATTTGCCCTTACCTCTAACCCTATTATAGCACAAGATATGAGGGTGGCCTACCGGGAGGTTATGCTCCTTAGAGTGGCCAAGGCAAATAAACGCCAACTGGCCCAGACACAGAGAATCTTCGAGCAGGGAGACAAGACAGGCAGGCTTTTGGCCTGGTTGACCAAGGAGCAATCCTCGATCTCCACCATAGCCCGTATCCGAAAGAGTGATGGGATTCTGGTATCTGACCCAGTTAAAATTAATGCCTGCTTTGCTGACTACTACTCGACTCTGTACTCTTCTAAGACACAACACTCTCCTGACGAACTCTCAGATTTTCTAGACAGGGTAATGCTTCCGGTACTTACAGACGCGGCGAGGGAGAGCTTAGATGCCCCAATAGCTTTGGAGGAGGTCCAGCAGGCTCTGGGCTCTATGCAGACGGGGAAGACTCTGGGAATAGACGGTCTCCCTCCTGAATTCTATAAATTATACGTAGGAGAAGTGGCCCAAAGTCTGCATGCAATGCTTACGGAGACTCTATGAACGGGGGAGCTCCCAATGTCTATGGCACAAGCCAATTATAGTGGTCATACCCAAACCAGGGAAGGACCCCCAGCTATGCCCCTCATACCGACCCATATCCCTGCTTAATGCCGATGCAAAGATATTGACCAAAATTCTCGCCAGACGCCTAAACGAAGTAATACTTACCCTTATTCATGAAGACCAGTCAGGTTTTATGCTGGGGAAGGGCACTGATATAAATATTCGCAGGTTGTATGCAGTCCTGGCCTCCGGGGAGGAGAGTGTAGAAGACGAGATCGTGGCCTCTCTGGACGCGGAGAAGGCCTTTGATTCTGTGGAATGGGGCTATCTCTGGGAAGTACTCCGCAGATTCGGATTCGGTCCGGCCTTCCTCTCCTGGGTCAGGATGGTCTACAGAGCCAGGGTACGCACGGGTACAGTGCTTTCTCCGGCATTCCCCCTTGGCAGGGGGACTAGACAGGGATGCCCCCTCTCAACGGGACTTTTTGCCCTGGCGATTGAGCCAATGGCTGCCCTCCTCCGTGCTACACCGGAGATTCAGGGGATTACAAGGTGTCCAATACAGAAAAAGGTGTCGTTATATGCTGACGACACCTTACTGTATCTTAGAGATGATGGTACTTCCCTACGAACAGCCCTCTCAGTAATTAATAATTTTGGAAAATTCTCTGGCATTTGCATAAATTGGGGGAAGTCAATCCTGTTCCCTCTTCATGCTGGCTCTGCATCCTTGCAGGCTGATGGGCGGCTTAGCAGAGTCTCTCAGTTTAAATATCTAGGTGTAGAAATACATCGAGATTTAAAAAAATACATAACCCTCAACTTAAACCCGGTGGTCAATCACTTTTCTCAAAGGTGCGCCACATGGAGATCCCTGCCTCTAACACCAGTTGGCTGAGCCAACCTAATCAAGATGTCGGTTTTACCCAAATTTACCTATTTATTCCGTCAAACTCCAACTCCTATACCGATGACCTTTTTTAAACACTTAGATAGTATTGTTACCTCGTTTGTCTGGAATGGGAAGACCCCCAGAATAGCCAGATTAACTCTACAGCTGCCGGGGGTGCTGGGGGGACTGGCCCTACCCTGCTTTCTGAAATATTACTGGGCAGCGGTCCTAGTGACTGTTAAGTGGTGGTTCTCGGAGGACCCGACCAATCCTGCTTCCACTATGGAGGCGGCGTTGGTGGGCTCATTTGCGGAATTGGGGAATTTGGTTCATAGAGGTCCCAGATCCAATGCTCATGTGACTCTCCCCATGAAAACGACTCTCAAAGTTTGGGAAACGGTTCAAAAACAGCTCATGAGACCCAATGACTGGTCCCCTGCGACTCCCTTATGGGGCAACCCTCGGCTGCCTCACTTCCGTTCTATCCCTGACCCGGTCGTGTGGGCTAGATATGAGGTCAAAACTTTGGGGGATATAGTATCACAGGGCCGATTGATTTCCTTTGATGCCTTAAAAAGAGATAGGGATCTCCCGAATCATATGTTTTTTAGGTTCCTCCAGTTGCGCCATGCATTCAGGTCCCAGTTCCCTGACCAACTGAATCTGGAGGGGTCGCAGGTGGAAAATGCACTTAAATCCCAAGATACTGGGAAAACGCTATCCACGTTGTATAATATACTTGTGTCGCATGAAACATCTAGAGTATCCCAGTTGTGTGAGATATGGCGGGGGGATATCCCGGAGCTGACAGATGAGGACTGGGAAGAGGGGATTCAGCAATATTTACCCCTTACAATTTCGGCTAGGGACAGGTTCATGCAATTGAAGTTTCTTCACCGTGCATATTATTCCCCATTACGTCTAGCAAGAATTTACCCTGATAGGCCGGCGAGATGCGCTAGGTGTGGCTCGGATGACGCTGACTTCTTCCACGTGGTCTGGTCCTGCCCTGGTGTGAAGGAATTCTGGGAAAATATACTCGCTGATATTAACTCTATTGGGAAAGTGAAGATCCCATACAGCCCAATCCCTCTTCTGTTAGGTATCTGCGACTTCCTAGAGGTCTCATGGGGGAAGAAACTATTTATCTTCTATACCACACTATACGCTAGAAAAGCAATCCTACTAAATTGGAATCAGGCCCAGCCACCCACCAGACAGCTTTGGCAGTCCTTGATAAATAAAGCATTACCATTATATAAAATGACATATATGGGAAGAAATTGTCCTAAAAAATTTGGGAAGATTTGGGCAGCATGGGTGAAGGCAAAACATTTAACAATAGATTGAGGGCCCCGGGTCATGGCACACGATAAATGACACGACACAACCTGTTCCTCACTAATAAAACTCTATGTCTCCTTATATGACTGTGGGATTGAAGTGTATGATTTGAAGGTAATCAATGTGCCCCTTATACCTCTACCCGGGTTAGGCGCAATGTTCTTGTTAGCATATTGTCGCTCCGACCAATACAAATATATTTGTTGAGAAATGTAAGAAAACTGAGTAAGATGTCTGTATCTATGATTAACCCGTTATAAAATGTTTGTTTTTGGAAAACCTTAATAAACTTTTTTGTTAAAAAAAAAAATCTGAGACCCTTAAAGTGATTGTAAAGTCTTGGTCTTATTTCTCTAAAAATAACAAACATTTTATACTTACCTCCTCTGTGCAACGGTTTTGCACAGAGCAGCCTGGATCCTCCTCTTCTCAGGTCCCTCTTCAGCTCTCCTGGCCCCTCCCTCCTGTTGAGTGCCCCCACAGCAAGCAGCTTGCTATGGGGCACCAAAGCTGAGTCACAGCTCTCTGTATCCATTCAGACACGGAACCCCGAACTGGCCCCGCACCCTCTTTCCTGATTGTCTGACTGACTTTGATTGACAACAGTGTGAGCCAATGGCACCGCTGCTGTGTCTCAGCTAATTAGGAGGAGCACTCATGGACATCGCTGGAAAGAGATGGGGCACAGGTAAGCATTAGGGGGTCCTGGGATGGCTGCTGCACACAGAAGGTTTTTTATCTTAATGCATACAATGCATTAAGATAAAAAACCTTCTGCCTTTACAACCCCTTTTAGAGGGCCGACAACTTAAACTGTCCTTCACCTTTTACTTGACAAACAAGATCATTAAAATACTTAAGAATCCTCCTTAATCCCAGGCTATCTAACCTTTTAAAGTCAATAACATGCCTCTGTTGAACGTGATTAAACATGACTTACAAAGGTGGATCTTGTTATCTCATTCATGGTTAGGAAGGATCAATGTAATTAAAATGAATACTTTGCCCGAGTATTGTTCTACCTTCAAATAATACGTTATGTGGCCCTTCCAGGACTTTTCTCTCTGCTACATTCTTTAATCACTAAACACTGTATGTGTGGAACAGAACTAATCCAAGAATCACCCGGTCTGTCTTAACCACTTAATAACCAGGCCATAGCCGAATGACGGCTACGGCGTGGCTCGATAACTCTAGGAGGGAGTGCTATGACATTCTCCCTTTATTGCGCTCCCGATCACGGATCGCAGTAAAGGGCCAAAGAGAGCAGTCCTTTACCATGTGATTGCTTCGTCCAATGACGGAGCGATCACTGTCAACAAACCAGCGTCATGTCCAGTTCTCTCCGCTGCTCACACCGATCATGTGAGCAGCGGAGGGAGAAGCTGCAGCGTGAGGCTGTGTGAGTTTTTTCCCCCCAAATTGCAAGTGTCCAGAAGTGCCCATCTGTGCCAGATCTGTGCCCCATATGTGCCCCAGCAGTACCCCATCAGTACCCAACAGTGCCACATCTGTGCCACAGAAGTACCTAACAGTGCCACATCAGTACCCAACAGTGCCACATCTGTGCCACATCAGTACCCAACAGTGCAACATCTGTACCCAGCAGTGCCATATCAGTACCCAGCAGTGCCACATCTGTGTCCAGCAGTGCCACATCAGTACCCAGCAGTGCCACATCTGTGCCCCATCAGTGCTCTACAATGCCCCATCAGTGCACATATGTGTCCCATTAGTGCTACGTCAGTGTCCACCAATGCCCCATCAGTGCCACGTTAGTGCCCAGCAATGCCCCATCAGTGCCACGTCTGTGCTTTACAGTTCCCTACAGTGGCACATTTGTGCTCTACAGTGCCACTAAAGTGCCCAATAGATCCCATCAGTAAGTGATCATCATGCCACCCTATCATGCATAGAAAAATGTGTTTTTCATTTTCTTTCCACATTTTCCAAAAACGTGTGTAAATGACATGTTCAAAGGACTCATTATGCCTCATAGAATATACGTTCGGGTGTTTGGTTTCCAAAATTGGGTCATTTTGTGGGCATTTCCATTGTCCTGGTGCTCCAGGGCCTTCAAAAGTGTGATAGGTTGTCAGGAAATGAAATGTGTAATTTATGTCCCTAGTACACCTGACGGTGCTCCCTGCATGTTGGCCCTCTGTATGTGGCCAGGCTGTGTAAAAGTCTACATATGTGGTTTTGCCATACTCTGGAGGAGTAGCAGAATGTGTTTTGGGGTGTCATTTGTGGTATGCATATGTGTGTGAGAAATAACCTGCTAATATAACAATTTTGTGAAAAAATAAATAATAAATCCTAATTTTGCAAAGAAATTTGGGAAAAAATAACAACTTCAAAAAAACTCACCATGCCTCCTATTAAATACCTTGCAATGGCTAATTTCCAAAAAGGGGTAATTGGGGGGTATTTGTACTGTTCTGGCCTGTTAGGGCCTCAAGAAATGAAAACTGAGTATTAAGCGATCAGTGGTCTTTGATTGCTTAGTTCTCAGTCTTAGAAGAGGCGGGGGGACAGATGCAGCATCGGATCAATGCAGCATCCACCATCTATGGATAAATGGCGTTACAGACAACTATCCCAATTCATACATTCACTACCTAAGCCTCTACGGTGCCTGAAAGAACTTAACCCCATTGAAAATGTTCTATCATCCTCTTCCCCTCTGAGGAACAGTGTTTCCTAATTTTACCTTGCTGTTTTAAATGTAGATTCCTCTTCTTACCCTCACTATCTAACCTCCCGGGAACAAGAGCTGTGAGATACCCTCTCAGAGGACCAAATTCTTAAGACTCTGCAGTTGTCCCATGTCTCTTCCAATTCATCGAAGATGACGGAAGTGAATGACAAATTATTATCCCATTGGTATTACACACCTGCTAAACTTCACAGAATGTTCCTCAAAGTTTCGAATTGCTGCTAGAGAGGTTGTGGTTCGGTTGCCACGCATGCCCACATCTGGTTAGATTTTCTGCATATAGGCCCTTACTGGATCTCTATTTTGCAATGGATTTTTATCGTACAAGGCAGTTACATTCAAGACAAACCATGGGCATTTTTCTTTCACTGTACAAGGGAACCTACAGGCTGATAGGAACATTCCATTATCCCTCACCCATTAAAAGTAGCCAAATCCCTCATTCCAACTTATTGGAAACAGAAGTCTATTCCTACCATTAAACATTGGTTTCAAACAACTGATCATATCTACCTAATAGAAGAGCTTACACATGAATCTTACAACTCAACCCCCATTTTCAATAAGATATGGGCTTGTCAGTTTGCTTTTAAATGTACTTCTTCTTACTTCTTCTTACTTGGTTATCCTCAAAAAATTTAATGACTTCATCCATCTGACACTTTGTATTATCCATTTTGTACTTTGTAAACTTGTTTCAATAAAAATGAATTAAACAAAACAAACAAAAACATAAAGCTCCTAGCTCCAAGCTCCCTTTCCCTGCAAAGAGACTACTGATGGGCCATAACACTCATATCTTCATGCTGCTGCTCATCAACAAACATGCATCAAATTGTATTTAGCTATTCCATGGACAAGTATGAGAGCATAGTGGTAAATATTGAATAATGTTGCTTCATCTTTCCGTGAAATCAAATTGCAAACTCACAAAATGGACTTCTTCATTGCTGGTATGATAAACAAATATTATTTAGTTGTTGGATGAGAAAGAAATGTCTGTTTTTTCATGCCAGTGTTTTGTTAAAAATAAAAATCCCATTCAAGTAAAACAGCCAGTCTATCTGCCATACAAAACTGTTTTCCTGTAGTATTTCAGAAAAATGTAATTGCAATGCACACTTTAATAGTAACTAAGAAACCATAAAGAACCAATAAAGCATTACCAAGCTTTGTCTAACTCTAGGTTCACATTTATGCGGTTGCGGTCGATGCGGTTTTCAGGTGCATTTTTGAACATGCATTTTTTTATGCATTTTGGTGGGTGGCCCCACCTCTTAACTATTTAAGAACTGTCACCCGGCAGAGCAGGTAGACAGCGGGAGCCTTTGATACGAGGGGGGCTTTCTTTTTCTTTTCTTTTTTTGGGTTCGGTGGTGTGGCGGGCATCGTGAATAACGATGGATCTACACCAGGGGACATATTGTTTTATTTTTTAATAACAGACTTGTCAAAAACGTGTGTAGTGTCTTTATTCACTTTTTACACTTTTTTAGGGGTACTACCCATTTACATAAGGTGGGCGGGATCTGTGGGAGCTTCCAGATTCTGATAAGCCTCCTGCCCATAGACCCCCATGACTACTGGCCAGGGTTGTGGGGAAGAGGCCCTTGTCCCCATCAACATGGGGACAAGTGATTTGGGGTGGGGGGGGCAGAGCCCCCCTGCCCAAAGCACCCCCATGTTGAGGGTATATGGGCTGGTATGGTTCAGGAGGGGGAGCGCTGGCTCGCCCCCTCCCTTTCCTGACCTGCAGGGTTGCATGCTCAGATAAGAGTCTGGTATGGATTTTGGGGGGGACCCCATACCATTTAAAAAAAAATTGGGCTGGGGGTTTTCCTCAAAATCCATACCCAACCCAAGGGGCATGGTATGGATTGGGGGGACCCACACTGTTTTTTTGATGATTTTTTTTATTGCTGCCAATGCTTTTTTTTACATTCAGCTGTCAGTGGGGAAGCCTACTGACAGCTGATGACTCATCAGTTGTTAAGGTCATGGCGGCCGGGTTCCAAGCCCGCTCCTTAACAATCTGCTATAGACAGTGGGGATTATTTACAAAAGGCAAATCTACTTTGCACTTCAAGTGCACTGAAAGTGCACTTGGAAGTGCACTAAAAGTGCACTTGGAAGTGCTGTCACTGTAGATCTGAGGGGAACATCTGAAATGAGGGGAAGCTCTGCTGATTTTATCATCCAATCATGTGCAAGCTATAATGCTGTTTTTTATTTTCCTTTATGTCCCCCTCAGATCTACAGTGACTACACTTGAAAGTGCACGCATTTAAAATGCATAAAAAACGCAACACTTGCATTTTTGAAGCGGGTCCATTGAAGTCTATTATAAGCAAAACGCAATCTGTTGCAGGGAAAAAAGTCCCTGATCCTTTGCAATAAAGAACCGTCTGAAAAACGCATAGGTGTGAACATGTACCATAGGAAACCATTTTAAATGGACTGTAGTGCATATCTGCAAACTGCAAAACACACTAAACAATGCATAGGTGTGAACCTAGGGTAAAGCAAAAATCTTGATATTGATGTCACTGTTTTTTCATTATCAATAATAAAAAAAATGTTATCAACCAGCATTTAGGCCACTGAAAATAAATTATTATCTTGCAGCAACATTTATAAATGCTTACTTTTTCTACTAGCAATGTAAGAAAAAATATACAATATAGCTATATTAACAGTTATATAAAGTGTTTTTTTTAACCACACAGTATTCAACAATGAGAAACTTCAAAGCTACACTTGTTGTTAAAGTAAAACAAACATAAAAATTGTCACAAAGAAAACACTGTTTCTTTTCCTTTATTATATATTTTTGTTAGTGAAAGAAATATGTTTTCATTCTGCTGCACACATACAGTTCAAAACCATCCACTTCAAAATGAAACTGCTCTTTTAGCCACATCTCAAATATGTACTGTAACTCCCCATGAGTATTGATATACATACTGTTGGGGAGCAGGTTACCATTGCAAAATAAATGCCAAATACAATGACACGTGGCAGGCCTTTAAGAAAAAAGAACTGTTGTTGTAGTACCGCCACGTTAGACAAAGTAGGGTTGATTTACTAAAGGCAAATAGATGGTGCACTTTCCAAAGTGCAGTTGCTCCAGAGGTTAGTAAATGAGGTAAAGCTTCACTTTGCAAAGAGTACCCAATCACGTGCAATGAAAAAAAAAACAGCAGATTTGCTTGCACATGATTGATGATGGAAGTCAGCAGATCTGCTCATTTACTAAGCTGTGGAGCAACTTAGTAAAGTTCACAGTGTGTTTGCCTTTAGTAAATCAACACCAAAATGTCAGCAGTTGTATCAAAACTAGCAAAAGCGAGAACATACTGCAGTTCCCCAACTTCATGCAACAAAGTGTTATCAAACCTATTATTAAAATCAGTGGATTATTTCATACCAGCACTCAAAAACTGTAAAATATATACAGTGTATTAACAATGAACATTGAAAAAAACAAGAAACTTTATTTTTTAACAACAGACATGCCATAGCTTACCTCTCTCACACTGAGGTCCAGTAAATCCATACACGCAAGCACATCGATTATGTCCAATACAACGTCCTCCGTTTTGGCAGGTATTTTCACAGACAGCTGCAAAATATATTTGTTTTAAATTACAAAAGCCTGGTAACATTAATACTGCAATCACATTTTATTTTTATACATTTGATTTTTTTTCCCTGCATAGATTAATAAACAATAATTAAAACATTGCACTTACTGTATGTAGTGTATGCGTTACCATATCCAGGTTATGCATTTAAGGCAGTCCATTAGTTTAGAATGGGCTGCCACACACAGCAATGAAAAAAGAAACAGAATTGCATTTTTTTAAGTTCTCTGCACCACAACAAACCTACTGTATGTATTCCTGGGGGGGCCTTTGAAAATAAATTGAATTGCAACGCTTTGCACAAAGTACCATACATTACTGTGCATTACTGGTGCTCAAGAGAAAGGGCACGGGGCAGCAATGGCAATTGTAGGGGCTTAGGGATAAATGAAAAGTACAAGCAATAATTCATAGTGGTAATATCTCCTACAGATACAGATACAAATCGTTGTTAGAACTAGCCTGTACATACCATATGTGTTCTGAGAAGTGTTCTTGCAGCATCCAGTTGTGAATTAGTGATCCTGAATTTTGGGTTGCAATAAACCTTTCAAAGGGGGTTAAGCTGGCCATACATTATACAATTTTCTGTACAATTTTCTGTACAATTTTCTTTAGATTTACCTTTAACTATGTAGTGCGAGGGCCTGCCTAATTGGATACAATTGAAAGTGTTGTTTCGTTTTGTCCTCATATTATACGGTTTTCGGTAAATCTAAGGGAAATTTGTACAAGAAAATTGAACATGTATGGCCAGCCTTATTTACTAAAACTGGGAAGTTCAAAATCTGGGGCAACTCTGCAAATAAATCAAACAGCGTCCAGGTTTTATTGACAAAGCTTAATTGAACAAGCTGAAGTTAGAAGCTGATTGGCTATTATTCACAGCTACACCAGATTCTTTCCATGCACCAGTTTTAGTAAATCTACCCCATAGTGTCAAAGTCTACCCCTCTCTGTACCATTAGTACTCTCTTATATTTTGGATATTACATTTCAGTAAATTGACATATCTTGTGTCAAAGCATACCAAAATATATCTTTACTAGTGCATCAAATGTTTAGCCAGAAAATAGAGAATTGGAGGTGTTCATTATCTATCAGGATTTTATTACTGCCTGTGTCCCTCATGGCCACATTTCCTTTAATTTTCTTTTACCAAAACAAGAAGAGAGGGAAAATCTTTCCAACAGGGACTCATTGCAATAAAAACTCAACAGAGTCTGTAATCCTTCCCAAATCTAGATCGAATTGACCTTTTAATGCACTCATTTTTAATCCAACAAAATCAAACAGTACACTGACACTGGAAATCAATTTCGATTTTTGTTTTCTCAAAACTGTTATGAATGTTTGCTCATACTTGCATGTCACACTTTCTGCAGTACCTTTTTAGAATAGTTCTAGATATCTTCAACTGCAGGTTGTCTGCTAACCTGTTGTTGTAATTTTCTGATGAAGAACCATTGTTTTTCACAGTGATGCAGCAATAGGAGGATATGATGCATGTGTATATGTGTATGTGGATCTTAAGGCAAAGGATAATTAATAACTGTTGACACCACTGAATGTACCTTTTTAGTAAAGTGAAAATTCATGTAAATTTCATATTACAGGAGAGAATGATAGTATGAGCATTTGGCAAAGGCGTTACCAAGCATAATGCTTTTGGATCAATGTTATTATTTATTTTACATAAAATGTATAGACTGATATTGTTTATAATGTTTTAATTATAAAATTCCTATAAAAACCTTATTTCACAAATAGTCATTTAATACAATGCACTTCCATGACACTGTGGGGGCTATTACTAAAACTAAAGCTGGCAAGTGCAAAATCAGGTGCAACTCTGCATAGAAACCAATCCGCTTCCAGATTTTATTATCAAAACTTAATTAACCAGTTGCCGACCGCCTAACGCAGATATACTGCGGCAGAATGGCACGGGCAGGCAAAATCACGTACCTGGTACGTGATTGCCTTCCCGCGGGCGGGGGGTCCGATCGGACCCCCCCCGGTGCCCGAGGTGGTCGGCTTTGGTCTGGCAGCGATCAGAGATGAGGGGGAGGCCATCCATTTGTGGCCCCCCCTCGTGATCGCTCCCAGCCAATGGGAATCGTCCCCTGCCTCTGTGTAGTACACAGAGGCAGAGGATGTGATGTCATCTCTCCTCGGCTCGGCAGTTTCTGTTCCAGCGCCGAGGAGAGAAGACATCTGAGTGAGTTGCACAACACTACACCTCACAGTAGAACATGCCAGGCATACTTTACACCCCCGATCCCCCCCCGATCGCCCCCTGATCACCCCCCAATCAACCCTCCCCCCCCTGTCACACTGACACCAAGCAGTTTTTTGTTTTTTTCTGATTACTGCATTGGTGTCAGTTTGTGACAGTTAGTGTGTTAGGGTAGTGAGTGTTAGCCCCCTTTAGGTCTAGGATACCCCCCTAACTGCCCCTAACAAAGTTTTAACCCCTTCATCACCCCCCGTCACCAGTGTCGCTAAGCGATCATTTTTCTGATCGCTGCATTAGTGTCGCTGGTGACGCTAGTTAGGGAGGTAAATATTTAGGTTCGCCGTCAGCGTTTTATAGCGACAGGGACCCCCATATACTACCTAATAAATGTTTTAACCCCTTGATTGCCCCCTAGTTAACCCTTTCACCACTGATCACCGTATAACCGTTACGGGAGACGCTGGTTAGTTCGTTTAATTTTTATAGTGTCAGGGCACCCGCCGTTTATTACCGAATAAAGGTTTAGCCCCCTGATCGCCCGCCGGTGATATGCGTCGCCCCAGGCAGCGTCAGATTAGCACCAGTACCGCTAACACCCACGCACGCAGCATACGCCTCTCTTAGTGGTATTGTATCTGAACGGATCAATATCTGATCTGATCAGATCTATACTAGCGTCCCCAGCAGTTTAGGGTTCCCAAAAACGCAGTGTTAGCGGGATCAGCCCAAATACCTGCTAGCACCTGCGTTTTGCCCCTCCGCCCGGCCCAGCCCAGCCCACCCAAGTGCAGTATCGATCGATCACTGTCACTTACAAAACACTAAACGCATAACTGCAGCGTTCGCAGAGTCAGTCCTGATCCCTGCGATTGCTAACAGTTTTTTTGGTAGCGTTTTGGTTAACTGGCAAGCACCAGCCCCAGGCAGCGTCAGGTTGGTGCCAGTAGCGCTAACACCCACGCACGCACCGTACACCTCCCTTAGTGGTATAGTATCTGAACGGATCAATATCTGATCCGATTAGATCTATACTGGCGTCCCCAGCAGTTTAGGGTTCCCAAAAACGCAGTGTTAGCAGGATCAGCCCAGATACCTGCTAGCACCTGCGTTTTGCCCCTCCGCCCGGCCCAGCCCAGCCCACCCAAGTGCAGTATCGATCGATCACTGTCACTTACAAAACACTAAACGTATAACTGCAGCGTTCGCAGAGTCAGGCCTGATCCCTGAGATCGCTAACAGTTTTTTTGGTAGCGTTTTGGTGAACTGGCAAGCACCAGTGGCCTAGTACACCCCGGTCGTAGTCAAACCAGCACTGTAGTAACACTTGGTGACGTGGCTAGTCCCATAAGTGCAGTTCAAGCTGGTGAGGTGGCAAGCACAAAGACAAACACAGGCCCGTCGTGCCCATAATGCCCTTCCTGCTGCATTTGCCAATCCTAATTGGGAACCCACCGCTTCTGCAGCGGCCGTACTTCCCCCATTCACATCCCCAACCAAATGCAGTCGGCTGCATGAGAGGCATTTTCTTTATGTCCTCCCGAGTACCCCTACCCAACGAACCCCCCCAAAAAAGATGTTGTGTCTGCAGCAAGCGCGGATATAGACGTGACACCCGCTATTATTGTCCCTCCTGTCCTGACAATCCTGGTCTTTGCATTGGTGAATGTTTTGAACGCTACCATACACTAGTTGAGTATTAGCGCAGGGTACAGCATTGCACAGACTAGGCACACTTTCACAGGGTCTCACAAGATGCCATCGCATTTTGAGAGACCCGAACCTGGAACCGGTTACAGTTATAAAAGTTACAGTTACAAAAAAAGTGTAAAAAAAAAAAAAAACACAAACAAAAATATAAAATAAAAAAAAAAGTTGTTGTTTTATTGTTCTCTCTCTCTCTATTCTCTCTCTATTATTCTGCTCTTTTTTACTGTATTCTATTCTGCAATGTTTTATTGTTATTATGTTTTATCATGTTTGCTTTTCAGGGATGCAATTTTTTTATACTTTACCGTTTACTGTGCTTTATTGTTAACCATTTTTTTGTCTTCAGGTACGCCATTCACGACTTTGAGTGGTTATACCAGAATGATGCCTGCAGGTTTAGGTATCATCTTGGTATCATTCTTTTCAGCCAGCGGTCGGCTTTCGTGTAAAAGCAATCCTAGCGGCTAAATAGCCTCTAGACTGCTTTTACAAGCAGTGGGAGGGAATGCCCCCCCCACCGTCTTCCGTGTTTGTCTCTGGCTCTCCTGTCTCAACAGGGAACCTGAGAATGCAGCCGGTGATTCAGCCAGCTGACCATAGAGCTGATCAGAGACCAGAGTGGCTCCAAACATCTCTATGGCCTAAGAAACCGGAAGCTACGAGCATTTTATGACTTAGATTTCGCCGGATGTAAACAGCGCCATTGGGAAATTGGGTAAGCATTTTATCACACCAATCTTGGTGTGGTCAGATGCTTTGAGGGCAGAGGAGAAATCTAGCGTCTAATAGACCCCAATTTTTTCAAAAAAGAGTACCTGCCACTACCTATTGCTATCATAGGGGATATTTACATTCCCTGAGATAACAATAAAAATGATTAAAAAAAAAAATGAAAGGAACAGTTTAAAAATAAGATAAAAAAGCAAAAAAATAATAAAGAAAAAAAAAAAAAAAGCACCCCTGTCCCCCCTGCTCTCGCGCTAAGGCGAACTCAAGCGTCGGTCTGGCGTCAAATGTAAACAGCAATTGCACCATGCATGTGAGGTATCACCGCGAAGGTCAGATCGAGGGCAGTAATTTTAGCAGTAGACCTCCTCTGTAAATCTAAAGTGGTAACCTGTAAAGGCTTTTAAAGGCTTTTAAAAATGTATTAATTTTGTTGCCACTGCACGTTTGTGCGTAATTTTAAAGCATGTCATGTTTGGTTTCCATGTACTCGGCCTAAGATCATCTTTTTTATTCCATCAAACATTTGGGCAATATAATGTGTTTTAGTGCATTAAAATTTTAAAAAGTGTGTTTTTTTCCCAAAAAATGTGTTTGAAAAATCGCTGCGCAAATACTGTGTGAAAAAAAAAAATGAAACACCCACCATTTTAATCTGTAGGGCATTTGCTTAAAAAAAAATATATAATGTTTGGGGGTTCAAAGTGATTTTCTTGCAAAAAAAAAATAATTTTTTCATGTAATCAAAAAGTGTCAGAAAGGGCTTTGTCTTCAAGTGGTTAGAAGAGTGGGTGATGTGTGACATAAGCTTCTAAATGTTGTGCATAAAATGCCAGGACAGTTCAAATGACCCCATTTTGGAAAGTAGACACCCCAAGCTATTTGCTGAGAGGCATGTCGAGTCCATGGAATATTTTATATTGTGACACAAGTTGCGGGAAAGAGACAAATTTATTTTATTTTTTTTGCACAAAGTTGTCACTAAATGATATATTGCTCAAACATGCCATGGGAATATGTGAAATTACACCCCAAAATACATTCAGCTGCTTCTCCTGAGTACGGGGATACCACATGTGTGGGACTTTTTGGGAGCATAGCCGCGCACGGGACCCCGAAAACCAAGCACCACCTTCAGGCTTTCTAAGGGGAGTACATTTTTGATTTCACTCTTCACTGCCTATCACAGTTTCAGACAACAAGGAGAGGGGCGCCTCTGAGTATAAATCATAAATACATTTTATTAAAACAACAATATCCACTCACATGGAAGTTGGAGAAGTTGCATTAGGGTCGGTTGGCTGGGCTGGAGAGATGCGGTGGAACTACAGGTCACAGCGGTTCCTGCAGGGCATGCCAGGTCCAAAGAGGATTAGTTCTTGCAGCCAGGTTCAGTCTCTTGCAGCGAACAGTCCAACACAAATCCTGCTGGGTTGGGAGCCAGGTTATGTCCCAGATGCACAGATAGGGGTTCCAGGGAAGGAAGGGAGAGATGTGTAGGACGCCAGAGCATCCGTTCAGCCGTGCTGCTGCTCACTGATAGAATGGTGTGAAGCCTCTAGGAAGGGAAAAAGGCCGGCCGAGCCGAAGATCTCAAACGAGGCTTGGAGAGCAAGTACAGCGTGGCGCCCGGTGATGACGTCACACGCATGCGACGCATTTCAGAATAGGCTTGCCATTGGTGGACGAATGGCCGCATTCCTTTGTCAAGCATCGCTTGACTTGCTCTCCAAGCCTCGTTTGAGATCTTCGGCTCGGCCGGCCTTTTTCCCTTCCTAGAGGCTTCACACCATTCTATCAGTGAGCAGCAGCACGGCTGAACGGATGCTCTGGCGTCCTACACATCTCTCCCTTCCTTCCCTGGAACCCCTATCTGTGCATCTGGGACATAACCTGGCTCCCAACCCAGCAGGATTTGTGTTGTAATGTTCGCTGCAAGAGACTGAACCTGGCTGCAAGAACTAATCCTCTTTGGACCTGGTATGCCCTGCAGGAACCGCTGTGACCTGTAGTTCCACCGCATCTCTCCAGCCCAGCCAACCGACCCTAATGCAACTTCTCCAACTTCCATGTGAGTGGATATTGTTGTTTTAATAAAATGTATTTATGATTTATACTCAGAGGCGCCCCTCTCCTTGTTGTTTGTTTTAGCTTGCTGGACCCTGCTTTTGGTTCCTTTGGTGGCCGCCCTGACTGACCTCTTGTATATACTCCCAGTATATATGCATGAACTTACACATGCATTTTTACAGTTTTCAGTTTCTGGACTAATCGGTTTTACTTTCAAGGTAACTGTGCTTTGCGCCTTTTTACTTGTATTATCACAGTTTCAGAGGCCATGGAATGCCCAGGTGGCAAAAAAACCCCAAATGACCCCATTTTGGAAAGTAGACACCCCAAGCTATTTGCTGAGAGGTATAGTGAGTATTTTGCAGACCTCACTTTTTGTCACAAAGTTTTGAAAATTGAAAAAAGAAAAAAAAAATTTTCTTCTTGTCTTTCTTCATTTTCAAAAACAAATGAGAGCTGCAAAATACTCACCATGCCTCAAAGCAAATAGCTTGGGGTGTCTACTTTCCAAAATGGGGTCATTTGGGGGGGGGGGGTTATGCCATCTGGGCATTTTATGGCCTTCAAAACTGTGATAGGTAGTGAGGAGTAAAATCAAAAATTTACGCCCTTAGAAATCCTGAAGGCAGTGATTGGTTTTCGGGGCCCCGTATGCGGCTAGACTCCCAAAAAGTCCCACACATGTGGTATCCCCATACTCAGGAGAAGCAGCTGAATATATTTTGCGGTGCAATTCCACATATGCCCATGGCCTGTGTGAGCAATATATCATTTAGTGACAACTTTTTTTTTTTTTTGTCATTATTCAATCACTTGGGACAAAAAATGAATATTCAATGGGCTCAACAGCCTCTCAGCAATTTCCTTGGGGTGTCTACTTTCCAAAATGGGGTCATTTGGGGGGGTTTTGTACTGCCCTGCCATTTTAGCACCTCAAGAAATGACATAGGCAGTCATAAATTAAAGGGTGTGTAAATTCCAGAAAATGTAACCTAGTTTGTAGGCGCTATAACTTTTGCGCAAACCAATAAATATACACTTATTGACATTTTTTTTACCAAAGACATGTGGCCGAATACATTTTGGCCTAAATGTATGACTAAAATTGAGTTTATTGGATTTTTTTTTTTATAACAAAAAGTAGAAAATATCATTTTTTTTCAAAATTTTCGGTCTTTTTCTGTGTATAGCGCAAAAAATAAAAATGGCAGAGGTGATCAAATATAATCAAAAGAAAGCTCTATTTGTGGGAAGAAAAGGACGCAAATTTCGTTTGGGTACAGCATTGCATGACCGCGCAATTAGCAGTTAAAGCGACGCAGTGCCAAATTGTAAAAAGTGCTCTGGTCAGGAAGGGGGTAAATCCTTCCGGGGCTGAAGTGGTTAAACAAGCTAAAGTTAGAAGCTGATTGGTTACCATGCAGAGCTGCACCAGATGCTGCATCTGTCCCCCGGCATCTCTGCACTAAGAACCGAGCCATCGAACATTGCTGATGGCTCGGTTCTCTCACCTCCCCAAGTGGAGAGCTGCTGACTGTCAATCAGCGGCTCTCCTGCACTGCTCCCCCACACTCACTGGAGTGCTGAGCTGTGGAAGGACAGGGAGCGGCAGTCTCAGTGGGGAGCTGAGAGGCTGAGAAGGCTATCATTCCAGGCACCTGGCGGATCCAGACTTCATTGTCCTGATGACACGGTGCCTGGACTGATTCCAGTGACGTCAGCAAAGAGTAGACTTCAGACCGCTCTCTGCTAAAAACGGGTCACAGAAGTGCAAAACTAGTTGCACTTCTGTGACTCTTAGGAGAAGCTCAGCCTAACGAGCTCAGGCTGGACTTCTCCTGTAAGTTTTTAAAAAAAAAATGAAAACTGATTGGTTTCTAAGCAGAGCTGCACTGGATTTTTCACTCTCCGGTCTTAACCTCCCTGGGGGTATGATTTTTTTTCGGATTTTAGGTGCTGAAAGCGGTACAATTATCTTGCATGGAAATTTGACGTTTTATATTGTAGGCCTGTAGTTCTTAACAATAACACACCTAAATCTGTGCAAACAAGAGTCTAGTAGACATCCCGGGTATGATGAAGTTTGAAACACAAAATCATAAATTATAATATAATAAATAAATATAAATAATTAAAAAAATATATATAATAATAATAAAATAAATTTTCCCACGATTCACTATCGCTAAATTCTGCAAGTGTTCTAATTTACTATCGCTGTTTTCTAGCTGGTCTAAAGCCACTTTTGATGTAAATGGACACTTTTTGGTTGCTAAGGACAATCTCCAGTTTCCAGGCAGAAAGAACAGTATATATAACATAAAACTGCATGCAGGGCACTGGACAAAGCACTGGGGACAAAAGGGATGTTATGAATTTTACATTTTTTTATTTGCCGCCAGGCTCCGCCCCAGTGCGTTGCGACGCTTGCAGGGAATGGAGCCTGGCACCAAGAGGCTTCGGAGGAGACAGAGCCCGCAGACACAGCGGGGGGACATCGCAGGATCCTGGGGACAAGGTAAGTAACACTGCACCAGAATTCTGAGTGTGGCTCTGGGTTACCGCTAATGGTGCTGAAATTTAACCCCGAGCCACACTCTGGAAAACCATCAGGGAGGCTACTAAATCAACTCCACTGTTTTCAGAACATACAGAGCTCTCTAATAAGGAAGCCCGACACTGCCCAACCTTAATTGCCTCTCTAAAACAAATTCTCTACAAGGCAGTATGAGATAGGGGATAGTGGGTGACATGTTCTTGTTCTGACTTAATTGCTTGTGTATATGATGTGGCCAGACCTGTAGAGCAGCAGATCAGATTAAAGGCTATTAATAGTATAATAGTAAGTTACTCAACTGTAGCAGCAGAAAGCAGATTCAACACACCCTAGCTGGAAGTGGTAATATGAAGAATCTATGTCTAATATTTCATGTTTTTATAAGAATGCTCACAGATAACAATGAATGTTAACTTTTGGTTTATTACTAAGTAAGAGATAGCAGTTAAAATTAGCCTACAACAACTGACAAATAATCCTCTTTAGCAGACCTAGAGAGTATTTATCACTGTGGCAATTGCCAGAACTGAGAAGTATAAGTCACAACCTGCTACATGAAACTATTACCTGAAACTACTTCAAAAAGTAAAACTTTTGTTTTTAGATCACTAGCTGCAACAGAAATGAGAGACAAAGTAGCAACAGTAGTCTGGTAGCTTTTTTTTAATATTCATACCATTGCTAAGCTCAAGTCTAGCAATTTAAGTGCCTCACTAAAAAGGTTTCGAAACAAGCCCAGTTTCACACATACGCAGTGTACAGTAATGGAAACATGTGTAGATAGATTATAAGCAAGGTTGTGACCTCTCCCCTACAGCCGAGTCTTTGGAAGTTGTGTTGTAAAAAACAAAGGTTTTATGTCTTACTCCCTTCACCGGGATTGTAGGAGATCAAAAGCTTGGCCAAGAACCACACACAACAGCAAAAGCCAAAGCCAAGATGGCCAAAAGATAGCCAACTAGAGTGCTCAAAGACCATAAAAGTAAAGATCGTTAAAAAAAAACATATCTTTCCTTTACAGTGATCTGAGTAATACAGACTGTCAAGGGCATAAAGTTCTGCTAAATCATATTTTAATACTGCCTACATTATAAATAATTAGATGCAGGTGTAAAATTAATAAATCACAGATGTTTAAAATGTTTCTTTTTCTAATATAATTTGTTTCGGAGTCAAAACTGGAATTTCTTTGTCTTCCTTTCAACTGCAGATAGGAACAGCTACGATATTTAATATTTTTACTATTCCTAATTTACCTGAGCCAATCACGTTGTCACACGCTATATGGTCCAGCTTATCGTGTTCTATTTTTAAAGATAGGTCTGGTATTAATGTCCCTCTACCTTTTGTTATGTTGTTTAGCAAAACCCACATCTGGACTCCAGAATTCATGACTAGAGATTATTATCATATACCGATTGTAACCTGACCTACGGGAGAGACCAGCTCTTTTTGTGGAAGATTTGGTTCATATACTGAGCGCAGACATGACAACATTCACTGGTATCTCCCTACAGGGCCAAGTAGTGACGTAAAGGTTTGCAGAAGGAACCAATGAGCGACATGGGGGAAATAGGACATCAACACTTCTCAAAGTGTTGATTTATGAAAAAAAAAAAAAACCTGCTGGGAATTTCTCTGCATTAGAGAGGAATCCAGTGGTGCTGGCAGAAGGAGAGGTGGGAATTCCCAACTAGGGTACTACCTGCCTGAAATCTGCGTGTTCTCCCTGTGCCTGTCTGAGTTTCCTCCCACACTCCAAAGACATGCTGGTAGGTAAATTGGCTGCTGTCTAAACTGGCCCTAGTATGCGTATGTGTGCATGTGAGGAACCTTTGATTGTAAACTCCTTAGGGCAGGCACTGATGTAAATGTATATTATGTAAAGCATTGTGTAAATTGTCACCATTAAATAAATACCTGAAATAAATAAATAAATATTATTTTATTTTTTGTATACAGTTAAAAGTGTAAGGCGCCCCATACATTGCTCAGTTTTTTCATTCAACCAGTAGATTGATGGGAAAAAAAACTGACCCGATTTCCCCAGCCACATATTTGAGGTCAATGGGGCAATGCTCCCTTTGAGCTATTGTATTCCGACAGCGGGGAAGACTACTCAGCCATCAGAAAAAATTAAAAGGTGAACACCCTACACCTTCCCTTTGAAATCCCTACTCTTTTCCCCCTTCTTTCTGTAAGGCTTCTAGGACTGATCAGAGCAATTCTGACAGGTTAAAGTAGTCATATGCTTGCAATGACCAATCAGAATCACTCATTTTCATCCTAGAAGCCTACAGAAAGAAGGGGAAGAAGAGCAGGGATTTGAAATCCTCTGACTGCTACAAAGCCTGCTTGGGCAATGGCTTGTATTGTATTTGTGTACACTAAAAAGCATTTCAATGTATAATTTCCTGAAAATGTATATGTGGTGATATGAAGTATATATTGGGTAGATGATTAATTTAGTAGTTATTATAAAGATGATGTAAGTACTCTTCCGCAGCAACCCAATTCTTCCAGAGAGATGCACTTTATTGATTTCCAACACAGAACAAGTCTTGGCTTGGACAAATCGACCATTGTCAAATGTCAACTGAATTCTGGCCTGGTTAATATTGACTGTATGTGTACATAAATATAATAATATAATGTCCCACATAAATCGGTGAACATATTACAACAGTATATAAATGACTTTACAAATGCCATGCAGAAACAACCATGTTATTCCCCAAGATCTCTGTTTTCAGAAAATGTATAATGTTTCATGGTTCTAAGTAATTTTTTAGAAAACAAATGTTGATTTTAACATGTATGTGAGAAATGTCAAAATTGGCTCAGGCGGCTAAATAGCGGTAAGTGATTAAATAATGTTTGTATTAATCTACCTGGAATTCTGATTAAAAGAATTTTTCTTTTCTGCAGATTTATTCTTACCTAGGTGGAGGCAGCATGGGTCTGATGCTGCATCTGTCCCCTGGCGCCTCTGCACTGAGAACCGAGCAATCTAACACTGCCGATTGCTCGGTTTTCAGAGCTCCGTGAGCAGAGAGCTGTAGACTGTCAGTCACAGCTCTCTGCGCTTCTCCCTCCTCGCTCATTAGAGCGCTGGGATATGGAGGGGGTGGAGCGACCATCTCAGACTCTCAGGGGCTCGTTGAGAGGCTAAGACTGGTGTCAGTCCAGGCACCTGGCAGATTCAGACTGCCATGGCCGTGATGACACGGAGCCTGGACCGACTCTGTGACGTCAGCAGAGAGCGGACTTTAATCCGCTCTCTGCTGCAAATGGTCACAGAAGTGCAAAACGAATTGCACTTCTGTGATCCATAGGAGAAGTACAGCCAAATGAACTTTGGCTATACTTCTCCTTTAACCACTTCTCGACCATCCGCCGCAGTTATACTGCAACAGGTTGGCCCCTGTGGGAGCCGTCGTAGCTATACATCGGCTCGCGGGGTCGGGATAGCAGGCACGCGCACGCCTGCGCTGTGCAGCGGGGGTGCCGATGCTTGTGGCCGACGGTCGCAATGACTGCTGGGCATGAGCGATCATGACCAGGAGGCACAGAACACACACTTCCCTGTTCTGTTCTGACAGGAGTGACAGATCGTGTGTTCCTATTAGCTAGGAACCACGATCCGTCACTTCCTCTAGTCAGTCCCCTCCCACTTCAGTTAGAATCACCTCCCAGGGAACACAGTTAACCCCTAGATCACCTCCTAGTGTTAACCCCTTCACTGCCAGAGACATTTTTACAGTAATCAATGCATTTTTTTAGCATTCATCCCTGTATTAATGCCAATGGTCCCAAAAATGTGTCAAAATTGTCCGATGTGTCAGCCATAATGTCGCAGTCATGATAAAAATCGCAGATTTCCACCATTACTAGTAAAAAAAAATAATAAAAATGCTATAAATCTTTCCCCTATTTTGTAGATGCTATAACTTTTGAGCAAATCAATCAATATACGCTTATTGTGATTTTTTTTTACCAAAAATATGTAGAAGAATACATATCAGCCTATAAAAAATTTTTATTTTTTTTTTAATGGGAATATTTATTATAGCAAAAAGTACAAAATAATGTGTTTTATTCAAAATTGTCGCTCTTTTTTTGTTTATAGCGCAAAAAATAAAAACCACAGAGGTGATCAAAAACCACCAAGAGAAAGCTCTATTTGTGGGAAAAAAACATCAATTTTGTTAAGGTGCAACGTTGCACAACCGCGCAATTGTCAGTTAAAGCGTGCAGTGCCGAATTGCAAAAAGTGCTCTGGTTAGGAAGGGGGTAAATTCTTCTGGGGGGGAGTGGTTAAAGTCAAACTCTATTAATAAATGTTATTAAATACATAAAATAAATAAAATAAATAATCTTATTTGCTCCCTTTTGTTAAATATACCATTGAAAGTCTTATATCTGCTCGACAAGTGCAAAAAAATAAATAGTTGTTCAACAAGCTGATAGCTTCCCATGCTCTCTGCCTCTGGACAGTTATCATAGCACTGTTCCTAGCTATCTCATGAACTACAAAACAAAAGACAAGAAGGTATTATGTGGTGCCAAGACAGTGGTATGTAGTGCTAACTCACTCCCATTCATAGGGTAACAACGGTGCCCAGCACGCTTGTCACCATAAGCCCGGTTCACACTACAACCCGCATGTGAATTGCACAGGAACCACACCGCATTCCTGTGCAATTCACATGCGATTTAGTGTGGTGCGATATGAGCCCGTTCACTTCGAATGGGTTCAAATCATACCGCATCGCACCAAAGAAGTGCAGTCACCTTTTTTGGAGCTGCACTGCAACCAGATCACATGGTTGTTTTGTATCATGCAATCTGGCAAATGCTAATATCAGGATTACCATGTTAAAAAATAAGGAAAAAATGAAAAACAAACAAAAAAACAAAACAAATGCAGCTGCCAAATTTAGGGGCCAGTAAACTGCAATACTGATCATTGTTGTTCTTGGGTTTAGATACACTTTAGGCTTGTCTTTCTAAACCCCTACCTTCAATATGTGAGTCACTAACACAGAAAAAGTATGCAGATCATGTCTTCCCAGTTTTCTGTGGCATTCCTGATATGCATGTTTGTTTTAGTCAGTATTTTAAAGTGCAGAAGGTACAGATTCAGCATAACAGCCAGGCAAATTGTATTTAACCTGCATATTCTTCTCCTGACAGGTTTTCTTTACTCACTGCAATACTTGCACTAACTATGTATCTTTCAGCAAAAACTTAATTGAAAATGGTAGAGACCTCACACATCCCTATATGACTGGAATAAGCCTGCGCTTGCCCTGGTGGGTAGGCACTAAGCCTAACAAGCTGTGCAATGAAATCTGACAGCTTTGCTTTTGGGCATTGGATTTTGCCAGCTCTTCACCGAGAATGGCTGTTTGGGCTCACGAAATGAACAATGTTTTGGCTAGGTTGTCGAATTTCTCGATCATCTATTTTCTTATGGCATTTTTAGAGAAATATATTTTTTTGCAAAAAAAAAAAAGTTTTACATAGTGCAGACTGGGTCCAATTTCCATAACATAAAATATGTGCAACGGATAACCCTTGCTGTGCACAACGTGCCTATCCAAGATCAACAACAAAGAGTAACCACAATCTGTCTACTGCTGCCTACACCCAAGGACACACACAGTGCAATTTGTGAAGGGAATGTATAGTGGTTTTATATACTTAGGATTTATGCGTTAATTATATTTTAATAAGGAAAAGTTTGCATATTAATATTTTATTCTCATATACAACCAGCAGGTGGGGTTCAATGCTTATTTTCACCAGTTTTTCTGGTTTACCTAGCCACCTGCTATTAAAGGTGTTTTGTTTATAGAGTTCAGTGACTCAAGTTGAAATTTACACTCCAAGCAAATAAAATAAAAGTTATAACTCCCCACACTCCCCCATATACCTCTACTCTCAAGGCCTCATGGTTTTGATCAGAGACAGAAGCTGTGTCAAGCACTGAGCCCTTGTTCACATCAATACGATTTGTCTTGCGATTTCAAAGTTGCATGACAAGTCGCACCCTATTTTCGGTGATGGAACTGTTTAAATCATTGTGATTCAAGTCACAGCAACTTTGAAAAAAGGTTCCTGCACTACTTTTCTGTGATTTCTTTGCAACTTGCATTGACTTCTGAAAAATAAAGTCGCAAGTGCCAATGAAATCGGAAATCCAAATCTCACTGATCTGTGGCTTTTCAATTGCGTTGAAGTAGCACAATTCTAAAGCCGCACTGGTGTGAACCAGGGCTAAATGTGCATTTGAGAAACAAAAGTTGTGATTAATGTGAGTATAAATAGATATATTAGGCAGGTCAGCAGAACAGTCAAAGGACTTGAACAGAGGAAAGGTAACCCGTTGTTTTTTTTTTTATTATTGACGACCATTGTTTGTGCCACTCTGCTGCAAATAATATATATAGAACTGTTTTCTACATTTATTTTTTTGCTAAGATACAGCTTCTGTCTAATTTACTGTATAACTAAAGCCAACTATTTTTTTTTAATTTTCAGGGAACAGATAAGGTTTCCCTTCACTATCTGTCTAGTAGACATGAGAGGAAGAAGAAATCTATCCAACTAATGTAAATTCCCTTTCAGATAGTTGTTTCCATTGAAAGATGAAGATTTCACTTATTTCTGTTCTGGTGACTATTCAAAATACTGGATTTTCCTCATTTTCCGATCCACTGACAATAATCAACAAGATGAATAGAGTACAAATCTCCCCAGTGGAGAAGCACACTAGTATTTTTGTAATATACCAATGCTCATGTTAAAGGCTAAGTTCACCTTTTTTTTTTCTTCTTAATTCCAGCTCCCCTATGTACCAATATAGAATTAATGTACCTATTTTGCAAAAATAAAACAGCTTTCTATTATTTCTACACAGGCTTACCTCACTCATTCATAGCTGTTTAAACACACTGCTCGATTACTTTTGCCTTACTTCCTGGACAGACTTTAGGTCATGACACAGGAAGGAGTTGACCAGCTGAGGGTAGATGATGTAGGGTGTGTGCTAATGAGATCAGCTGGTCAACTCCTTCCTGTGTCATGACCTAAAGTCTGACCAGGGAGTAAGGCAGAAGTAATTAAGCAGTGTGTTTAAACAGCTATGAAAAGTGTGGGGTGATTTGGTGTAGAATTAATGGAACGCTGTTTTATTTTTTCAAAATAAGTACATTAATGCTATATTGGTACATAGGGAAGTTGGAATTTAGAAAAAAAAAGGTGAATTTAGCCTTTAAGCATACAATCATTTGAAAAGTTGTTTCCTAAAATTTGAATTCACAGTTATGCGTAGAAACACAGATTCACTTCACTACACGTCATTGTTTTTTATCTCACTTCACACTTTATCAAAGCAGTTCTGATATGTTAAAAGTAAGGATGGGTGAACGGTTTGAGTTGAGCATTGGCTGTTCTCCGAACAACCAAATTATAATGTAGTTAATGTAGCCCGCCGAATGACCACAATCCACTGCGCCGCTGCCCAGTGCATTGAAAGCCCTGATTGGCTAAAGCAATGAAAGCTTTGCCCAATCAGGGCACAGAGTACTGTCAGAGCCATGATTGGATGCTGTCATGATGACTGTATCCAATCATGGCTTATTGCTCTTAATCCCGCCCCACACTATAAAAGTATTCTTTCCATAGCGTAGTGTGATAGTGGCGTGGAGAGAGATAGAACAGGGCTCTGTTCAGTGCTATTAGACAGTTAGTGTGCCATAGTGTGCTATTCTGATTCTATTGTCAGTGTAGAATATCAGTTTAATGTGCATCTAGGAATAGTTCAGTGTGAGTGTAGTGGGACCATTCATCTTTACATTAGTGTGAATGTAGGGATAATTCAGTCATTGTGAGTGTAGTGAGACCATTTATCTTTACATTAGTGTCAATGTAGGGATAGTTCAGTCAGTGTGAGTGTAGTGACCGTTTAACACAGTATATTTTATTGCGTTACTGCAAGTTTAACGCCATATAGTTGTGTGTGTTACTGCAAGTTTAACGCAATATAGTTCTGTGCCGTATAGTTCTGTGCTTTACTGCAAGTTTAATGCAATATAGTTCTATGCGTTACTGCAAGTTTAACGCCATTTAGTTCTGTGCGTTACTGCAAGTTTAACGCATTATAGTTCTGTGCGTTACTGCAAGTTTAACGTCATATAATTCTGTGCGTTACTGCAAGTTTAACGCAATATAGTTCTGTGCGTTACTGCAAGTTTACCGCCGTATAGTTCTGTGCATTATTATAAGTTTAACTTCATATAGTTCTGTGCGTTACTGCAAGTTTAACGCCGTATATTTCATTGCGTTACTGCAAGTTTAACGCTGTATATTTTATTGTGTTACTGCAAGTTTAACGCTGTATAGCTCTGTGCATTACTGCAAGCTTAACGCTGTATATTTCATTGCAATACTGCAAGTTTAATGCCATATATTTCATTGCATTAGTGCAAGTTTAACGCCATATAGTTCTGTTCGTTACTGCAAGTTTAACGCCATATAGTTCTGTGCGTTACTGCAAGTTTAACGTTGTATAATTCTGTGCGTTAATGCAAGTTTAATGCAATATAGTTATGTGCGTTACTATAAGTTTAACTTTATATAGTTCTAAGCATTACTGCAAGTTTAATGCCGTATATTTCATTGCGTTACTGCAAGTTTAATGCTGTATATTTCATTGCGTTACTGCAAGTTTAACACCGTATAGTTCTGTGCATTACTGCAAGTTTAACGCTGTATATTTCATTGCAATACTGCAAGTTTACTGACATATATTTCATTGCATTAGTGCAGGTTTAACGTCATATAGTTCTGTGCGTTACTGCAAGTTTAACACTGTATAGTTCTGTGCATTACTGCAAGTTTAACGCTGTATATTTCATTGCAATACTGCAAGTTTACTGACATATATTTCATTGCATTAGTGCAGGTTTAACGTCATATAGTTCTGTGCCTTACTGCAAGTTTAACGCCGTATATTTAATTCCGTTACTGCATGTTTAACGCCATATGGTCCTGTGCGTTACTGCAAGTTTAACGCTGTATAGTTCTGTGTGTTACTGTAAGTTTAACGCTGTATATTTCATTGCATTACTGCAAGTTTAACGCCATATAGTTCTGTGTATTACTACAAGTTTAATGCTGTATAGTTCTGTGAATTACTGCAAGTGTAACGCAGTATAGTCCTGTGTGTTACTAAAAGTTTAACGCCATATATTTCATTGCGTTACTGCAAGTTAAATGCCATATATTTCATTGCGTTACTGCAAGTTTAATGCCGTATATTGCATTGCGTTACTGCAAGTTTAACGCCATATAGTTCGGTGCATAACTGCACGTTTGACGCAGTATTATGCAGTATATTATAGTGTATCCATGAAGTGTGTCTGTGTTGTGAACACTCAAGTTAAAGTGCATCTACGTACACATTTACACATCTTTATTACATTTTGTTACTAAGCACCCCCCACTCCCCCATCATGTCTGAGAGGACAGCAAGGAGAGGCAGATAATCCCATGACGCTGTAAGGGGGCCAGCAGCGAATGTGTACTTTAGTACATGTGCAGCCGATTACACTGTTGCTGTTTGCTAACTTGGTCTCAAGCACATCAAGCATGGCAAAAACACCAACCATTTGGGTTCCACATGCTTGACGAGGCATTTAACCTCCCACCACTCAGCCCATTGGCAAGAGCACCTAAAAGCCATACAAATGGGGCACAAATCTGTCCCTCCTCCATACTCACCTCAGTCTGTCCCTGCTATAGCTCATGGCCTCTCAGCAGCCTCCAATGACAGGGATTATGGTAAAGCACAGGTGTCCCAGGTCCTTACAGCACATCTGCCAGCAGCACACCACCAGCTGTAGACTATAACCGACAAACTTCTCTGCCCCATCTGCTGCAGCGGAAAAAAAAATACAGTCCCTGCCACCCAAATGCCCAGCATCTAAATGCAAGCTTGTCAAAGCTGCTGGCTCTACAACTTCTTCATTTCTACCTGGTGGATTCTGCCCCTTTCCGTGTATTTGCAGAATGTGCTGTACCACAATGGCAGGCTCTCAGTCACTATTTCTTTTCATGTAAGGCCATTCCATCTCTCTAACATCACGTGGAAGAAAAAAAAGTTTACCCAGCGCTCAACTGCGGATTTTGTGCAAATATAGAAGGGGATGACCAGTTAGTTCAATGTAACCCAGTGCAGCTGAACCACAAGCATATCTGGAGGATATGAAATACAGCTACACACAGCAAAAAGAAGTCAGTGCTCATTGGGTTAATAAATGTCAGGTGAATCCCTCAGTGGCAATGGTAAAACATGGACAAGTTTATTAATAGATCATCTAAAAAATACTGAATTAGAAGACCAGTATTCAAGCATTTGCACAAAATGCATTGTCACGGCAACAGTACAGCTTGCATACCACGCTGATCCCCGAGCTTCTTCCACACTACAGTCTTGGCCAGCCTGGGACGTCATCCCAGGCTGGCCAAGTCTGTGGTAGAGACACCAGAATTTATCCAAAAAATCTCTAATCTTGTTCCTCATGTACTACATTGTGGCCTCATCATACAGACTGGCTCCCCAAGCCGTTACTTGCAAAATAAAGAAATGTTGCAGGGAAAATGTCATTTTTTGGGCTTTATAAATGCAATTATTGCTGCAGCAGCTTCTATACATGGTACAGAAATGCCACTTTACAGGTGGGCTAAGGGGACCCTCCAGACACTATATTGAAAGGAATTTTTCGTTTTTATACTTTCACGCTAAGCATCAATAAATCACTGCTCATTTAAAAATGACATTTTTTACAAACCTTTTTTTTCATTGATAAATGTCTCCCAGGGCAGTACCCTGACCCCTATAGCCATTGTATGCCCAATTACTTGCATATAAGCCTTTAAAATGGGCACTTTTGATTTTTCACATTCGGGTCCCATAGACTTCAACTTTCCCGTTGCTCAAAAGTTCTGGTGTGAACCAAACAGGGGGTAGTTCGGCCCATCCCTAGTTGAAAGGTATAACTATAGATGACTGGGCCCCATGACTCAATCATTATACTCCCCACAAGCTCTTCAATTCTCATTTGAAAGTAATGACAGTACTGAGATTATACAAATAAACTATTATTATTCAAATATACAAAATATTACACACATGCATAACTAATACTTTTGCTACCCAGATGATGTCATGATTCAGTGAGACTCTAGAAACTCTCCTGTGTTGCTGTCTAAAGATCTGCTATGACTATTGTTATACCCTCAGTCAAGAGTCCTTTTAGGAATAGAATTTAGGAAACATACTTACGTTGACCACAGTGTGCTCCAGCATAACCCTTTGGACATTGACAATGATCCTCTACACATGTTCCTCCATTCATGCATCGGATGCCACACTGAGGGACTGTAATAATAAATAAGGTGGTTACATTATCTTAAAAAAGAGTTTTATGTGGGGGACTGTAAATGTAAAATCTGTGATGTCAGAAATACAGTTTGTTTCATTTAGGGTGGGATTTACTAAGATAAATGGAATGGCAAGAACCTGTATTTTTCTTCAACCAGTCATGTATGTTAAGTATACAATATTTAAAAAAAAAAAATTTTTTCATTGTGGATGAAATAGGAAATGTCTCTGTCAGTTTTTTTCACCTGTGTACCATTGCAAAGATTTCCTAGTTGTAAGGTTTTATTTTCTTGTTTGACCGGGATAATGTCTTAAGTATTCACCAGTGGTAATTGGTAATAGGGAAACTAATTGAAGCACAAATTTAGCCCAACTATAGCCTAAACCTTTCTTTTGTTTTCAATATAGTGGGTCAGTACTTCTGTCGAAAATAGTGATATTCACAATCAGCGCAATTACTTTGTGTTATATACTAAATCCTCAATTTACAAATATTGCCCGCCCGAACACTCTATGGTGATTCCACAACATCAAACAGATACATACATAACAAAACAGGGTAGCGCAGCACTTATTCATATCCTCATATAAATCCCCTGCAAAAGAAAATCCTACTACCCAAACAATACAAAGTCATGGAAAATAGTGAATATATATATATATATATATATATATATATATATATATATATACATATATATATATATATATATATACAGTCAAGTATTCACAACTTATATAAATATAAATAGTGACATATTATATATAAATTTCAGTATTTGCAAATTTTAAAAATATAGTCTAGTGTCCACAAATAGAAGGAAAAAAATACCCTGTGGCTTCACTCTTCATGCATATGTGCACATCCCCTGAGAGGTGAAAAACCTGCTCACCTCAATAATATTAAAAACACCCTCATTATTGTTATCCCAATAATGCCAGAAATGCTCACCTCAATCCTCCTCAGTCTATACAGGACAACAGTACCCTCTGTTTCCAGATGTAATCATAGGGCTCCAATCTTTTGTCATATAGAACACAAAGGCACAGACATAGTGTACTCTGTCCTACATCTTTTTCAAACACCCTGCAAAATATTACACTTATGCCCTGTACCCACGGTCGGACATTGATTGGACATTCCGACAACAAAATCCATGGATTTTTTCCGACGGATGTTGGCTCAAACTTGTCTTGCATACACACGGTCACACAAAGTTATCGGAAAATCCGATTGTTCTGAATGTGGTGACGTAAAACACCTACGTCGGGACTATAAACGGGGCAGTAGCCAATAGCTTTTGTTTTTAATTTATTCTGAGCATGCGTGGCACTTTGTGCGTCGGATTTGTGTACACACGATCGGAATTTCCGACAACGGATTTTGTTGTCGAAAAATTTTATAGCAAGCTCTCAAACTTTGTGTGTCGGAAATTCCGATGGAAAATGTGTGATGGAGCCCACACACGGTCGGAATTTCTGACGACAAGGTCCTATCACACATTTTCCGTCGGAAAATCCGACCATGTGTACGGGGCATTACAGTAAAAAAAACTCTCAAAGTGCTTTACAAATCCAGTTATCTGCCTGCTCCCTACAGTACTCGTCGAGACTTTGGAGTGACATCACGGGCTTGGCTCCTCCCTCCTAGAAGCGTTGCACCCCATGATTGTGTTTCCTCAGTAGGTGGGGAGCCGAACAACTTGAGCCCTTAAGTAGCTTACTCCTTTATATACATTACAAATTATAATCACATAATCTATGAGGTAGTTAAGGCCGATTAAAGTTCCAGCTGCTGCTTGATAGATTATGTGTGTATATGTTGTTATGAATATGAAGGCGGAAGCTACTTATGGGCTTGGGTTGTTTGGTTCGCCGCCTACTGAGGAAGCCCAATCACGGGGCACAAGGTGCCTAGGAGGGAGGCGCCTAGCCCATGACATCATGCCCAAGTCCCACTGAGTACTGTGGTAGGCAGGCAGATCACTGGATTTGTATAGCGCTTTGAGAGTTTTTTTCCTGTAAGTGTAATGCTTTGCGATGTGTTTGAATAAAGGTGTAAGAGGGAGTACACTATGTCTGTGTCTTTCTGTTCTATATGACATACGATTGGAGCCCTATGATTACATCTGAAAACAGAGGGTATGGTTGTCTGGTATAGGCTGAGGAGGATTGCGGTAGTGATCCCTAAGGAGTGGCATTATTGGGATAACAATGATGAGAGTGTTTTGATATCACTGAGGTGAGCAGGTTTTTCACCTGGTGGTGGATGTGGGCATATGCATGAAGAGTGAAGACACAGGGTGTTTTTTCTCCTTTCTGTTTATGGAATGGACACTGGACTATATTTATATAATTTGTGAATACTGGACTTAATATATATTTTGTCACCATTTATATTTTTATAAGTTGTGAACACTTGACTATATATGTATAAACTGTGTATATATACTGTGTGTGTGTGTGTGTGTGTGTATATATATATATACAAAGAAACACAATATGGTGAAATAATTAAAAAAAATATATAAAAAAAAATGTAATATATATATATATATATATATATATATATATATATATATATATATATATATATATATATATAACATTTTTTTATATATATATTTTTTAATTATTTCACCATATTGTGTTTCTTTGTATTGTTTAGGTAGTAGGAATCTTTTGTGTGGGATTTATATAAGGATATGAATTAGTGTTGCATACACTTGTTATAAAAGTATAAAAGTACTTCCTGTCCGAGAGACACCAGGATAAGAAATGATATAGTAGCCAGATGTCATTGTCTTTTTTAGCACCAGCTTAGTTGAGTTTTGTAACAAAAATGTAAGTAAAAAAAATCACTTATAGATGTAAACAATCATATTAAATGTAAAATGTTTTTCAAAATGTAAAAAACACTGCGCCTGGAGTTAGGCTTTAATTATAGTGCATGAGCAACTCTCAAGCATTTTTAGACGTAACATTTCTGATGGGTCTAACAATCTAGTTCTGTGGCTGTCAACTTACTATATAGGTATAAGAGCCTCAAATGGAGTCTTTAAAAGGACCTTAAATGGGACCTTTAATATCTCTAGGGAGCCATATACACAGTATTTATTATACAGTATGTAATGCTAAAGAAGACTGTCACAGACTGAAGACTTACTAGAGGCAATGGTCAGAGACTGATGTACAGGAGCGCACGAGGGCTGAAATCATGCTGAAGGGAACAGTCGGTGCTAGGAAAATATTACATAAACAGCTAGAGATTACTGGTTTTAAAGGCCTTCTTACAAATCAATGCTTCCACTATGGGCTGCTGGGGACTGAAGGCTGCATTCAAACACCAAAATACTACATGTTGCCTTTAAGCTGCAGGTTGGGCACCATGGATCTAGATAAATATTTCTGAGATTTTTCCATAGTTTTTATAAAATGACATGTAGGACATGACATGTATGCACGTTGGACAACTGGCAGCTGGAGTAGGGATAAGGACCTGGACCTGAAAATTTGATGTTTCAAAACATTGGTATGTTGTCACTAAAACTCACCGGTTTTTGATGCACAGTTGGGAGAAACTTGTCCATTAGAGCAAGTACACATATTTGGACGGGAACAGAATCCATCACCACAGCTGTTTCTGCAAATTGCTGCAAACAGAAAAAAAGGATTATTAATATTTATTGTTTAATTACCATATATAATTATGTATTAGTATAAAAGTGGTAAAAATGGAAAGACATTTTATATAATAACGTGTATTCCTAAAACTTCAGGTATAACGTGAACCCTGCAGGACAAAAGAATAATACATTCTGTATGTATTGGAGATAAGCAACATGCTATTACTTCTATTATGAAAAAGATAGTCCACAACCACAAATGCCACTATATGAGATTAACCAATTTCAAGCAATACACAGGGGTTTATTTACTTAAACTGTAGAGTGCATAATCTGGTGCAGCTCTGCATGGTGGCCAATCAGCTTCCAACTTCATATTGTTCAATTAAGCTTTGCCAAAATAAAAAATGGAAGCTGATTGTTTTCTATGCAGAGCTGCACCAGATACACTCTCCAGTTTTAGTAAATCAACCCACAGTGTTTTTGGCCAAACTCCCCCATCTGGCACAAATTGCTGTGCAAAGTATTGCTTTGATCTGTGATTTGGTAATCTTTTGCCCCGTACACACGGTCGGATTTTCCAACGGAAAATGTGTGATAGGACCTTGTTGTCGGAAATTCCAACCGTGTGTAGGCTCCATCACACATTTTCCATCAGAATTTCCGACACACAAAGTTTGAGAGCTTGCTATAAAATTTTCCGACAACAAAATCCGTTGTCGGAAATTCCGACCGTGTGTACACAAATCCGACGCACAAAGTGCCACACATGCTCAGAATAAATTAAGAGACGAAAGCTATTGGCTACTGCCCCGTTTATAGTCCCGATGTACGTGTTTTACGTCCCCACGTTCAGACTGATCGGATTTTCTGACAACTTTGTGTGACCGTGTGTATGCAAGATAAATTTGAGCCAACATCCATCGGAAAAAATCCATGGATTTTGTTGTCGGAATGTCCGATAAATGTCCGACCGTGTGTACAGGGCATAAAGGTTATTCACATATTGTGAACTGACATTTGAGGACCATCTTTTTCATGGTGTATACAGCTTAGACTTGGAAGCCTCACAGCTTAAATTAATATGGGCACTCAACTATAAATTGCAACACAGTGCATATGAGTAACAATATGGACTAATACTTTTACTAGCATGTGACAAATCTTTCTGTGAGGTCTAGTGTTTATATGGTTGTGATCTTGCTGTGGCTGCCACTAACATTAGTAATTCAGCTACTTTTTACTAAGTGTGGCCAGGTGTTGACTGACAGTCTACAGGGCATGCAAATCTGCAGCGACAATGCTGATAGTCACCCTCCCTGCAACATATTTTAATCTCATTGTAGTGTGAGCAGGCACAGCCTACATAAGAGTGACAACTCTGCTCTGAATTCAGGCATCATTGCCACACCATCACAAGAAAGTGCATTAGATAGACTTCAACGTAGATATTTGTGTGACTTGTCAGGGGGACTAAGTGAAAACTATAAGTGCAGATAAATGTTTAATTAAGTGTTGCACATTTTTTAAGGCTCAGTTCACACTGAAACCGGCTGCGGATCGCACAGGAACACTATGCTTCCCTGTTCTCCATTTCAGGGATGAATCTATGCCTGAATTCAGCCCTGAAACAGAGCCAAAGATGTACAATGTTTCTGTGCAGTATGCTCTGCAGCCGCAATGGAGATATGTGAACCGGCTCCATAGAAAGCTGGTCAAAATCTCCTGCTATGCGAACTGGATGGGGGGAAATCCGCATCCAATTGGCATAGGTGTGAACCCGGCCTAATGGGAGACCAAAGTTCTATTTTAGTGATCACTGGCTAATGTGCCTATGTTACACAGAATTTGCATATTAAATCACATTTGAATTCCATCATGACCGAAGAAACAGAAGTATAATGATGCATAAGTGAGTTTGTGTAGGTTATTACCCAGAGGAGTACAGTAAAACAGACACTTACGGACAATGCACTGATTTCCTCCAGGGAGCGTTTTCCATCCAGGGCAGCAATAAGAATGGAATCTAGATCCGCACACATTTGGCCTTTTAAAAACAGTAATAACAATGATAACGTAAATTGCATGCATTAAAATTGATTATAATTACAGATTGATAATTAAAGAAGTATGTAAAGCATAACTATGTATCTTAGGGCAGATCCATTAGAGTTGGAGAATCCTGGGCATGTAGAATAGGAATTTCTTTTGAAGACGGATTCTGGCCTATACAAAGCTGTAATGTAAAGTTCCATCATGCTTTAGAGAGCATAACCTTGGGTGGGAGGATTGGGCACACACATTTAACTGCCCAACATTGCACAACCTTACCATATGCTTCTTTTGTCTGTTACCTCTGTTGACATTTCGGAAGATAAAAAAAAAAATGAATGGGAGTAACCACTTATAGTACACATTTTATAACAGAATTATGGGGGCTGTAATTGCTAACTCTACCTTCAGAAAATTCTAGTCATTCCAACCCTCTTGCTTCAGAACTTGGGTCACTGAACCAAAAAAAATACCATACAGCTAAGAACTTCCCCATCTACATAGTTGTTTGGGCCAGTTACTCAGAAAGTATTAAAGCATAACAGCCATGCAACTATGGAAGAAATGACATCCCTATATTCCTTTCCTAACAGACTTTTATTTAAAGAGTCACTAAAATTTTAAGATTATTCATAAAGAAGCGTTTCTAATGCAGAATATTTTTTTACATTAATAATAATGGATACTTTTAAAAACTTTTCAAGATATTACCAGAACAGAGGTTGTTTAGAATTAAGGTGGAAGATTGGTGAGCAACTTTACAACACACAGCTGCCTTCCTGCCTAGTAATCCACAGGAAAACCCCTTTTGTACTAAACATTGCAACATAGCTAAGGCACAGACATCCGGCACACATTATTGCATTATAGATACTAGCAAAACATACCCATTTGTGAACAGTATGGACTAAGAATGCAGTCCAGTGTTTGGGGACTAATATGGTGGCAATGGATTGTAGCAGGGTATGTAGTGTACAGCATGATGTATACAGTAGAGAAATGTGAAGGGGTTCAGGGTGGAATATAAAATCTAAAACACTGTGTACAGACTGGAGTACACTGGTCTGGTGTGGAGTACAGAACAACAATCAAAGAGTGTGGAGTATAGAAAGCAAATCACAGTGTACACAATGAATCAGGGGGAATATAGAATTTACAGCACATTGTCTAGAAGCAGTAGGGTTACATAAATGTACAGTATTTAAAATATAAATTAAGTCACACTCCACCTTAAATGACAACAGCCAAACTTCCATGCACAAGGTAATTTACCAAATGTTTATGACTACACACACAGGTGGACGCGAGGAGACCCCAGGAAAGGACCCATCGACTGGTGAGAAAGAGGAGAGTGATGACAGAAACAGAGATCTATGTGACCAACCTGAGTGTGATCATAAGGAGTCAGTGAGTTCTCCCAGCATGCAGATGTTTGATGGTGGTCACTGAATATGAAGCACGGCTTTACCTCGATTTCATATTCTGAGCTGCTTTTGGAACTGTGATAAGTCTAGTATAAATGCTACAGCACAGTGGGTAGATTGGGGTGGTAGGGAGTATAGAACATACAGCACAGTGTGCAGATTGGGGTGGTAGGAATTATAGAACATACAGCACAGTGGGTAGATTGGGGTGGTAGGGATTATAGAACATACAGCACAGTGTGCAGATTGGGGTGGTAGGAATTATAGAACATACAGCACAGTGGGTAGATTGGGGTGGTAGCAATTATAGAACATACAGCACAGTGTGCAGATTGGGGTGGTAGGGAGTATAGAACATACAGCAACAGTGTGCACATTGGAGAAGAGGGGAATGTGTTTTGCATGGGAATGGTGGCAATTACAGAATACAAAACAGTGCACAGATTGGAGCCAATGTGGGTGAAGCATAGGTGTGCGCAGGGGGTTTGCCAGCTGTGCCCGGGCACACCCTAATCACTAAGTGCAGATTCCCCTTACTACCCAGGCTTCCCCTTTGTTGCACCTTTTCCCTCAGCAGTGCTGCTGGCTTCCCTCCTCTGCTCCCCCCCCCCCCTCCCCCAGCTGCTGTGGGGGGTGTTTTAAAATGTAAAGCGGTGAAAGGGGCTAATAAATATGGAATTTACCTGCCCCTTCCTTTTATAAATGAACACAGTGAACACACTCAATGTGTTTACTATGCTTTGGTTTCTGAATGAACAGGAAGCCACCCAGCATAGAGCACTTCCCATTCGTTCACTCAATACAACTGAGAAAGTGGCTTGAAGAAGTTTTGGAACATCTTCAACATTACAGAACAAGTCCGTGTTACTAAACCCACAACAGTAAAATCAGTCTGTATATGCAGTAAAGCATGCTTGTTATATTCATTGTGGAACCTAAAAGGTTAATCCTCTGCATTGTGTAAATAGAACGTTTGATCCTGTCTTCTCTGATCCTTCACTTCTTCCACTATCCCCAATCCATCTCCTGATAGAACAGAGCCCTAGAAGGCACTCTGCACATGCTCAGTTTGGTGTGTATTGCTAGAGAGTTTTTTTTTTTTCTTGGGAGGGTGCATGTGATCAGCACAGGGCCAATCAGCACTGTCCAGTCAGGGGTCCTGCAGCCTGTCTGCGGAGATTGAAAACCCCTCCTACAAGCTTTAACCAGACACTGATAGAAGTCACAAGACTGCTATATACTGCTGATGAGAAAAGGTATTTAGCAGTTTGTATTTACTAAAATAATTGCATTTCCATGTTCTGTCTACTGTGGGAGACCAGATATAGTAAATGCAGGGTCCTGGGTTTAGTAACACTTTAAAGTGACTAACTATTACTAGATATACCTCGACTTGGACAAATGAAACGCTTCACAGACATCTGTCCTACAAATTCAAAGAATGGCCCTTGTATGTTGTGCAACCTGTGGGCTAAGATGCACCTCCAGCCCATTCAAAATGAATGGGCTGCCTTAACACAGTATGCCTTAACCTATAGGGTAAATACGTCCAAAAGCTGGCCATAGATTAGTCTGTTTTTTTTTCATTAAGCCAGCTGGTTGAATGAAAAAAAACTGATCTGATTTGAGGTGGATGGGGGAAACCACCCTGCTGTGTTTTTGTATTCTGACAATGGGGAGACGTCTCCACCATCAGCATACACTGATCAGCACTGCATTCTATAGCCTGCAGCACTGATTGAATAAAACTTCTCCAACAGGACATGTGAACAATAGTCGATTGATAGATTGACTTCTGTTCAACTACAGTGGCCATACATGGATCGGAATTTGGCCATTCCCTGCTGAACCATCTGAATTTCGATCCATGTATGGCCAGCTTAAGACTGGTTAGTAAACCTAGGACCCTGCATTCACTATATCTGGTCTTCCACAGTACACAGAACATGGAAATATAGCAGTCTTGTGACTTCGATCAGTGTCTGGCCGAGCACTGCTTGTAGGATGAGTTTTCATTCTACTCTTGCTGTCCCATGAGGCTGCAGGACCACTGGCCCTCTGTCTGGACAGTGCTGATTGGCCCTGTGCTGATCACATGCACCCTCCCATAAATAAAACTCTCTAGCAATACACATCAAACTGAACATGTGCAGAGTGCCCCCAAGGCTCTGTACTATCAGGAGATGGATTGGGGACAGTGGAAGAAGGGGAGGATCACAGAATCAAACAGCCTTTTTACACAATGTGCAGGATTAACCCCTTAGGTTCCACAGTGACTATAACAAGCATGCGTAACTGCAAGTACAGACTGATTTTACTGTTGTGGGTTTAGTAACACTTTAAGTAATTTTCAGGGCTGTCCCATGTGTTGCAGACACACTGTCATATAGGGGTCTATCTATATAAAAAAAATGCTGTGTGAATGTTTAGGAACTTCATTCCTAAAATTACAAAAGGACGAACAGGCAGGATATATAATGCAGAAGAGACATGCTTTGTCTCTCCTGCATTAAAGTTACTCACCTGCCAGTCCACCCTTGTACAGTGCACTGCACACGCACAGCTCACTGTACAAAATTTCGCCGAATCTGACTGAACTCCCACGCGTGCCAGCGATCGAGACCCAGAAGCTTGCTGCTTGAATATGTCAGTAGCTGGACAGGGAGCTCTAGGACGCCGCATCACTGGAGACAAGCAGAGTATACTGTAGTACCGCTTTAATATGACAATCTGTGCCATCTAAATACCTAAGTCAGGAAAATACTGCATTATGCCAGATGGAGCTGATGATCATAAGAAATAAACATCTTAGACCCATTTCAGGAATTATTCTCACAGCTGTGCAAGACTGAGACAGTCACACAGTGATTTTTTTAACAAATCAAACCCATATTGTTGTGCTACATGTCTGTAATGGGTTACCTGTCAGTCCTTATCTTAGTAAGAAAACCCAATCATTTGCAAGAAGATTTTTTTTTTTTAAATTGATTTTTGCATGCACATGATTCGATGATTGAAATCTGCACAACTTTAACTAATTCGCTAAACTGAATGATTTTTTTTGTTTGCAACATCAATTTTCCCTTTGCAAAGTGAATTTTGACTTAGCTTTGTGAATGGGGTCAACCATTCAATCATGTGCAAGCAAAAATCCTACATTTCCTTGACAATGATTGTACATTGGGGAATGTTCTCAACCCCAAATCCACCCCGCTATGATAATAAGTAGGTTTTGTTGCTTTCACTTTGTATTAAACAAACCTTCCCTTGTACTTTTTCCATATTAGCATTGTATCTACGAGGTTTATTTTTAAAAAGTATTACATTGAATACTCTCTGGTCTGTAATGTGTAGTCCCGAGATTCAGTATCTGTAGCTTGGATAGAAAGGAGCAGAAATACCGTACTACAGCTAATAAAGAAAAAGAAGGAGTGCATGTTTTGGATCCAGTGAATGAATGGAGAACAGAGCTATAGAAGGTGCAAGATCACCCAACAGTAGTAAAAGGATACATGGGCTTTCCCTATAAATGTAAAACAGACATAAAAAAAGAGCTATGCTTTTTAAATCATTGAATATGACCTACAATATGCCAATGTCTCAATAGACAATGTCAGAAATGTAACTTACACTCACTGGCCACAAGTACACCTGTTCAATTGCTAGGTAACACAAACTGTTCATCAGCCAATCACATGGCAGCAACTCAATGCATCTACCGACCATCAGAATGGAGAAGAAAGGGGATTTAAGTGACTTTGAACGTGGCATGGTTGTTGTTGCCAGACAGTCTGGTCTGAGTATTTCAAAAACTGATGATCTACTGGGATTTTCACACACAACCATCCCTAGGGTTTACACAGAATGGTCCAAAAAAGACAAACTATCCAGTGAGTGGCAGTTGTGTGGAGGAAAATGTCTTGTTGATGTCAGAGGTCAGAGGAGAATGGGCAGACTGGTTTGAGATGATAGAAAGGCAACAGTAACTCAAATAACCACTTGTTACAACCAAGATATGCAGAATACCATCTCTGAATGCATAACACATCAAACATTGAAGCAGATGGGCTACAG
Source organism: Lithobates clamitans (assembly GCA_037952925.1). NCBI lineage: Eukaryota > Metazoa > Chordata > Amphibia > Anura > Ranidae > Lithobates > Lithobates clamitans. The sequence goes on from JBBGZY010000675.1 coordinate 1,970,703, forward strand.
CAGCAGAAGACCACACCAAGTGCCACTCCTGTCAGCTAAGAACTGGAAACTGAGGCTAAATTTCACATAGGCTCACCAAAATTGGACAAGAGAAGATTAGAAAAATATTACATGGTGGTGAGTCTCGATTTCAGCTGCAACATTCAGATGGAAGGGGCAGAATTTGGCGTAAGCAACATGAAAGCATGGATCCATCCTGCCTTGTATCAATGGTTCAGGCTGGTGGTGGTGTAATGGTGTGGGGGATACTTTCTTGCCACAATTTGGGCCCCTTAGTACCAATTGAGAATCATGTAAATGCCACGACCTACCTGAGTATTGTTGCTGACCATGTCCATCCCTTTATGAATACAGTGTACCCATCTTCTGATGACTACTTCCAGCAGGATAATGCACCATGTCACAAAGCTCAAATCATCTCAAACTGGATTCTTGAGCATGACAATGAGTTCACTGTACTCCAATGGCCTCCACAGTCTCTAGATCCCAATCCAATAGAGCACCTTTGGGATGTGATGGAACAGGAGATTCACATCATAGATGTGCAGCAGATAAATCTGCAGAAACTGCCTGATGCTACCATGTCAATATGGTCCAAAATCTCGAAAGCTTTGTAAATCAATGCCACGAAGAATGAAGGCAGTTCTGAAGGCCAAACTGGGTCCAACCCGATACTAGCAAGGTATACCTAATTAAATGGCCAGTGAGTGTATATTGCACTAAGTACCTATGTTTCTTCTTTTCTCATCTACTTATGAATTGTCAGAATCATTTTTGAAATGGCAAGGAGGCAAAATTGTCAGAAGGTGCATGTAACAGTGTTCATAGAATTAAGCACTGCTTTTGCTTAATCTTATCTCTCGACTTTCTGAGATGACACCTTTTGGCATAAAATATGTAGGCCAATGATACAGCCCTGACACACTCCCAGTTAGTCTTAACACCAAAAATTATATAACAAAAAATGATTGGTTAAACCCATAAGTGCTTTTTTATCACTTTATTTCTTTTATGTATAGTTTTTGAAATAACTAATTGAATAGTTTAGACTGAGGATAGATAAATAGTTAGCTAGTAATAGTTAGTCAAATTTAACTGGACCTTTTCTGTAATGTTCCATAGCTTCTTCAAGCCACTTCTCCAGTTCCTACCAAATATCGTCAACATTTTTAGAACAAGTCCCATTTAATGTGACTAACTGGTACTAGCTATACTAAGACCTAAATAAATGAGAACATTCATGGAAATAATAGGTTTAGTGTAGTATAACATTTTTGATAGTTAAACATTATGTTTAATTGTAATGGTCAGAAAAGACAGAAGGAAAGAATGATAGAGGGTTTTGATTCTAAAAGAGGCACAATCCCTCCAAATCAGAGACAAATGGGAGCTATGGCTTAACCTCCAGTTTCACTGTTGATCTTTCAAACTATATTTACTGTAAAATTTCACCTCATCAATATGCTGAATAAATAAGGTAGTGTAGTTCTAATGCAATACTATGCTATAATAAAAATAAACTGCGCTAAATGTCCTTTGTATTGGTAGTGACATAAACGTTTGAAGTGAATGTTCATTGGTATAGTCCAAATATCACTTTGGGCAAGAAAAAGCACTCCGGATCATCCAAATGCTACAACATGCACAAAATTGATTCACAATCCAAAGATCACGACAATGAATTGCCCTTACCAGAATGCCAAATATAATAAGCGGATGGCTTAAACCCAGCCGGGGCCTTTAGGATAAGGACCGATCAGCTCTGTCAGAGTTCAGGCGTAGTTCCCTCAGTTCAATACCGAAAGAAAGACAAAAAGGCTGGCCATAGTGTAGTATTGTTTTACAACCAAGTATGAGCATGCACCTGAAACCAACACCCTATTGTGCACTTAAAACGAAGGTGATATCCCACCACCACAGCTGTAGAGTGTGCTTACCAACTCTCAGACTTGGCATTCATTGGGCTCTATGTCACACTGGGAGATTCATTGCTGTATCAGGAAATCCTTATCCACAGTATACGACCCAAAAATGAGATAAACTCACAATGGTAGCTGCAGTACTAATACTAATAGTACTAATACTATGCTATGTCTTGAAATGATATTCTACTCTTGCTAAAGAAGACCCCAATACACAAAAGCAGCAGCATGAACTGTTATGGGAGTGGTCCTAAGAACTGTAAGACAGGAGAACTTTAGTTTGCATACTACAGATCAATTAACACAAAGCCTTGCATCTTTTCATGATCTGAAGTAACTAGCAAGTAAAAGAATGAAAATTTAATTTCTACAACGATTTTGTAGCAGAATGCACTTCTATACCCAAATGTTTCTACTGTCTATCTTCATCATACTGTTAAAAAAACTAAACAAAACAACATTTTTTAGCTGGAGATCCTATGTTTGCAATGAGCCAGTCCATCAAAGTCTGCAAGAGCTTTTAGTTATATGTACAACCTGGTTTCTCTTGTTTTTTTTTATACATCTAGGATACTCCAACAGTGAAAGTCATCTGCCATACTATCTAAATCTGTTACTGTTCATTTTTAAGATTTGTGTGTTTGTGCCCACTGTTGTCTAGCTCGACCTATTGTAGCCTCCATGCTAACTAACAAATAAGGGGGACCTCCTCATAATGTTTTTTGCAGGTGTGCAGACCAAGGAACTCAAGAACAGTGATCTCACAGAATCTCTAAGATAAATTTAAAACTGTGTGGCTTAAAGTTTATCTGAAGCCAACAAAAATATTCATTTAAGATTGTATATGCATTCAACATGTGTATGCACATTGTTTAGCTGTAAGAGTTTTCATAGTGTAGACATCCAAAAGTTCTGAGACTGCTGCTGGGAGCTGCCATCTTGAAAGTGAATGCAGCAGACCCAGCAGACTCAGAGCTGTCACTCAAGTGACATTCTATAGAATTGCCTTACACTTCTCCCCTAGCAGCTTGGTTATGCAGGGAGGTAAGAGAGGGGTGGATTACCCAGACCAGCATTGAGAGTAATTGGACACACCCAGAAGAGGAGAGAGCAATGATGTTCAATGAGGGAGGGAAATGTGCTAAGGAATTTACCAAATAAATATCTTGTACGTTCAAGGGCACACTGCATGGTAACAATCTATGGAAAGGAAAAACTGTGCTTTTACCTGCAATTGTCTATGTGATGGAGTGATAGGGTCTCCTTAAGGACTCTACCTTCACCAGCAAGTGCTGGTGTATCTGCCTCTAGCACTTCAACTTTTGCCTGTTCCAGCATTTGGGCTTGGAGCTTGTTTTCTATATCTTGATGCAATGGCTTTAGCTTCTAATTTTTTTTGTCAGTATTGGCTCTGACGTCTGTGTATCCTGTTGCTCTTGGTTACCACTACATTTGTTTCTGTCTGTCTGCTGTGTACTTGATGCTCTGTCTATTACAGTTTGTCTGCCATCTTGCAAGGGCAAAGAAATTCTGTGGGTCTCATACTGTGTACACCTGTTCCTCTAGTAGCCCTGGCTAAGACCAGGTGCTCCCAATTTCTGCACCCTAGTGAAAACGGTGTGGTATTCTCCTGTCTGTGCACCTGCTATTGTACATGCAATCTTGGATATCAGCACTTTTTTTCAGGTCTTTGTTTCTGCTCTGCTCCAGAATTCTACCTTGCTGTTGTCATCAAGGGTCTTTGTCTAAGAAGATGCCAGTATACCTTAGATACCCACAACAAATGCATAATAAGAAGTCAGATACCATTCCATTGGGTTTCTTGGCTTCCAACAGTACTAGAAGGCTGAGATGCTGTATGACTTTCCAGCCACACAATCCAACTCCAATGCTTGCAAATACCTTCATGGGCTTTCACTCCTTGTCATCCTAAGACAAGACTAATGCATTTAATGCTTTTTTTTACTCAACATTTTACACATTTTCCATGTACAATCTGTCACTTACATACAATCCAATGAAAGATAGTTTGCTAGTGTATAAAAAGCAGATTCTAACAAATTAGAAATAACACTTATGTATTTTCACGCACATTGCTTCTGTAAATAGGTAACTGTACCCATTGCTGCTAAAAATAAACACAAATTCAGGTCATCATTAGAGGCAACAAACTCGAAGCTGTTGTCTTAAAACTACAAATACAAAATTAAGAGAAGCCTTTGGTACTCCTTCTGCTCCTGCTGCCCAGAGCTGTGTTTACATAGCCAGTAGAAATTTTGCAAGACTTCCAAAATAAGCAATGGCCTAGTTAAGTTCATTCATAAAACACAAATAGCCCTTGCATATTAGAAGACTTGAGGCAAAGAAATAGCCCAAAGTTCTAAAATAATAATTAGGGGATGTAAAAAAAAAATACCCTGAAGTTCAGATAATGAATGTAATAACTGACTCTTATGTCTAAACACAGCTATAAAAGTTTACTTTACAGAAACTAGGGCTAATTTGGCTCCACTTTCAAACTGTATACATTATCTTCAATAGCACATACAGCAATGAAAGTTATATGGCACCAGGGCATTAAGGCCAATTGATGAAAGTTCAGATAACAAAAAGAAAAGCAAAGCTTTTCAGCACAGTGAGGAGGAGAAGTCCACGTGACTCACTTAAGAGTATCAATCAACTTCAAATAGTTACTTTATGTAATCTCTCCTAGTACTATAAATATATCACAATTATTTACAGAAATTGTAAAAGGCAACATTAAATATAATTCACTGCATAACATCTTATTCAAAGATCACTCCACTTTAAATTGAGAGAGATGTACAAGGGGGAGTTTCTACAATTCCTTTAGTTACTGGACAGGATGTAAGCCATGCTTAGGAAAATATCTTTACAAATGGTAGCAAGGCGCTGCCAGCAAGCCTATGATGGGGGCTGGCTTTAATTGTTCAAAGGTACCCTTTGCAATCTGCCCCAGTGAAAGCACCTCCATGATGTGCTATAATGCATGTATTACAATTTAGTTCATAAAAAAAGAAGATGGCATTGCCCATTTTTCTTCTGAGCCAACTGAAGTTTGCTTGTACCCAATCTTAAAACTCCAGCCAAAACTTTTTATTTAGTTTTGGATAGAGTGGAAAATGGTTTTCATTACCATCTGGGTTCATGTTTGGGAGACTTACCCTTTATTTCTCTCAAGGCAGGAAGCAACTGGAAAGCTCTCCAACAGGAAAAATATTTAAATAAAATCACATTTTAAAAAATAACTATTGGAATCTTTTTTGGTTTTGAATAGCATAGAGAGGAATTCAAACACCATTCTGGTGAATGGCGGGAGCGAAAGTGAAAAAAAAACAAAAAACACATTTTGGGTTGCCATCAGAACAGAAGTAAAGGGGAAATCTCCCAACGAGGACACTAGTTCTGCTGATGCTGGTGATAACCAGGGATTCCTTTACTTTGGAGAGAATTCCTCTGACCTACTGTTTTGGTTATGGGACAGCAAGTGAAGGATCTCCCTAATGGTATACAGAGATAAAAAAATAATAATAAAAAACTTAACAAAAACAAACAGGGGCTTGCTTTTAGTTCTACTTCGGCTGGTTCAGCAGCGACCGGCTGAATTTTTATCCATCTATGGCCTTTCCAGCATGAGAGGAGATTGACTCCTCTTGAGCAGGACTGTTGGTCAATTTTCGTTCAATCAGTGCTGCAGGGTATAGCCTGCAATGCCAATCAGTGTTTCCTCCATCCACCTCAATTGTGTGGACAGCAATATTCATTCAGTTTAAAAAAAAAAAAAAAAAGAATCACCTACTTTTTTTTGCTGTTTGTGCCTTTCTGTTCCTGGAACCCCCCCAATTTTTATATGGGTGTTACAATGTCAAGAAGTAACAGAAAGTCTTCTTAATGGAGTCACAATCAGTAAGAAAAAGAAACAAAAATGTAACTTGCATAGTAATAATAGTGACTATTGATAATGTATACCAACCTCCAATGTGTGTTTTTTTTGCCCTTTGTCTTGTAGTGAGCAAAGAAATGAATGAATGTATTGCTATGCATACCATATGTTTATGTTATAGCTAGACTTTATATACTTTGGACAATGTTCCCAGTAAAGGCAATGATCTTTTGTGTAATTGACCCATGTGTGAAGGCTCAGCTCAAGATACCATAGTACTCTAAATTCTACCCAGAATGAGCGGGTATTGTTACCAACTACATTTGGCTCACACAAGGCATTCGTGACAGTCTGGCTTCCAGATCAGAAAACATTCCCTTGTTTTGCTATTCCTTATGTCAGCTAGTTAAGCAAGAGCTTAGTGCTTAATGTATACAGAAAAGGATTATATGCCGCATACAGTATATAAAGTCACTGGAGATATTGTATGTTTTGCCATTATTGGAAAATCTTCTAAAATGTATACACTGTGTTATGATGGAGTAGAGCTTGCAAGCCAAATGAAAGAGGAGATACTTATTTTAATAAAACATTTGTCTTCCAAGTTCACTTTACAGATCTGTGTTCATATAACCCAGTAGTAGGCATGAAGCCACAATGCATGAGCTTATTTTCACATCTGTTGCTACCTGAACCTCTAAAAGCAGCATACCTAAGAAGCTTTATGCTATGCTGAAAAATAAAACGGCCAGTAATATTTTATCAGAAATTACTATATATACTGGAGTGTGTCAACAAAATGAAAATTGTCTTTGTATAGTTTAGACACTACTTTGACAAAAGCTTATTTTTGATTGGGTTACTCTTCTTTATTATTTTTTGCACTGTATTATTAAACATCTAATGGTGTCATTGTGTAAAATAAAAGTACTGTAGCAATGGCAGTCAGACAAGCTATTTTGGCTTATTCAATAAAAGAGCACAAAAAATGTAGCTCAAAAATGTACAAAGTGCATTAAGATTTTCACTTGTATCAGTTTTGAGAAGTCCAAGCAGAGAAAAAACTGCTGATCGGTTGCTGCAGATGACTGTCCCTGCATATAGCCCCTTGTCTTAATAAACAAGCCAGTATGAAACCTGTAAAAAAATTAGATCTGTGGTTTTGGCAGCTGTCCTAGATATAACTGGAAAAATACAGTATGGATACAGAAAACAATGCATTTGAAGCTCATTGATAAAACATAGCATATAAAATATAATATAGTAAAAGGTCAAGTACCAATTAGTCTATTAACCTTACCCATTTAGAGTGTACTGGGTTCCCCTTCTTCTAGTACGACTATGAAGGACAGATCCATCATTTGCATCCTGGGGTCCTAGTCTGGACTCTGCATTGAAGACCTGTTGTCCAGCACAGCATCCCAAAACTGCTAGGAAACAGCCAAGCAAGAGCATGGTCCACCTCTCCGCACCCGGCATGGGATAATGATGCTGCCTGTCCACCATTGGAAATCAGGAGGCAAATATCCTCTTGGAAGCTAAAAGATAACTTGGTGATTTAATCCCAGAATCAAGCACAACATAAATAGGATAGGGTCATTAAATGGAAGTAGAGAAGAATTCTAGAGGGATGCTCCAGGTGGCATAAGTTATTCTTTACTGCCAGGATGCTGGTGGATTCACACAATATAAAACTCTATCCTAAGTAAGTCAGAGCTTCACAGAAGTGATCTCTTGCTCTGTGGTTGTAGACTTTAAAAAAAGAGAATGTTAACTGGAATAAGCTGCTGCATAAAGTGATCTCTGTGCCTGAGAGTGCAGACTTGTCCCCATACTCAGCCTGTGCGAGAAGCAGGATTAGGATGAAAGTGCTGAGGGCCGGGGGTTTAAGAGGCGGCTGCCTGTCAGTGGGGAGGAAACCACAGAACCAGTCACACACGTGAAGGGTGAGGGGAGGAGGGAGAAAATGGGATGTGAGATAGAGAGGAGAAAGAAAGCCTACTATTTGCTTCATTTATTAACCTTTTACAGATCATTTTACCATTTGAAGTTGTTAACATTTACACTGTGTGTAGAAATACTAGATTAACTTTAAATACAGACATCCTCACTTACACTATGAATTCCTTCAAGTCATTAAATCATTTTTGTTTTACTTCAGCTTGTGTAATTATTTTGCAGTGAAAGTGCCTAAGGGTAAGAAAAGTAAGTAGGGTTATAGGATGAAGATAGTTAAAGGTACTACTCATTATCATATAATATCCAATAGAAGCCTGAGCTTCATCGAAACATCAACATTAAAAAACACTGTTCTTTGGATTTATCTCCACTGTAATGCCCCGTACACACGGTCGGACATTGATCGGACATTCCGACAACAAAATCCTACGATTTTTTCCGACGGATGTTGGCTCAAACTTGTCTTGCATACACACGGTCACACAAAGTTGTTGGAAAATCCGATCGTTCTAAACGCGGTGACGTAAAACACGTAAAACACGTACGTCGGGACTATAAATGGGTAGTGGCCAATAGCTTTCATCTCTTTATTTATTCTGAGCACGATCGGAATTTCCGACAACCGATTTTGTTGTCGGAAAATTTTATAGCCTGCTCTCAAACTTTGTGTGTCGGAAAATCCGATGGAAAATGTGTGATGGAGCCTACACACGGTCGGAATTTCCGACAACAAGGTCCTATCACACATTTTCCATTGGAAAATCCGACCGTGTGTACGGGGCATTAGACCTGTGATTGCCTCTATACCTGTTTTGGATTTGTATGGATTTCTTTGTGGGTAAGCATAGCTACCTCACACGTTACCTGTGGGAGGGCATCTCGCCCACAGTGTGGCGACTACCCTGTATATATGTATACATATACATATAATGTATACTATATACATGCTCTACTCCTTCAGTAAATTTGCATCTTAATTGTAACTCTAGGCTTCCTGTTTATTGGCCTGCTGCACATTTTGCTTATAAAGAACTGCTAAGTGGTCCTATGGTCCATCTTATATCACTTCACTTATATCACTAGCCAAAATATATATTGAAACAGCTTAAGGTGATTATAAAGGATATATACAATGTATACTGTATATACACTATATTACCAAAAGTATTGGGACACCTGCCTTTACACGCACATGAACTTTAATGGCATTCCAATTTTAGTCCGTAGGGTTCAATATTAAGTTGGTCAACCCTTTGCAGTTATAATAGCTTCAACTCTCCTGGGAAGGCTGTCCATAAGGTGTAGGAGTGTATCTATGGGAATGTTTGATCATTCTTCCAAAGTGAGGTCAGGTACTGATGTGGATGAGAAGGCCTGGCTCGCAGCCTCTGCCCGAATTCATCCCTCTAATTCATCCCAAAGGTGTTCTATTGGGTTGAGGTCAGGACTCTGTGTAGGCCAGTCAAGTTCCTCCACCCCAAACTCACTCATTCATGTCTTTATGGACCTTGCTTTGTGCACTGGTGCGCAGTCATGTTGGAACAGGAAGGGGCCATGAAATTGTCCAAAATATTTTGGTATGCTGACCCCTTAAGAGTTCCCTTCACTGGAACTAAGGGGCCAAGCCCAACCCCTAAAAAACAACCCCCCACCATAATCCCCCCTCCACCAAATGATTTGAACCAGTGCACTAAGCAAGGTCCATAAAGACATGGATGAGTGAGTGTATATATATACACTCACTGGCCACTTTTGACTTCAGAATTGCCTTAATTCTTTGTGGCATAGATTCAACAAGGTGTTGGAAACATTCCTCAGAGATTTTGGTCCATATTGACATGATAGCATCACACAGTTGCTGCAGATTTGTCAGCTGCACATCTATGATGCAAATCTCCCGTTCCACCACATCCCAAAGGTGCTCTATTGGATTGAGATCTGGTGACTGTGGAGACCATTAAAGTACAGTGACCTCAGTGTCATGTTCAAGAAACCAGTTTAGGATGATTTGAGCTTTGTGACATGATGCATTATCCTGCTGGAAGTAGCCATCAGAAGATGGGTACACTGTAGTCTTAAAGGGATGGACATGGTCAGCAACAATTTTCGCCCACAGCACGCCACATAAACTGCCCTCCTAAAACTCACAAACGACTTACTAACAGCCAAAACCAACGGTAATTATTCCATACTCTTACTCTTGGACCTTTCTGCTGCCTTTGATACAGTTGACCACCCCTCCTCCTCAAAAAACTCAATTTGCTTGGTCTCCATTGCTGCACTCTCCGTTGGTTCGAATCTTACCTATCTCATTGCACCTTCAGTGTCACTTACAACTCCACTTCCTCTTCTCCAACTCCTCTTACCGTTGGGGTCCCCCAAGGTTCTGTCCTTGGACCTCTACTATTCTTGATCTACACATACTCCCTGGGTCAACTGATAGCCTCCCATGGCTTTCACTACCATTTGTATGCTGATGACACCCAAATCTATCTCTCTGCCCCTCAGCTCACCCCATCAATCGCCTCACGCATCATTGATCTACTAACAGACATATCAGCCTGAATGTCAAACCATTTCCTCAAACTGAATCAATCTAAAACAGCTCTTAATATTTCCTCCCCCAGGTGCCCCCTCCCCTGACTTCTCTGTCAAGATCAAAGGCACATCTATCAATCCATCCCCCACATGCCAGGGTGCTAGGGGTAACCTTAAATTCTGAACTGTCCTTTCAGGCCCACATACAATCCCTGTCCAAATCATGCCGCCTTAGCCTCCGTAACAATTCCAGTATACACCCCTTTTTAACTAATGATACTACCAAGCTTCTAATTCACTCCCTTGTCATCTCTCGCCTCAATTACTGCAACTCCCTCCTCATTGGCTTACCTTTACATAGACTATCCCCCTTCAGTCCATAATGAATGCTGCTGCAAGACTCATCCACCTTACCAACCATTCAGTTTCCTCCACCCCTCTCTGCCAATCCCTCCACTGGCTTCCACTCACCCAACGAATAAAATTTAAAGTACTAGCAATAATTTACAAAGCCATTCATAACTCTGCCCCCAGCTACATCATTAACCTAGTCCCAAAATACCAACCAAGCAGGTCTCTTCGGTCATCCCAAGACCTCCTACTCTCTAGCTCTCTTGTCACCCCCTCCCATGCTTGCCTCCAGGATTTTTCCAGAGCTTCTCCCATCCTTTGGAACTCCCTACCCTAATCTGTCCGACTGTCCCCCAATCTATCCATCTTTAAGCGATCCCTGAAAACCCTTCTCTTCAAAGAAGCCTATCCTGCTTCTAACACTGTTTTACTTCCTCCATCAGCTCATCCCCCCACAGCAATTACCTTTTGTATCAATTGACCCTTCCTTTTTAGATTGTAAGCTCTAATAAGCAGGGCCCTCTGATTCCTCTTGTACCAAATTGTAATGAAACTGTAATGTCTGCCCTCATGTTGTAAAGCGCTGCGCAAACTGTTGGCACTATATAAAACCTGTATAACAATACTCAGGTAGGCCGTGGCATTTAAATGATGTTCAATTGGTACTAAGTGAACCAAAGTGTGCCAAGAAAATATCCCCCACACCATTACACCACCACCATCAGCCTGAACCGTTGATACAAGACAGGATGGATCCATGCTTTCATGTTGTTTACGCCAAATTCTAACAATACTAAATGCCCACCATTGACACAAAGAGCATGGCTTGGCCCCAACCCTGCTCTCTGCTCACTGGCTGTGATTGACCATGGCAGGAGCCAAAGGTTTCCACTGTTGCCCTGCTATCCAGTGAGGAGAGCTGAGAGAGCCACTGCTGAATCATCAACAGTGTGAATTTTCTATGGGAACCTATCTAAACTTGAGACGGAGTTCCAACCAAAAGTGGAAGCTCCACTTATCTGCCTCCTCCCCGACTCCAGTGCCACATTTGGCACCTTTCGGGGGGGGGGGGGGCGGGTACCTGTTTTTTCAGCTGTAGTGGTACGTGTGCTGGTCAGGTTAATCAAGAAAACTAATGAGAGCAGCACAGTGGCAAGGTGGTTAGCACATCTGTCTAGCAGCACTGAGGTCATTGGTTTGAATCCCAACTAGGTTAATTGGATCCTGTCTAAATTGGCCCTAGTATGTGTATGTATGAATGTGGGTTATGGACCTTAGATTGTAAGCTCCTTGAGGGTATGACTGTGAATATGCAATATATTAAGCACAGTGTAAATTGATGGTGTTATATAAGTACCTGTAATAAATAAATAAATAAATAAAACTAACAACCTTTCCCAATGGTCAGGGATTAAAGTGATACTAAAGTCTCTTTTTTTTTCTTTGAAAATATCAAACATGTTATACTTACCTGCTCTGTGCAGTGGTTTTGCACAGAGCAGCCCTGATCCTTCACTTCTCAGGTCCCTCGTCAAAGCTCCTGGCCCTTCCCTCCTGCTGAGTGCACCCAAAGGAAGCAGCTTGCTATTGGGTGTACCCGAGCAGAGCTGTAGCTCTGTGTGTCCGTTCAGATACAGAGCCGTGGTTAGGCCCTGTCCCCTCTCCCTTCTCATTGACTAACTGACTTTGAATCACAGCAGCTGGAGCCAATGGCGCTGCTGCTGTGTCTCAGCCAATGAGGATGGAGAGTTCCGGATGGCCAAGGCACTCGTGCAACATCGCTGGACTGAGATGGGGCTCCAGTAAGTATTAGGGGGGCTGCTGCACACAGAAGGATTTTTATCTAAATGCATAGAATGCATTCGGTTTAAATAAACTATCTGCCTTTACAACCACTTTAAGTATACCACACTCAAGGTGCTGGTGAAAGAAACTGCACACCCTTCCCCATAATACCATTGCCCTCTCTTTTCTCCAGCCATAACTCTCCTACACCCCCAGATTTACCTATGGAGAACAGCACTCTTTAGTTTACTGATCTTTGCACATATCTGTCTACTTGGTATGAACACCTATATAACAGACACATTTATTGTTCCTTTGTAGTTTTAGCTTATTAGTACAACTTTTTGACCTGACAATTAAAACAAACTGTAAAATACATTCTTATCTTTTTTGGAGAACTCAGCTAAATGTCATAAAGAGGTTTATGGCAAAAGCCATAATGGTAGGATGTCCCATTTCCAGCAATAACATCTGCTTGGTCTACAAAATAACAGACCCTGCTACTTTACACTAGAAATGTAATAATAGTCTTTTACTATAGTCTAACAGATAAACCAGCTTGGATAAAATGATGAACAATGAATGCATACCGTTCACAACAAACCCTGAAACTTTTTTTCTTTATGTACTGTACATAAAGATGCATTTTAATAAACATTGAAATTTAAAGATTAAGGTTAGTTGTTTCTCTTTTTTTCTAGCAAGGGACAAAATTTATATTGAGTGAGAATTGTCCCTTGTGCTGGTGGTTTCCCTGTTAGTTGAAATCTGAGAGACCTCTTCCCCCGCAGCTGTGATCTTCCGGTGCTGCAGCAAAGATAGAAAAAGTTACAAAGTACATGCTTTAGGAAATAAAGTCCCAATGATCAAAGTAAACTGAGTGACCTTTCTGATTTATGGACAGCTGGTGTGTTTGCAGGATAGCACTAGTAGATCGATGACCATTTCACTTATTGCCTGATCATCTACAACTTATCAATTCTCACTTTTCATATTACATGATACATTTTGTTGCAGGATGAAAGCAAACAGAACATAAAAAGTCTATGATGATCTATGGCCAAATTGATTCAGGAACAGCTGATGACTTTATTATGAAAAGAGGATGAATAGACATTGGTGGCCTCCCCATTAATTCCACAGTATCAGACCAGTTTTTTCTATCATGAGTGCAAGAGTATTGGGTATGCCAGCATATTTCTATACTTTAATACATTTGTAGCACCCTCTAGTGTGCTAGAAGTGTACAGTGCATAGGTTTTTTTGTAGTGTAGGTAAATTTAGGCTTGGCTGGCAGCCAAGTCAGTGCTTAATCTGGGTCAGAGTGAGTGATCCAGGAAGGCTGGAAGACTCATCAGCCAGCACCTTTGGTACCTCCCCTTACTTGCTGGAATATTGGAGAAGTTTCCAGAAGAATGGGAGGGAGGTGGGAGGGAGGTTAGGAGGAGCTGCCTGGAGTGTTAAGAAGGGTCCCAGCCAATGCCCAGCAAATGGTCTGACAGGGTGGTAGGCCCCTCTTAAATATCCAGAGTCAGTCCAGCAGGGGCAATGTGGAGTTCGGGTGGAAGCTGGAGATGGAGTGCTGAGGAGGCTGTCAGAGGCCCTTAAGGGTAGCCCCCTTGTCTAGAGGGGGTGACCTCGGGTGCTAGAGAGATCCTCTCAAAACACTAGGAGGAGTCCTGTCCAGAAACACGGGAGAAAGACTGAGGACAGCAGGAGCTAGCTAGCACGTCTGGGAGTTATACGGGGAGAAGACAGCCAGGTGGCTGAGTTTGGCAGTCTGGGAGGACTGTGGGAAGTAGCCAGGAGGGCTAGTGAAAGGGGCCAGGTGGGCTGGCAGTGCCTGAAGAGGTGGTACTGGGATCAGTAGCCACAGTAATGCAGCTGGACATTGGGACTTTTTCTACACACCAAAGGGACCTGCAGTCTCTGCCTGTAAAGGGCTGTTGCTTGATCTGACAGAGTGCCTTTTGAGATCCATTAAACAGTGTTACAGCTGGGATGGAGTTGTTCTGCAAGCAAGTAATGTGCTGAAGGAGGAGTGTATACAGAGAGTGTATATGGTTGAAGAGACTTTTGTTCTAATCAAGCGGGCATCCCATAATACCTCTATGCCCATCCAAGTTTATTAACCCCTAAATAAAAAAAAACAAAACAAAGCTGCTGGACTTTCCTATCTCAAGTGAGCCTGGGGAAATTGGTGTGCTTGGCTGTGCAGGGTGGGGGGGGTCCCTTTTCACCAGTGGCTCCTATGGGGGATACGTTACACATTTAATCTTCAGCTGGATACAGTGGAATATATAGTGTAGATGACACCTGGAAAGGAATGTTTTTTAACAACCTCAACACTGCTCAATGCATTAAGATTATTTTCAGTAATCATGGCTATAAAATTGAATTTGGGTTATATACTGGTACCTCATCCATAATTAACACTTTAAAGAAAAAATAGAACCTTGCAGACTACTGGTACCAGAGAAGGACAATGACACATAAATTCCTAAAAAAAACATATTTATTACAAAAAGTTTAAAATATATTAACATAGTACTGATAAAAAGTCAGTGCTCATTTGAGATAATGCAGGCCATATATTTACACTCAAACAATATTTCTTTGCTATTGTGTCAAGAGGTTGACGCATTTCACAAACATTGCTTCCTCAGGACCTCAATATCTTGACAACAAAGAAAAAGGTCTATCCAAAGGAAAAAAGTGCTACAGTTATTTCTTATCAGTAACATGCAACATAATATATAGCCAACATGCTGTGTCCCCCTAGACAACTTACATGCGCTGATTAGAGCCAGGCAAAAGCCAATGGTGTGCCGTGTGTCATGAAGCTGTGATATATTATGTGATGCAGTGGCAGAAACACAAATGGTTAGGGAACTAGCCTCATCTTAAAACTGGATCTATGTTCAATCAGAGTTACCCAGGAGTATAACACTTACTCAGTATATAAATCTCAGAAGAAGAAAGATCTGTACTACGAAGAAACCACAATATCAGGGTATTCGATCCAATCCAAAACAGTGTGACCTGTAATATCCAATATATATACAGGCCATATGTTAGAATTGAATATTACATCCATCTTACCATATCTAATAGGGCTAGGTAAAATGTTTTTTTTACCCATACCTGGATCAATAATACCAAACATAGCCAAGAACAATAGTCTTATTTAAGAAGCTGGATATTTCTCATAAATACATGTTCATAACATAGATGAGGGCAAATACACAATCTGGGAATACAATTAAACATATACATTTAACCAATATGGGCTATTCCATCAGGGTCACTCAATTCAATAAAGAAGAAAAAAACTAAAAACTATGGTATAAATACAACCAACAGAATGGTAACTTACTGATGGAATTATATCAGAAAGCGACACTGCATCAAATAATGGCTGTGAGCCTCTTCATATATTGAGCTGCCCCACTGCAGCAAGTCATCTAGGAGAATGTACAGTATCTCACAAAAGTTAGTACACCCCTCACATTTTTGTAAATATTTTATATCTTTTCATGTGACAACACTAAAGAAATGACACTTTGCTACAGTGTAAAGTACAGCTTGTAGTATAACAGTGTAAATTTCCTGTCCCCTCAAAATAACTCAACACATAGCCAATAATGTCTAAACCCTTGGCAACAAAAGTGAGTAGACCCCTAAGTGAAAATGTCCAAATTGGGCCCAATTAGCCACCTCCCGGTGTCAAGTGACTCGTTAGTATTACAAGGTCCCAGGTGTGAATGGGGAGCAGGTTTGTTAAATTTGGTGTTATCGCTTTCACTCTCTCATACTGGTCACTGGAAGTTCAACTCTCTGATGATCTGAAAAAAAGGAATTCTTGCTTTACATAAAGATGGCCTAGGCAATAAGAAGATTGCCAAGACCCTGAAACTGAGCTGCAGCACAGTGGCTAAGACCATACAGCAGGTTTAACAGGACAGGTTCCACTCAGAACAGACCTCGCCATGGTCGACCAAAGAAGGTGAGTGCACGTACTCAGTGTCATATCCAGACGATGTCTTTGGGTAATAGAGGTATCAGTGCTGCCAGCATTGCTGCAGAGGTGGAAGGAGTGGGCGGTCAGCCTGGCAGTGCTCAGACCATACGCCGCACACTACATCAAATTGGTCTGCATGGCTGTTGTTGCGGAAGGAAGTCTCTTCTAAAGATGATGCACAAGAAAGCCCGCAAACAGTTTGCTGAAGACAAGCAGACTAAAGACATGGATTATTGGAACCATGTCCTGTGGTCTGATGAGACCAAGATAAATTTATTTGGTTCAGAGGGAGTCAAGCCTGTGTCGGGGGCAACCAGGTGAGGCATACAAAGACAAGTGTGTCTTGCCTACAGTCAAGCATAATGGTGAGAGTGTCATGCTCTAGGGTTGCATGAAATGCTGCCTGTACTGGGGAGCTAAAGTTCATTCAGGGAACCATGAATGCCAACATGTACTGTGATACACTGAAGCAGATCATGATCCCCTCCCTTCGGAGACTGGGCCGCGTGGTAGTATTCCAACATGATAACGCCCACAAACACACATCCAAGACGACCATTGCCTTGCTAAAGAAGCTGACGGTAAAGGTGATGGACTGGCCAAGCATGTCTCCAGACCTAAACCCTATTGAGCATCCGTGGGGCATCCTCAAATGGAAGGTGGAGGAGCGCAAAGTCTCTAACATCCATAAGCTCTGTGATGTCATCATGGAGGAGTGGAAGAGGACTCCATTGGCAACCTATGAAGCTCTGGTAAACTCCATGCCCAAGGTTAAGGCAGTGCTGGAAAATAATGGTGACCACACAAAATATTGACACTTTGGGCCCAATTTGGACATTTTCACTTAGGGGTATACTCACTTTTGTTGCCAGCGGTTTAGACATAATAGCTGTGTGTCTTGAGTTATTTTGAAGGGACAGCAAATTCACACTGTTATATATGCTGTACACTCACTACTTATAGCACTTATACTACTATATAGCAAAGTGTAATTTCTTCATAAATGACTCACCCACAAAGCCTCCAGCAGATAGAGAGCACATCCACCATTGCTCCTATACAAATGAAAGCACATTTAAAGCTGTTTTGGTGAGAAAACGGCACCTTAATTACCATTATTTTGGTTTCAGTAATCATGACATTAAATTAATACCAATGAGAAAATGATAGATTTTTTTGGGGGGGGGGTTTAACCGTTTCCCGACCAGCGCACGCCGATGTACGTCGGCAGAATTTCACGGCTGGGCAAATGGGCGTACCTGTACGTCCATTTGAACTCCCCGCTGTGCCATTGCGCGTGCGCCGGCCGGGAGCTCCCTGAGTCGGGTGGCGGGTCCCGCAGACCTGATCGCCGCGGGCATACCCACGATCGCCGCACGGAGAGGATGAACGGGGAGATGCTGATGTAAACAGCATCTCCCCATTCTGCCTAGTGACAAGTGTCTCTGATCACAGCTCCCTGTCATCAGGAGCTGTGATCAGAGTAATGACACACACAGTCCATCCCCCTGACAATTAGAATCACTCCCCTAGGACACACTTAACCCCTCCCCGCCCCCTAGTGGTTAACCCCTTCACTGCCAGTATCATTTACACAGTAATCAGTGCATTTTTAATCGCACTGATTGCTGTATAAATGACAATGGTCCCAAAAATGTGTCAAAAATGTCCAACATGTCCGCCATAACATCGCAGTCACAATAAAAATTGCTGATCGCCGCCATTACCAGTAAAAAAAAAATTATTAATAAAAATGCCATAAAACTATCCCCTATTTAGTAAACGCTCTAACTTTTGAGCAAACCAATCAATAAACGCTTATTGCGATTTTTTTTACCAAAAATATGTGCGTGCGCACACAGCGGCAAATTCTAAATAACGTACGGGTACGTTACTTTGCGCAGCCGTGCCATTCTGCCGACGTAAATGTACAGGAGCCGGTCGGGAACCGGTTAATAATGACGCAAGTAGTGCTCTGTGTCAGAAAGAAGTATGGCCAAAGCTTTTCTAGTCATACTTCTACCGATCACAGGAGTGCAGTTCGTTCTGCACTCCTCTGACCTAAAAAAAAAGGTCAGAGGAGTTAAATTAAAAAAATTAATAAAAAAAAATTTTAAAATAATAAATAAAAATTACCAACGGAAGCTATATAAGATCTGATACAATAGAACAATATACCAGCAATAAGGATGACGGAGGAGCATGTGGGCTTATGTACTAGAAAAAAATTATTAGTAGTAAAAAAGCGCATGGGCTTATGTAGATGGGTGTGCATCCTAATAGAAATATATATGCACATAAACACCAACCATGTGCTTATAGTCTCTGACACACCATATGTATCTATCTATACATACAGAATATACAATAACTAAATTGTCCTATAAGGAAAAACCATTATTATAATGGAAAAGGAAAGAGGGGGAAGGGGGGGTGAGAAAGAGGAATCAAAGGATCACGCTGATCTTGAAATCCTCATTCAACCCCCCAGGGGCCAATACATTTGAAGAGAAGATCCAGAACATTTCTCTATGGCAGAGTCTTCTAAAACGCTCAGCTGGAGGCAGGTCTCTCGGCATTGCCTCAATGACCCAATCCCTCAGGCCATCTGTAGATTTTCCCTGGTGACTGAGGAAATGCCTAGGGACACTATGAATGTCCAATCCATCAGTAATAAAACGGCGATGTTCACCAAAACGCTTGCAAAGTGGCTGAATGGTTCGCCCCACATAGAAAAGGCCACAGGGACATGTCAGGCAATACATGGTCAGAGGAACAGGTGTGAAAACCCATAATGGGATATGTTTTACCTTTCACACAAAAATCCTTCTGACCATGCTTCACAAACCGACAGGTTTTGTATAGAGGTTTTCGGCATTGATACATACCAGAGATAGCTAAAAAAGTGGGAATAGAGTGACTAAGAGGAAGGGGTTTTTTTCTTTAATTTGCTAGGTGCCACCTTACTCTTAATGTTTGGTGCCTTTCTGTACGCAAACTTCGGTTTGTTAGGTAAAACAGGGAGGAGATGCTCATCTTGGAGCAACAGGGGCCAATGTCTCCGCACAATGCTCTCCATCTGGCTGTGGCGAAAATGAAATTGGGTTACAAAACTTAAGTAATTTCTAACTTTTTCACCATGGGTGGAAGAGCATGATGAAGGAGGTGTGTTTTTGTAATAAAGGTATGGTGTATCCACAAGATCAGCTGGAAACCCTTTGTCTAGAATTTTTTCTTTTAAGGTCTTACTCTGATTTTCATAGTCATCATTTCTAGTACAATTATTTTTTAATCTGCAAAAATGGCTCTTAGGTATGTTATTGAGCCATTGAGGATGGTGGCAGCTTTTGTAATGAAGAAATGAATTACCTGCCGTAGGCTTAGTGAAGTTCTTAGCATGAATCTCTTTGCCAACAGAAAACAGTTCTAAATTAAGAAAAGCTAACCTTTCTTTGTCCATAACAGAAGTAAACTGTAGGCCCATATTATTGCTGTTACAATGTGCGACAAATTCTGGAATTAGGGAAGCACTGCCATCCCTGATGATGATCACATGATCTATATATCGTCCATAGAACACAATGTGGGAGGAGAAGGGGTTGTTATGCCATATGTGCAAGGATTCCCAATGACCCATGGTGAGGTTAGCATATGAGGGCACAAAATTTGCGCCCATAGCTGTCCCATTCACCTGTAGAAAAAAATAATTTTCAAATTTAAAATAATTGTGGGTAAGACAAAAAGAGGTAGCCTCAACAATAAAGGAGGCTTGTCTGGGATTGAACATGGGGTCCTGGCACAAAAAGGATTGTATGGCGCCCAGTCTCACATCGTGTGGTATGGAGGTATATAGAGATTGGATATCTATGGAAACCCAGAGATAGTTAGGCTCCCAAGAATAGGGGAAGAGTAACTCCAATAAGTGTGTACCATCTCTGATGTATGACTGGAGGAATTGGGTGAGTGGCTGGAGAAACTGATCGACATATTGTGAGAAGCCACTGGTGATATTTCCCATGGCCGCAACAATAGGTCTCCTAGGAGGATTGACCGAACTCTTATGTACCTTGGGCAGGTGGTAAAAATATGGAGTAAAATTGACAGCCTTAATCAAAAAAGAGGCTTCTTATTGAGTGATGATATGATCACTGAGTATATCCTTAACAAGATCAGTGGCCTCCAAAACAAACCGAGGCAATGGGTCAGTATTTAAATTTACATATTTATTGGCATCTGAAAGGAGTCTGATGGCTTCATTGACATAGTAAGTTCTATTTTGTACAACTATGCCTCCTCCCTTGTCAGCATTTTTTAAGACTAGGTCAAAATTATTGGTTAAAGCATCTAAAGCTTTCTTCTCAGAATATGATAGATTATGACTAATGTTGTATTTGTTTTTATTTTTAGTTGAATTGCACAAATCTTGTATCTCTGCATATACAATGCGATAAAAAGCATTGATGCAGGAGCCCTTAGAGTGAGTGGGATAAAACACAGATGTTGGTCTAAAATTTGTGTTTTTTATGGGTGGAGAAGTCATAAGATGCTGGGTATATAGGATTTGGTCAGTCTCTGAGCCTTCAAAGGGGAAAGATGAAGTATTAGGCTGACTACTAGATTCTGTATTGTGGACATATACTTCTTCCAGAAGAGCAAGGCAACCTAAATCACTATGAGTTGCAGTATCATCACAAGGGGGAACAACAGAAATGGAGTTGGCCTGAGGGTAATTATGACTATGTTTAATGGATTGAATGTTATAAAATCTTTTAAGAGTAAGACTACTACGAATTTATTTAAATCCTTGAAAAGGAGAAAAGGGTTTGGTGCAAAATTAGGGCCTGGAGGAGAGAACATTCCTAGGCAGACTGCTACTGCATGCTACAGACCACCATTGCATTAGGGTGTGGACCTCAAAGCTCAAACACATATGCGTGTGTGTGTGTGCATGTGTATAAATAATGACAGTGTCAGTAGGGCAGTGATTGGTGTCAGTGGGGGAGAGGACAGTGTCAGTAGCTTTTATTTTTTTTTTACAATTTTTTTTCAGAGCCCAGTTAAGGGGCTTTAGTGAAATATCAGGGGTCCAAACAGGGAGAACCTTCACCACACGGGGTGATTAGGGTGTGCCCAGGCACACCTGGCACACACTGTGCACACACCTATGATAACACCCACAGATAAAATACGTAAATGGGACTTGTTTAGCCTGCCAAAAGACATCTATTTTTAAATCTAAGATTTACATACTCTGCCAAAGCTCACAGCCCTGCCCCATGGCTAAGTCAGGCTGATGACACCACTAATGCCACGTACACAAGACCGGTTTTGCCTTTGGAGTAAACCTCGAAGGTTTCTCCAACGGAACTCCAACGGAAATCCATTCAAGCGGTTTTGCCTACACATGATCAAACCAAAGTCCGACCAAATTCCGACCATCAAGAACGCAGTGACGTATAACACGTATGACGGGACTAGAAAAAGGAAGTTCAATAGCCAGTAGCCAATAGCTTCCGTCTCGTACTTGCTTCAGAGCATGCGTTGTTTTTGGTCCTTCAGAACAGCATACAGACGAGCGGTTTTTCCAATAGGAATTGGTTCCGTCACAAATATTTAGAACATTTTCTATTTCTAGGTCCGTCAGAATTTTCAAAAAAAAAAGTCTGATGAGGCATACAAACGATTGGAATATACGCTCCCGTCGGACTTTTCTGTCAGACATTTCGCTTGTGTGTACGCGGCATTACAGTTAAAGTGTATGCAACCTAACAATAAACTTTTCTTTTTTTTCTCTCTTTTGGTCTGTTAAAATACTATTTAAAACTTTTGTTCTTATATCCGTTCAATAAGAGCAAAATTCACCTGTTGACCTTGTTCAAAATCTACTGAGATGAACCTTCTGACTATGGTTATTATAAGATAGCATGTTTCCTTGCTCTCCCAGTGAACTACCAGTATTAGGGTGACAACACTGCTCCTATATAGATACAATACAGAGTGAGCATAGTGACCTAAGGACAGGAAGTGTGTAACTGATAGGATCAGTCAGACAAATAAAAAAAGCCTGACTGGTGAAAAAATAGTAACTGTATGCTAGGGTTGCCACCTGTCCGGGCTTCACCCAGACAGTTTGTGTTTTGAATCCTGTGTCTGGGTTTCAGTCCACCTGACACCCAGACACAAAATTCAGACAGAAATGTGGCTCGATACAGGGGCCGATAGAAGGGTGAGGGGGCACTATGCGCGTCACATTACTATTCTCTTTGGAGTGCTATAAGATTACCCAGGCCTGTTACAATCCTATAGTGTATACTAAAAAAAAAAATTGCTGTGCACCGCTAAAGTGTTCAGGTTTGGCTTGAAGAAAAAGTGGCAACCCTACTGGACGCTGACCGGACAGTAAAACAGCAGCATTATACTGATAAGGTTGTCTCTCTACTTACTCAGCTATCTCTTCTCTCATCATATTCTGCATCAACACATTTGCATGCTGGTCTCCTGATTGGACACTGCCTCTTTTGCACACAGGAGGACTGAGCCTGTTCAGTGTAATTCCAAGCGTATTTCCTCAGCAGCAGCAGTAATACTAAAATGTTCTATTTACTGTATACTGGATACTGTATCCCCCTGATGATGACACGTGATCCCCATGTCGAACACACGTAGAGGAGGGGCCAGGACGGAGCGAGAGACAGCTGAGCTGCCTATTTAGGAGACGCACACCATACCCTCACGAAAAGTATCATATTTGCCATGCTTAGAGCGGTGCACTGACGCACCTATATATTGTGAGTACCCCTTTTGGGGAGAGTATCTCTATTTTTTAATAAGTTTTTTCTTCCCATCTATATATACCTTTACTGCATTGGAGCCTGGGATCCTGTGATCTACACAGAACCCGGGGCGGTTCACAAGCGTGGTTTGACTTTGTCTAGCGACTTGGTCACACACTCTGTGGTGTGCGCATTACCTTTGGGGTCACCGAATCGCACCATTGCATGGTTTGTGGCACTTTGAGAGTTACTAGCAAGTTTGATTGTATCACCAGTGGACATCACGTTTAGGCACCTTTATATCTTTTGCAGGACTTCATAGTGAACTACATGTTTTGGTTCCATTGAGGACTTTTTTACACATGAACTGTGTGACGCCAAATTTCCTTTTGTATTGTTTTTGGCACCTAGCACTTTTTACATGCTCATATATATATATTTATTTAGAATGTAATAATTTATGTTTATTTGCACATTTGCACTCTATGCGTTTATATTTTGCACATTTGAGTAATATTGTCATATAGTTATGCATATTGGCACATTTGCACTTTGATGCGTTTATATTTATTTATACATTGCACTTTTTTGTAATGCTGTGATTTAGTTATGCTTATTGGTACTTGTGCACTTTGATGCGTTTATTTGTCATATTTCGCTTTTGATTTTGAATTTATTACTTTGATGCATTTATATTTATTTGTTATATTTCACATTTGTATTTACATTTATTAGTATCCATCTATTATTAGGTTCGCTTACCTTGTAGAGGTATTCTGTTCCCCCATCCACATGTGTTTATTTAGACGCAGTAGTTCTATCATGCTATAATTTAGTAGCATGTCCAACACACTCTAGCGCAGCGTGATCTTTTTTACAGTGGTTAAAATCAGACACTTTTTAACATACAATTATAAATATATATATATATATATTTTTTTTTTAATCCAAACTACATTTCCTGTTTTTGTAGTTGAATTGGTGCTGGAAAGCAGAGGCACAGCCTAAAGTAGCTCTTGGTTTTAATGGAAAATGCAAGCCGGGGTCTCATGACATCTCCTTGTTAATGCAGTACATATACAATGTTTCATATTATATAAACAAGCTTATAAACATTAATACCTTATTCTAGTTTGCACACTTCCCATAACCATAATTACTATGGAAGATAATACGGTATATATATATATTTTTTCATGTTTAGAGAAAAGTCTCCTATAGCCAAGAACCAATTTGTGGTTTCTTACAGACGCTAGACCACTAATGGATAGATGTTATTCATTGCTAATGTTTTTGATATTCATCATTACTTTTGCAATAAGTTTCTATTTCCTAATATTTTTTTTTAAATGTTTCTATTCATTAATTTTGTTGATTAATTCATTTTGCATACATAATGTCAAATGTCCTAGATGTTCATCCAAATACCCTGGATTGTTAATTCTACAATTTCCTTTGCTGCAAAAGTCTTCTGGAAAAATATGTCACTGTATAAGTGATTGCGCTATAAGATCTAAAAATCCAATAATAATGGCACATATTTTGGATCGTACAATACAGCATGTCACATAAAACAGTTTCCTTTCAACAAACCCCAATCAAAGTGATTAATGCTTGGGACTTAATGCTACGCAAGGTTTCAGACAGCGGAAGAGGAACACCTGAGTTTTCCATAACTTTTTTTTTTCAGTTATTTCAAGCGAACACATTAAGACTAGTCTTTGAGGAACATCTGTTCAGAGTATGCAACTATACATTCCATTGATCTTCTGCTATACATTTATTTCCACTTCACAGCTACCGTTTGGAAATGGGACTCTCTTCACAGCTACATCAAATATGTACTGCAATCAAGCTTCAAATTATTGTTTTATTAACATTGTCGCTAGGTAGCAGCGGAAACCGCCATCACTCTTTACAGTGGAAAAACCAAAAGTATGTTTTTTATTCTACAGTGTTAATGTAGATGCTTTGTGTTGCAAAACAAGATCAAACTGAGCATCAATTTAATGTTGAAACTGCATTTACAGCAAGTCCTGTAACTAAACAAAACTAAACAAAATTTTGAACTTCTGCAAGCTACATCACACTACATTTTACATATTTAGCAATATTTAGCTATG
This sequence comes from Lithobates clamitans, assembly GCA_037952925.1. Lineage (NCBI taxonomy): Eukaryota > Metazoa > Chordata > Amphibia > Anura > Ranidae > Lithobates > Lithobates clamitans. The sequence continues at coordinate 1,996,079 of JBBGZY010000675.1, forward strand.
CATTGCATGCTTTTGGAAAATTGGAAGTGCACAGAAAGAACTCCCAAGGATACAGGAAATATAAACCCTACAGGGCTTGTGATAAAAAATTCTATTCATGTACTATTGCATACCGTATATGGAGCTTCTGTATGCTTTTGAGGAAGTCTTTGTTCACTCTATCTATATGATTGAAGGTTTATATAATAATTTAGACATGCAGGAATTGTCATGGAGTGCCCATTTACTCACCATGCTCAGATGCAGATGCAGGCCCCTTTAACTCTATTCTCCACAACCTCTTTGGTTGCTGGACACAACCAAGATAAGTTCCTCAGCTTCTCTCAGAAAGGCTGCACCTGATGAGGAAGAGGTAGCTTGGAAAGTGATGCCAGGTGAGCGCACGTCCACTATCAAAACCAGCATGCAACTGTTACCAAAGCACTTCAGTTCTATCCATATGGACTATTGTGGACTTCACTGTGAGGGCGCTGTTAATGACGATAAGCACAAGTGTTTGTGTTGTGTTGTGCTCTGTACTGTTTCTAATACTAATATAAATGACCAGACTATATGAACTATTGGTTCCTAGCTGCCATGAGCACTTATTTATACTTCCTCAGCGGGGACATTATACAAAATGTTTAAGGTTGTAATGAAAGAGATGTCTGGGAGCTCTGAACTATGCCAATTACATGTGAGCAGTATACAAAAAAGGATAGTTTGTCTGGCTAACCCTCTGCCATCTTGCCCCTGCTTTGTCACCTTATCCCATACATATTTGGTTGAGATTACAAATGGTTATGGTAAAATACATTGTGCAGACATGGTCCACCATTGTCACGTTTAGGAAGCCAGTCCAGAGAAATGATGTGTAACTTACACTGGAGTGAGTATATGTAGGCAGAAAGTAGATAAGGATGACAGTAGTGAAAACAGTATTTTATGAAAGAAATGGCAGTTGTCTTGACACACAATGCTTTATTAAGCCAAATGTCATCAAGTTAGAGCAACCTATTTCAACCAGGGTGCCTTCAGGTTTAGTCAGTGGGTGGATCAAACCTGCCTTTTAGCTACACAAAGTCACATGTTTTCATTGTGCAGCATTACAACCTTCTAGCCGCCAGAAACCTACCAATGACATCATTGATTAATAGGAAGGACATTAGGCCCCTGCACAGAACTTTTGTTTGCCCCTCCGGTGACCTTCTCTGTCTGCCCTGGAGTAACATTAGCTAAAGGGGGGAACAGGACTGAGGGAGAAGAGAAAACACTGAAATAATAAGGTGTATTTGCTTTGGGATAATTAATCACCTCTAATGTTGGTTGTCCTACATGTGTGGATGTTGCTGAATTATGTAAAACTATTAGTTTGATTTTTTATATTTTAGAATGGGGTGCCTTGAGATTGTGTAAAATTTTAAAGGGTGCCTTGACTGAAAAAAGGTTGAGAAACACTGAGTTATGTCGCGTACACATGAGCGGACTTTTCGACCGGACTGGTCTGACGGACCGAGTCCGGCGGACAATTCGACCGTGTGTGGGCTTCATCGGACCTGCAGCGGACATTTTCGGTCGAAAATCTGGCGGACTTTAGATTTGGAACATGTTTCAAATCTTTATGTCGGAACTCCGCCGGACCCAGTTCTTATCGAAAAGTCCGCTCGTCTGTATGCTAGTCCGACAGACGAAAACCAACGCTAGGGCAGCTATTGGCTACTGGCTATCAACTTCCTTATTTTAGTCCGGTCGTACGTCATCACGTACGAATCCGTCGGACTTTGGTGTGATCGTGTGTAGGCAAGTCCGTTTGTTCAAAAAGTCAGGCGGAAATCTGCTGAAAGTCCGTCGGATAGACCGTCGGACCAGTCCGGTCGAAAAATCCGCTCGTGTGTACGCGGCATTAGAGTTTAAATCTACTTTAAAGCAAAAGACAACATGGTTCATTGCCCTATGGTGAACACTTCTTAATGGTAATGTTTTAAAAATCCAGCAACTATAAAAATGTAATCTAGCCTGCCTTTCATAAAATCCAGATCTCCTGGCACCACTCTGTGCCCTGTTTCTTTTTGACTTGGAACTTTCGGGACATTATCTCTGCATGTGGATAGACCTCCAATCATAGATAAAGTGATCAAAAGTTTCCTCAAATAAGCATACAGAAGCTCCATACATGGTATCCAATAGTACATTTACTACCACTATCCAAGAGATACCATTATATAATAAATCCTGTGCAGCAAAGCACATACCTGTAAGGAAGAGACTGAACAATTGTCTCACATTCACCCACATCACTCACTCTGCTTCATTGCAGTAAATAGTTCCCCCCAGGAAACCAAGAATTCCAGGTGTTGATCTCTGGTTTCTCATGGTCCCCGTGCTGGTTCCTCCTGCCGTCCTTAATTACATTATCATCTCCTTCTGTGGAAGACAGCAGAAAAGTATTTTTCTTTTTTTACTTCCTTGTGTGACTTTGTGTGTGTTAGTCCTGGTTTATTGGAACGATTTGACTTGCGATTTGACATGTCAAATCTCATGTCAAATCAGTGGCAATAGCCGGCAATGGCACTGTCCTAATTGGTGCAACGCTGCATTTACGGCATCGCACCGATTTCAAAAAGTAGTTTCTGTACTTTTTGCGATTTTGGGCTGCGATTTACATTGACATCTGTGCAGAAACCTGCACAACCTTTGGGTCTGGTATGGATATTAAGGGGAACCCCACACCCAAATTTAAAGAAAAAAATTGCTGGGTGTCCCCGCCAAATCCATACCAGTCCCTTCAGGTTGGGTATGGATATTAAGGGAAACCCTGCACCAAAAAAAAATGGTGTAGGTATCCCCCCAAAATCCATACCAGGCCCTTCAGGTCTGGTATGGATTTTAGGGGAACCCTGAGCCAAAATGTAGAAAAAAAATGGCGTAGGGGTCCCCCCAAAATCTATACCAGACCCTTATCTGAGCACGCAACCTGGCAGGGGGGGAAAGGGGGGTATAATGTACACCTAAGGTATACATAAAGTATATATGCGGTGGGCTGTCTTTAAGTGGTTAAGGGTTGCTCCTCTGAGTTTTAGAGTGGTGAAGTAGGGTTCCCCTTTATGAGGTGGAAGGGGCCTAAACACTGGGTTCCAAGATTGAGGTTGGACTAGGAGAAGGGGGTCACCAGAGAGGCTCACCAGTACTCTCCCCTTCGGGAGAGGGGTGGTTTGCATACCCTTAGAAAATGCATTTTCGGGACTATATGGGGCACACATATGGGTATAAGTAGCACTAAGCTCTTACACTATTTTGAATGGAGAATGTTGTGATACTAACGAAGATGCTTAATAGCCATACTATGAAAGACCTGTACCGAAATGTTATTACAGGTATAATAAATGTTATGCCTTCATTACCTAAAGTAAAGACCTGCTTAAAGCAGTAGTAAACTGCCATTTATTTATTTATTTTTTTAAACCCGCAGGGCAAATTTATAATGTGCTAGTATGAATCGCATACTAGCACTTTATGTAAAACGTACCTTAAAACGAAACCCTCCAATGGTGCACTGTCACCACTGACAATGCTTCCATCTTCACCTGGTCTTCCATCTTCACCTGGTTCCTAGAAGGCTCCGGCTTATTAGGCCAGATCGATTGAAGAAAATGGCGTATTTGTGTATATCTGAATCTTTCTCAAGTGGGCATCTCCAGTTTGCTTGTGCATAATGCAAGTGAAATTGGGCCTGTAGAAGTGAAGAAATTCCCTATTCTAATTAAACCTTTGTTGAGCCGCCAACTAAAAGCCAAGATGTTCATTCCTGGGGAAAAATTGGGATTGTGGAACAAATGCAGTAGAGGGCATAGGGCTGAGATTAATGAGGGATGTTTGTGCATCTGGTCACACATGGCCAGTGAGTGGGACAGGGTATGAGCTAGGATAGGAGGTCTGAGTTTAGTGGAGGACCACAATAGAAAATCGATTGTGGGAAGGGAATCATTGACACCCAGTCGGGTTTCGAGTCCCTTGAGTATGCGATAGAGATCTGGGCAAGTTGAGCTGCTTGGTAGTACCACCAAATGTTGAGGAGGGCAAGTCCTCCTTGCGATTTAAGTCTGAACAGGATATTTTTAGAGCACCTTCAATTTTTGATTGGAAGTTAAACAGTTGTGATTTCCTGATTGGGATGGGTAGAGATCTGAAAAGGTATAATAGGTGTGGGAGGAGTGTCATTTTGATAGCGTTAATGCAGCCTAGACATGAGAGGTTATGTTTAGACCATGTAGAGAGGTCTGACAACAATTTGTGGAATATGGGCGGGTAGTTAGAGGAGTATATTCAGTCTATCTTGGAGGTTAAATTGACGCCTAAATACAGGATATAGAAGGAGCACCAGTTAAGTGGGAAGTGGTCTTGTAAACTTTCAAGTAAATTGGAGGGGATTGTGATGTTTAATGCTAAGGATTTAGATACATTAACCTGAAGACCGTAGGCATTTCAAAATTTTTTAAGTAAAGAGAAAATGTTGGGAGTCGAGATAAGCGGGGGAGGTAACAAATAATAAGAGATCGTCTGCGAACAAAGCACATTTGTGCTCTCGTGGTCCGCAGAGTACTCTTTTGATGTCAGGGTTGGTTCTGATCGTGATGGCCAAGGTCTCGATAGCTATAGCAAATAAGAGGGGAGAGAGCGGGCAACCTTGCCTGGTGTCTTTTTTGATGTTAAGGGGATCTGTGTAGCAGCCCTAGACTCTTATCTGTGCGCTTGGATTAGAGTACAGGGAGCAGAGTATTCCCAGAAAATTGGGACCAAAGCCCCATCTTTCCAGCACATTAAGCAGGTAAGGCCATGTGACTGTGTCAAAGGCCTTTTGGAGGTCAATTGACAGCAAAAAGCCTTCCTGAGGAGTACCATTGGGAGTTGAGCAGGGAGATGATGTCTATGGCCCTTCTTATCTGGTCAGGTCCCTTTCTCCCTGGGATAAAGTCCGACTGGTCTTTATGAACATATTGAGCGATACAGGATGATAGTCTATTAGCTAAAATTTTTGCCAAAATTTTTAGGTTGTTTATTAAAGAGATCGGGCGCTAATTGCTAATTAAACTCGGATCCTTACCAGGTTTGGGTAAAACTGAGATATATGCTAAATTTAGGGCTTTATCCAAGGGAGAACCCGACCTGGGGGAATTAAAGAAACTGACCATATAGGGAATTAGTATATTGGCAATTTTTTTTATAGTAGCAGGCTGAAAAGCCATCTAGTCCTGGAGCTGAGTTTTGTTTATGATGTTTTATCACCTCCATGACCTCCATTTCAGTTATCGGTTTGTCCAGAAGGTCAGAGTGTTTCAGAAAAAAAGAATACAGCGCACACATACAAAAATGACATTTAACTCCTGCAAGGCTATTTAAAAACACCTGAGCATATTCAGAAAATATGGGGATTTAGTTACACCATATGGACATATAGTGCTAAGCCCACTACTACATCAAAGTACCCCAATATCAGTGGGTCCTACGCTATCCATAGAATGGAAGATCCTGCTTCTCAGAACCATGTGTATGTGTGCGCTGTAATCTTTTTTTTCTGCCTGCATGGGCTGCACCATCTTTAATGAATTTTTTAGGGGTGCCCCCCAAATTTTTGTTTGTCAGAGTGTTTCACCGACAATTTGGGAGGGATATGTTGTTGAGGAAGTCATCAAGGTGGGGTTGTGTGCTAGGTTTCTTATCTCTGTACAGATCAGTGTAGAATTCATGGAAGGATTCCATGACGCGTTGTGGGTTTTGTGTCAAATCTCCTGTTAGGGTGTGGATTTTGGGGAAAGCTTGGGAATGGGATTTAGGAGATAGCTTGGCTGCTAATTTAGCACCAACCTTGTCCTTCTGGGAGTAGAACCAGACTCCTGACCATATGAGGTATTTCCCTGCTTCTGTGGTTAGGGCTAGGTTTAAGGCTGTCCGGGCCGATTCAGGATGATCTAAGGACTCTCTAGTAGGGTTGCGTTTATGGGTTTTGCTCAATGAGTGGAACTCTGTAGTGAGTTTGTTAATGGTTGCCCTGCGTTCACATTTGTGCTGAGATGTGGTTTGTATAATCTTTCTTCTTGTCACTACCTTATGGGCAGCCCACAAGGTTTCTGGAGATATGGAATCCTTGTCGTTTAGTTGGAAAAATTTCTGAATGTCCTTTGTGAGGATTGTGCATTGAACTGGGTCACTTAAAAAAGCTTCATTGAGGCGCCATGTGAATTTTTTATTGGGTTTGGGTGTTTGTTGTAGGTATAGAAGGACCATAGAGTGGTCAGATAAGGGTGTGTCCCTAATAATAGTTTTTGTGGCCATTGGTATGTTGTAGGATTGAAGAAAGATGTGGTCTATCCTAGTGTAGATTTTGTGTGGAGTAGAGTAGTGAGTATAGTCTTTAGACCGGGGATTAAGTTCCCTCCAGATGTCAATAAGGCCCAAGTAACACTATTTTAGTGCTCTGTTTTGAGGGCTTTTTCGTCCGATGGAGACAATTTCCAGATTTGTCCAGTGAGTCGTCAAATGCAAGATTTGTGTCCTCCCAGAATTATCTTCCCCTCTAAATGTGGACCAAGTATAGACATCATGGAGGCGAAAAAAGTTGCTTGGCCTTTTTTTGGAGTGTAATAGGAATCAAGCAAGTAAGTTGAGACGTCTATGGAGCCTTTTACTAATAGATATCTTCCTGCTGGGTCTCTGATGGTATCCAAAGGGGAGAATTTAAGGTTTTTAGAAAGACATATGGCTACACCTTTTGTTTTGTTCCCTGCGTTAGAAAGATAGAACTGGGGGTAGTTGCTATGTATGAGGGATTATAGGTGGAAGGGAAATGGGTTTCTTGTAGCAAAAGGATATCAATCTTTTGTGATTGATAGTGTCTGAATAGCTTCCGTCTTTTAACTGGGGAGTTAATCCCTTGAATGTTGTGGTGGCTATACAGAGGGGGCAGATATGATGCTGTCAGCATGCATGGATCAGAGAGTGGGATAAACGCATCAACCATAGGGATCTTACCCTGACCCGTGGAGGCGGGTGTTGGTTCTTAGCATTTTCTGCCTGAAGCTTCCGTGAATGGTGATTAGATCATGGAGGTGAGCATCTAGGTAACCCGGAAAAAAAAAGAAGAGGAGTGAGAGGGAGAAGTGGTGTAGACAGGTCCTGAGAAGAGAAGACATGGCAAGTCAAAAACATGGAACAGAAAAATATAACAAACAATTCTAAAGCAGCAAAAAGAAAACCCCAACCCCTTTGCAGGAAGAAGGTACAGTGACCCTCTTACTGCAAATCTTTTCCCAAAACGCAACCCCAAATATAGGGGATGTAGAACAGTCCCTGAATGGTAAAATGCCATTCTGGGACAGTTGGAGGCGCAGTGCAACCTCTTCAGCCTCCCCGTCAAATAAAAAACTAGAAATAAAGGTGAAGACCTGGATCTGGATGCGGTGAGAAACAAGAAGGCAGAATAAAAAGAGAAAAACATATGAGCATGGTGGGAGCAAAAACCACATCTTGGGAGTTTCGGCCTCCCCCTCATGAACATTCAGGGGGAGGGAGGGGAGAAACCCACATCAGGTTAATCAGCAAAGTTGTCATAAGTTATCTTAGACTGTCTTTGACGTCTCTGAGATCCTGGAAGGAAAGATATTACCGTCCCTCTTTGAAGTGCAATGACTTTAGTCAGGAATACTCAGGGGGTCTGGTTGAGTCTGGTTGGTGAGCATATCAAGTAACAATTGATCAGAGCTCTTGTACTGGTTAACTTGCTCAACTGTCATAGGAGTAATAAATGAAGTGGGAAAAGAACTGGATGACCAAACTTTCCAGGGCTTGGTAAGTAAAATCCTAGGAAATAAAGAAGGGTTCAGTAAGATCCACTTTTAGGGGGGCGACCATCCTTGGATCTCTTCGCTTGTTGTTTTTGCCACAGAGGCTTTATAGGGCTTGTGGGTGGAGGCCTTTTTGATTAGATGGGATCTCTGGGGTCCGATGAGGTGGCTGGTATCTGGGAGATGAGAGCCAGCTGCAGAAGCAGACACTCTCCTTCCGCAAAGGTTTAGAAACCATAGGATTTGTTCATGTGGGAAAAATTTAAGCAGAAGGGGAATCTATAGGTGATAGATTTTTGTGACAGCACCTGGAGAAGGGGTTTCAAAGATCTCCTTTTTTGTATTGTGTAAGGTGACAAGTCTGCAAATATTTGAATGGGATGTCCTTGTATAGTAAGGTTTTCCGTTTCTGAGCTCACCGCATGACTTTCTTTCTTAACCTTGTAAAAATGTGGTTTTGCCATGATGTCTCTGGGTAAGCCATCTTGGCGTGTGGGCTGAAGGGCCCTATAGGCACGATCCATTTCCAGGTGATAGGGAATATCGGGGATTACATTTTTAATGAACATGCAAACAATCTTGTCAGCCTCTTTAAAGGATTCAGGGAGACCTCTGAGTCTAAAATTATACCTGCAGGATCTCTTCTCAAGATCATCCAGTTTTGAGAAAGCAATGTCCAGTTGTTCACGCAGGTCCTGAATCCTGTCTGTATTCTGATTCGTTTTGGCAATGGTTTAGTCAGTTTTGGCTTCGATTGCTTCTATTCTGGCCTCTAAGTGGTGCAGATTTGCAAGTTTTTTGGCGGCTGTGGCAGGGAGAGCTGGCTAGAGCGGAGCGGAGCTCTCAGAACATGCGACCGTCAGTGGAGCTGCGGCCACCTGTTTACTCGCACTTTAAGCAACAATGAGTCCCTGAGTGATATTCTACAAGAATGATGGGTGTAGTACAGTCATTATTTCATGAGAAGAGTTTTGTGCTGTACTTGTGCAAGCTTGATTCACTCTGCAGTGTGTGGCGGTGAAGGAAAAGGAGTCTCCCACTTGACATTGAGAGAGAACCCACTCATGTGTATTTTATCTGGTGGCCAGTGTTTCATGGGCCCCGAGTAGATGTTTAGGCTTCTGTCTGAACCCCATGTCAAATATAAGCCTATGTGTGTAAGTACTCCAGGCGGAAATAGGTTAAAAGTGAAGTGACCAGGAGGCTGAGAGGAAGAGGTCTAGTACTCACATCCATGCAAGTGACACTATGTGGTTTGAGCTGAACACCTGCGTGATGAACTGCAAACCTATATACACAGGCGGAGCCCAGCTGCTTGTGACAGCCAAATGAAAATAAGCTTGGTCCCCCCTTTACACCTGTAATCCTGTTACAATTAACAGTAAATAAATCTGTCCTCATTGGCATCTCAGTCTCACTTTATTCACCAAAATTCAAGAAAACTTGCACTGAAAGAAACATGAATCTGATCTCCTTTTGAAAATTATAAGTGCCTGGCTCTGTCTAGCTTTAAATATTCTTGAGTCTCTGACCCCAACATCATGCAATTTGCTCAGACTTCGTATGAAACAGAAAATTTTTTCCTCTTAGTTGGGATTTTAAATTGGGGGAAGGTCTCCAAGAAGTATGACAAAAGGAGTATAAAAAAATATATCCAATTTTTATTATATCAAAAAATTAAAAAACATAGCACATATTGAAGGGGATCACAAATACCGACAAATATTGTGGATGCCAGAATGTACAAATAATAATAATACAACCAGAGGTATACAAAACAAATTGGCGGAACTACACTTAACCCTTGGAGGCTGCTTGAGCAAGAAGCTCTTGACAGTGCAGGCCCAACGCGTTTCAAGGTATTTAATAATGATTATAACCTCTTCTTCAGGGGCTTGGGGTGAGGTGTATATCCGTCTAAGGAACATTTTGGAAAGAAAAACAAAAAGAGACACACAACAGAACATGTTATATATCAAAAGTAATGCAAATACAACTATTAACATACTCAAAATATTGTGAAATAATAACAAAAACGAATCCTAACCGTAGTATTATAGGGTCAACATCACATGACATCCAATTCAGGAAAGGGGGGAGGATAAAATGGTTAGCCACCGAGGTCCAGAACCGAATGTCGGCGCCACCACCACGAGACCGAGATCGTAAGCAGATCGAGACCGAACACAGAAGGCGTCACGTCCGTCAGCTAAATAGTAAATCATCTTATTAGCTAAGAATTGGGCAGAATGTATGTAAAGAGGAAGGTATCTCCTCGTAATTTGTTAGGCAACCCCTCTTATGGTAAAATTGAGTATTAATTAAAAATTAATTAATAACATTGTACCCAAATAAGGGAGCTCTAGTGGGTGTTTATTAGTACATACCTATTGTTGTATAAAGAGTAGAGTTCTCAACTCTCGCTCCAACAGATGGATGACCATCTAGCTGATAGCCACCCGGCTATTTAGAGTTATAGTGATGTTAATGGACTAAAGACAGAAAAAAAGACAAAGAGAAAAAACATAATGGAGAGTCTTACTAAGTTAAGTGTTTGTCACTTAGTATGCAACTATCTGCAAAAATCCAGTAGGCATACCTATAATGCTGTTTGTGGTGGCTAATTGAGCCTTAGTCCAAAAAGAAATAACATTGGAGCTCCTCGATTGGTGGCTACAAAGAAAAGGGGAATAATGATTATGCTCAGGATGTATAAACATCCAACAGCTCCTATTAGCATTCGAGTTATACCTTACATGAATATGAAAGAAACTAAGTTCTTTTACCTTGCACGATCAGCAGCAACTGCACATTCAGTTCAGTGTCTCCCCAGCGAGTGAGCTGGCAGCTTCATGTGCAGTTTAAATAGTGCTGTTCATGATTAATGTATTAATGACAGCTGACTCCACAGGGAGCAGCGTCATTGCTGACAGGAGGGGCCGCCCTCCGAGTCCCCGGCGCGCAGACCAGCCCCCCCGCCCCACACACGGGTCCAATCCAAGAGCGGATTACATCGCATCCTGGAGGGGAAGGAGGACCCGTGCTGGGAGGGGACTGGCGTCCGCGTCGGGCACCCGCGGCGCGCTGATCGCCTTGACAACAGGATAAACATATCCCTGTCATGGGCGGTCATGTGGGAGTGGCCAGGCATTGCCAGACTGAAGAGTGGCAGCCTGGCCCCCGTGCGCCGAGTGTTGGATCCGAACGCCCACTCACACGGCTAACCCGGACCATAGCGCCGCCGATCCTGAGCCCCGGCGGTGCACTCAACCCCTGGATGAGAAGGACGCATGCAATGTCTAGCCCACAGACGGTCATATGAAAACATGGAGAAAAAAGAAAGGGCAAAAGGAAGAAAACAGGATGGTTAAAAATATTGCTGCAGAAAGGAAAAGAGTAAGAGCATTTAGAGAAGTGAATACACATACCAACGTACTTGTCAAAAAAACAATCAACATGAACAGTATATTCTTATAGAGCTATAGGTGGGGAAGGGGACAAAAGCAGATTCTTTGCTCATATCAGGTGCCCCGTCCTCGTATAACCGCAGATGGCTGATGGCTAGTTCCATCAGTTTAAATGCTTTGGTGCTACAGAAAGAGGGGAGTGTTGGCATCGGGACGTTCCCATTCTGACCCTCCTGAGGTGAAACCCTCAAGGAAGGGTCTAAAAGAGGTGGTATCATTTAAGCCTGGTGCCTTAGTGGCCTGGAGACGAAAAATCCACTTTTGTTCTTTTTGCAGGAGGATTTTGTTCCAGTCCCCCCCCACGTAGGCCTGGGTGGACGCGGTCCAAAATCAGAAAAGACAGTTTGGGAAATATCCCTGAATGGAACGTGGAGACGTGTCTGCCCAGTGGTAAACTGGGATTGCACGTTTTCATGGAAATTATATGGCGGTAGGCTCTCCGCCAAAACTCCTGATTCGTTTTGCCAACGTAGTAGCATGCGCAATCGCACATGAGTAAATACACTACACCTATTGTTTTGCAGTTAGCAAAGTGTTTCGGTGTGTATTTACTGCCATCCAGTAGTTTGATGTCTGGTTTCGTGTTCATAAATTGGCAATATGAGCACCCTCCGCATCGGAAGGTTCCCATGCGTTTACAAGGGTCTCGTTTCCCTGCCCCACCCCCCACATATTCGCTAGATACTAGATTGTCTTTGATGGACCTGGCACGTTTGAAAGTAAAAGACGGTTTCTCTTGTATAAAAGGGCCAATTGTAGGGTCTAATTTTAAAACGTGCCAATACCGTTCAATGATATCTTTAACAGTTTTATGTTGGTTTGAAAACTTAGTAATTATCCGAATAGGATTGTTTTTTCTTTTTGTTTCAGTACTGAAGACAAGTTCCTGTCTTGTCTTCAGACAAGCACGTTGGTACGCCCTCTTCAGACATTTTTTAGAGTACCCGCGTGTCAGTAGCCTCTCCATCAGCAAATCGGCCTCACGTTTAAAGACTTCATCACTGGTGCAGTTGCGTCTGACACGCAGGTACTGACTGTAAGGAATCGATTGAATGAGGGGTTTTGGGTGGAAGCTGGAGGCATGCAAAATGGAATTGCCGGACGTTGGTTTCCGGAATAATGAACTGAGGAGTGAGCCATCGTGTTGTTTATGAATTGTAACGTCCAGAAAGGTGATGTCACATTCATGGAATGTCATAGTAAAGGTCAGATTAAAAGAATTCTTATTGAGTTCCTGCAGGAATCCCTGAAGTTCATCTGGGGTCCCATCCCACACGATCAACACGTCGTCAATGTAACGACGCCACAGGACTATACTGTCCATGTATGGTCGTGTGCACTCAGACTGCTCCAGCATGGTCTCCCATTCCCCCAGGTACAGGTTGGCATACGATGGGGCACAGGAAGTCCCCATCGCAACCCCCTGTACCTGGAGGAAAAAACCACCGTTGAACGCAAAATAGTTGTGGTTTAAGACAAAGTCCAAGGCATCAATCAAAAAATGCTTCTTCCTCATGTCAGTCTGGCTATCGCGTGAAAACACACGACGAATACACGCCAGCCCCTTGTCGTGGGGAATCGAACTATACAGCGCTTCTACGTCTAGCGCTACCAATAATGACTTGGGTGGAACCCGAATGTTTTCTATAGTTTGCAAAAGATGCAAAGTATCCCTAGTATAACTGGGTATGTTTAATACATATGGACGTAGATGGCCATCTATCAATTGGCTTAAGTTCTCGGTTAGAGAACCATTACCAGAAATTATTGGTCGTCCCGGTGGTTTACGTAGATCTTTGTGGAGTTTTGGAAGGGCATAAAATGTTGGAGTACGGGGCTGATTGGTTCTAACATAGTCATGTTCAGATTTGGTAAGTATGCCTGCGGCATACGCTTCATCTACCAATCTATAGAATTTTTTATTGAATTTGTCAATTTTATTGGATGAGATTTTGGAGTACCATTGTTGATTGGAGAGTATTTTGTTGCAGATTGCAACATATTGCTCGTTGTCCAAAATGACTATGTTGCCCCCTTTGTCTGAAGGTTTTATGGTGATATTAGGGTTGGAGGCTAGTTCTTTGAGGGCCCTGCGTTCATCTATACTGAGATTGGGTTGTTTTTTGGGGCAAATTTTAATCTTCCGAATTTCATTACATGTTAGTTTTACGAAGGCCAGTACATTAGAGTTAGTGCTGAGAGCAGGAAATTTGTCTGATTTTTTCTTAAATGACTTGGTGGAGGGTTGAGGAAGATCGGATTGATCAAATCGGCCAAGCAGATACTCCAGGTCGATCTGGTCAATCAGATCAGGTGGCTCGTTCTCTTCTAGTAGTGATATCAAATTGTCTAATGCAATCAACTCCTGTGATTTAAAGACGGGTTCCTTTGGTGCTTCCTTCGAATATAATTGCTTCAAAATAAGTTTACGTGCGAATAATTGGATGTCTTTTGTCGCCTCAAATTTATCCAAATCCTGGTCCGGGCAAAAACTCAGACCACGGGTCAGGACAGATAGTTCGGCCTCATTCAACATATGTGAAGAGAGATTTACTACGTTGAGGTCATGACTTTCAGTCAATGAGAGCGCCCCCGTCTGAGGGATAGGGGGATTCACATTACTGTATTGTCGGCTGGATTGACTAAAAAATTATCCTGTAGTGTATGTGGTTGTTGAATTCCCCTGGCTGAACGGTCAGTCTGAGGAATATTCGTGTCTGTCGGGATCGGTGCAGAAAGCCCATCACCACCTATTTTACCTGACACCACGTGCGAGAAAGGAATGCCGGTGCTCGTATTGGGATCAGTGATATGTTTTTTGGGTTTCTTTTCATTTGACCCATTGCCTTGAGAGTTCCTCTTGGTTTTTCGCGATAATTTCCGCCTATAAGAGCCCTTGGATGAAAAAGAAGACATGGATGAAGTTTCAGAGAGCATATCAGCGTTATTAACATGACGATTTGTATTTCTATTATTGGTTGCAGTTTTCCAGTTGTATGCCTTAGACTCCTGAAAGGCCATCTTGTCTCTGAAAAACTTTTTGTCTTTCTTGATTAGGATCTCTTTGTTGTAATGTTCAAGATGCTCATTCAGGTTTTTGTCATATTGATTGAACAAGGCATGATCCTTAAAACCTGTTAATTGTTTGTTCAAACGTTCCAATTCTTTCTCTATATCAATCAATTTACGTTGATACTCATTTATTAATAAAGACATCATACCTGCTGAGCATTTTGAAAGATTTTTTTCCCATTCTTGTTTGAAGTTGACACTCATGTCTTCAAGGGTGGGAAAAATTTGAATGCGTAGACCAAGAGGATTCATCTCATTCCTAATATATTGTTTGAAAGAATGAATATGCCAATGATAAGAGGATTTCTTCTCTAGGGCCTTTCTAAGATTCGAAAACACAGATGACAGTTCAGTGTCTCTCTGTTCTTTTTGTACAAAGTTCCTATAAAGTCCTGACATCGTGGAGTCCCAATTGGAGCTAACATAGTTTGTCATGATTAAGAATTCAAGTACAGGTCAACAGACCTTATCTATAGTGCTCAAAAACGATATTAAATAGTACAATAGTTTATTTCCAGGAAGTACTTGTCACCAAAGGCGAGGAAGGGGTATCTTCTACCCAAAAATTACATAGAACGGTGGGTGGTGACACGTACTTGGTGGAAGGAGACACCCAACCCCCACATCCCTGTGTAAATGTATGAAACAGAAAATTTTTTCCTCTTAGTTGGGATTTTAAATTGGGGGAAGGTCTCCAAGAAGTATGACAAAAGGAGTATAAAAAAATATATCCAATTTTTATTATATCAAAAAATTAAAAAACATAGCACATATTGAAGGGGATCACAAATACCGACAAATATTGTGGATGCCAGAATGTACAAATAACAATAATACAACCAGAGGTATACAAAACAAATTGGCGTTACTACACTTAACCCTTGGAGGCTGCTTGAGCAAGAAGCTCTTGACAGTGCAGGCCCAACGCGTTTCAAGGTATTTAATAATGATTATAACCTCTTCTTCAGGGGCTTGGGGTGAGGTGTATATCCGTCTAAGGAACATTTTGGAAAGAAAAACAAAAAGAGACACACAACAGAACATGTTATATATCAAAAGTAATGCAAATACAACTATTAACATACTCAAAATATTGTGAAATAATAACAAAAA
Organism: Lithobates clamitans; assembly: GCA_037952925.1. NCBI lineage: Eukaryota > Metazoa > Chordata > Amphibia > Anura > Ranidae > Lithobates > Lithobates clamitans. The sequence goes on from JBBGZY010000675.1 coordinate 2,011,548, forward strand.
CGAATCCTAACCGTAGTATTATAGGGTCAACATCACATGACATCCAATTCAGGAAAGGGGGGAGGATAAAATGGTTAGCCACCGAGGTCCAGAACCGAATGTCGGCGCCACCACCACGAGACCGAGATCGTAAGCAGATCGAGACCGAACACAGAGGGCGTCACGTCCGTCAGCTAAATAGTAAATCATCTTATTAGCTAAGAATTGGGCAGAATGTATGTAAAGAGGAAGGTATCTCCTCGTAATTTGTTAGGCAACCCCTCTTATGGTAAAATTGAGTATTAATTAAAAATTAATTAATAACATTGTACCCAAATAAGGGAGCTCTAGTGGGTGTTTATTAGTACATACCTATTGTTGTATAAAGAGTAGAGTTCTCAACTCTCGCTCCAACAGATGGATGACCATCTAGCTGATAGCCACCCGGCTATTTAGAGTTATAGTGATGTTAATGGACTAAAGACAGAAAAAAAGACAAAGAGAAAAAACATAATGGAGAGTCTTACTAAGTTAAGTGTTTGTCACTTAGTATGCAACTATCTGCAAAAATCCAGTAGGCATACCTATAATGCTGTTTGTGGTGGCTAATTGAGCCTTAGTCCAAAAAGAAATAACATTGGAGCTCCTCGATTGGTGGCTACAAAGAAAAGGGGAATAATGATTATGCTCAGGATGTATAAACATCCAACAGCTCCTATTAGCATTCGAGTTATACCTTACATGAATATGAAAGAAACTAAGTTCTTTTACCTTGCACGATCAGCAGCAACTGCACATTCAGTTCAGTGTCTCCCCAGCGAGTGAGCTGGCAGCTTCATGTGCAGTTTAAATAGTGCTGTTCATGATTAATGTATTAATGACAGCTGACTCCACAGGGAGCAGCGTCATTGCTGATAGGAGGGGCCGCCCTCCGAGTCCCCGGCGCGCAGACCAGCCCCCCCGCCCCACACACGGGTCCAATCCAAGAGCGGATTACATCGCATCCTGGAGGGGAAGGAGGACCCATGCTGGGAGGGGACTGGCGTCCGCGTTGGGCACCCGCGGCGCGCTGATTGCCTTGACAACAGGATAAACATATCCCTGTCATGGGCGGTCATGTGGGAGTGGCCAGGCATTGCCAGACTGAAGAGTGGCAGCCTGGCCCCCGTGCGCCGAGTGTTGGATCCGAACGCCCACTCACACGGCTAACCCGGACCATAGCGCAGCCGATCCTGAGCCCCGGCGGTGCACTCAACCCCTGGATGAGAAGGACGCATGCAATGTCTAGCCCACAGACGGTCATATGCAAACATGGAGAAAAAAGAAAGGGCAAAAGGAAGAAAACAGGATGGTTAAAAATATTGCTGCAGAAAGGAAAAGAGTAAGAGCATTTAGAGAAGTGAATACACATACCAACGTACTTGTCAAAAAAACAATCAACATGAACAGTATATTCTTATAGAGCTATAGGTGGGGAAGGGGACAAAAGCAGATTCTTTGCTCATATCAGGTGCCCCGTCCTCGTATAACCGCAGATGGCTGATGGCTAGTTCCATCAGTTTAAATGCTTTGGTGCTACAGAAGGAGGGGAGTGTTGGCATCGGGACGTTCCCATTCTGACCCTCCTGAGGTGAAACCCTCAAGGAAGGGTCTAAAAGAGGTGGTATCATTTAAGCCTGGTGCCTTAGTGGCCTGGAGACGAAAAATCCACTTTTGTTCTTTTTGCAGGAGGATTTTGTTCCAGTCCCCCCCACGTAGGCCTGGGTGGACGCGGTCCAAAATCAGAAAAGACAGTTTGGGAAATATCCCTGAATGGAACGTGGAGACGTGTCTGCCCAGTGGTAAACTGGGATTGCACGTTTTCATGGAAATTATATGGCGGTAGGCTCTCCGCCAAAACTCCTGATTCGTTTTGCCAACGTAGTAGCATGCGCAATCGCACATGAGTAAATACACTACACCTATTGTTTTGCAGTTAGCAAAGTGTTTCGGTGTGTATTTACTGCCATCCGGTAGTTTGATGTCTGGTTTCGTGTTCATAAATTGGCAATATGAGCACCCTCCGCATCGGAAGGTTCCCATGCGTTTACAAGGGTCTCGTTTCCCTGCCCCACCCCCCACATATTCGCTAGATACTAGATTGTCTTTGATGGACCTGGCACGTTTGAAAGTAAAAGACGGTTTCTCTTGTATAAAAGGGCCAATTGTAGGGTCTAATTTTAAAACGTACCAATACCGTTCAATGATATCTTTAACAGTTTTATGTTGGTTTGAAAACTTAGTAATTATCCGAATAGGATTGTTTTTTCTTTTTGTTTCAGTACTGAAGACAAGTTCCTGTCTTGTCTTCAGACAAGCACGTTGGTACGCCCTCTTCAGACATTTTTTAGAGTACCCGCGTGTCAGTAGCCTCTCCATCAGCAAATCGGCCTCACGTTTAAAGACTTCATCACTGGTGCAGTTGCGTCTGACACGCAGGTACTGACTGTAAGGAATCGATTGAATGAGGGGTTTTGGGTGGAAGCTGGAGGCATGCAAAATGGAATTGCCGGACGTTGGTTTCCGGAATAATGAACTGAGGAGTGAGCCATCGTGTTGTTTATGAATTGTAACGTCCAGAAAGGTGATGTCACATTCATGGAATGTCATAGTAAAGGTCAGATTAAAAGAATTCTTATTGAGTTCCTGCAGGAATCCCTGAAGTTCATCTGGGGTCCCATCCCACACGATCAACACGTCGTCAATGTAACGATGCCACAGGACTATACTGTCCATGTATGGTCGTGTGCACTCAGACTGCTCCAGCATGGTCTCCCATTCCCCCAGGTACAGGTTGGCATACGATGGGGCACAGGAAGTCCCCATCGCAACCCCCTGTACCTGGAGGAAAAAACCACCGTTGAACGCAAAATAGTTGTGGTTTAAGACAAAGTCCAAGGCATCAATCAAAAAATGCTTCTTCCTCATGTCAGTCTGGCTATCGCGTGAAAACACACGACGAATACACGCCAGCCCCTTGTCGTGGGGAATCGAACTATACAGCGCTTCTACGTCTAGCGCTACCAATAATGACTTGGGTGGAACCCGAATGTTTTCTATAGTTTGCAAAAGATGCAAAGTTTCCCTAGTATAACTATAAACTTGTACTCTTTATACAACAATAGGTATGTACTAATAAACACCCACTAGAGCTCCCTTATTTGGGTACAATGTTATTAATTAATTTTTAATTAATACTCAATTTTACCATAAGAGGGGTTGCCTAACAAATTACGAGGAGATACCTTCCTCTTTACATACATTCTGCCCAATTCTTAGCTAATAAGATGATTTACTATTTAGCTGACGGACGTGACGCCCTCTGTGTTCGGTCTCGATCTGCTTACGATCTCGGTCTCGTGGTGGTGGTGCCGACATTCGGTTCTGGACCTCGGTGGCTAACCATTTTATCCTCCCCCCTTTCCTGAATTGGATGTCATGTGATGTTGACCCTATAATACTACGGTTAGGATTCATTTTTGTTATTATTTCACAATATTTTGAGTATGTTAATAGTTGTATTTGCATTACTTTTGATATATAACATGTTCTGTTGTGTGTCTCTTTTTGTTTTTCTTTCCAAAATGTTCCTTAGACGGATATACACCTCACCCCAAGCCCCTGAAGAAGAGGTTATAATCATTATTAAATACCTTGAAACGCGTTGGGCCTGCACTGTCAAGAGCTTCTTGCTCAAGCAGCCTCCAAGGGTTAAGTGTAGTTCCGCCAATTTGTTTTGTATACCTCTGGTTGTATTATTGTTATTTGTACATTCTGGCATCCACAATATTTGTCGGTATTTGTGATCCCCTTCAATATGTGCTATGTTTTTTAATTTTTTGATATAATAAAAATTGGATATATTTTTTTATACTCCTTTTGTCATACTTCTTGGAGACCTTCCCCCAATTTAAAATCCCAACTAAGAGGAAAAAATTTTCTGTTTCATACATTTACACAGGGATGTGGGGGTTTGGGTGTCTCCTTCCACCAAGTACGTGTCACCACCCACCGTTCTATGTAATTTTTGGGTAGAAGATACCCCTTCCTCGCCTTTGGTGACAAGTACTTCCTGGAAATAAACTATTGTACTATTTAATATCGTTTTTGAGCACTATAGATAAGGTCTGTTGACCTGTACTTGAATTCTTAATCATGACAAACTATGTTAGCTCCAATTGGGACTCCACGATGTCAGGACTTTATAGGAACTTTGTACAAAAAGAACAGAGAGACACTGAACTGTCATCTGTGTTTTCGAATCTTAGAAAGGCCCTAGAGAAGAAATCCTCTTATCATTGGCATATTCATTCTTTCAAACAATATATTAGGAATGAGATGAATCCTCTTGGTCTACGCATTCAAATTTTTCCCACCCTTGAAGACATGAGTGTCAACTTCAAACAAGAATGGGAAAAAAATCTTTCAAAATGCTCAGCAGGTATGATGTCTTTATTAATAGATGAGTATCAACGTAAATTGATTGATATAGAGAAAGAATTGGAACGTTTGAACAAACAATTAACAGGTTTTAAGGATCATGCCTTGTTCAATCAATATGACAAAAACCTGAATGAGCATCTTGAACATTACAACAAAGAGATCCTAATCAAGAAAGACAAAAAGTTTTTCAGAGACAAGATGGCCTTTCAGGAGTCTAAGGCATACAACTGGAAAACTGCAACCAATAATAGAAATACAAATCGTCATGTTAATAACGCTGATATGCTCTCTGAAACTTCATCCATGTCTTCTTTTTCATCCAAGGGCTCTTATAGGCGGAAATTATCGCGAAAAACCAAGAGGAACTCTCAAGGCAATGGGTCAAATGAAAAGAAACCCAAAAAACATATCACTGATCCCAATACGAGCACCGGCATTCCTTTCTCGCACGTGGTGTCAGGTAAAATAGGTGGTGATGGGCTTTCTGCACCGATCCCGACAGACACGAATATTCCTCAGACTGACCGTTCAGCCAGGGGAATTCAACAACCACATACACTACAGGATAATTTTTTAGTCAATCCAGCCGACAATACAGTAATGTGAATCCCCCTATCCCTCAGACGGGGGTGCTCTCATTGACTGAAAGTCATGACCTCAACGTAGTAAATCTCTCTTCACATATGTTGAATGAGGCCGAACTATCTGTCCTGACCCGTGGTCTGAGTTTTTTCCCGGACCAGGATTTGGATAAATTTGAGGCGACAAAAGACATCCAATTATTCGCACGTAAACTTATTTTGAAGCAATTATATTCGAAGGAAGCACCAAAGGAACCCGTCTTTAAATCACAGGAGTTGATTGCATTAGACAATTTGATATCACTACTAGAAGAGAACGAGCCACCTGATCTGATTGACCAGATCGACCTGGAGCATCTGCTTGGCCGATTTGATCAATCCGATCTTCCTCAACCCTCCACCAAGTCATTTAAGAAAAAATCAGACAAATTTCTTGCTCTCAGCACTAACTCTAATGTACTGGCCTTCGTAAAACTAACATGTAATGAAATTCGGAAGATTAAAATTTGCCCCAAAAAACAACCCAATCTCAGTATAGATGAACGCAGGGCCCTCAAGGAACTAGCCTCCAACCCTAATATCACCATAAAATCTTCAGACAAAGGGGGCAACATAGTCATTTTGGACAACGAGCAATATGTTGCAATCTGCAACAAAATACTCTCCAATCAACAATGGTACTCCAAAATCTCATCCAATAAAATTGACAAATTCAATAAAAAATTCTATAGATTGGTAGATGAAGCGTATGCCGCAGGCATACTTACCAAATCTGAACATGACTATGTTAGAACCAATCAGCCCCGTACTCCAACATTTTATGCCCTTCCAAAACTCCACAAAGATCTACGTAAACCATCGGGACGACCAATAATTTCTGGTAATGGTTCTCTAACCGAGAACTTAAGCCAATTGATAGATGGCCATCTACGTCCATATGTATTAAACATACCCAGTTATACTAGGGATACTTTGCATCTTTTGCAAACTATAGAAAACATTCGGGTTCCACCCAAGTCATTATTGGTAGCGCTAGACGTAGAAGCGCTGTATAGTTCGATTCCCCACGACAAGGGGCTGGCGTGTATTCGTCGTGTGTTTTCACGCGATAGCCAGACTGACATGAGGAAGAAGCATTTTTTGATTGATGCCTTGGACTTTGTCTTAAACCACAACTATTTTGCGTTCAACGGTGGTTTTTTCCTCCAGGTACAGGGGGTTGCGATGGGGACTTCCTGTGCCCCATCGTATGCCAACCTGTACCTGGGGGAATGGGAGACCATGCTGGAGCAGTCTGAGTGCACACGACCATACATGGACAGTATAGTCCTGTGGCGTCGTTACATTGACGACGTGTTGATCGTGTGGGATGGGACCCCAGATGAACTTCAGGGATTCCTGCAGGAACTCAATAAGAATTCTTTTAATCTGACCTTTACTATGACATTCCATGAATGTGACATCACCTTTCTGGACGTTACAATTCATAAACAACACGATGGCTCACTCCTCAGTTCATTATTCCGGAAACCAACGTCCGGCAATTCCATTTTGCATGCCTCCAGCTTCCACCCAAAACCCCTCATTCAATCGATTCCTTACAGTCAGTACCTGCGTGTCAGACGCAACTGCACCAGTGATGAAGTCTTTAAACGTGAGGCCGATTTGCTGATGGAGAGGCTACTGACACGCGGGTACTCTAAAAAATGTCTGAAGAGGGCGTACCAACGTGCTTGTCTGAAGACAAGACAGGAACTTGTCTTCAGTACTGAAACAAAAAGAAAAAACAATCCTATTCGGATAATTACTAAGTTTTCAAACCAACATAAAACTGTTAAAGATATCATTGAACGGTATTGGCACGTTTTAAAATTAGACCCTACAATTGGCCCTTTTATACAAGAGAAACCGTCTTTTACTTTCAAACGTGCCAGGTCCATCAAAGACAATCTAGTATCTAGCAAATATGTGGGGGGTGGGGCAGGGAAACGAGACCCTTGTAAACGCATGGGAACCTTCCGATGCGGAGGGTGCTCATATTGCCAATTTATGAACACGAAACCAGACATCAAACTACCGGATGGCAGTAAATACACACCGAAACACTTTGCTAACTGCAAAACAATAGGTGTAGTGTATTTACTCATGTGCGATTGCGCATGCTACTACGTTGGCAAAACGAATCAGGAGTTTTGGCGGAGAGCCTACCGCCATATAATTTCCATGAAAACGTGCAATCCCAGTTTACCACTGGGCAGACACGTCTCCACGTTCCATTCAGGGATATTTCCCAAACTGTCTTTTCTGATTTTGGACCGCGTCCACCCAGGCCTACGTGGGGGGGACTGGAACAAAATCCTCCTGCAAAAAGAACAAAAGTGGATTTTTCGTCTCCAGGCCACTAAGGCACCAGGCTTAAATGATACCACCTCTTTTAGACCCTTCCTTGAGGGTTTCACCTCAGGAGGGTCAGAATGGGAACGTCCCGATGCCAACACTCCCCTCTTTCTGTAGCACCAAAGCATTTAAACTGATGGAACTAGCCATCAGCCATCTGCGGTTATACGAGGACGGGGCACCTGATATGAGCAAAGAATCTGTTTTTGTCCCCTTCCCCACCTATAGCTCTATAAGAATATACTGTTCATGTTGATTGTTTTTTTGACAAGTACGTTGGTATGTGTATTCACTTCTCTAAATGCTCTTACTCTTTTCCTTTCTGCAGCAATATTTTTAACCATCCTGTTTTCTTCCTTTTGCCCTTTCTTTTTTCTCCATGTTTTCATATGACCGTCTGTGGGCTAGACATTGCATGCGTCCTTCTCATCCAGGGGTTGAGTGCACCGCCGGGGCTCAGGATCGGCGGCGCTATGGTCCGGGTTAGCCGTGTGAGTGGGCGTTCGGATCCAACACTCGGCGCACGGGGGCCAGGCTGCCACTCTTCAGTCTGGCAATGCCTGGCCACTCCCACATGACCGCCCATGACAGGGATATGTTTATCCTGTTGTCAAGGCGATCAGCGCGCCGCGGGTGCCCGACGCGGACGCCAGTCCCCTCCCAGCACGGGTCCTCCTTCCCCTCCAGGATGCGATGTAATCCGCTCTTGGATTGGACCCGTGTGTGGGGCGGGGGGGCTGGTCTGCGCGCCGGGGACTCGGAGGGCGGCCCCTCCTGTCAGCAATGACGCTGCTCCCTGTGGAGTCAGCTGTCATTAATACATTAATCATGAACAGCACTATTTAAACTGCACATGAAGCTGCCAGCTCACTCGCTGGGGAGACACTGAACTGAATGTGCAGTTGCTGCTGATCGTGCAAGGTAAAAGAACTTAGTTTCTTTCATATTCATGTAAGGTATAACTCGAATGCTAATAGGAGCTGTTGGATGTTTATACATCCTGAGCATAATCATTATTCCCCTTTTCTTTGTAGCCACCAATCGAGGAGCTCCAATGTTATTTCTTTTTGGACTAAGGCTCAATTAGCCACCACAAACAGCATTATAGGTATGCCTACTGGATTTTTGCAGATAGTTGCATACTAAGTGACAAACACTTAACTTAGTAAGACTCTCCATTATGTTTTTTCTCTTTGTCTTTTTTTCTGTCTTTAGTCCATTAACATCACTATAACTCTAAATAGCCGGGTGGCTATCAGCTAGATGGTCATCCATCTGTTGGAGCGAGAGTTGAGAACTCTACTCTTTATACAACAATAGGTATGTACTAATAAACACCCACTAGAGCTCCCTTATTTGGGTACAATGTTATTAATTAATTTTTAATTAATACTCAATTTTACCATAAGAGGGGTTGCCTAACAAATTACGAGGAGATACCTTCCTCTTTACATACATTCTGCCCAATTCTTAGCTAATAAGATGATTTACTATTTAGCTGACGGACGTGACGCCCTCTGTGTTCGGTCCCGATCTGCTTACGATCTCGGTCTCGTGGTGGTGGCGCTGACATTCGGTTCTGGACCTCGGTGGCTAACCATTTTATCCTCCCCCCTTTCCTGAATTGGATGTCATGTGATGTTGACCCTATAATACTACGGTTAGGATTCGTTTTTGTTATTATTTCACAATATTTTGAGTATGTTAATAGTTGTATTTGCATTACTTTTGATATATAACATGTTCTGTTGTGTGTCTCTTTTTGTTTTTCTTTCCAAAATGTTCCTTAGACGGATATACACCTCACCCCAAGCCCCTGAAGAAGAGGTTATAATCATTATTAAATATCTTGAAACGCGTTGGGCCTGCACTGTCAAGAGCTTCTTGCTCAAGCAGCCTCCAAGGGTTAAGTGTAGTTCCGCCAATTTGTTTTGTATACCTCTGGTTGTATTATTGTTATTTGTACATTCTGGCATCCACAATATTTGTCGGTATTTGTGATCCCCTTCAATATGTGCTATGTTTTTTAATTTTTTGATATAATAAAAATTGGATATATTTTTTTATACTCCTTTTGTCATACTTCTTGGAGACCTTCCCCCAATTTAAAATCCCAACTAAGAGGAAAAAATTTTCTGTTTCATACATTTACACAGGGATGTGGGGGTTGGGTGTCTCCTTCCACCAAGTACGTGTCACCACCCACCGTTCTTTGCTCAGACTTCAGTCAAGGGAGTCTGAGCAAAGTCACAACTCCTGGTTTCAGCATGTGTTCTAGTTCATGTACTCAAAGTTTTAAAACCATTAGACCCCTTTCACACTGAGGCGCTTTTGAGGCGCTTTCATGCTAAAAAAAAGTGCCTGAAAAGCTCACGAAAACCTATTTCCATTAAAATTAATGAATGCTTTCACACTGGGGCAGTGCGCTGGCAGGGCGGTGAAAAAACACCGCTCTCCATTGAAATTAATGGAAAGCTCTTCAAAAGCGCATAAAAAGCTCTTCAAAAGTGCTCAGTGTTTTATTGGAGGTTTAGAAGCGCCTCAGTGTGAAAGGTGCCTTAGTTCAGCAGGCAGGCCAGGTAACTACTATATTTAGAAGGAGATGTATTTCTGTTGGTACAGATTATTTTTAATATAGGATTTGATAATGACTTATGAAACCCAAATCTTCCAGTATGGTTTGCACAGTTAATTAAACCCCACCATAAAAATAATATGCAGCTGAATTTTCATCTTGAAACCAAATTGAGGAAGATGTTCCTGTTGTAAGAAGAATATTAAATTTCTCAGTACTAAAATTAATTGCCCAGTACTTGAGTAAAAACATGAATTTTTACATTGTCTTTTATGGCACATAACCACAGCATAGATAACACTATACATATGTATGTCAACATTATGAAACAATATGATAACATAATAAAAATTATTTATGTAAATTGCTTCAGATCAGAAGGATTTTAAAAATATATAGTACAATCAATTGACTAAAACCACCAAGTAGCGCATCTTTCTTTCACATAAAGATTGTTTTACAGAAAACTTCTGCTTTATCCAAGCAGGACAAAACCACAGGTTTGCTTTATTTCCCCCATTCCCAAAAGCATGGACTCACCTTTCCTTCCCTTTTTTTACTGTTCCATTTAGCTGCTAGAGGTGAGGAATATATCGTTATCAGTGACAGCACTGAGCCAATCATTGAGCACCAACCCCATCACATGGCAGACAGGAGCGGGGATCGAATGCTTCTCTATACCTGGAAGTACAGGGTATTTTTGCACTCTTGGCAGTGGGAGCTGCTGAGGTGGGGCATAAAAGTAAATAAGTTGCATTGGAGGAGATTTACTAAAAATGGAGAGTGCAAAATCTGGTGCAGTTGTGCATCGAAACCAGCCTCCAAGTTTTATTGTCAAATATTAAAGAGGAACTGCAGTCTGCTCACATAATTTGTAATAAAAACATCTTTGCTATTCTGAAGCTTCCCTCCAACCACTTTGCATATTATTTTATATATACTGTGATTCTGTACTTGTCAAATATGCTGCAGAAATCTCCCTCCACTGAGTCTGGCTGCAGCATTTTTAACTGTGGGCAGCTAAAGCTGCTGTTCACTTTCTGGTTTTACACAGAGGCACACCTCCAGCTCTGCAGCTGTCATTGGCCCTCTTATGACTCATCCCCCCTCCCTTCCTGGTAAACTCTCATGAGTGTTAGAGAGAGAGCTGTATATGATGTCATAAGCCTAGGCTTTTTACCAGACAAGAAACAGGACAAGGGCTGTATAAGATATTTACTGGCAGAAAAAAAATGTTTTACTATCCAAAGTTAAAACAATAAGGGCAGAAAATTTAATAGATGGAAAGTTGAAAAATGACTGAATGTCCGCTTTTATTGAACAAACTGAAGTTAGAAGCTGATTGGCTACCATGCACAGCTGCACCAGATTATAAGTGCTTAGTAAATCTTCCCCCATTGTCTTGCATTGGCCAGTGACATATTTGCTTTAAGCAATTTCATCATCTTCCAAGGGGGGCAATGGGGAAGTTTACTAAGGCTACTTTTACACTGGGGCAGTGAGGGCGTCGGTGGTAAAGCCATCGTTTTAGCGATACATAAAAGTAAATAAGTTACATTGTCTTACATGGACAAAGCACACATTTGCTTTAGGCAAAATAATTATCTTCCAAGGGGGGCACTGGGGAAGTTTACTAAGAGACAAAAGAAAACACACTCTTGATCAGTGGGGGCTGCTGGGGAGGGGGCATAAAAGTAAATAAGTTACATTGTCTTGCAAGGGCAAAGCACAAATATGCTTTAAGCTACCGGTATTTAATTATCTTCCACGGGGGAATTGGGGAAGTTTACTAAGACACAAAATGAAGCACACTAGAAAGACTACACATTTTCAAATTTGTTTTGCTACCATGGGTAACAAAGGCACTACCAGTTGTTGTGGAAATCAAAGGCACTTAGTTCCAAATGATTATTAATTCCAGCTCAGAATTCTATTTCTGTAAATGAACTAAATGCTTGTGTGTTCCAAGCTCTGACTATCCTGTCACTGTGACCGCAGTCATTTGAATTCTGTTTGGATTGGATGGTTGCATGGATTTTTGTGTTAAAATTTTATTTTACCAGCCCATCATAATTGTATATTTACAAGCACGGAACTATGTAACAGAAACCTTTATATTAGTTTTTTTCTCCTTTAGTAGCTAATGCTCAGTGTGGTGTGTTAGGGTAATGTGCCTGTTAATTCATGTGGTCTAATATACGTTAAGGGTGTCAGAAAGCTACGGTGCCATTCTTTTTAAATGTCACCCCAACACACTGAGACAAAGCAGCTCCTACACACATGCAAATGGTATTCAACGAATGGTAATGCAGTACGATGCATTGTGGTATGGTAGGCCAGGAAAAATACCACATGTGCATTGCCAGCCAATTTAAATTGTCTGGGCTGGCTTAACCCAAAATTAACCCATTGTACAAGAAAATCAAGGTGCGAATGGACCCAAATAGTGTTTCCTGCTTCTTTAGGGCCTTTCCTAAATCTGCTGGGGATTAGCCACTTCATTTACAGATATTTTGTCTTATCTTATAGGGACCATTTTATGTGTTTTTTGTGTTTATTAGCATACAATACAATAGTAGTATATTTCATTTCCCATACACTAGAGCATTGTGGTATGTATGCTTTATAATATAAATAAATGAATAATGTATAATTTAAAAATATTTGACTCTGGATTGTGCATTTCTCATATCCATGTCATCAGCAGGTACTGGGTGCTGACAGATCACCTGATGGAGTGATCATTTATACAGAAAAGACTGAGAAATACATAAGGGATGGTTGACACAGGCTTTTAACAGTGTTAAAGAGAAGAGAGCGTTTGCTTATTGTGAAGCTAACCAAGATGGAGAAAAGAAGAATGTGATAGAAAAATACACATAGTAGAAAGTGATCATAAAATGATGAGTGATTAGGCAATTACACTTCAGAATCCCATCATGGCAAATTGCAGTGGTTGTGTGGGAAAATGTCCTTGGTTTAATTATAGTTTTATGCTATTTTACTAACCAGCTGTCTATTTAATTTATGGTATTCTCACAAAAAATGTAATAAAAAAATCTGGGTATAAGCAGAACATGGATGTGAAATGTAACTCTAGGTTGATGGTTTCCTTCAACACTACCAATGAACAGTTATGAAAAATGGCAAGTTTTCTGCACATTTATGATGCTGACAATATGAAGACTCATGTGATGCTATATTTGTTTGACAGTAAAAATTAAAACACAGCTTCATTTATATAAATTTAACAAATCGATTAAACACATACACATGTTCAATACTGTGATTCTTGTCCTGATGCAACCCAAATGAAGCCTTCACTTATTACCCATATGTATTGGTTCTTTTGGACCCTGCCAACCCTGCATCAGTGAAGGCCTTTAGCGAAAAAAGCCATGGGTAACCCCATTTGACTCTTGTTTTGATGGATCCTTCATTTTCTTTTTTAGGCTTCGTTTTCTTCTATTTTTATCTAGTGATCCAGCCAGTAAGTCTGCTGTTTTTCAAAATAGCAAGATCTCCTGCAGAATGTATCAGATCAAAGCCTGGGAAATGTCACACGAATGCTGTATGCATACTGATATTCATTCATCCCGTAGCAGGAAGTTATTTCCGCCACAGTCATGACCCTATGGTTTCTGCACAGCATAGTAGTCATTAATCATATTGCAAGTTAAATAGTCCTAAAACAGTACCGCTCCCCAAAGTACCTATAGTGGTCCCGTCAGCAATGTTTAAGTGACGTCCACCCACTCCACACGATATAGAAGGGAAAAAGTTAAATTGGTGCTACTGTAAATTCTACTTTTTGACCTGAAAAAAAAAACGTTATTATTCGTAGTACTTATTTCCTATGACCATCAGCTCTTTCTTCCGGAGTGGGGCCACTCTAATAAGAAGTGTGTTGCTGGCCAGATCACCAGGTGAAAACAGAGGGAAAAAAGCCTAAAATAAAATTGATGCAGCCATCACCAATGCTGCATTAAACTCTGTGGAAGAACCTAGGCAGTGGAAACCTTGCCCCCCTTGCAGATTCCTGGAGTTTTCTCGTGTGCACGCTCTAGTGGGATAACATTGAAGTACTGTAAGTAGTGTGTTGGCCGCTAGATGGAGATGACCATCGCTACTGTATATTACACGTACATATGTTGCATCAAAATTTTTGTACAAATTGACAGCTGAAAGATGAGCTTTTAAGAGACCGGCAAATCTAGTAAGCTGCAATATATTACAAATGCCAAATGTGCATGCAATTTCACAGGATGAATAGCTCTGCAAATAGTTTATAAATACACTCCTTAGTTGAAGATTCAACAAAGGGTGGGTGATCTATGCATAATTATTGGGTGTGCATTACTGAAGGCTGTGGTTTAAGCAAGGTAGCTGCAGGTAAATGATATAATTCTTGTACATTATTTTGTATGTAAAAGTGTATTCATAAAGTTTCACCAGATTGATATAAAAATGACATCTTTAGGCTGGGTTCACACCTATGTGAACTGTAGTATATGGTGGCCACACAAAATATTGACACTTTGGGCCCAATTTGGACATTTTCACTTAGGGGTGTACTCACGTTTGTTGCCAACGGTTTACACATTAATGGCTGTGTGTTGAGTTATTTTGAGGGGACAGCAAATTTACACTGTTATACAAGCTATACACTCACCACTTTACATTGTAGCAAAGTGTAATTTCTTCAGTGTTGTCACATGAAAAAATATAATAAAACATTAACAAAAATGCAAGGGGTGTACTCACTTTTGTAAGATACTGTGTCCCAGGGCCGTCTTTAAGGCAGGGCAAAAGGGGCAGCTGCCCTGGGTCCTGTCACTGTTGTGGGGCCCAAAGCAGCTGCCCCATACTTGCCAACTATCCTGGTTTAAATTCCCTTGTCACTTGAAGTTTTAGTCCCTTGCTGTGTCCTGATATCTCAGTGTGAAGTGCTGTCACTAATGCTGCCCAGCTCTGCCCTATTGTTATGTACAGATGACTCAGCTGCAGACCCTGTGTTACATGTAAATAACCAGCATTCACATGTAAAGACAGCATAGATATGTAAATAAAGGCGGCATTCAGATATATATCATGCCCCCTGCAGTGAGGAGATGATGTCCTCTAACAACCAATCAGTGAGTAGTATTACTGTACAGTAATCTCTAGCAACCAATCGACAAGTAGAAATCATGTGCTGTAACATCTAGCAACTAATCAGTGAGCCGTAATGTGTGCTGTAACCTCTAGCAATCAGTAAGTAAGCGGTAATGATACACTGTAACCTCTGGCAACCAATCACAATCGCTGCCTGATCTGATACAGTAAACTGATTTTAAGTCTAGCTGCTATTTATTGAATGTCTTAGAGCAGGTGGATAGCAAAATTGTATGGGGGGGGGGGGCAAGAAAACATTTGCCCAGGGTCCAATCTATATTAAAGACGGCCCTGCTGTTTGTGTGTGTGTGTGTGTGTGTGTGTATATACATATATATATATATATATATATATATATATATATATATATATATATATATATACTGTATATGCAAAGCTCTGCATAAATTGATGGCACTATATAAGTAATAAATAAATAGGTAATTATGTGCAAATCAAAGTATGGTCCTTTAAATCACAAATAATGTCATGTGCAGTAAACCTGGATAAGAAAGAGGCACAGTATATTGTTCCATCAGGGTGTAGTATCCCTAATATATATATTTTTTACCTAACATTCTGAAAAGCTGGCAGGTCAATAGTTAACAGGATTGGTTCTATCACATTCCATTTGCATCAATATATTGCCCAATTTCCAGAACCGCTGGCCTGTTCTATGGATGCCTACTTGAGTAATACCAAGCATCTCCTACAAGTAGTGGAAGAGATACCCGAGTCAGATTCACATATTTTGGTTACAGCAGACATTAGCTCACTGTACACCATTATTAGTCATGAAGATGCAGTGGTAGCAGTGGAATGGGTGCTTGAAAAGCTAGAAATTCACAGGAAACTTGCTTGAATGTCTATCATTTGGGCTACAGCACAATTATTTCTGGTATGGTAATTAATATTATCAACCGGTAACCAGAGTTGTGATGGGGGCACAGTTTCCTTCTATTGTGGCCAACCTATTTATAGCTTTCTGGGAGTCTGAATTTGTGTTTTGGAAATAGGCCACACCAATGACAATGCTATAGATGCTATATAGATGATGTGTTTTTAATTTGGGAAGGGGATGATGTTAGGTAAACATCTTTTATGAATTGGATAGACAATGACGACAGAAATATGTCTTGAACCTGGAAAAGGGACAAGAGCAGTGTAGAATTCTTGGATCTGGTGATCAGTGTTCAGGAGGTTCACTACTAGAACTCTTTTTAAATCCACAGATCTTAACAGCTTTATTGCTATGGATTGCTGCCACCACCTCTCATGATTGCTTAATGTGCCTTGAGGTAAGTTTTCTAGATTAAGGCGGAACTGTACTACTAGTGAAGAGTATATGCGACAGTTGGAGATGGTTGGCAGTAGGTTTGTACAGAAGGTGTAGGACCCAGATCGGATTAGACAGGAAATAGTTAAAGCGGAGTTCCACCCAAAAGTCGAACTTCCGCTCATTGTACTCCTGTCCCCACTTCCGGGAGCCTCAGCCGCAGATATTTGCATCACTGCTCGGGCTCCCACCTCCTCCTTCACTGGCTGCCGGGCTAGTAGGAGAGAGGAGCGGAGCCTCGCACATGGGCGGTAGGGTTCCCGGCATGAAGTAGCAAGCCTACACTGCCAGGTTTCCTTACTCGCAATGGAGGCAGCAGCACCGGACAGCTGATAGAAACATCAGCTGCGTTGCCGACATTGCTGGACTCCAGGACAGGTAAGTATCCAATTATTAAAAGCCAGCAGCTGCAGTATGTGTAGCTGCTGGCTGTTAATTTTTGCAGCGGTGGGCGGACCTCTGCTTTAAGGTGAGGGATTTCTATAGGAATACATTAGTCAAAGATAAACAGCTGAATAGTGGTAGTGACAGTGGACAGGATTTTTGCATTGTATTGGATTTTAATAGACAATATAAAAGTAGAAAAGAATATTGATAGACATTGGAATATTTTAAAGAAAGACAAAATACTTGGGCTTGTACTTCCAGACCACCCAAAGTTTGTGTATAAAAAGGCACCAAACCGTAGGGACCACTTGATCAAAGGGGTTGTAGACCCACACCCGCAAGGAATTTTAATTTTTTTTCTGGTGTGAATTTTTATGCTTGTGGCTTTTTATGCTTGCTCTACTGCAAAGGGAAATTTGAAAAGGAACAAAGAATTTACTTCAACATCTATCCATATTAGGTATTTAATTTGTGATTTTATTGGTTGCATAACTGAGGGCATCCTATGACCATCTAGAGCATTGGAGTTACGTGTCAAAGAGCATATTTGCTAGATTAGGAATCAGACTTAAAAAGCATGATGTTTCTCATCACTTTTGGAAGTTTCATTATAGGGACCCCGGGGGTTTAAAATTTTGGGGGATTGAAAAGGTCAAGAGACATTGGAGAGGAGGAAATTTTATCAGACATCTAAGCAGAAAAAAATCCTATTGGATGTTTGAAACAAAAGTATTGGCCCCCTCTGGATTAAACATTGATTTTGATTTTAACTGCCTTATAAGTGGTGCTTGATTTATTTTTCCCTATTTTTGCATTTTACTTTGTGTATACTGGATTTATATTACCACTCTGATTTCTATATATGTATTAGCATTACTGTAATACTATGTTTTGATATGTTCTCATTTTATTGTAATGATTTCTGATTTAATTGACATATTATTTTAGTAAGTGCACTTTTTTAATTTTATACAATACTACCATGGTGCTTTTGGTTGGATTTTGTTTTTATTATCCGCTGATGTGTGGTTTATTTAGTCTTATATTCGATTTTGATCTCCAAGTTGTACCTGTATTGCTGCATTGGATGTTGTTTAGTCTGTTATTTTAGGTAAGTCAGGATATTAGCTTAATAGTTACTGTGCACCTACAGGCACATCACCCTTAACGAGCCTCATCTTGTTTAATCTTGCAGGTTTGAGCCTGGTTAGCATTTGGAAGGGAGACCACCTGGGAATACCAGGTGCTGTAGGGTATTTTTGGTTACTGGCAAGGTGCTGGATTGGATATCAGTTCTGGCTTTACTGTTAGTTATTTACAGTATGTGGTTGTTGACATTGCCGTACGTGACACTTTTTGCATCACTTATGGTTTTAATATGGTTATTTGTATACATCCCTATGGTAGGGTTGCCACGTCATCCCTTTAATCCAGGACACACATTAATTACACAGGTTCTGTGGCTGATTAAGGTGGTAATTAATCTCACTTGGTGCCTTATCTGCATTAAATCAGCCTCAGAACCTGTGTAATTAATATGTGTCCTACATTAAAGGGTTGATGTGGCAACCCTACCCCATGGTAGCTGTTATATTGTTATTCTTCTTGCCTGGACATGATGTGAAAGTAGAGTGACATCACTTCATGTTTTGGGTCGAAATGCTGGCAGTGCTACCACGATGAGGGAATTGTGTAAGTTTGTGGTCTATTTAATTTGCTATATAACAACAATCCAATAAAAGGGACAATAGCCATACACTGATGTCAACATTAATTTTATTCCAGAAGATGATACAAACACATTCCTGTCTAGGTTATTCCTGTATCCTACCCTGGTACGAAGTAGGATCTTTCTCTGTCTGGGGGTTTCACTTTGGAATCTTTGGCACCATGCACACTGGGCATTTAGCTTCGGTGCATGAGATTCTTGCATTTAACTACAGGCAGAGGGTACAAGTTGGCTGTCCTATCCTCCTGCAGGCAGCCTATCAAACTGACAGCGGTTGCGGCTGGACAGTGCACCTAACTGTTATTATGCTCAGGGCAGTATTCACCCAGGAACAAATTCTTGGAATGCATACTCCTTGAAGCTAAACACCAGAGCCCCATGCATGTTGTTGTCCTAGCACAGCTGACAGCTGTCAAAGTCTGCACAGAATTGCGTGCATGAAGATGACATGTCTATACTGCTTTTCTTACAGGTTCCTTTTAGGTTGTTGTTAAGAGTAATTCCCATGAACTGTATTACATTGATCATGCTAAGTTTACACTAATATGCATTTGCATGAAATACAAGCATCTCTAGTAATCACATATTGTGCTAATATGAGAATGCTGCTTTGTAAATTGTTTACACTGGAAAATCTTGGCAAGAGATCACAGAAAATAATGAGCATTTCATGTATAATTAAAAAGACAATGTTAGAAGCCAAAACTCTGCACAACTGTTTCACTGTAAATATATTTGTTTTGCAAATAACATCAGAAAAAGGCATGAAATATCCCAGCTGGATTATAAAGGACAAATACTGTATTTGAGGTAGAGCATCTATCTAATAATATTATATAAATGAGTAAAAAAACAAATGAGATCATCGATACATCATGAGAAAAACAGCTGGGTCACATAAGATATTTACTTCCAAGTAGATGGTTATGGTGAAAATATATGACTAATCCAAGCAGTGGGAATACCAATTAAAATATTATAATAATACAAATTGAAATCATAGCAACCATCCACAGAGCCATTTGAGTTATTTTACGCACTTCTCCTTTTTTTATCTCAGATAAAAATGTTCAGTCCCATTAGGGAGATTTCTCTTCACTTCCTAAAAACATCTGAAAGTAAATATAGATCTCTCTAAAGTGAAAGGTATTCCACTCTTATACAGTTGTCCTATTTCAGGTCAGTGACTTTGACAGTACTGAAGCCAAAACTAGGCATAATAGCCATGAAAGCAGTATTTTTTATAGGGAGGTGAGCAAGCTCAGTAAGTATGGGAATGTCAATTACTGAGTACCGCAAAAAAAAAAAAAAAAAGATTTTTAGACTATGTTATATTATGATAAATAATAGGAATGTATATAATACATTATATATACCGTATATAATGTGTAATCATGGCCAGAGATAAAAATTAAAATTGAAAAAAGTAAATGCAATTTTATTTATGAATTCTCATTTTCTGACAGCAGATAAGGCTTTAGGCTACATTTTAAAATGCAGTACTATATCTCTGCCAGAAAGTTGTCAATGGGAAGAAGGTTTACCTTCCAACATGACAATGACCCAAAGTACACAGCAAAAATTACCACATAGTGGTTGAAGGAGAAAAAGATGAATGTCTTTGCATGGCCTAGTCAGAGCCCAGACTTAAACCCCATTAAAAATCAGTGGAATGACTTGAAGACTGCAGTCCACTAACGGTCACCATCAAATTGAACTGAACTTGAGCAGTTCTGTAAAGAGTGGGTATACTGTATATTGCAAAGTCTATACAGTATATTACAAAAGCGGGTACACCCCTCACATTTTTGTAAATATTTTATTATATCTTTTCATGTGACAACACAGAAGAAATTACACTTTGCTTCAATGTAAGGTAGTGAGTGTACAGCTTGTTTAACAGTGTAAATTTGCTGTCCCCTCAAAATAACTTAACACACAGCCATTAATGTATAAACCGCTGGCAATAAAAGTGAGTACACCCCTAAGTGAAAATGTCCAAATTTGGTCCAGTTAGCCATTTTCCCTCCTTGGTGTCAAGTGACTCGTTAGTGTTACAAGGTCTCGGGGGTGAATGGGAGCAGGTGTGTTAAATTTTGTGTTATCACTTGCTTTCTCATACTGATCACTGGAAGTTCAACATGGCACCTCATGGCAAAGAACACTGAGGATCTGAAATAAAGAATTGTTGCTCTAAATAAAGATGGCTTAGGCTATAAGAAGAATGCCAAGACCCTGAAACTGAGCTGCAGCATGGTGGCCCAGACCATACAGTGGTTTAAAAGGACAGGTTCGACTCAGAACAGGCCTCGCCATGGTCGACCAAAGAAGTTGAGTGCACGTGCTCAGCTTCATATGCAGAGGTTGTCTTTGGGAAATAGAAGTATGAGTGCTGCCTGCATTGCTGTAGAGGTTGAAGGGGTGGGGGGAGGGTCAGCCTGTCAGTGCTTAGGCCATACGGCGCACATGGGCATCAAATTGGTCTGCATGGCTATCGTCCCAGAAGGAAGCTTCTTCTAAAGATGATGCACAAGAAAGTCCACAAACAGTTTTCTGAAGACAAGCAGACTAAGGACATGGATTACTGGAACCATGTCCTGTGGTCTGATGAGACCAAGATAAACTTATTTGGTTCAGATGGTGTCAAAAGTGTGTGTGGCGGCAACCAGGTGAGGAGTACAAAGACAAGTGTGTCTTGCCTACAGTCAAGCATGGTGGTGGGAGTGTCATGGTCTGGGCCTGCATGAGTGCTTCTGGCACTGGGGAGCTACAATTCATTAAGGGAACCATGAATGCCAACATGTAATGTGACATACTGAAGCAGAGCATGATCCCTCCCTTCAGATACTGGGGCGCAGGGAAGTATTTCAACCTAACGACCCCAAACACACCTCCAAGATGACCACTGCCTTGCTAAAGAAGCTGAGGGTAAAGGTGATGGACTGGTCAAGCATGTCTACAAACCTAAACTCTATTGAGCATCTGTGGGACATCCTTAAATGGAAGGTAGAGGCGCGCAAGGTCTCTAACATCCACCACCTCCGTGATGTCATCATGGAGGAGTGGAAGAGGACTCCAGTGGCAACCTGTGAAGTTCTGGTGAACTCTATACCCAAGAGGGTTAAGGCAGTACTGGAAAATAATGGTGGCCACACAAAATATTGACACTTTGGGCCCAATTTGGACATTTTCACTTAGGGCTGTACTCACTTTTGTTGCCAGTGGTTTAGACATTAATGGCTGTGTGTTGAGTTATTTTGAGTGGACAGCAAACTGACATTGTTAACCGCTTCCGGACCAGCCGCTGTAGTTTCACTGCAGCAGGTTGGCTCCCCTGTGCGAAACCACGTAACTGTACGTGGGCTTGCAGGCTCCGGACAGCAGGCGCACGTGTGCACGCTGCACAGCGGGGGTGCCGATGCTCATAGCTGACGGTCGCGATGACCGCCGGCCATGAGCAATCGTGAGCAGGAGACTAGGCATGAGCCAAACACCCCCCCCGTTTCGGTTCGCAGCAGAACATGCAAACAGGCAAAAAATTTGTTCGAACATGCGAACACTGTTAAAGTCTATGGGACACGAACATGAATAATCAAAAGTGGGGCTTATGTGCAAGTTATTGTCATAAAAAGTGTTTGGGGACCTGGGTCTTGCCCCAGGGGACATGTATCAATGCAAAAAAAAGTTTTAAAAACGTCCGTTTTTTCAGGCGCAGTGATTTTAAAAATGCTTAACATGAAACAATAAAAGTGAAATATTCCTTTAAATTTCGTACCTGGAGGTTGTTTATAGTATGCCTCTAAAGTGATGCATGCTTCCCGTGTTTAGAACAGTTTGAGAGCAAA
Organism: Lithobates clamitans; assembly: GCA_037952925.1. Lineage (NCBI taxonomy): Eukaryota > Metazoa > Chordata > Amphibia > Anura > Ranidae > Lithobates > Lithobates clamitans. The sequence goes on from JBBGZY010000675.1 coordinate 2,034,013, forward strand.
ATTACATTTCTAAAGGAAAAAAAGTCATTTAAAAGCACTCGCGGCTATAATGAATACACATAAAAGTCATTGAAAAAAACCGCATGAGACTCCCCCACAGTCCATTACCAGGCCCTTTGGGTCTGGTATGAATATTAAGGGGAACCCTGAACCAAAATAAAAAAAAATGGTGTGGTGGTCCCCCAAAAATCCATACCAGACCTTTATCCGAGCACAAAACCTGACAGACCACAGGAAAAGAGGGGGGGACGATAGAGTGCTCCCCTCCTGAACCATACCAGGCCACATGCCCTCAACATGGGGAGGGTGCTTTGGGGTAGCGGCCCCCCAAAGCACCTTGTCCCTATGTTGATGGGGACAAGGGCCTCATCCCCACAACCCTTGCCTGGTGGTTGTGGGGGGCTGGGGACAAGGTACTTTGGGGGGCCGCTACCCCAAAGTACCCTCCCCATGTTGAGGGCATGTGGCCTGGTATGGTTCAGGACGGGGGGCTACTCTCTCGTCCTCCCCCTTTTCCTGCAGCCTGCCAGGTTGCGTGCTCGGATAAGGGTCTGGTATGGATTTTTGGGGGGACCCCCACGCCATTTTTTTTTAAATTATGGTTCAGGGTTCCCCTTAATATTCATACCAGACCCAAATGGCCTGGTAATGGGCCTGGTAATGGACTGTGGGGGAATCCCATGCTGTTTTTTTCAATGACTTTTACGTGTATTGCCGGACCAAAATTCATTATAGCCGCGAGTACTTTTAAATGACTTTTTTTTCCTTTAGAAATGTCATTCTTGCTCTCGGACTGTTCTAAACACGGGAAACATGCGCCACTTTACAGGCATACTATAGACACCCCCCAGGTACAAAATTTAAAGGAATATTTCACTTTTATTGTTTCACTTTAAGCATTATTAAAATCACTGCTCCCAAAAAAATTACCATTTTTAAAACTTTTCTTTGCATTGATACATGTCCCTGGGGGCAGGACCCAGGTCCCCAAAACACTTTTTTATGACAATACCATGCATATAAGCCTTTAAAATGAGCACTTTTGATTTCTCCCATAGACTTTTAAAGGGTGTTCCGCAGCTTTCAAATTTGCCGCGAACACCCCAAATTGTTCGCTATTATGCGAACAGGGCGAACACTTACGTTCAACTCGAACATCGGGCTCATCCCTACAGGAGACACAGACAGGGACGAGTGTGTGTAAACACACACTTCCCTGTTCTGTTCTGACAGGAGTGACAGATCGTGTGTTCTTATTAGCTAGGATCCATGATCTGTCACTACATGTAGTTAGTCCCTCTCCCGTCAGTAAGAATCACCTCCCAGGGAACACAGTTAACCCCTTCACTGCCCCCTAATGTTAACCCCTTCACTACCAGTGACATTTTTACAGTAATCAATGCATTTTTAATCACACCGATCGCTGTATTAATGCAAATGGTTCCAAAAATGTGTCAAAATTGTCCGATGTGTCTGCCATAATGGTGCAGTCATGATAAAAATCACAGATCGCCGCCATTACTAGTAAAAAAAAATAATAATAAAAATGCTATTTATCCCCTATTTTGTAGACACTATAACTTTTGCACAAACCAATCAATATACGCTTATTGCGATTTTTTTTACCAAAAATATGTAGGAGAATACACATTGGCCTAAACTGAGGAAAAAAAATTTTTTTTATATATTTTGGGGGGATATTTATTATAGCAAAAAGTAAAAAATAATGCATTTTTTTAAAAACTGACACTGTTGTTTGTTTATAGCACAAGGAATAAAAACCGCAGAGGCGATCAAATACCACCAAATGAAAGCTCTATCTGTGAGAAAAGAAGGACATCAATTTTGTTTGGGTACAACGTCGCACGACCGCGCAATTGTCAGTTAAAGCAACACAGCGCCGAATCACAAAAAGTGCTCTGGTCAGGAAGGGGGTAAATTCTTCTGGCGCTGAAGTGGTTAAACAAACTGTACACTCACTACTTTACATTGTAGCAAAGTGTCATGTCTTCAGTGTTGTCACATGAAAAGATATGATAAAATATTTACAAAAATTGTGAGGGGTGTACTCACTTTTGTGAGATGCTGTATATATTATTATTATATTTTTTATCTTGGAGATTAGCACCATATTGAATAAGTTTTAGCCTTTTACTTTTTATTAGTGAAGCAGCTGAAAGCAGCTTTTTCTTATATTCATTTGGTTTTGATATTCAATACTCACTTTTTAGTGCAGAGTGGAGTTTGACATATTGAAGCAAACCTGTCATGAGAGAAACATAAAAGCTTTCACTTCCAACAATAGGAATTCATTACAATATGTTAGTTACCTGGCTGTCTTTCCTAATTTCTTGATACAGGACTTTGAGTTTCTGGCCTGAAAGGAGCTTTCAGATAAGGAATTACTTTTCTCCAACCTTCTCCTCCTGTACCTGTCAAGCCATTGCTGACCTTTTTTTGAACTGGTAGTTGCTGACACTTTGCCTTCAATGCTTTCTGAGTCTCCAACCTGGAACAAATATAGAGAGAATGAATTTTGACACTTTTCTAATACTCATTCGCAGCATGCTTGTTCTGGGTCATGTGATTCAAAGTATTAAAACCTAACACAGACAGGCAACAAGCATTTTAAAAAGAGGGCCAGCAATGGCAGCCCTGATACTTCACTTATGAAGTCATGTGTCATTTTAAGTCAGCGCAGTGCAGCAGTCAGACAAATAGCATCTTCAGAAGGAGGTCAGCAATGGCACCCCCTGTATTTTTTTATGGCAGGTTTAGTTTAACACAAAAGCTTTGCAGTTAGTACAATAAAGGCTAAGAGATTGTAGATAGTTCCTTTGTAACCTACGGCCCAATTACATGCAGCAGACTCCCAACACCCCTTTAGCCTCTTTCACCTTTACTCTCAAAAATGGGACAACACCTTGGTAGTGGATCTAATGGCCATAGCGACCATTTATTACCAATGCTAATAGTCCAAAATATCAATAAATAAAACCATACCACCAGCATTTTATTGGCACAAATAATGGGAGCCCCCCCAATTGGAAACTCCAATGTAGGCTTGGTTTACACTTGTGCGGGCGATAGCGGATGATGGAATTGCACCAGTTTCAGCCAAAACACACAGTGCATTTGCAGGTGCGATTTTCCTGTGGCTGCAGTTTTAAAAAGGTGTAGGGACTCAGGGTAAATGGGCTGCTGTGCTTGCGCAAACATGCGCAAACACAGTCCGCACCAATCGCATATGTGTGAACCTAGCCTTATGTACATTTTAAGAACAAATTCAGATACTATCTTCTTTTTTTTTTAAGATACATTTTTTTGAGTTTATGTGAGGTATGTATAAAAACACAACAATATTCCCCTAACAAAAACAGTGGAAAGGCAGCCACAGGCACTAAATACTATAAGACATGGAGCAGCAACACACATGGCATAGGGTCGGCATCATACAGAGTACAGACATTTTGAGGATATTTTTGGGGTACGATTATCGTGGAATCAGAGCAAACAAAGTACACTAGTTCAGGTAACAATGCGACAGGTTGGGAAAGAGAATCAGCTATAGTGTGCAAAGAGGAGGTCCACAATCCCCAAATTTTAGCAAAAGGATCTAAGTGGTCTCTGTTTGAGTATCTTAAAATCTTTAAATTGTGTTAATCTCACATATTCAAATAGTGGATAGTGGTAAAACCCATACAATTAAGTAAGATAAACCTTTTAGAACAAATTCCATAGCAACTTTTTCAATATGATATTAAGGAGATGTCCCCAAAAGGTCCAGAAGGCATGTTTTTTGGTGACAGGATGTTTAGTAGATTAAACAAGTTACAAATAAATGAGTTGATCTGACACCAAAAAACACCAAAAATAAAACATTTGAGCAGATACAATTTTTAACACCAGCTTCACCATCAATGAGAAGGTAGCATACCTTAAACAGGTAAAATATATTATATACCCTTATACCTACATGGTGTTCATCTTCTGAGAGAGAGAACCCAAGACTCTTCCTGGCTGCAGTGACATATGCAAAGAATATGACAAAAACTCATTCTCTGAACTTTACACAAAAATCTTAACCAAGAACAAATTGGCAGTAGAAGGGACTGAATGCTCCTAGATTCTGTTCCCTATGTCTGGAAACTGGCTGACCTTTCCTCATCCTGGCCCACCACTCTTACTTTTTCAACGCCACATTGTAAACACAAAATAAGAATAAGTGCCTACCTCATTATTCCACATCTTTTATCACCCTTTATATATTTTGCCCCCTAAAGACCCCATGCAGGTCTTACTCTTTTGCCCCCGGCAGTTGCTCCAAGCCTGATCATATCTATATGTCATCATCTTATGAGGCTTTTAAAAACAGGCTTAGGGCATGTACTGCTAGTTTAGACTACAGTCTGGCAGGATGGGAGGGAGGGTTATTTCAAGACATTATCTAGTTGTAATGCTATTTAAGTAATGACATTTGCATTTAGGTAGTTACTCATAGTTACCTAGAATTTTGTAATGGACTCTAAGCCCCGGTTCACACTGAAGCAGCGCGACTTGCAGCGCGACTGCCTCAGGCGACCTGGACACGACAGGGGCGGGGACTTGCAAAACGACTTCTATATAGAAGTCTATGCAAGTCGCCTCAAGTCGCCCCCAAAGTAGTACAAGAACCTTTTTCTAATTTGGAGCGACTTGCGTCGCTCCAATTAGAACGGTTCCATTGTAAAGAACGGGACGCTACTTGTCAGGCGGCTAGGTCGCCTGACCAGTCGTCCTAGTGTGAACTGGCACTAAGGGTCAAGGCAAACTCAAGCTGTTCAAACTACTACAAAACTGCAAAGATGTAAACATTCTTGCAAGAAAATATGAGTTTTTTCTTGATTCAGACTTTATATCTTCTCCTTTTTATCACGCAAGAACAGAACGGTTGAGTTGATTTAACATGTGAAAATTTTCAACTTTCACAAATAAATGGTCATTACCATATAATGAGCACTACATAGGCCCTTAGAGCATTAAATCCCCATGTGTGGGCAAATAGCAAATATTATGGTACTGTGTTTTTTAGAGGTCCCCACTGCACACTAATACACACTGTCAATATGTTTTTCATTACTTCTTAGAAAATACATGGCTGTACAATGCCTTCTAATATTTATCCCCTAAGTCTTGTGATAAGCATATTGAAGCAAAGGCGGTAATATACAAGAGCTGTGTCGAATATTATGAGATTTTAATCTATAAAGTTCACTATTATAGACAACAAAGCGTTTAAGCCTACCTTCAAAGTCATTCTAAAAGAAAAGTTTTTCTTTTTGATTCTCTTTCTTCTCATAGAGGCTAAAAAGCAGATAATGGTGTAAGAATTATGGTGTTCCAAACCATTCTAATTGTATGGGCCCGGGGCCACAAAGTCCACATGTTTTTTTATTATATCCATGCAGTGCATTAAGCAGACCTGTCATTAAAGGTGTATGGGGGGAATACAATTTTGAGCAGAACTAAGCTTATATTTGCACATTTGTGAAACTGAGATTCACTTTGCCAGCCCATCACTCCACAGATTTGGGGAAATTATAAACCAGCTGACCAGGTAATGCAGAGGATGGAAGCTGATAAAGGCAAAACAAAATTTTAGGCCTAGAATCCTCAATTTCACAATTTTACATATTGAGCAAATGTGTGCAGCAGGGAGCTCGCAAGCAAGCACTGCAAATACTTTATAGTAATCAAATGGTGAATCACCAATAATGGCAATGACTTGCTCTCTCTAAACTGCTGATGTCAAAAGAGTTTTGGGATTTTCGAATAATGTTAAAAAAAAGTTCAGAAGTAGAAAAGAAAACAGATGTATAGCAAATGTGAGGGTAGAAAATGTGTTATATATCTATGGAAAAAGAAGGAGGACAATAACCTAGTGAAAGAAAGAGGAGCAAATGGTCATTCATTTTTAGTACTTTTGTAAATAATGTGCCTCTCTAAAACATTCTCCCCCAAGTCTCTGTGCTGCAGTGATGATGCACATTGTAGCCTCCATCATATGACAGTGGCATTGTCAACATAGTTAGTGATTTATTGGCAATCTCACTGATAGGACAATTCTTTGACTAGCAGAAACTCCTTAACTACAATTTGGAATCTTGGTAGAAAGGACAATACATAAACCATATGCTTGACGAACTGGTAATATAAACGCAAAGCACTAGATTATGTGTGAGTAGCAGTCGGGCTAATAAAAATTGACTTTTTTAATAATGACTTGAATTACTGAACCCCAACTTGTTTAGATTCAGACAGATCTAGGTCACAAAATCTGCAAATGTTTTGAGCTACTTGAACCTGATATAGTGTGCATATATACTGTGTATACATGTATGTATATATACTGTGTGTATGTGTGTGTGTGTATATATATATATATATATATATATATATATATATATATATATATATATATATATATAAAATTACTGTGCAAAAGTTTTAGGCAGGTTGTGGAAAAATGCTATAAACTAAGACTGCTTTATGAAAAACAAGTGTTTATTTTTTTATTCATTTTTCTAGGTATATTTGCACACATTTTTTAAAGGAACTCGGCAAGTAGGTTGTTCCAAACATGAAAAACTTACCACAGATCTTCTGTGGATGTAGGCTGCCCCAAATCCTTCTGTCCCTTTATGTAATCCCAGACAGACTTGATTATGTTGGGATCAGGGCTCAGTAGACACCAAACTATCACTTCCAGGACCCCTTGTTCTTCTTTACACTGTAGGTAGTTCTTAATGACATTGGCTGTTTAGGGTCATTGTCCTTCTGCAAAATACATTTGGGGCCACTATGAATGAAAACATTCTCTTTACACCTCAAATGTGCACCAGCAATCATGCAGCAGCTTTCCAAATATTCAGACCCCATATCATAAGAGGTCTGACGGCGCTTTTTTTTATAACAAATCCCACCTGGATGTATGGTTTCAGCTCTCACTCCCTCACAGCTGATTAAGCCTTGAACCTCAATCTCTCTCCGAAACGACATGCCCCAAAAAAATCACTGGATCGCCTCACATGAAAAAGCCTCAGTGCCACAGAGACATACCAGGGGAGAATCGAGGAAAACCCATAGTAAAGTACAAACACTTTTTATTAACAAACTTAGTGGGTAATCACAAACAATGAAAGATAAGAGCATATTAAAAAAAAAATCTCTGGTTCTCCAGACAGACGTGGTTATATCACCACTTGGCTCCGCTCTACGCACATTTCGTCCAATGGGACTTCTTTCAAGGGATACCACTGCTAAATTACATGACATGACATATCCTCTGAGCTGCTAGAATGTAAACAGCAGCATTGCAGATCCCAGGTGATGTGATTGACCAAATATGGTCATGAAATCATCCAGAATACCTGGTGCTGTTGCTTACTTTCCAGCAACTCTGGGTATCTGTCACTTGCAATGGGAGCAACAACAGGGCAGCATCATGATTGGTGAGTCATTGAAGGTTATTTAGGAAAGGAAAATCCACTTTGCACTACAAGTGAACTGCAAGTGCACTTGGAAGTGCAGTCGCTGTAAATCCAAGGGGGACATGCAAGGAAAATAAAAAACAACATTTTAGCTTGCACATGATTGGATAATAAAATCAGCATAGCTCCCCCTCTTTTCAGATCTACCCCTCAGATTTACAGCGACTGCACTTCCAAGTGCACTTGCAGTGCACTTGTAGTGCAAAGTGGATTTGCCTTTCGTAAATAACCCCCATTGTGGCAGTGGGTCTACTTGGTTTCAGATTTCCGTAAGGTTTTTCCCCCAACCCTTGCAAATTACCCTCTAAATGTTGAAGGTACAGTCAGGTCCATAAATATTGGGACATTGACACAATTCTAATCTTTTTGGCTCTATACACCACCACAATGGATTTGAAATGAAACAAACAAGATGTGCTATAACTGCAGACTTTCAGCTTTAATTTGAGGGTATTTACATCCAAATCAGGTGAACAGTGTAGGAATTACAACAGTTTGTATATGTACCTGCCACTTTTTAAGGGACCAAAAGTAATGGGACAGATTAACAATCATCCATCAAACTTTTACTTTTTAATACTTGGTTGCAAATCCTTTGCAGTCAATTACAGCCTGAAGTCTGGAACGCATAGACATCACCAGATGCTGGGTTTCATCCCTGGTGATGCTCTGCCAGGCCACTACTGCAGCTGTCTTCAGTTCCTGCTTGTTCTTGGGGCATTTTCCCTTCAGTTTTGTCTTCAGCAAGTGAAATGCATGCTCAGTGGGTTCAGGTCAGGTAATTGCCTTGGCCATTGCATAACATTCCACTTCTTTCCCTTAAAAAAACCCTTTGGTTGCTTTTGCAGTATGCTTCGGGTCATTGTCCATCTGCACTGTGCCGTTCAACCAGTTCTGAAGCATTTTGCTGAATATGAGCAGATAATATTGTCCGAAACACTTCAGAATTCACCCTGCTGCTTTTGTCAGCAGTCACATCATCAATAAATACAAGAGAACCAGTTCCATTGGCAGCCATACATGCCCACGCCATGACACTACCACCACCATACTTCACTGATGAGGTGGTATGCTTTGGATCATGAGCAATTCCTTTCCTTCTCCATACTCTTCTCTTCCCATCACTCTGGTACAAGTTGATCTTGGTCTCATCTGTCCATAGGATGTTGTTCCAGAACTGTGAAGGCTTTTTTAGATGTTGTTTGGCAAACTCTAATCTGGCCTTTCTGTTTTTGAAGCTCACCAATGGCTTACATCTTGTGGTGAACCCTCTGTATTCACTCTGGTGAAGTCTCCTCTTGATTGTTGACTTTGACACACATACACCTACCTCCTGGAGAGTGTTCTTGATCTGGCCAACTGTTGTGAATGGTGTTTTCTTCACCAGGGAAAGAATTCTTCGGTCATCCACCACAGTTGTTTTCTGTGGTCTCCTGGGTCTTTTGGTGTTGCTGAGCTCACTGGTGCATTCTTTCATTTTAAGGATGTTCCAAACACTTGATTTGGTGGTATTTAATCACCCCTGGGTTTTTTCTTTTTGCTAAACAAACAAATAAGACCAAAATATTTTGCAAAAAAACAAACTTTTTTTTAGTTTTTGTTATAAAATCTTGCAAAAAAGTAACTTTTCTCCTTCACTGATGTGCGCTGATGAGGCGGCACTGATGGGCACTGATGAGGTGGCACTAATGCGAACTGATGAGGCGGCACTGATGAGACACTGATGGGCACTGATAGGCACTGACAGGCAGCACTGATGGGCACTGATGGGCACTGATAGGCATCACTAAAGGCGGCACTGATGGGCACTGAGAGGTGGCACTGATGGGCACTGATAGGCAGCACTGATGAGGAGGCACTGATAGGCAGTACGGATGGGCACTGATAGACACTGATAGACAGCACTTATGGGCAGTGACTGGCAATGTTGAGGCTACACTGATCATCAGGACACTGATGATCAGTGCCCTGATTATCAATGTAGATGTCCCCTGTCACACTTGCTGCTTACTGGCTCTTTTCCCCTCAGAGGAATGCCGATAACTGGCAAGTGTGTTTATGCTGCGATCAGCTGTGATTGGACACAGCTGATTACATGGTAAAGGGCAGTGATTGCGATTGGCCCTTTACCCTGGGCGTGCAGGGGGGTGGTTCTGGGAAGACATCCATCAAGCCCTTCCAGAACTGAAGAGGTTAAATTGCTCTAAACCTCTAAAGCAGAACTACAGCATGGATTCATGAAAGACAGAAGTTGTCAGACAAACCTGGTTTCTTTTTATGAAGAGTTAAGTAAAACCTTAGACAGAGGGGTAGCTGTGGACGTGGTATACTTGGATTTTGCAAAAGTGTTCTGCACACACACGGCTCATGTGTAAGGTAAAGTCTACAGGCTTGGAAATATGAGTTTGTAAATAGATAGAAAACTGGCTAAAAGACAGAATTCAGAGAGTAGTGGTTAATAATTCTTACTCTGAATGGTCTAAGGTTATCAGTGGTGTACCCCAAGGTTCAGTGCTGGGACCCTTACTTTTTAATACCTTTATAAATGATATTAGGTCTCGCATCAAAAGTAACATTTCTGTCTTTGCAGATGACACCAAGCTATGCAGTGGGATATTGTCCTTACAGGATGTCTCCAATTTACAAGCCGACCTCATTGCAGTGTCTAATTGGGCAAATATGTGCCAAGTACGGTTTAATGTTGAGAAATGTAAAGTTATGCACTTGGGGGATAAGAATATGCATGCATCATACATGCTAGGGGGAGTACAACTGGGGGAATCCGTAGTGGAGAAGAACCTGGGGGTTTTGGTAGATCATAACCTCAATAATAGCATGCAATGCCAAGCTGCGGTTTCCAAAGTCCTTTCTTGTATTAGGAGAGCTATGGACTCCAGAGAGAGAGATATCATTTTGCCCCTGTTCAAATCATTAGTAAGACTTCATCTGGAATATGCAGTTCAGTTTTGGGCACCAGTTCTCTAAAAGGATATCGGGGAACTGGAGAAAGTGCAGAGAAGGGCAACCAAACTGATAAGAGGCACGGAGGAGCTCAGCTATGAGGAAAGATTAGAGGAACTGAATTTATTCACTCTTAAAAAGAGGAGAATAAGGGGGGATATGATCAACATGTTCAAATATATAAGGGGTCCATATAGTGAACTTGGTGTTGAGTTATTCTCTTTACGGTCAACACAGAGGACACGGGGGCACTCTTTACGTCTAGAGGAAAAGAGATTTCATCACCTAATAAGGAAAGGTTTCTTCACAGTAAGAGCTGTGAAAATGTGGAATAGACTCCCGCCAGAGGTGGTTCTGGTCAGCTAAGTAGATTGCTTTAAGAAAGGCCTGGATACTTTCCTAAATGTACATAATATAACTGGGTACTAACATTTATAGGTAAATTTGATCCAGGGAAAATCCGATTGCCTCTTGGGGGATCAGGAAGGAATTTTTTCCCCTGCTGTAGCAAATTGGAGCTCTGCTGGGGTTTTTTGCCTTCCTCTGGATCAACTGTGGGTATAGAATTGGGTATATTGGATTGTACGATATTTTTTATGTAATTTTTTTTTTATTTTTATGGTTGAACTGGATGGACTTAATTTTTTTTTTCAACCTGAATAACTATGTAACTATGTAACTATGTAACTATGTAAACCTCTAAAGCAGACTAAACTGCATCTGGACACCACAAACCAAAACCACTATTTAATTCATTTGTAATATTCAAATCAAACTCACCCATTCATCCATGTCACCATGCTTTATTTTGCTAAGAAATTACTTTGAAAAACACCCCCAAGCATGTCTGACCGTGGCCATCTTGAGTAAGGGCAGATGATTGATGTAGCAATTACTTCCTGGAATCCATCTGCCTTTAACTCAGTATTTAGCAGGCAGAAGGGTGTGCTTAGCTAAGAAAGCCCCCCTCCCCTCCTGAGAACTCCTGGGATGTTTGACATCATTTGCCTAGACATGGAAAGTGCATTATATTTTCCTATCTGTTTACTAATGCTAGCAGCAGAAAAACTAAAAATAGACAATGTTGATTGAGAGAGTAAAGTTCTGCTTTAAATAAAAGGGTTTTTTTTTTTTTAAGAATGATTGTTTGAAGGTTTTGTTTAAGAGTCAGCAAGCCCCAATAAGCCTCACATTCATGGACTACAGTTCACAGAATACAATTAAAGTTACATTTATTGCAGATCTGCAATCAGTAGTCTGAATTTGATGTCCCTTAGCGAGTGATGGAAATATTTATACATAAAAAAAGACCGTCTCCATATATTTAAATATTCTGTCATTGGAAAGCTGCATCTTTTTAATTTTTAATTTAAATTGCATTGTCATTTTGAAATAAGTGTTTTATTTGTATTTTCATTATATGAAAACTCTTGTAACCATTCATATCTGTTTTGCATTTAATTTTCTATAATAAAAAGGCGCCAAACAACAAGAATAGATTACAAGTTTTGACTGCATAGTGTTCTGAAAGAATATATAACTGGGAGAAATGCCATTCTAATTCTATACATATGTGCTGTGCATTCTTGTAAGTCTTAGGACAAAGGAGGAAATGCTAGAAACACCCCCTTCAGAGTCCTGTGCAGGGAAAAATCCCTTCACATACAGTGCATTAGAGCTGCATGTGATCCAAGAATCAAAATACAAGCAAAATATGCTATGCGCGACCGTATGCAGCTGTGTACATTATCAGGCACACAAAGGACAGCTAGTCATTATTATTTTATACAGTACATTTTTCTTAACAACATATAATGAAAATCAGTGACTTATGTGCAATTTGTACCAGTAACAGAAATAATGGAAGATGGAATACATCTATGTTCACAATATAATACATTAAATATAAATAAACACATATAAGCTATGTGTCCATTATCACAAAAGACACATTGTAGTGGAGAGTAAAAAAAAAAAAAAAATTCAAAAAGTTTTTTTTATAATATATTAATAGTAAAAAGGCAAGGCTGGAACATATTGGCCCCATAAAAGATGATTGCAGAAGTTGGTCACAAGTGACAGGGAGAAGGCTACTATTAAAAATACATTCTTCTCCTCAGTTTATACAAAGGAAAAAGAGAGGTATAATGAAGACAGTAATGCTAATAACATTCTATTGCATGCACCCTTGCTCAAAAAAGTGGTTGTAAACCTCAGACATGAAAATTGAACAAAGCATATCCCTCTATGTGTATATATGCATGCGGGAGTAATGTATGTATTCACATTTGCGTGTAAGCACAGTGGGATGGGGGCTCTTTTAATTGATTGATTTTATTTTATACAAAAAATTTTTTTTTACACTTCATTTTTTTGTACTATCTTTATTGCTATCGCAAGGGATGAATAACCTTGTGATAGCAAGGACCGTTACAGGTCCTCTTTATGGAGAGATTTGGGGTCTATTAGACCCCAAATCTCTCCTCTGGCCTCCTATTCAGCCGATCAGACACAGATCGGTCTGATCGGCTGCTTTCCTAGACGCTGGTGACCAGGTAAACAAAGGGGCAGAACCGGATGTGACAAACTACTCATCATTTCCAGTTTCTGGGGTTACTGAGAGAGAGGTGAATGATGACAGTTCGTCTCTCTCTGTACAGGGCAGCCATCGCTGCCGGCTGCATCGTTCCTGGTCTCCACGATGGGACCAGAGAGCCCGGGATAGGCGGCGGCGGGAGGGGGTAGGACCCCCTTCCACCACCCACAGAAGTGATCGAGTGGCTAATTAGCCACTGGAATCACTTCTGCATGAAACGGAATAGTCAGCTGAAAAGAATGATACCTGGATGATGCCTGTAGGTGCAAGGTGCAGGAATCATTCCGGTATAACCACTGAGACCCTAGGATGTCCATGTACGTACCTTGGGTGGCAAGTGGTTAATGTGAATAAATCACCAGGACCAGATGGCTTACATTCAAGAGTTCTCAAAGAACTTAGACCATTATTCCTAATTTTTAGGAACAGCTTATTGAACTGAATGGTATCAGCAGATTGGCAAAAAGCTAATGTGTTTACCAATATTCAAAAAAGGCCCAATATATATATATGGAAACTACAAACCAGTCAGCCTAACATCAATATTATGTAAACTATTGGAAGGAAGGGACCATATCCAAGAATTTGTTGATGAAAGTAGTATCATTATTAGTAACCAACATGGATTTATGAAAGATCGTTCTTGCCAGACTATTCTTTTACCATTCTAAAAGGTGGTAAACTGTAATATGGATAGAGGAAGGCTCGTAAATGTAGTGTATCCAGATTTTGCTTAGGCATTTGAAAAGTACCCAACAAATGCTTAATTTAAAAATGATGGTCTTATGGCATTGATGATATTGCATGTACTGTACCTGCATAGAAAACTGTAGAAAACTGGTTGCAGAAACATGTCCAGAGGGTGGTAATTAATGGCATGTTTTCTGAAGGGTTTAAAGTTGTGAGTGGGGTATCCCAGGGCACTTGGGAGCTAAAAATATCAATGCAATTTACCTGCTAAAGGGAGAACCTCTGGGGGAATCATGGATAAAAAAGGATCAGGGGGTCCTAAAAGATTAAAGACTAAGCAACAGCATGCAATGGAAGCAAGGCTACAAACTATTAGCATGCATGAACAAGAGTATTTACTCAAGAGATAAAACTATAATTCTACTACTTCACAAAACTCTGATAATGCCATGAGTATGCAGTTTTAATTACCAATCCTCAGGTTAGATGTCCTTGAACTGGACAGAGTCCAAAGAAGAGCAACAAAGCTAATAAGGGGTTTGGAGGACCTTAGTTATGAGGAGCAACTACAAAAATTAAACTTATTCTCCCTGGGGAAAAGGCCCCTAAAACAGGATTTAATTCCAAAATCCAATTCTTTAAATGTTGACTCTAGCATTGGGAGGAAACTATTTAACCTAAAGTCTCTAAAAAAGGCATGCGGACACACAATGAAGATCGATAAGAGGCATTTCAATCCTAAACTGTGTAAGGAGTTCTTTACTTTTAGAGCAGTAAGGAACTCCTTTCCACAATTGGTGGTGTCAGCAGGGAGTGTAGATAAGTTAAAAAAAAAACTTTTAGATGTGTTTCTTAATACAATGTACAGGGATATGAAAAATAGAAGTGACATAAATACACACAAACACATGCACTTAGGTTGAACTGGATGGACTATAGACAAAAACTCACCCAAGCTCCACCGCATATTTATAGGATGATGAGCTGATAAACGGTGCTCAGGCCATTGTGTCCCATACATCAAAATTGGAAAAAGAATGCCGGCAACTCGATTGCTTCTTTTTAAATCTTTATTGAGTAAAGACAGCAGTGCGACATCAAAACGCTAACATTTTTCGGCAAAGGCCTTCCTCATAGCATTCTATGGAGAAAGGCTGAAACATGTTAGCGTTTTGATGGCGCACTGCTGTCTGTGCGCAATAAAGATTTAAGAAGAAGCAATCGAGTTGCCGGCATTCTTTTTGCAATTTTGATGAACTGGATGGACTGATGTCTTTATTCAACCTTACCAATTATAACTATGAAATTATCATATGTGAAGTTTATTTCCAAGGCTAATTTTGCTCCCAGCACTTCTAGCACATTTGATCTGCACTACACTTTTCTCAATGTGAATCAGAATTCAGAATTTGCAGCACATACAAAGTACATTAGAGAAATTCCCTAGTGATCACATGCTGGTATGTAGAGTAATGTAGGAATAATTCATGTTTTTTAGCTTGGAGATTTCAGTGGGTCAACTTACTTTAAATATTTAGTCTGTATATTCAATTGAAATCTTGTTATTATCAGCACAATTCATTTTCACCAAAGCAAACATTTACATTCCAGATCAGTGGCGCAGCATCAACGTGATCACTAAAAAAGATCAGAGAGATGTGTGGATAGTGAGTTATACTAGGTTTCCAAGAATGTTATGATCAAAACACATTTATCTCCTAGAACAAATTATATTGTGCATATGACCCAGTAATTGTAAAAAAGGGGTTCAATGCAAAGTTTAAAGTAGTTCTACAGGTAGAGGGCTTTTTGCCCTAATGCATTCTTCTGTGTGCAGCCCCCCCAAGTTCCCCCTTAAACTTACCTGATTCCAATCTCGATCCAGCAATGTGCCCAAGAGCAGCAACTCTCCCTCCCTTCACTGGAGCCATTGGCCCCTGCTGCTGGAAATCACAAGAGCTGGGAGAGAGCTCGGGCAGGGCCAAGCCACGCTGGGTGTGTCAATAGACACACACAGCACTGCTACATAGTGAGCATGCACAAGTGCCCCCATAGCAAGCAGCTTGCTATGGGGGAACTCAGAGGGAGGAGGAGCCAGAAGCAGCGGTGGGGGACCTCAGAAGAGGAGGATCGGTGCTGCTTTGTACAAAACCATTGTATGACATGTTTACTATTTTTAAAAAATCCTTTTAAATCACTTGTTAGTCTGCATTCAGGATCAAAGATATTTAGCTCCTGAATGTTTAGTTACATAATTTCCAGTCAGCCTGGTAGTAGAGTTTTGTGTGCCCTCAACTACTGCAAAAAATTAGCACTTGAGTAATACTCTTTATTACCTAACTTAAATTTTTAAAGTTGAAAACTTTTGGGACCAGTTAGGCCCCTTTTAAAGACTTTATAATAATAATAAACTTTATTTTATATAGCGCTTTTAAAGGTGGCTTCTCAAAGTGCTTTACAAGGAAAATAGAACAGATAACATAAAGGAAAAAGGGACAATTAAATCAAAGCTTGTCTAAAGAAAAACATTTGTAGATTTGATTTAAATGAGTTCAGAGAAGAGGTCTCTGATGTTCTTAGGAGGTGAATTCCATAGTTTCGGAGAATGAGGGAAAAGGGGGGTAGCCTTATATGGCCCCCCCTTTACACTATGGGGCCATGGTGAGGGCAATTTAATCCAATTTAGGGGATATAATTATTGTTATGGTGGCCCCATTTGCAGATTAGGGCTGACAGGTTTAAATATTATATAATGGTTAGGATTGGTCAGTTTAGTCAGGTGACAAAAGAATCTTCTAGAAGCAGGAGGTCTAAGGCTATATAAGGAATCAGCTGACAGGATTCCTGGCCAGTCGCCAGAGAAGAGGATTCAGCAAGTAGGTTACCCTCCCTATCCCCCCCCTCGTCGCCGCCGGTTTATGTGGTGGGATCCCTTTAGTTAGACTAGCTAAAGGGGATTTGTAAGGAAATGTTAAATTAAAGGTTGAGTCAGCTTGAGTCTCAGTGGCTGAGCTGAGAGTGGTTTAATTTATCAGTATTTGGTTGATGAATTTAATTGATGAAATAAGTTTTATTTATTTAAAATATTTATGTATTTATTAAAACCAATAAACCGGTCCGTGGCCTAAATTTAATCCAATAAAAATAAAATAAATAAATATGGTGTGGTGTTTTTTATTTTTCATATGCATGTTTGTTGGTTGTTTTTTGCATGTCGCGTACGTTCCCATATCAGGAGAAGGCTTGAGTGTAGGTGAGTAGAGGGGACACACAGAAAACCAGAATTTGAGGAGCGGAGGTTTACGAAGGTGGGAGTACATTGAAAAAAGTTCAGAGAGATAATGGGGTACCAAGCCATGAAGAGGCTTATAGGTGAGCAAGAGGATCTTAAAGTCTATGTGAAACCTGACGGGTAGCCAGCGCAAGGACTCCAGGATAGGGGTAATATGATATCTTGTACCAGACCTAGTCATTTATACAATTCATGCATTCATTTTTATAAAGCCTGAAAAAGGGACCTACAGACCAAACTAGGGATTTTGGATTGCAGCTCCTATATGGCCTGGTTGCCCACCCAATCGATCCCACTGAATAGTGTAAATAACCCGATCCAGCCCTACAGTAAAACACTCCTTAACACATTGCCCTGACTTACCTAAGCACTTAGTAATAAGAAAATAAGACATTGATGCTTAACTCCCCTGTACACTTAACCTATAAACTATGATTAACCCTTAACACCTAGTTTGACCTAACACTTTTCTCTCACAGGAGCTTTTTGGCATACAACAAAAATTAAGGACATATTTCCCTGCCTTGGAGATAGTAATGAATAGTTGCAGGAATATGCTGGTACTTGTGTAAACTCATGCATTCATTACTATGGGCAGACATACACAGCAGCTGTGTATCCTGGGTGGAGAAATACACCCGAAATTTACATTGTACAGACCCATTTACTGGTGTGCATGGGGTCTAACACTTAATCTAATCTAAAGAGATACATTAACACTTAACTACTCCCCTAAAACCTAACCCTAAAGCTAAAACATCTAAGCCCTGACCCCAAGTCTTAGTCTGAAGTAACACCAAATCACCCCCTCTGAGTACCCACCTAAGTCTGCATAGAAGACATCATAGAAGACTCCATGGTTTTGCTGACAGCTCTTCTCTGAAAGCTATTGATGCATCTGATTAGTGCATTTGTAAGTATAACCCTGGTTGTGTCTGTGGCAGAGCTGTGTAACTTATGAGAACTGCCACATTCAGTGCCTTTCTTTAAATCTTTATACAAAAAGCTTTACGATATACAAAATATTTCCCTAAGCTCCTTCCAGGAAAACTAGAATAAGGTAAATGTAAAATGTATAAACCTGTCATCATTTAACATTCTAATGGTAAACATGGGTAACTAAACAGTATGCCATGATACATTGTTCCTGCAGATGACAAGAGCAATGTCACTAATGCTTGCTTTATTCTCATTACAATTTTTGTAAATGTCAAGAGTGTGCTTATGTATGAATGCATAACAGCAAAATACCTATGTTTGCTTATTCTCCTTTGCAGTCGTTGGCTAAGTGGACTGTGGAACCTTCAGATGCTCCAATGTAACTAGTACCTGCTGTTTAAACCTGTAGCCATGTTGCCAAAATGACAGTTGGCAATTTTAAAGTTTCCTTAACTTTAAAAATACATTTAAAAAAAAAGGCACTTGCAAAGGAAAACCTTTTATATCCAACAATTTTGTGGCCTACTTTTTCAAACTTGATTGTCTTGCAAGTATGTCACATACCTGGTCCCCTGCAATGCACTGCTGTTTCATCTGCCTGCCCCTAAATCACTGCAGGTGGCAGTAGTGACCTAGAAGCCAGTGGATACAACCATAATGCATGGTAGTGGTGCAAGCAACAGACACTCACAGGCATGTTGGAAGTGAAGATTTAGCAGGAGGTTGTATGTTTGAACAGAGTGAAAATTGAATGACAGAATGTCAAGACAGTTGAGTATAAGAAGGTGCTCTTTTTGCAGATGCTAGTTTGTAATAAAGTAACCCATAGTAACCAGAACTTGCACTACAAATGTCAGAGCACAAAAGTACAGATTCCTAACATGTCACAAGTCACAGGCAGTAGCTCTTTTAGTCCTAATTCCTATTAGCAGTATTGCACAGCAAACAATCAGAACGCACCCTTCAAATCTAAGACCACTAAAGGATGGATTCCTGATATACCACAATTATGGATGCGCTTTGGGTTCAGGTTGAACTTAAGTTTGACCGGTCATTTAGCCGCAATATCAGTACTGCCCATAAATGACAGTTTCTTGCTGGGTTCTGTTGTGATTAGCATAGATCTACATTTCTGAAAAAGGGGCATAACATTGAATTTACTTGAGGGGACATTAATTAAAATAAAAACAAAAGACTTTTTCAATATTGTGTTTTTTTTTTACTATTACCTTTTTTGTTTTTTTGGAATGAACAACAAAGGGTATATACCCCATATTTCGAGGTTCCATTGTCCTTAAAGGAACTTCCAAAAGTCCCTTGCAGACCCCCATATTTTTTGGGGGGACAGGATGTAGAGTTGAGGACTTTGTATACATCTACATAATTCATGTGAATCCTGATAAGCTAAGCCTGATGATTTGACCCTCTGGCATGTCTACCTGTTAGTATTCCCATCACAAACTGCTAGCAATACTGCTGCTAAATGCCAGACTTCCATTGTTTTTTGTTTGCCAACAAGCCAGGCCAAGCCAACAATTACATCACTTGAGATCCCTGCAGCTGTATTTGAAGTGGAAGTCCAGGCTAGAACTAACTGAGCTTAAAACGAATCCCTCTCTCCTCCTAACTCCTATTTTAACTACCCTAGAAGAAGATGCTTAAACAAACCTATTTTCAGGGTGCTCTTGTCTGATCCCATGATTGGCTCCCAGTGGCCAGCTTCAGGAGAGAGGCGGGACAACCGACAACTGATGCCCCATAGTAAGCCTATGGGAAAGGAGGGACAGCCGACAACGAATGCCCCATAGTAAGCCAATGGGTGACATCACTGCCCAGGTATTCCAGTTGTTGTCAGTGCTCGCTTCTCTCCTTTGAAGCCAGCCACTGGGGAGACCACATAACTAGACTGCAGCACTCTGAGAATAGGTAAGTATAAGCATCTTCCTTCTACAGGGTAGTTAGAATAGGAGTTAGGGGGGGATAGGAGTAGTTTTAGGCTTAGTTAGATCCCAGGTGACGTCATTGTGCATATATGGTGATGACCACATTTAGTCAATTACATCACCTTGTTTACAAAAAAAAGTTGGTGGGAATCTGTCATTTAATGGCAGTAGTCATACCACAGCTAAATTACAGATCCCCTGATTTGCTGACAAAAAAAAGACAGCGAAAGTCTGACATTTAGCAGCTGTTGTTTACAAAAACATAATGTCACTTTTAGAGGAGCTCCTCCTAACGCATCTGCAACTTCACATGCAGCTTTAAGGCCTCCTACAATCATGTCATATAAAGGACCTGTGTATTATCAATGTAGACACAATATAAAACCCTCTCTCAGGTTAACAGTATTTTTTTTTTTAATTTGCATTGGTGCATCCATTATGGCAGTGCTCAGCCACCCATCAACATTTTAAGAAAAGGCCTGAAAATTGGCCCTGAAATAGATCAGAAAAAAACAAAACAAAATATGGTGTTAGAGTCCAACGGAAATCGATTCTGTTTAGATTTAGTATCATGTGTGGTGATAGTGTGAACCAATTCTCACTCATAGGAGGTATCATCCTTGTAAAAGTGAATATAGAGGAATACAAGATGGTTGGGATTTTACATGTACCTCCTTGGGTATAATATACACTAACCACTTAATTTAAAAGGCTATCTATCACCAACTACCATGCGTTAAGATACAGGTGATCTTACATATACACCTATAGATATATATTTTATGTTATTTTCCATAGAAAATAATTTAATCCCCTTCCCCCCCCTTTTTTTTCTTGGTAAATTAATTTTATTGTATAATTAATTTATACCTGATACTCACCCTTTTTCTGTGAATTAATGCAATGAATAGATTTTTTTTTTTGTTGTCAATTATTTGTTGGATATAACATAGGATACGATTAAAGACAAAATATGATAATGGGTCTTTAAATGAGGCTACGGCTAGAATAGACCATTGTCTCCATCCCTATCAGTTATAAAAAAGAGGCAATTGAAGGGAAAGAAGGGGGGAGGAGGGGGGGTAACATTAGGAAGAACAAATAATTTTGGGACAGTATATGAGACGACGGCTAGTAATATATACCATGGTCTCCATCCATACTTATAAAAAAGGGGGAGGGGACCACCGTTCTTCTTGGTTGTGTGGTTACTTTCTTTTTACTCACCATATATTTATCACCCCAACGACAAATTATTATTTAATATCTTTACAGATATCCTACGGTATTTACCTTACACAACTCACACTATTGCCCCGTACACACGATCGGACATTGATCGGACATTCCGACAACAAAATCCATAGTTTTTTTCAGACGGATGTTGGCTCAAACTTGTCTTGCATACACACGGTCGCACAAAGTTGTCGGAAAATCCGATCGGTCTGAACGTGGTGACGTAAAACACGTACGTCGGGACTATAAACAGGGCAGTAGCCAATAGCTTTTGTCTCTTAATTTATTCTGAGCATGCCTGGCACTTTGTGCGTCGGATTTGTACACACGATCGGAATTTGAGCAATCGGATTTTGTTGTCGGAAAATTTTATAGCCTGCTCTCAAACTTTGTGTGTCCGAAAAAGTCAGATGGAGCCCACACACGATCGGAATTTCTGACAACACAATCCGATCGCACTTTTTCAGTCGGAAAATCCAACCGTGTGTACAGGGCATTACAGTTGCTGTTTGGGGATTTCTTTTTGCCATTGTCCATTGACTGCTGGCTCTTGCCGGGCTATCGCCGCAGCGCCACAACCTCAGCTCCCCCTGGGGATCATGTTCCCACAGTACTTCCAGCTGCCAACAGCATCAGTACCATTTAGGCTTTTTTAATAAAAATCTACCCACTGGTAAAAGTGTTGGGATTATATTTCCTGTTCCCCCTCTTTCCATTATATTAACTAATTATCACATAGTAAATTTATATTTTATTACAGATATACCCAGGCTTTACTTTCTCCTGATGAGTGGAAGCTTATCCACAAAACTCGTCAAGTTTTTTACTAATGCTATGTCACAGCCACTTTGCAACATCATGTGATTTGTACCTTTTACCTTTTGGGAATCATGAGTCAATTTTTTAATACCATGATTTGCATTACCATGTTAACCGCTTGGCAACCAGCCGCCGCAGTTACACTGTGGCAACATGGCTCGGCTGCGCGAATCGCCGTCATGTTATGTTGGTTCCCCTTTTGTCCACTAGGGGCATGCGCACCCCCTGCTCGCCCACGGAGCTGATGCGAGTTCCGGTGGACACGATCACGTCAGGCTCCCGCGATCATTCGGGGCACACGGAGAACTGGGATCTGTGTGTGTAAACACACAGTTTCCGGTTCTCTGAGGGGAGAAGTGACAGATCGTCTGTTCATACAGAGTATGAACAGCAATCTATCTCTTCCCCTACACAGTCCACTCCCCCCTTCAGTTAGAACACACACCAGGGAACACATTAACCCCTTGATCGCCCCCTAGTGTTAACCCCTTCCCTGCCAGTGACATTTTTACAGTAATCAATGCATTTTTATAGTACTGATCGCTGTATAAATGCCAATGGTCCCAAAAATGTGTCAAAAATTGTCTGATGTGTCCGCCACAATGTCGCAGTCCTAATAAAAATTGCAGATCGCCGCCATTACTAGTAAAAAAAAAAAAAGAATAATAAAAATGCCATAAAACTATCCCCTATTTTGTAGACGCTATAACTGTTGCGCAAACCAATCAATATATGCTTATTGCGATTTTTTTTTACCAAAAATATGTAGAAGAATACATATCGGCTTAAACTGAGGAAAAAAATTTTTTTTTATATATATTTTGAGGGATATTTATTATAGCAAAAAGTAAAAAATAATTTTTTTCAAAATTGGCGCATTTTTTTGTTTAAAGGGGAAAAAATAAAAACTGCAGAGATGATCAAATACCACCAAAAGAAAGCTCTATTTGTGGGGAAAAAAAAGGATGTCAATTTTGTTTGGGTGCAACATCGCACAACCGCTCAATTGTCAGTTAAAGCGACACAGTGCCAAATCGCAAAAAGTGCTCTAGTCAAGAAGGGGGTATAATCTGAAGCGGTTAATGTTTGTTTAGACAATCAGGTCTATTTCAATATTTAGTGACATTTTGGACACTGTGATGCATATTATGTAATTATTATAATTATTTAATTATTATGTGATTTATTATGTGATTTACCAATCATGTTCATTATGTTGACAGTATGATATCTGCTTTGATGAATTTCATTGCTTAATATGCTTAAGTGCATCCAATAAATGATTTTTCTGTTCACAAATTGATTCAATGTATTCCGGTGGTGTGTTTCATATAAGGTCCCACAATCCTCCTACTTATCCTTCCCCCTCACCACCCGGAGATGGTATTTATTACTAGCCCTCATCTCATTTACAGTCCCAATGTTATTTGTTCTTCCTAATGTTATTCCCCCCTCCTTACCTCCCCTACTTTCCCTTCAATTCCTTCTTTTTAGAAGGATATGATGTGATGATTTGTTTCATTTGTGTGAAAAAATATTTTCTCTTGCACATTAACACAGTATTTGACAAGATCTAAAGGCTCTGATGAAGCGGGTCAGCCTACAAAAATCGGATCTCAAGACCAGGACAATATCATCCTGGACAATGAATGTGATAACTTGTTTTTAAAACAAACTTCTTTTTAGACACTGTGTAACTATTTTGAAAAAAGATATGTGAAATTGTTTTTAAATTAAGTGGTTAGTGTTTATTATAGCCAAGGAGGTACATGTAAAATCCCAACTATCTTGTATTCCTTTATATTCACTTTAATGTTTAGATTTAGTGGACTTTCTACTAAATTTGCCAATCCTGGAACTTTGCCTGGTTTGGGCCACATTGCTCACCACATACTGTGACAGTATATTTTTTTTTCTTAGATACCTTTTATAGTTAAAAAGCAGTCCTTGAGTTTCAGTTCAATGAGCTTCCCCAGCAATTTGATTTCCTACTCATATTAGCTTACTGCTATTCATTTATTAATTTATCATTTTCCTTCCACTTCACAATTATGTTCCACTTTGTGTTGGTCTATCACATAAAATCCCAATAAAATACATTTTTGGTTGTAACATGACAAAATGTGGAAAATTTCAAGGGGTATGAATACTTTTTTAAGACACTGTATATACAAAGAGCTAAAATTTACATTACAGCTATTCTCTACAAGTGCTTAGATAGTAACAAAATGTTACATGTGTGTGCATGAAGAGATGATGGTGTGGAAGTTGTTATTGAATGAAACCAATATATTGCATTTCATAACATTTAAAATACAGTAAAAATGGAGATAATTTTACAAACGCACTTGTACAGTTTTTTATCAGCTAGAACTGTACCACATTTGAAATATTTCAAGAAGGCAGTTTAATTAATGTGAAAATCTCCCCATGTGTCTTGGACTTGCAGCAGTACATTATGCCCATCAGCAGGAAAAGTGGGTCTTTTTATGAATTGAACCATACACTAATGACGTTCAAAGTCGTTAGACAAAAATACATCTAAAGAACCAGACAAGTGATGTATAGTTAGTACGCTTCAAACCACAGCAGCCACAAGTGAAACAAAGATTGCATTGTTTTTCTTGAATGCTATGCATCTTTCAATTAACACAACATTCCAGACATGAAACTTCCCAACAGCTCAAAATAGAAACAAAAATCAGTTTTCTGTAATATGCAATTCTCTTCTATTTCCAAGGTCTATCCTAACTGTTTTTAAGGTTTACATTTCTAAAATGGGAAATATATTTTACATAGGCATTGTATTTAAGTACAGAAATATGATGGCATTAAGGGCATTTGTGAATATACTGCTATCAATAAAATATTGCAGCACATAAAATATAATGATGTCTGCTGGGCCAGAATAGAGAAAACGTCAGGTCTCTGTCATGGAGCAAGGAATAAGGCACATATGGCTTTTTCGGCAGGAAAAAGATTCCTGAATAACCATTACAAGCTTGAAAAGTGGAAACCACCTGCAACTCATTAAGAAATTATAGAAGGATATGAAAACCAAGAAAGCATGCTAGAAATATACATGTGTTAAAAAGACCAAGGACAGAACACAATAACACCTTAAAGTGGACTTGTACCAACATTGAAGCAGACCTAGGCACACATGTTGGTATCAAAATAGATCTACAGCTATACAATTGCTGCCAGCTTTCCATGGAGATATCAGCCTTCATTTCTGGTATACAAGGATGATTAGGAGTGCATCACTGTTTTAATGATTTATTTATTTAAGTTACACTAAAAAATTGACAGCTGGAAGTGCTGAACCTGTGCTGAGAAAACCCAGGTTCATCACTCTGCATAGATAATCATTTCCTTTTCATGGGTGAATGCTGTGTAAAGAATTGTGGGTGACTGTTGGGTGAATTATGTGTAGACCTCAAAAAGTCGCGCTAAAGGCTAAAGGTGACAACAGGCGAATGCCTAGAAAAAAACTAATGTAAATATGAGGGTTGAATGGTGATCATTAAGTGAATAGAAAGTATGAAAGTGTCAAGCACTATGAAAGGAAAACTAAAAAATGCTAATAAGTGGGTAGGACATAGATAGTAATAACTATGCCTGTGGCGAAAAACAAATATTGCATGGCACAATCAATAAACGGTGAGTTCCTCTAGTGTCAATAGATACGATAATATACCTTAACTGTGACTGCAAAGCTAAACCATAATTGATATAGGAAAATGGTGTAACAACATAAGAAAAATAAAACCAAAAAAAAGTGTCCGTAGCTCAAAAAGGACAGTATTGAATAAAGTCCATCCGTATTGAATTGACATGCATAGATTAAAACTGATCTCCAGGTGCTCTGTGAAGTAATGTAACAGGATCTCGCTGTGGTGAGAAATAGAGTGCGTAGATAAACCTCCACCTCTAAGAAAAATTGCTGCCTCTTACCAGATGGAAATGGTCTCTTAATTAGAGGAGACCCAGGAGGCGGATGGCTGCAACCCCAGCCAGGGATCTTTGAAGCAGGCACTCAACGTCCAGGTCCAGGGACTCACTCCAACCAGCCTCAGCAATTATGGGAATATTACCATGTAAAAAATAAATTGCTCCACATAGCATAAAATCCAGCGATTTATTAAATAAAAAGTAAAGGTTGCACTTACAGAGACATGGTAGATTACAAGCGTGTATGTAGAAAGCCGGCCGGCTCCAAGATAACCCGTGTCCTCCGGGTATGTGTATCGCGGTGTCGTCGGGACGTAGCTCCTCCTCCCTACGTCGTTTCGTCACAACAGGACGTGGTCACGGGATGTGAGCAACGTCCCGACGCACCGCTTAAGTAGACACATCAATAATAACCCTTTACCACAGCAGAACGGAAGCTCCATCTTGTCTCAGGGAAACAGTATGGGCAAGACCAAAACGTTACCTTAGTGATGAATGTCTAAGGTAAACAAAAAACGGTCTTAGCAAGACTAACAAAACCAAAAATGTGTGGTAAAAATTGCAGGATTATTAATACTAAAAATTGGTTAGTTAAACCAAAACAGGAAAAGAAAAAACAGAAACAAAGAAAACAAAATGCATGCAGTCCCCTTATGATATAAGGGCTGCATGGGTAAATAAATAATATCTAATACGTGCACATGTTTCTATAATGGAAACAGGTGCACTAAGATTAATAGCACTGACCCTTGAAACTGGTTATTAATTGATGCATAGACTATGCAGTAAAAGATAATATATTATAAACAATTTATATTTCTAAAAGTAGACTTCCCAAAGATACCTACCTTCTATTCTCTTCCAAAAGAGCACACAAATTTTCACTTGTTTTTCTGGAGGACCCATAGGCCCCTTTCACACGGAGCAGATCTACTCAGCGGACTCCGTTAGCCCAGCTGGGGATCGCTCCGTTGATCCCCGCAGAGCAGGCAGATGTCTGGTCCGGCTCTGCTCACTGTGTCAGAGTCCCGCTGTTCTCTATGGGAGATCACATGAAAATGAACAGTGGATTGGATGATCCCATCTGATCCACTGGACGGATGGCGAACATATCGGCATCTATCTGTTTTCAGCGGATCTTGTCGGATCGGATGGCAGGCGGGTGTCAGCGGACACATCCCCGCTGACATCCGCCTGCCCATACAAGTCAATGGGTGGCCCGCTCAGATCCGCCTGAAAAATGGACAGACGGATCTTTGCGGGTCAATCATGTGAAAGTGGCCATTGAGGTTGATTTACTAAAACTGGTGCACACAGAATCTGGTACGGCTGTGCATAGTAACCAATCAGCTTCTAGGTTTTATTGTCAAAGCTTAATTGACAAGCTGAAGTTAGAAGCTAATTGGTTAATATGCATAGCTGCAGCAGATTATTATTATTATACACAATTTATATAGCGCCAACAGTTTACGCAGCACTTTACAATGTAGAGGGGGGACAGCACAATTACAGTACAGTTCGATACAGAAGGGACAGGAGGGCCCTGCTCGTAGAGCTTTCATTCTAAAGGGAGGGGGTAGTGGTACAAAGATGCAAGGAATGATTTGATGGGGGGTGGCTCAGGGACAGTTGTTAGGTGGGTGTGGGGTAGGTTTCCCTGAATAAGTGAGTTTTCAGGGATCTCCTAAAGATGGACAGGTTAGGGGCTGATCGGATATACCAGGGCAGGGAATTCCAGAGGATGGGTGAGTGTCAGGGAATCAACAGCAGTAGAAGGGCTCTAGGACCCAGCATCTCTACCAGCACTTATGGCAGGAGAAGGACTTTAGGACCCAGCATCTCTGGCAGGAGAAGGACTTTAGGACCCAGTATCTCTACCAGCAGGTCACATGGGCCTATATAAGGAAGTCTGCTAGTGTCTGCAATTGCTGGTTTGTCTTCAGCTCCCCCTGTGTTCCTGTGCCTTGTATTATCTGCTCATCTGATCTCCTGTGTACCGACACGGCTTGTTTTGACCTGCTCTTCCTGATCCTCTGGCTTGACCCTTTGGCTTGCACCTGACTTCCTCCTGCCTGCTTCCAGGATCTGACCCCTGGCCTGGCTCTCGGCTCCGCTATTCAGTTATTCCACTGAACTCTGCCTCCTACACCTTTCAAGCACGCCTGTCTCCAGCAACCCGGCACCCGTGCTTCTGTGGGCACCACACCTGCTGTTCCACCTTCAGTGGTGTGCTGCGCTCGGCTGCAAGGGGAGCCCTCCCAGCATCTCGGCCTCCTACCAAGTTACTGACAGAGAGACTCTGGAGAAGTCCTGAAGGCGAGCATAAGAGGAGGTAACAAGGGAGCTAGAGAGCAGGAGGTCCTGGGAGGAGCGGAGGGGACGATTTGGGCGATATCTGC
This sequence comes from Lithobates clamitans, assembly GCA_037952925.1. Taxonomy (NCBI): domain Eukaryota; kingdom Metazoa; phylum Chordata; class Amphibia; order Anura; family Ranidae; genus Lithobates; species Lithobates clamitans. The sequence goes on from JBBGZY010000675.1 coordinate 2,062,371, forward strand.
AGATGAGGTTGGTGATGTAGCTGGGGGCGATGTTGTGGATGGCCTTGTATGTTCTGTGTGCACCAGTTTTAGTAATCTTCCCATAGTATCTGGTCCTGGGTCCTTCACAAAAAAGTATGTACGCTAGTGGATGATTACTTACAACCATATGTTTAAAGGTTATCCTCATTAAAGGCTCAGTTCACGTTTTACATAAAATGGTCCATGCAGACAGAAGGCATCAGTAGTTTAAAATACACTGTACCATTTGTAAAAATGTTGCTTAATGCAAATGCCATATCTGTTGGGCATTTCTGTCAAACATAAAGCTTGACCAAAATACTACCAATGTTAACATTCCTACGTCTATTTCCAGGATATGGCCTATGGCAAATGGCTGCTGACCCTTCTTCTTTGAGGACAACTAAAGTGATAATCTCTTTATACACCCAATTACCACTGCACCATAGAGTGGGGTGTATGTAATCACCCTACACTTCAAAAACCTCAAAGTGAAAAGATAAGTAAAATAAAACAGTAGAAAATACACAAAATACTAACAAATGTGTAAAACTAGACCAGTCTAGACTGCTGCACCCTCTATAATAATTACTAAAATGCAAAAAAACAGCAAGTAGTTGCAAATTTTGAGAGGTGCTAACTGATCACTCTATCACTCTTCAAATTCACTGTCCAAAAGTGAAGAGTTTTGAAACATTTGATGAGCGTTAAGGTGCGTTAAAACCTCTCCACAAACGCCTATTACATTAAGGAAATAAACAAATCTTAACGCCCTGCAACCGCACTGCAACTGCATGCCAGAGCGTTTGCAAAGTGTTACCATAGACTTGAATGGAAGGCTTTGAAATGTTTCAAATGCCTCCTGACTTCACATGAGGCTTAAATTGTACCCTACTTCATGTTTTCATATTGTGAACAGCATTGTGTGCTGTCAATTGTATCATTTGCATAGGCGTTTGAGGGGCATTTTTAATGCCTCTCAAAGGCCTGCTTTTAGTGCCAGTGCGAACATAGCCTAAAAAACCCTGCTTCTATAGGAGTTTTGCATTTCTTTTCTCCTGCCTGTAGAAGCAGCTCAGTGTTATCCTATGTATCCATGCACATTAGGCCTTTTAGAAGAATATTTAAAGAGGAGAGTTTAGAGGTAGAAAACAACAAAAAAAAAAAAACATACAAGTATGTTTTTGAGAGGAGCTTTCAGGCAGAAAAAACGTTAAACGCTCATAAACGTGCCGCGTTTTCAAGTGTACATTAATTATAACGAAAAATTAGCAAAGAGGGATGTTTTAGATGAGAAACACCTATAAAAGCAAAGGTCCATAAACTCTCCTAAACTCTTGTGCAATATGAACTACTGTAAGCATTTTTCTGCAACCTTTTCTGTCAGAGGTTCTGGCATTTTTTTCTGCTCGTAGTGTGCATGGACCCTTAAGCAATAGTAGGCTAGAATTAAATCTAATATCGATCTTATGTCTGGACAAATGATCTTATGATTCTTCTCAGAGTTCAGCATTAATCAAAAGACCCTGTATGTGGGCCATATAGCCAGCACTGAAAAAGCCCAGCAGCAGCTTTTCAAGGAAAGGTAAATAGTTCAGACCTACTGTTAATACAACTTTTACATTTTTTTACTTCCAATCGCATCATTTGTAGACAGTGAAACATATTGTCAGGTCACCTGAGTCCAGGTGACAGATGCACCCCGTTGGGGTCTGGAGTGCACTGCAAGGTAGTGGACCCTACGTCTGACTGCTGCGGATGGAACACTGGGTGGTTCAGGAAGGCAGGTCCACTAGAGCAACAACACAGATCCCACTAGGAGCTAGAGCATAAGATTCCCCAGGCGCAGAGTCTGAGAGCCAGCAGGTGTTCATCAGAGCCTCTAGTGGTGATGATGGACTGCGCTGCAACTGGCTCCAGGTCGCGGCCCCCAGGGTCTCCCAGCTCATGCTTACAGTAAGCTACAGGAGGACAGAGAGGAAGCAGCAGACCAGGACAACAAGGGATAGTAAGGAGATAAGCCAAAGCTCAGGGCGACTAGCAGACAGGAATAGACAGAGAACACGCCAAAAGGTCAGGGTCACAAGCAAGCAGGAATAGTCAAGAACAAGCCAAGATCGGTAAACAGTATCAGACGTAGTACACAGAGCAATGAGCACACAAAGGCCAAATCACAATATTGATCAGCGAGGTTTGCTTGCAATGCACAGGCTAATATAGTGTTCCTAATTAGAGGCTGGGGTGGAGCTATGCTGAAGGAAGATTATTTAAGCAGCCAGGTGAGGGTGGCTGGCCTCTAAAGGTGAACACATGGAGGAGAGGTAAGCTGACAGACAAACATTACTGCATAACCATGACATATATGAGCAAAGCCAAAATTAACATTGGAGTATAGGCCCACATTATCATCTAGGATCAGAAAGTGATCATATTTATGTGGAATCATCTATGAAATGTTACAGCCTATCTGTCTTTGGAGGAATAATCAAATTTATAAGAGATCCAAGTACTGTAATACAAAATACAATTTTGGCCTATATGCAAACTAGGACCTGATGATGATTGGAAATACTGTACATCTAAAAGACTTGTATATCTAAAGTTGTTTTCCAAATCAAGAAAAAGTATAGCTGTTGACTAAACTTTGTGTCCAGTGTAAAATGGCAAAATCTTCCTCTGACTCTGAGCATGTGATTTTTAAACATTCATTGTATGCTTGATGTCAGAAAATTTCTATTATGAGGGCAAATGAGGACCTCTTTCCAGTCATGTACTTTCTGTTTTTAGTAGACTATTATGTAACACCTTTAAATAACCTACTAAAAGTGCAATTACATAGTCAGTAATCCCATGCATTTATCTTAATATAGGAATGAAATACAAAATAATTACATTTGCATTGTACATAATGCAATTGCACTTTAAATTGAGCAGTATAACATGATATATTTAAAAGCTTTAAATGTAAAAAAAAAAGATATATATACCAACAATGCTCTCGTGTTGTATAGTTTAATCAATTGTAAATGAGTGAAATACTATACAGATGATCTGTTCTGCAAGGTGACTTAAAGCGGAACATCACCCTAGAAATGAAGTCTTGCTTTTTTTTAAACCTTCCCCCCTCCTCTACCATTTTTGGGAGTGGGTGCATATTTCTGGCAGACCTAGGCTATTCCAGCAGAAGTGCGCCCCCCCCCCCCCCAGCCTGCAACCTCCTAGGGTTCATCAAAGGCCCCAGGAGGCTGCAGGTCCATTCACAAAAGCGTGGTGCAACTCAAACATACACAATGTGAAGCCAGCTGTCAGGCTGCAAGAAGCCACATCCTGCTTCCCACATCCAAGATTGTAGCACCAGGGACCTGAACACTGGTGAAGAACTGCTGAGGACAGCACTGGATCCCTGAACAGGTAAATATGTTTTTATTAAAAGTCAACTACAGTATTTGTAGCTGCTGATTATTAATAATATATAATATAATATTTATAACTGACTGAAGAACCACTTTAACCACTTGCCTACTGGGCACTTAAACCCCTTCCTGCCCTGACCAATTTTCAGCTTTCAGCTGTTACACTTTGAATGACAATTGCGCAGACATGCAACATTGTACCCTAATGACATTTTTATCATTTTTTTCACATAAATAGAGCTTTATTTTGGTGGTATTTAATCACTGCTGGGATTTTTATTTTTTGTTAAAAAAAACAAAAAAGACCGAAAATTAAAAAAAAATAATAAAAAAAACTGTTTAATATTTTGTTATAACGTTTTTAAAACAGGTAATTTTTCTTCTTCATTGACGTGCGCAGATGAGGCTGCACTGATGGGCACTGATAGACACTGATGGGCACTGATAGGTGGCACTGATAGGCTGCACTGATAGGCACTGATAAGATGGCACTAATGGGTTCTGGTAGGTGGCACTGATAAGCACTGATGAGGCGGCACTGATGGTTGGCACTGATGGTTGGCACTGATGGTTTGCACTGATGGGTGGCACTCAATTGCACTGATAGGTGGCACTGATGGGCACTGGTAGGCACTGGTAGGTGACACTGATAGGCAGCACTGATGATGAGGCACTGATGGGCATTGTTTGGCAGCACTGGTGGGCATTGATGGATGGCACTGGTGGGCAAAGTTTGGTGGCACTGTGGGCACTGGTAGGTGGCACTGTGGGCACTAGTAGGTGGCACTGGTGGGCACTGATGAGGCAGCTGATGACGCTGACAGCGTGAGGGAAAAATACAGATTACTGATCTTCTGTATACATCACATGATCAGCTGTCATTGGCTGACAGCTGATCACGTGGTAAGGCTCCGAATTGTGATCAGCTGAGTCTCATAGACTCAGTGACCACAGAGCACGCCGTGCGCGACCCACAGGTACGCGCAGGCAGCTCATGCACAGGAGGATGTCCATGGACGCCCTCCTGGCAATTAGAGCCCACGCTGTAGCTGTCTTTCGGCTATAGCGTGGGTGGCAAGTAGTTAAAGGGGTTGTAAAGTCAGAAGGTTTAAGATAAAAAGCCTTCTGTGTGCAGCAGCTGCGCCAGCACCCCCTAATACTTACCTGAGCCCCATCCTCGTCCAGCGATATCTACGAGTGAATTGGCCGTCCAGTTAGCCAATCAGGAGAGAGAAGGGGCTGGGTCGAACCGGGCTCTGTGTCTGAATGGATACAGGGAGCTGTGACTTGGCTTAGGTGCCCCCATAGCAATCTGCTTGCTGTCAGGAGGGGCCAGGAGAGCCGATGAGGGACCCAAGAAGAGGAGGATCAGGGCTGCTCTGTGCAAATCCACTGCACAGAGGAGGTAAGTATAACATGTTTGTTATTTTTATGGGAAAAAAAGTAGCAGACCTCATTCTGAACAAACCTCTACATTTTTCAATACAAAAGTACAGCATGTTTTTTTGTTTTTTTTAAACAGGTCTCACATTTTTCTCCAAAAATGTGAAATTGTTAGTGACTAAGGGGTTTATTCATAAGGCAGTAAATATGTCATTCATCAAACATTCACAACAGGTGAATCTTCCTAGGTATGTTTTTTTTAAATTTCACCAATTAACCACTTCCGGACTGCCCACTGCACATATACTGCGGCAAACGCTCTGTGAGATGTGTTTTATTTTTTTCATTTGTACAAAGCTAAAACTGGAAATAATCACTTTAGATGCTTTGCAACCGCATCTCAAATGCCCTGTAGATGCCATATATATGCGTTTACGGTGAGTTTATGGCACTCTTGTGGTGCATTTCAATAAAATTTAATGGAAGCAATTGTGAAGCATCAATGCCTGGTAAACACGGCAGGCAGCGTTAATTTTGCTTGACGCGATGCAAGGCAACAGGTGTAGTGTGAACTCTATCATCTGCTATCTATTTTTTAACAATTTTGAGAGGTGTTAATAGGCAGCCAGGAAAGGTAAAAACATGACCCAACCACCTATTTTCAATACCTGTGTGAACGAGCCCTTAAAGATGTTTCCCCACTCATCCACATCTAGTTCAAATGAGTGTTGGGAACATGGCCCAGTATTCATGTCTACATGGGCAACTCATTTACTTCAATACAAACACCATGGTTCTATAAAAGGTGTCAAGGCCAATGCTGATTGTCCATCGCCATGACTGTTCTAGACTGGCACCATGGTGTTAGAATTATGGTCAATTAGAACAGCATGTTGTCAAGTATTGATACCTCAAATCATATTTTTGGACAGATGCAACAGGCAAAATGCCCTATGATTTCTGTTAAAATTAAATTCACCTCATAGCATAATCTTACAACTTAGCAAATTTTTGACAACATAGCTCTCCTTTGGCTGAATAGGAAAATGGCCACTTAGACAGCTGTAAGTCTTTCTGGCAACCTAACTCAGCTATGGTATGTTTATACAGGGAGATAGTTAATTTAGTGTTCAGGCCTTCAGGCCAATGCAAATAAAGCCCATCTCCAGCCAATGTTTAATTGTTTGATAGAGCAGGTATGAATTGTAAATTTATCACCATGACAAAAGTGAGAAAAGTTGCTCATTTTCTGTCTCTGTGACACACTGGGATAGAAAGTGAGGGGAATCCCTTCAAAAGAGATACAGAGAGGATGTAAATGCATTCAGTACTGGCATTCCAATGCCCAAACCAAGCTCTGGGCTTCCCTGGAAAAGTGCATGGCGGGCAGAAACGTATTGTATGCCCCATGGAGCATAGGGGGCTGTCTGATGCTACTTCTCCTTTGATGACCCAGGCTCTTAAAGCATGGGATCGGAATAATAATTTGTACTCTTTGACTCCCCCTGTGTCCCCGCTGGCTCCACTTGGTGGCTTCCACTGGTTCCCCCCTGGTGTGCAGATTGCCTTCTTTGGGAAGTGGGTGGATAATGGCAATGCTAGTTGTAGTAAATTCATGCAGTAGAGTAGACTGTAGACGGTAGACTGCTTACTTTCAAGACCCTTAAGGCTCGCCATGGTAGCTTTCCTATGGACTTCTGGCGGTAAAAGCAACTCCATTACTTTTTCACCACACAGGGCGGCTCTATTATGGAGGTGTCCACACCTAAGCCATTTGAGCTCCTCTTCACAGCTGATGAATCTGAGTCATCTGAGTATCCTGCTCAGGTGGGAAAGGCATTGGTCAGTATATATGTTTGTAACATGCATTGTATTTTATGCCATGGAATGTATAAATAACATCTCAATTTTTTTTATTAGCACCTTGATGTCCTCTGATGAAGCGTTTTTTCTGAGAAACACTTTGAGATACAACCTCAACTCAGCATATAATTCTAATTTCTGTGTGGTGTCTTGCCTACCTTGACTGTTTTCCATACAGAAGGGGCAAGTGGGCACTACTTACAATGTGTTATCTGTATACAAATTCCATTACTCAAAGTGGCTATACACACACACAAAATTTTAGTGAGTTTTAAGTATGTGCTTTGTTTTAATCTTCAACAACGAAAAAAACAATGTAATTTTATGTAGATTGGGTTGTCTTTTTTTATTTATTCCTAAACGTTTAAGCACCTTAAAAGACCAGTGTCTTCTTCTATTTCTGATTTTCATTTGTGTTTGGCATGTGGTGCTTATTATACCCATCAACACCTTTTGTAATGATGTAGGGTTTACCTACTACTAAAGATGTTTGTTTTCTATAGTAAGTCTATAATGTCATAAGTCTATGATGGAGTGTGTGTGTATGCTGAAAGTTTGTACAGGCTGTCATCAGTTATGATAGGAGCACTTGTATAAATGATTATATTAACTTAACTCGTTGACATTCTTTTATTTACATTAAAATAGTGCCATGGACTTGAGATGTTCCACCTAGTCCCATTCCATTTGGGATTGCAAAAGCCCTATTAAGTTTTGAAGACTCACCATCCTTTATGTTTTTCCCATGTGACTGGAACTGTTGCCATATTACAGGGTTTCCGAAGATGCAAACCACAACTTCAGTTTGATTCTAGAACGTAATGTAAGAATAAAGAACATGATATTGTTTTATATCCTGGATGTGTTTATACAGTCCTTGCATGCTCATGCCCAGAGCTTTAAATAGTTTTCTGTCACTTTTTTCCAACATCTGAAAGATGGGCTTTCCTATCTTAAACCAAGAGACTTATCACACCTGGTTTTTCCTGGTTTAGGCAAAGAGCCTTACACTTTTATTTAATTGCTATGATAAGCTGCATGATATCTGAGAGGGCAAACTAAATGCCTTAATGACAGTCAGGGAAAATGGAATATGTTTGTTATGCATTTTGTTGTACTGTCCAAGTTATGACCCGTTTCGTTATCTGAATATTATAACATTTTTATAACATCAGAATTGGTCCCACCAGGGGGTTTGGGATTTTTTTTACCTTACTCTGCTATGTTTCTTACACTTATCTCACTAAACACTTGAGGCCTTAACCAATCTGACTTTGCAATATAAATAACCCAGTTTTAAACTGCATTAGCCACAATGAAAAAGAGGGATTTTGATAATTTTTCACTGTTCTTTTAACAAACAAATTAGAGCCCACAGGGCAAGTACTTGAATTTGATAGACTTGATTCACAACACTCTCATAGCATTTGCCAGCAGCTATGCCAAAAACTTTAGCCATCAACTTTAGTAATCACTAGCTCTCATGTCAAATGGATACTAGTTCTCATCAGAGACCTTTATTTAAATCGTTATCAACCCAGCTGTTTCCCCATTTGACATGACTTCGGCTAGGCAGTTTCATACTCTGGCTTGTACAGAAGAAAAGGATCCCTGTAGCTGCACATCAGTGTGGTCCTTGAAATCAGTGTGAAGTGGTAACCTCAGCCTGGACTCCAGCCAGGCCACGCCCCCAATGCATTTCACACCGCCCTCGGAGCTTAGTCATGGGGACTTATCCCCATGACTAAGCTCAGAGGGGCAGAGCAAAACACCAAGTGGGCTACCAGGGGATGTCTTTCAAAATCTTCAAATCATACATATTTTTTCCAAACACAAATGCACACCATGTCATTCTTGTCTTCCCTTTAGGTCCTATGAAAGGCACAACCCACAGGGCAGGGGATGAATTTCTTTAGTGTTGTCAGGAGAATGGCCAAAGGACAATTGGCAATACTGCCAATAATTGGCATGGACACATCCTGCGCACTCCAGTATTGCACTCTGCGCAATAGCGCAAGCATAGCGAATTGTGGTGGTGCAAACTGCATTATGTGAAAGATGCTTTTCCACTGCCCTATAAAAGACTGCTGCTTTGCTCACTAGATTGCTGGATGATCGTCAGCCCCCCCCCCCCCCGTGTTTGTGTGTTTTTGTGTATTTTGATCTTGGATTCCCTGTTACTAACACAGCTTGCCTCTGACCTATCTTATCTCCATTCCTGGCTTTGACCCTGGCTTACACTACTGACTCCGCTGTTATCTCATTACCTGTGTATGATCCCGACTTGTACTGCTGAGTCCACTGCTGCCTGATTACGTGTGTATGACCCCAGCTTGTTCCCGTTCCTGCTATCTGCCTCTGCTCCTGACTGATCAACTGTGCATGACCCCTGGTCTGTCTGATTATCCTGTTTTGCCCTCCTGCCAAGTAAGACTGGAACTTCTAAGGACACATGCCCGTCAGTGCATCCTGCTTATTCCTGCCATTATCCAGTGATCAGCTCAACAGCTCTTCAGGCTACTATGACTGGCAACCCGTGCCTCCTTAGGCACTGCATTTCCTGTATCACCTTTGGGGGGGAGCCCTCTCAGCACTTTTGCCTCCAACCAGATACGTGACAAGTGTATTCTCTATTACTTGCAATGGCTTAGAACACCTTCCCTTCCCACCTGCCAAAATGTTAAAGAGGCCTTGACAAACACATGACCGATGATGAGTGGAGCCAGATCTAGGCCACTATGGCTATGAGCTCAGCCCATGAACTAGCTGTGGAGGCTAATTAAAAGCTCCTCCCCTGCTGGTAACTAGCCCCTCTGAGAATATCTCACACAGTTACTACATATCCATTATTGTGTTTTTGTGGTTGTTCAGGCCTATTTGGTGGAAATCGCTGAAGGTTAAAAATTCTTGGAGTAGGGTTTATTAATTATTTCATATGGTCACAGGCACGTCTTTTTGTAAAGACCCCTATGAAGCCCCCTTAAACAAAAAACAAATCGGCACTCAAAACAAATTCAAGTTGGTCATTCACTTTCTCACAGCAGCCAAGCAGGTAAAAGTGCAGGTATGGAAGATCCGAACAATTACCTTTGTGGAAGTCAAGCAAAAGATATCTCATGTTTTGTTCTTTGAATTACTCACTGGCTGCCAAGCAAAATAACACTATGGTAAAATTCCAGAAAAAACATGAGTGGTGGATTGAGTTTTACCTCCCCCTACCTTCTGCAAGGATTTTGAACATATTAATATCATTAACATAACACCTAAGGGTTGCTGACTGGAAGCCTAGTCAGGGACAGTGACCCTACTAAATGGTAGCTTGGCCTAAACATTTTTTTTTGAATCACCCACATCCCTCCTCATGCTTTCTTCTCTGGAGAATTCCCTATAAGACAGTGAATTCATGATAATTTCCATACCCTATCTTAAGTTTTGTCTGTGCATTTCAGACAATGGTCACACCTGGAGAGACCACATTATTACCTGTTGCTGATATTACTTAGCCTATGTAATCTTTATTATCTATTGTCATTGTATTGAGAATGATTGACTGTGTCCTTATTTTGTACCTTTCAAATAAAAGCAATATAAAATCACTGAACAAAAAAAATAGGGCTGTGGCTGTTCGGAAAAATCTTGTTAACATTATGATACGGTAAGTTAGCTATGATTTTAAACAATTAGAAAGTACTCCAGTTTCCTTATTTTAAACATTCACCACCTTTTTCTAATAAAAATAATTTCCTAATTTTGGGGTTTGGCTTAGAAGTACTAACTGTGTATGTATCAAACAACCTGAAAGTGCAAAAGAAGCAAAAAGGAGAATAGAAATAAAAAGTATTAAAATTATAAGAGACACAGTGTCACGTACCTGATCAGAGACTGAAATGACGAGGTTGGCCTGTCTTGTATCTCCAGCCCAGGTCCCGCTGAAGGTAGAACAGAGGGTACTGAGGGACAGGAGGAACACAAGTGTCGGCAGGTGTTGATAGGAGTGCTTGCAGCACTACGACCACCCCCCTACCCCAGCTGTTACAATGCCTCCCATGAGGCATTGTAAAACTTTGACATTCACAGACATGACTAGGCAAGATGGGATATGTAGTTCCTGAACAACTGGAGAGCCATAGTTTGGGGACCCCTGTTTTAGAGTTTAAGGAGGAATAATTTAAATAACCAGCCTGAATATTGATCAGGGTTAGCTTATCCCTGGAGAGGTGCGTCCAGATGATGGCTGGGCATCTAAAAATAGTTATAAGCCTAGGTGAGATTGTCTTTCTCCAGGAAGGAGGGTTCCCAGCCTCAGGGGGGCTGTTGGCCCTGAGACAGCTTAAGGATTGGGTTGCTATTCTGTAAGTTTCAAGGAGCTGAAGTGCTGGGACCTTGAAGACCTTGTTGAGGCCGAACATTGGCTTTTTGCCCCGTTAAGTGAACACCCAAATTTGCAGGGTTTTCAACTGATATTTGCCCCGTTGAACGCCTTGCAATGCCCTGCGCGCTGCACAGTGTATGCATTTTTCTATTTGAAAAAATGCTATTCATTTTTACTCTTTTGCTTATCCTTACATTGCGTTGTGGACAACCCAAGGGAAACCAACAATTACTTGCAGTGATCATTGGCTGTTTGCCCCGTTAAGTGAACACCCAAATTTGCAGGGTGTTCAACTAATATTTGCCCCGTTGAACGCCTTGCAATGCCCTGCACACTACACAGTTTATACATTCTTCTATTTGAAAAAATGCTATTCATTTTCACTTATTTGCTTATCCTTACATTGTGTTGTGGACAAGCCAAGGGAAACCAACAATTACTTACAGTGATCATTGCTGGACGCAAAGTGCATCCAGCAGTGATCACCTCATGTAATTGCTGGCTGTGTAGAGAGTTGTGAATAGGTGCGGGTGCCTGGCAAACTGTCATTATAGCGAACAGGGCTGGCAGCCACACCTACCTGCTGAGATCCGCAGGAGGAACTGCAGCTACTATTCGCACAGGCCTTAATGTAGCCAATTGTATGTGCTGTGTGGGGGGGCGGTTAAAATCGCCCTTCTAGATCCAGCCATGCAGCATTTACTTACCTGGCATCCCTGTATTCCCTGCTGTCGCTGCTATTGCATGGGAGCTCTGGCATCCCTCCAGGTGTGCATTTAGGCTTGTTGATGTCAGCTGCTATGTTTGCTCAGCATCCCTGGCATCCCTACAGATGTGCATGGGCTGGGCTTGTCTGTGTCAGCCACCCTGCCTGTTGTGCTTGCATGGGATCCCCAGCGTCCCTCCAGACAGGCCCATGTCTGAGACAGCTTAAGGATTGGGTTGCTATTCTGTAAGTTTCAAGGAGCTGAAGTGCTGGGACCTTGAAGACCTTGTTGAGGCCGAACATTGGCTTTTTGCCCCGTTAAGTGAACACCCAAATTTGCAGGGTTTTCAACTGATATTTGCCCCGTTGAACGCCTTGCAATGCCCTGCGCGCTGCACAGTGTATGCATTTTTCTATTTGAAAAAATGCTATTCATTTTTACTCTTTTGCTTATCCTTACATTGCGTTGTGGACAACCCAAGGGAAACCAACAATTACTTGCAGTGATCATTGGCTGTTTGCCCCGTTAAGTGAACACCCAAATTTGCAGGGTGTTCAACTAATATTTGCCCCGTTGAACGCCTTGCAATGCCCTGCACACTACACAGTTTATACATTCTTCTATTTGAAAAAATGCTATTCATTTTCACTTATTTGCTTATCCTTACATTGTGTTGTGGACAAGCCAAGGGAAACCAACAATTACTTACAGTGATCATTGCTGGACGCAAAGTGCATCCAGCAGTGATCACCTCATGTAATTGCTGGCTGTGTAGAGAGTTGTGAATAGGTGCGGGTGCCTGGCAAACTGTCATTATAGCGAACAGGGCTGGCAGCCACACCTACCTGCTGAGATCCGCAGGAGGAACTGCAGCTACTATTCGCACAGGCCTTAATGTAGCCAATTGTATGTGCTGTGTGGGGGGGCGGTTAAAATCGCCCTTCTAGATCCAGCCATGCAGCATTTACTTACCTGGCATCCCTGTATTCCCTGCTGTCGCTGCTATTGCATGGGAGCTCTGGCATCCCTCCAGGTGTGCATTTAGGCTTGTTGATGTCAGCTGCTATGTTTGCTCAGCATCCCTGGCATCCCTACAGATGTGCATGGGCTGGGCTTGTCTGTGTCAGCCACCCTGCCTGTTGTGCTTGCATGGGATCCCCAGCGTCCCTCCAGACAGGCCCATGCCGCATGCTAAACTCTCTGGGGCTGCATGCAGCCCGCAGGCCGCGGGTTGGGCAGCCCTGCTTTAAACCATGTACATGGCCAAAATATAAAACTATATTTTCATTTTCTCATTGTATATCAATTATTTGTAGTCTAATCCTAATAATCTGCTTGGTAAAGATCTCCACACATTTACTACCTTGAATTCTGTGACACGTATTCACTGTGCCCTGTGAGCAGGCATTGCCGTGTCACACGTTTTAAAGAGCCTGCCTTCTGAACTACAGATGTAGAAAGTCATAAAAAGTAAATGAGTCTCTCTGTGCTCAACGGTCCAGACACATAAACCAATGTGATAGGGAAGTGTTAAATAAAGTACTTGGATATGCTGGAGACGCTCCAAACCTGGTACTCCCAGGGGATCTGAATTCCAGTGGAGTGGACTAGGATGAAATTTAGTGGACAGCAGCATTAATGTAGATGAAAGTGGGATGGGTCACAGAAGTGGATGTAATCAAGAATAGATGGATGGGTCCAGGCCTGAATTGTGATGCAGCAGGGCCCGTCAGTCTGGGAAGATCCTTAACCACTTGCCGACCGCCGCACGACGATGTACGTCGACAGAGCGGCACGGGCAGGCAAAAGGGCTTACCTGTACGTCCCTGCCTGCCCGCGGGTGGGGGGTCCGATCGGACCCCCCCCCGGTGCCTGCGGCGGTCGGATCGAGGTCAGGGTCGATCAAAGGTGAGGGGGAGGCCACTCATTCGTGGCCCCCACCTCGCGATCGCTCCTGGCCAATGACAGACTTCCTCGGCTTCTGTGAATGTAAACAGAAGCAGAGGAAGTGATGTCATCTCTCCTTGAGCCGGTCTTTTCGTCCGGCGCCGAGGAGAGAAGACATCCAAGTAAGTGCACCAACACTACACATACAGTAGAACACGCAGGCACACTTGTCACCCCCCTGTCACCCCCCGATCACCCCCTGATCACCCCCCTGTACCCCCTGTCACTCTGACACCAATAGCAGTTTTTTTTTTTTTCTGATTTTTTGCATTGGTGTCAGTTTGTGACAGTAACAAGTGTTAGGGCAGTTAGGTTAGGCCCCTTTAGGTCAGGGGTACCCCCCTTTAGGTCCAGGGTACCCCCCTAACCCCCTAATAAAGTTTTAACCCCGTGATCACCCCCCGTCGCCAGTGTCACTAAGCGATCGTTTTTCTGATCGCTGTATTAGTGACACAGGTGACGCTAGTTAGGGAGGTAAGTATATAGGTTCGCTGTCAGTGTTTTATAGCGACAGGGACCCCCATATACTACCTGCTAAAGGTTTTAACCCCTTGATTGCCCCCTAGTTAACCCTTTCACCAGCGATCACCATATAATTGTTACAGGTGACGCTGGTTAGTTGGTTTGTTTTTTGTAGTTTATTGTAGTTTATTACAGTTTTAGGGCACCCGCCGTTTATTACCCTATAAAGGTTTAACCCCCTAATTGCCCGGCGGTGATAGAAGTTAAGTTTTTAGGATCAGATAAGGTCTGCGTCGCCCCAGGCAGCGTCAGGTTAGCGCTAGTACCGCTAAAACCCACGCACGCAGCATACACCTCCCTTAGTGCTATAGTATCTGAACGGATCGATATCTGATCCGATCAGATCTATACTCCCCAGCAGTTTAGGGTCCCCCCAAAAAACGCAGTGTTAGCGGGATCAGCCCAGATACCTGCTAGCACCTGCGTTTTGCTCCTCGGCCCAGCCCAGCCCAGCCCACCCAAGTGCAGTATCGATCGATAACTGACACTTACAAAACACTAAGCACACATAACTGCAGCGGTCGCAGAGTCAGGCCTGATCCCTGCGATCGCTAACAGTTTTTTGGTAGCATTTTGATACAGTCGCTGACAGTCAGGAGCTTTTTTGCCTGTGAGTCTCACTAGTGTACCCCTAAATTTAGAGCCCAAAATGGCAAATAGAAGGTACACTAGTGAAGAGGCCTACAGGATTCTGAGCATGACAGATAGTGAAGAGGAAGTCACTCATCTGTCAAGTTCAAGCTCAGAATACGAACCTGTAGAGGACAGCGGCTCCATGACAGATAGCTCTGACGACGGAGTTGTGGTCCCTGCTAGGGTCAGGCGTACCAGACCCCGATCTTCTTCTTCTGTCCTTGACGTGCAAGAACCGCAGGGCTCTCGTAGGGAGCAGAGAGGTACTAGCGCCGCTACTCCTTCTGGTGAACTGGCAAGCACCAGCGGCCTAGTACACCCTGGTCGTACATCCAGCACTGCAGTATCACGTGGTGACGTGGCGAGTCCCATAAGTGCAGTTCAAGCTGGCGAGGTGGCAAGCACAACTAGTGTCCCGCTGCCACCAATAAGACAAAGACAGGCCCGTCGTGCCCATAGTGCCCTTCCTGCTGCATTCGCCAATCCGAATTGGGTACCCACCACTTCTGCAGCACCCGTACTTCCCCCTTTCACTGGCCAACCCGGAATTCAGGTGGAAACAGTTGACTTTATGCCACTGGATTTTTATTCACTGTTTTTCACCGAAGATCTCTATAGATCTATTGTGGACCAAAGCAATTTGTACGCTGGTCAACACATCGCCGCTAATCCCCAGTCCTCCCTTGCCAGAGATTGGAGACCAATTACGGTCTCCGAATTTAAGATCTTTCTGGGCCTTTCCCTCAACATGGGCATAACCAAAAAGAGTGAGTTGCGGTCATATTGGTCCACTGACCCAATTCACCATATGCCCGTGTTCTCTGCTTCAATGGCCAGGGCACGATACGAGCAGATTTTGCGGTTCATGCACTTCAACGACAATGAACTCTGTCGTCCTCGTGGAGACCCTGCATACGATCGGCTCTACAAAATTCGGCCCCTCGTAAACCACTTCAACCAACGTTTTGCAGACTTGTTTACCCCCCATCAAGTTGTCTGCGTTGATGAGTCCCTGATTAAGTTTTCTGGCCGCTTGTCCTTCAAACAGTACCTTCCCAGCAAGCGTGCCAGATACGGGGTCAAGATGTATAAGCTCTGTGACAGGGCCACAGGCTATACATGTAGATTTATGGTTTACGAGGGCAAAGATAGTCACGTAGAGCCGATAAACTGCCCTGACTACATAGGAAGCGCTGGCAAGATAGTGTGGGACTTGGTGTCACCCTTATTCGGAAAGGGGTACCACTTGTACGTGGACAATTATTATACGAGCGTGCCACTTTTTAGTCACTTGTTTGATCATCAGATTGGAGCATGTGGCACCGTGCGACCTAATCGCCGGGGCTTTCCCCAGCGGCTTGTAGAGTCCCGTCTTAGGCTGGGGGAGAGAGCCTGCTTGCATTATAATAATTTGCTCGCTATGAAGTGGAGGGATAAGAAGAATGTTTTCGTTCTCACCTCCCTTCATGCAGACACGATGACCCAAATTACTACGGCGACTGGTGTTGTGGAGAAACCCCTCTGTGTCCACGAATACAACCTTAATATGGGAGGGGTGGACCTCAACGACCAGTTGTTGGCGCCGTACCTAATTGCCCGTAAGGCCAGACGCTGGTACAAAAAAGTGTCTGTTTATTTATTTCAATTGGCTTTGCTGAACGCTCATGTGCTATACAGAGCTTCAGGACGGACTGGATCCTTCCTTAAATTCCAGGAAGAGATCGTCAGAGCCCTTCTGTTTCCAGACGGTGCTCCACCTCACCTTCCCAATCCAAATGCAGTAGGCCGGCTGCATGAGAGGCATTTTCCTTATGTCCTCCAGAGTACCCCTACCCAACGAGCCCCCCAAAGAAAATGTCGTGTCTGCAGAAAGCGCGGATTTAGGCGTGACACCCGGTATTATTGTCCCTCCTGTCCTGGCAATCCTGGTCTTTGCATTGGTGAATGTTTTGAACGCTACCATACACTAGTTGAGTATTAGCGTAGGGTACAGCACTGCACAGACTAGGACACACTTCCACAGGGTCTCCCAAGATGCCATCGCATTTTGAGAGACCCAAACCTGGAACCGTTACAGTTTTAAAAGTTACAGTTATAAAAAAAAAAAGTAAAAAAAAAAAAAAAGTAAAAAAAAAAAAAAATACACAAAAAAAATATAAAATAAAAAAACCAAAAATAGTTGTCGTTTTATTGTTCTCTCTCTCTCTATTTTCTCTCTATTGTTCTGCTCTTTTTTACTGTATTCTATTCTGCATTGTTTTATTGTTATGTTTTATCATGTTTGCTTTTCAACATTTTTTTGTTTTCAGGTACGCCATTCAGCTGCAGCGCGGATTTATTTATCTTGACAGCAACAGCGTTTGCTCCCACGATACATAAAGCCGCGACTCCAGCGCTGTCGGAGGTGATTTCACCACCACAGTTACATACTTCAGCATATATGCCGAAGCGTGGGGGCAGAAGTGGGTGGAGGAGCGATTTGCTCCTGCCTTTTGCGGGAGGATGCCCCCATGCTTCGGCATATATATATTTTAGGTAGGCACAGGTTGCGTTAAATGTTTTATTTTTTACTATGGTTTTTTTTTGTATTTGCTTTGCAGGTATGGTAAGTATTACTGTTATACTGTAATGTTACTTTGTTTTTTGTTAACCATCATTTGCTTAGCAGGTACGCCATTCAGTTGCAGCGCGGATTTATTTATCTTGACAGCAACAGCGTTTGCTCCCACGATATATAAAGCCGTGACTCCAGCGCTGTCGGAGGTGATTTCACCACCACAGTTACATACTTCAGCATATATGCCGAAGCGTGGGGGCAGAAGTGGGTGGAGGAGCGATTTGCTCCTGCCTTTTGCGGGAGGATGCCCCCATGCTTCGGCATATATATATTTTAGGTAGGCACAGGTTGCGTTAAATGTTTTATTTTTTACTATGGTTTTTTTTTGTATTTGCTTTGCAGGTATGGTAAGTATTACTGTTATACTGTAATGTTACTTTGTTTTTTGTTAACCATCATTTGCTTAGCAGGTACGCCATTCAGTTGCAGCGCGGATTTATTTATCTTGACAGCAACAGCGTTTGCTCCCACGATATATAAAGCCGTGACTCCAGCGCTGTCGGAGGTGATTTCACCACCACAGTTACATACTTCAGCATATATGCCGAAGCGTGGGGGCAGAAGTGGGTGGAGGAGCGATTTGCTCCTGCCTTTTGCGGGAGGATGCCCCCATGCTTCGGCATATATAAATGGTGCATGTATGCCCATCATTAGAAGTGGGTGGATGAAGGGAGGTATTCTAATGGTGGGCATACCCACCGATCAATATCTTTTTTTCGTTCAGCCCACAGGCTGCATGAAAAAAAAGTTTACAATATATGCCCAACAAGGACCAGCAACGTACTGGTATGTTGCTGGACTTTGAGTGGTTATACCAGAATGATGCCTGCAGGTTTAGGTATCATCTTGGTATCATTCTTTTCAGCCAGCGGTCGGCTTTCATGTAAAAGCAATCCCAGCGGCTAATTAGCCTCTAGACTGCTTTTACAAGCAGTGGGAGGAAATGCCCCCCCCCCCCCACCGTCTTCCATGTTTTTCTCTGGCTCTCCTGTCCCAACAGGGAACCTGAGAATGCAGCCAGTGATTCGGCCAGCTGACCATAGAGCTGTTCGGAGACCAGAATGGCTCCAAATATCTCTATGGCCTAAGAATCCGGAAGCTACGAGCATTTCAAGACTTAGATTTCGCCGGATGTAAACAGCGCCATTGGGAAATTGGGAAAGCATTTTATCACACCGATCTTGGTGTGGTCAGATGCTTTGAGGGCAGAGGAGAGATCTAGGGTCTAATAGACCCCAATTTTTTCAAAAAAGAGTACCTGTCACTACCTATTGCTATCATAGGGGATATTTACATTCCCTGAGATAACAATAAAAATGATTTAAAAAAAATAAAAATGAAAGGAACAGTTTAAAAATAAGATAAAAAATCAAAAAAATAATTAAAAAAAAAAAAAAAAAAAAAAAGCACCCCCGTCCCACCCTGCTCTCGCGCAAAGGCGAACGCAAGCGTTGGTCTGGCGTCAAATGTAAACAGCAATTGCACCATGCATGTGAGGTATCACCGCGAAGGTTAGATCGAGGGCAGTAATTTTAGCAGTAGACCTCCTCTGTAAATCTAAAGTGGTAACCTGTAAAGGCTTTTAAAGGCTTTTAAAAATGTATTTAGTTTGTCGCCACTGCACGTTTGTGCGCAATTTTAAAACATGTCATGTTTGGTATCCATGTACTCGGCCTAAGATCATCTTTTTTATTTCATCAAACATTTGGGCAATATAGTGTGTTTTAGTGGATTAAAATTTTAAAAAGTGTGTTTTTTCCCCAAAAAATGCGTTTGAAAAATCGCTGCGCAAATACTTTGTGAAAAAAAAAAATCAAATACCCACCATTTTAATCTGTAGGGCATTTGCTTTAAAAAAATATATAATGTTTGGGGGTTCAAAGTAATTTTCTTGCAAAAAAAAATAATTTTTTCATGTAAACAAAAAGTGTCAGAAAGGGCTTTGTCTTCCAGTGGTTAGAAGAGTGGGTGATGTGTGACATAAGCTTCTAAATGTTGTGCATAAAATGCCAGGACAGTTCAAAACCCCCCCAAATGACCCATTTTTGGAAAGTAGACACCCCAAGCTATTTGCTGAGAGGCATGTCGAGTCCATGGAATATTTTATATTGTGACACAAGTTGCGGGAAAAAGACAAATTATTATTTTTTTTTTTTTTTTTTGCACAAAGTTGTCACTAAATGATATATTGCTCAAACATGCCATGGGAATATGTGAAATTACACCCCAAAATACATTCTTTTGCCTCTCCTGAGTACGGGGATACCACATGTGTGAGACTTTTTGGGAGCCTAACCGCATAGGGGACCCCGAAAACCAAGCACCGCCTTCAGGCTTTCTAAGGGCGTAAATTTTTGATTTCACTCTTCACTGCCTATCACAGTTTCGGAGGCCATGTAATGCCCAGATGGCACAAACCCCCCCCAAATGACCCCATTTTGGAAAATAGACACCCAAAGCTATTTGCTGAGAGGTATAGTGAGTATTTTGCAGACCTCACTTTTTGTCACAAACTTTTGAAAATTGAAAAAAGAAAAAAAAAATACGTTTTTCTTGTCTTTCTTCATTTTCAAAAACAAATGAGAGCTGCAAAATACTCACCATGCCTCTCAGCAAATAGCTTGGGGTGTCTACTTTCCAAAATGGGGTCATTTGGGGGGGTTTTGTGCCATCTTGGCATTTTATGGCCTTCAAAACTGTGATAGGTAGTGGGGAGTAAAATCAAAAATTTATGCCCTTTGAAATCCTGAAGGCGGTGCTTGGTTTTCGGGGCCCCGTACGCGGCTAGGCTCCCAAAAAGTCCCACACATGTGGTATCCCCGTACTCAGGAGAAGCAGCAGAATGTATTTTGGGGTGTAATTCCACATATGCCCATGGCATGTTTGAGCAATATATCATTTAGTGACAACTTTGTGCAAAAAAAAAAAAAAAAAAAAAAAATTGTCACTTTCCCGCAACTTGTGTCAAAATATAAAATATTCCATGTACTCATCATGCCTCTCAGCAAATAGCTTGGGGTGTCTTCTTTCCAAAATGGGGTCATTTGGGGGGGGTTTGTGCCATCTGGGCATTTTATGGCCTTCAAAAATGTGATAAGTAGTGAGGAGTGAAATCACAACTTTACGCCCTTAGAAATCCTGAAGGCGGTGCTGGGTTTTCGGGGCCCCGTACGCGGCTAGGCTCCCAAAAAGTCCCACACATGTGGTATCCCCATACTCAGGAGAATCAGCAGAATGTATTTTGGGGTGCAATTCCACATAAGCCCATAGCCTGTGTGAGCAATATATCATTTAGTGACAACTTTGTGCAAAAAAAAAAAAAAATTGTCACTTTCCCGCAACTTGTGTCAAAAAATAAAATATTCCATGGACTCAACATGCCTCTCAGCAAATAGCTTGGGGTGTCTACTTTCCAAAATGGGGTCATTTGGGGGGGGTTTGTGCCATCTTGGCATTTTATGGCCTTCAAAACTGTGATAGGTAGTGAGGAGTAAAATCAAAAATTTATGCCCTTAGAAATCCTGAAGGCGGTGCTTGGTTTTTGGGGCCCCGTACGTGGCTAGGCTCCCAAAAAGTCCCACACATGTGGTATCCCCGTACTCAGGAGAAGCAGCAGAATGTATTTTGGGGTGTAATTCCACATATGCCCATGGCATGTTTGAGCAGTATATCATTTAGTGACAACTTTGTGCAAAAAAAAAAAAAAATTGTCACTTTCCCGCAACTTGTGTCCAAATATAAAATATTCCATGGACTCAACATGCCTCTCAGCAAATAGCTTGGGGTGTCTACTTTCCAAAATGGGGTCATTTGGGGGGGGTTTGTGCCATCTTGGCATTTTATGGCCTTCAAAACTGTGATAGGTAGTGGGGAGTAAAATCAAAAATTTATGCCCTTTGAAATCCTGAAGGCGGTGCTTGGTTTTCGGGGCCCCGTACGCGGCTAGGCTCCCAAAAAGTCCCACACATGTGGTATCCCCGTACTCAGGAGAAGCAGCAGAATGTATTTTGGGGTGTAATTCCACATATGCCCATGGCATGTTTGAGCAATATATCATTTAGTGACAACTTTGTGCAAAAAAAAAAAAATTTGTCACTTTCCCGCAACTTGTGTCCAAATATAAAATATTCCATGGACTTAACATGCCTCTCAGCAAATAGCTTGGGGTGTCTACTTTCCAAAATGGGGTAATTTGGGGGGGGTTTGTGCCATCCTGGCATTTTATGGCCTTCAAAACTGTGATAGGTAGTGAGGAGTAAAATCAAAAATGTATGCCCTTTGAAATCCTGAAGGCGGTGCTTGGTTTTCGGGGCCCCGTACGCGGCTAGGCTCCCAAAAAGTCCCACACATTTGGTATCCCCGTACTCAGGAGAAGCAGCTGAATGTATTTTGGGGTGCAATTCCACATATGCCCATGGCCTGTGTGAGCAATATATCATTTAGTGACAACTTTTTGTAATTTTTTTTTTTTTTTTGTCATTATTCAATCACTTGGGACAAAAAAAAAAATATTCAATGGGTTCAACATGCCTCTCAGCAATTTCCTTGGGGTGTCTACTTTCCAAAATGGGGTCATTTGTGGGGGTTTTGTACTGCCCTGCCATTTTAGCACCTCATGAAATGACATGGACAGTCATAAACTAAAAGCTGTGTAAATTCCAGAAAATGTACCCTAGTTTGTAGGCGCTATAACTTTTGCGCAAACCAATAAATATACGCTTATTGACATTTTTTTTACCAAAGACATGTGGCCGAATACATTTTGGCCTAAATGTATGACTAAAATTGATTTTAATGGATTTTTTTTATAACAAAAAGTAGAAAATATCATTTTTTTTCAAAATTTTCGGTCTTTTTCCGTTTATAGCGCAAAAAATAAAAGCGGCAGAGGTGATCAAATACCATCAAAATAAAGCTCTATTTGTGGGAAGAAAAGGACGCAAATTTCGTTTGGGTACAGCATTGCATGACCGCGCAATTAGCAGTTAAAGCGACGCAGTGCCAAATTGTAAAAAGTGCTCTGGTCAGGAAGGGGGTAAATCCTTCCGGGGCTGAAGTGGTTAAGGCATGTAGAAGACAGAAAAAAGGTTTGGCCGCCTTTCTGTCTTGAACTACAGGGGTGTTGAGAGAAGGATTCTCAGGATGTGGAGTCAGTACAGGAATGACAGCTTGCAAACAGCAATGTACCATGGGATATGTAGTCCTTAGAAATTGAAAATAAACAGCAAAGCGGAATCCGCGAAACATACAGAGAATCCATGAAGTTGTGAAAAGAGATGGCCAGCAGACAGACAGCCCTCACAACATAAAATGAGATTCTTCAAGTAAACCCAAAATTGAGTTGTAAAAATAACTATTGCTTTTATCGCAATTACATTGCTGATGCTAGAACAGGCTTGAGACTGCTGCTGGCTGTGGCCATCTTGAATGTGCCGTCAGCAGCCTCAGACAGACTCACAGCTGTCAGTCAAATGATGTTCTGTAGTGTTCCCCTTCTATCATTTATTTATGCTTGAGGCTCTCATTTATCGGATTACAGCCTAGAGAGGCCAATGGTAGGGGCTCACATACAGCAGAGTACTAAATGATGCCAGAAGTAACAACTCCTCTATTCATATTCATATGTGTGTAATTTGTTTGTGCACTAATGACTCTGCTCCAACTGTCATTTCTGTATAATTACTTTATGGATGCATAGTTAATGGATTGCTGATTTTGCCTAAAATCCTAGCATTTGCTAATAAGTAACTGTGCAGACCACTGCTGTCTACCTACAAAGCAGCAATGTGACAAAGCAGGAGCTGGCACAGACAGGAACTGAAAGTTCCAAGAAGTGCTCAGATTCCTAATAAAGTTACACAGGTCACAAAAAAATATTTTAAAAAGTGGGTACAAGTGCCTTTTATTATTCTCTACTGATGCAAGTTTTTCATGTGAGGTCTGATGATTGGGTCTCTTTAAGAAATCTGTATAGGATGAGGCACGGAGCAAAACATACTGAAAACTAGACATATACTTTAAAAGATTTGACATAAGCCAGTCAACTAATTGTGAACTGAGAAATGCCTGCACTGTTACTTACGCAGGGCGATCTCACACAAAGCAGCGGTCCAGCTTTCCCATGATCCAATGTTCCTGACATACTGTGCTTTTGACTGGTGCAAAGTTTGGGTTGTTTATCAGCCCTTTAGAAAGTTAGGCCGCTGCTTTGTGTGAGTGAGACATGGTCGGACTCTCCAGATTGCTGCAGCTAAAAGGTATTTTAACCCTTGGTGCACTACTTATCAGATAAAGAAGATCCGATTTGTTACTGTAAACTGGCTACATTATAATAATAAATTGTGAGGGTTCAGTTTTTAGCTTTCAGTACTAACTGGGAATTTGTCAAGGGCAAAGAGAGAAATTCTATGTATAAAAATGGGACTCTATGTGACTGTCAGATTATAGGTGTTTAGCTTTATATGCAGTACCACAGAACACTGGACCATAACATTTTAGACAGTACTAGTTTCTGTTTGCATTTTAAACAAGCCTGGTGTGCTGCATTAAGTGCAGTGTTGGCATAGTCTTCTCTAGTAAGCGTAGTACATTTTTAAAATGTCCTGCCAAAAATAATGGAAATCCTGATATAATGGAGAAGTAAAAATCTTACCTTAAATACTTAAATAATAGAAAGTTTAATGGTGCAAAACGTTAAGACATTGTGCCAACTACTGTACTTGCTTTTTCTGTATGTTAATTATTTTCCAACAAACCATTCACGGGTTACTATACTAATATGCTGATGACTATGGAATATAACATACCAACATATTTAATGGTAATATATTTAACCACTTCCTGATGAAAAGATCACACTCTTCAAAGAAACACCATTTTTTTTTCTTTTGGCCTTCATTATGTACTAAATTAATAATTAATTTAAAACAGTTTTGTGACGAACTTGACTTCAGATGGCAACCTTTAACTCGTGACAAATGGCTGGTCAGACTCACACTGCATTGTTACTGATACATGACGATAGAAATCCCAGCCTCACCCTGAGGAAAAAAAAATCAAAGTCAGCAGCTACAAATACTGTAGCTGCTGACTTTTAATATATAGACACTTACCTGTCCAGGGAGCCCGCAATGTCAGCACCCCATCCAATTTTTCGATCGATTGTTGGGCGCTGCTGCCGCCGTCATTCTTCATAAGGGAAACCGGCAGTGAATCGCTTTCTAATTGGCTCGGCGGCAGGGGAAGGAGGAGGGGGGGCCGAACTTCCTAGGGATGGTGCCGCGGCGCCATCTCCCGGAAGTGGGGAAGGGTACCTGTCAAAAACAGGTACCCATTCCCTTCTCCCCCCTGAAAGATGCCAAATGTGACACCGAATGGGGGGGAAGCAGATCAGCGGATGTTCCACTTTTGGATGGAACTCTGCTTGAAAGTAATCGTCTGTAACACACACTGTAACCACAGACAGGTATATCCAGAAATTTACCGTAAAGTAGCACTCTTCAAAGAGACAGGGATTCTTCAAGTTCTGTCTTAGTGCTTTAGAGACAATATTAATGATTTTGAAATATCGTTTAATAAAAACATAAACAAAAAACAGTGCAAACAAAATATTTACAGAAAAATGGTTATACAAAGGGAAAAAAAAGATAATAACACAACAGAGAAAAAAAAAGTGTTTAAGAATGAAAATACTTAAAAAATAACTCCACTTTTGTTGAGAAAAAAGATGGAGTGGAGCCCCACCTTTTGTTATTCTGGAAAAATTCCTGTGTTTTTGTCTGTGTCCATGTGGAAAGTTAATCTAATGGGAGTGGTTTCATAATTATAAATCAGCTTCTGCACCTGCAGGGCTCTAATAAGAAATATTGGAAGGTCTGCATCTCTTTAAACATGATTTCCTATTGGGAGTATCTCACCAAAAATTAAATTTTTGTTGCAGGGGATGCCGAAAATCTGACTTGTGTCTTAGTGCAGACTTCTGGGAAAATCAGTGAACCATGCACAAAACCAAACAGAACACCTCCAGGTAGCCATATTGCATTGTATTTTACAGAAAATTACAGAGCTACAGATTGAAAAGGAAATGTACTTTTTAATACCATTCAATTACAATATGACTTGAGTTGCAATTGTATATACTATATTATTTTTTTTATTTGCTATTTTTTATTCCCATGAAAATAGAGTTACCCTATAACAAAACCCAGTTCTGGTGGGTTGGCAAAGTCCAATCAATAAGCAAGATTGATCAGTAGCTCTCATAGATCTTGGCTGATGTTCCTTGCTTTGATGGTAAAAGAAGAGCTCCAGACTGCTGATATCGTTCCTCTTTTCTGTTCTGTAAGGAAGCTGTGGACAGAAACTACCTGACCAATCAGAAGGTCTGAGAAATGGCTAATGGGATGTCAGTGTGTTTATGATATGAATTGGCCACTCCCTACAGTTTTGTACAGGTATTAATATCTTCGAACCTTACAGGTTGCATTCTGGTAACTTGTATATTATTGTCCATCATGGAATTACATGAATACAGTGAGTTAGTGCATTACAATTCAATTAAACCCATTCGATTTTAGTCAACTAAAATGTATGTAGCCAAGTCCCGGGCCTCTCCAGGCCTAATGGGGACCTCCAGAGTTAGGGACAGCTGACATCCTTCTGTGTAGAGTGGGTTACGAGGCATGGTGGGCACAGTGCAAGAAAGATTAATGGGCGCCAGACACTTCTTGAATGCAAAGAGATTTATTGTCTCTTAAACAGAACTGTGGGAGAGAGGTTTAGGACCAGGACACCCTTTAGTAGTTGCAATGTTAATTTAGCAGACTCTGAGACTTCTATAGGCAGAAAGCCATGCAGGGAAAGGCATCCAGCAAGACACCACATCTGCATGAGTAGGATCGCTGTCTCCTATGGCAACAGTTTCTAACAAAGTGTATTTAGGTTTTGTGCTGCCCTAGGCCTGACTAAGCACATGCACCCCCTAATTTAAATACGACCACCCCATCCTGCCGAGGCCACACCCTTTCCTGATAAAGACTCACCCTATCATCTGTAAACCACTCCCCTTCCTCTTTAGGCTCATTTGGCACCTTTCAGGGGGGGACGGGTACCTGTTTCTGACAGGTACCCTTCCCCACTTCCGGGAGACTGCGCTGTCCCCTCTGAAGTTTGCCCCCCCTCCTCCTTCCTCCACTGGGCCATTCAGAAAGTGCAACGCGCTTCGCACATGTGCAGTAGGGAACCGGTCGGTTTCCCTTACCATGAATGATAGTGGTAAAACCTGAGAGCCAATCCGAAAATCGGCTGAGGTGTCGACATCGCTGGATCCCTGGACAGGTAAGTGTCCTAATATTAAACGTAAGCAGCTACAGTATTTGTAGCTGCTGAGTTTCAATGCTATCATGGGGGGGGTCTCACTGTGCCCATCAATTGCAGCCTCACTGTGCCCCATCAAACGCAGCCACTGTGCCATCAAATGCAGCCACTGTGCCCATCAAACACAGCCACTGTGCCCATCAATTGCAGCCACTGTGCCCTCAAACGCAGCCGCTGTACCCATCAAATGCTGCCACTGTGCTATCAAACGCAGCCACTGTGCCAAACGCAGCCACTGTGCCCATCAATTGCAGTCACTGTGCCCATCAATTGCAGCCACTGTGCCCCATCAAACGCAGCCACTGTGCCCAAACGCAGCCACTGTGCCCATCAAATGCAGCCACTGTGCCCATCAAACACATCCACTGTGCCCATCAAACGCATTCACTGTGCCATCAAATGTAGCCATTGTGCCATCAAACGCAGCCATTGTGCCATCAAACGCAGCCACTGTGCCCATCAAACGCATCCACTGTGCCATCAAATGTAGCCATTGTGCCACCAAACGCAGCCATTGTGCCACCAAACGCAGCCATTGTGCCATCAAACGTAGCCACTGTGCCCATCAAATGCTAACACTGTGCCCATCAAATGCTAACACTGTGCCCATCAAATGCTGCCACTGTGCCCATCAAACGTAGCCACTAGGGGTGCAACGGATCAAAAAACTCACGGTTCGGATCGTTCCTCGGATCAGGAGTCACGGTTCGGATCATTTTCGGATCAACAAAAAAAAAAATCTCCCCCACTGTAATATCCACAATCTCCATATTGGCAGGGTATTGGCAGAGTATTGGCAGGGCATTGACAGGGCATTGCAGCAGGGTATTGGCAGGGCATTGCAGCAGGGTAATTTGGCAGGGCATTGCAGCAGGGTATTGCGGCAGGGCATTGCAGAGTATTGGCACTGCTGCCATCCGATCTCTCCCCTCCACTGTACAGATCAGTACACAGAGGGGAGAGAGAGAGGAACCGGCGTCATGACATGACGCCGGTTTGTTACAAGTGATCGCTCCGTCATTCGACGTGCTAAATGGCCGCCGGGTGTACCAAGATGGCCGCCGCTCCGGAGCTAGGCCAAAGCCGCAGCCTTTCCTATGGCCGAGGCCACAGAGGTGTCCCGTACGGATCAACCTCCGCGGATCGGATCAACCTCCGCGGATCGGATCACGGATCGATGACGATCCTTTGCACCCCTAGTAGCCACTGTGCCCATCAATTGCAGCCACTGTGCCCATCAATTGCAGCCACTGTGCCCATCAAATGCAGCCACTGTGCCATCAAATGTAGCCATTGTGCCATCAAACGCAGCCATTGTGCCATCAAACGCAGCCACTGTGCCCATCAAATGCTAACACTGTGCCCATCAAATGCTAACACTGTGCCCATCAAATGCTGCCACTGTGCCCATCAAATGCTAACACTGTGCCCATCAAATGCTAACACTGTGCCCATCAAATGCTAACACTGTGCCCATCAAATGCTGCCACTGCCAGTGCCCATAACACTGATATAATTTATTTAATCATTATACCTGCTGTCCTGGGGGTTTCCCTCGTGCTCCTCTCTCTCCTCCATCTGACATCACAGCCAGATCCCGCCCCAGGGCCGAGGAGAAGATTCACTGCAGGGGAGGGTAGGCGGAGCTTAAGGCTCTACCTGTCACCTGCTGCTTATGGGGGCGCGAGTGACACACGCCGCCCCCCCGCATGAGAAAAAACGCCCCACCCGTCTTGCCGATTCCCGGCTGCCGCCTCCCGCACACATGCAGCCCACGGCGGCTGACTTTCTGTAGCGGCGCCGCGGTGTATGGGCGTGCTTGGCAGATAGTGGGGGGGTGTGAGGTACACGCCCCCACGCTCTGCCAAGCACGCCCATACACCGCAGCGCCGCTACAGAAAGCCGGCCGCCGTGGGCTGCATGTGTGCGGGAGGCGGCAGCGGGAGCCGTGAATCGGCAAGACTTTGCCGCCCCCCGCAAAGTGCCGCCCTAGGCCTAGGCCTTGTTGGCCTAGGTCAAAACACAGCCCTGGTCCAAGGGACTCAAGAAAATCCCTGCCCATTGGCTGAGATACCCCATATACTCCTAATCTGTCCTTGCAAAGCCCTTGTCTTATCTAATGCCACCAGGTACCCGGCCACCTAGCGACAGAAGAAAGAAGTGCAGCAATTCCAGAATTAGGGTGAAGTAAATTGACCTCCTTGTTTGCCAACTATAACTTGTCAAATAAATGTAATAGCAACCCTTCCTAAACATCAGGGTGCTACATGTAGCAGAGATTTTAGTCAACTAAAATATGACTAAAACTAAAACAATTCAGATGACTAAAATACAACTAAAACTAAAAATGGCATTTTAGTCAAAAGACTATGACTAAAACTAAATGGAAATTTGATGTAAAAAATAACACTGATTATAACCCTTCCTTTCTTTATCCAAAATGAAAGGACGGGAGAGAGCAAAAAAACACCCATAGTTGATACAATTCGACCTGGTCAGCCAATTCTTCCCCCAAGAAAGGTTGGCCAGAGAATGTCTGATAAGCTCAGAGGGTGGTAGGTTCATTTTTGGCTTCTGAATACTGATGAGATTGCTTTAAAAGTAGGGAAGCAAAAAAGCAAACTACAACACATACATGCCCTTTATATGACCCCTCTCATGACACACAAACAAATGTGAGCTGCATTTTAAAGGAGAAGTACAGCCAAAGCTCGTTTGGCTGTACTTCTCCTGTGGATCACAGGAGTGCAGTTTGTTCTGTACTCCTGTGGCCCATTTTCAGAAGACAGCAGGCTGCAGCCCACTGTCGGCTGACATTACAGAGCCGGTCCAAGCTCGGGAAATATTTTGACCATATGGTCAGGATCTGCATACATACCTGGACCTGCACTCGACTCAGCCTCTAAGTGAGCCACTGTGAGCTTGAACAGGCCTCTCCCGCCCCCTCCACAGCCCAGCGCTCCAGTAAGAGTGGGGGGGCGGGGGTCAGAGCAGAGAGCTGGTGACTGATAGCCACCAGCTCTCTGCTCAGGGAGCTGTGAGAACTGAGCGATCAGCGGTGTTTGATCGCTCAATTCTTAATCTTAGAGCCATCGGGGACAGATGCAGCACCAGAGCGATACTGCATCCACCTAGGTAAATATAATTCTACAATAAAAAAATACCCATACTTCTCTTTTAAATCTGGCTCAGCTTAATTTATACTGGTATGCAGTGACTTCTTGGTATTATACCTCGCTGTGAATCTTAAGTGATATTGTGCTGTAGGAGTAGATGTCACAGAGCAGTAAATGCAAGACTTAGAAACATGCAAGGAATGGTGATAATTAAAAGGTAATAAAGAAAAGCATTAGTAAGAAAATATTTTAGTGACCAGGCGAGAGTCTTCAGACATCTGTTTTATCAGTACAGCTTTCTACACACATATAATTAGACACAAAATGCTGGTCTGCAAAACAGCTTAACTGCCTCACTGTAAGCTGTTTATTAGTTCTGTGCCGTAACTAGACGTAACCAAATCTTTGTTAATTCAACTAAACATATGTGTATTATACACATGACTATAACCTTCAACCTGCACTTAACTGACAGGATCCTGATGGTGAAGTGCCTGCTGAAAACATTTGGTTATGAGGGAGGAAAAGTGATTCAAACATTTGTTACAAAACAGATGGTACAGTGGGAATTGTAATTAGGGGGTTAAAGTATCTTGTGCAGTAATAAAGTTTTTTCTCCAGTGGTTGTGTGAACTGGTGAAGTCCTAGTTTTATTAGCCTGCTGAGGTGAGAAGCATCCTTCAGTAAATTCATCCTACAGACATCTTCCCAAGACCCTGGAATTTGGCACTGCAGACATATAAAACATAACTCATGAGGTGAAATTGTGATATTGACATAATTGCAGATCCCATAACTAAAACTGTTTTTCAGAAAGAGATAATAATCCCCAAGCATTTGTTAAGGCTGCACATAGAAGTATCAGATCTTATACTAAAATATTCCATACAAAATCCTATTTGATACTATTTGCAGTAAAATTCAGACATGAAAATGATATCCACCCATATATCCTCATCCACCTTCTTTAATTGAAAAAATCTGTGCTGTATGAATTACATAATTTTAAGTTCTAAACATATATTATCTTCTTGGCCCTATCATCGTTGTGGGGCCCATCACAGCTGCCCCCTGAGCCCGTGCTGCCCGCAAATATTTTTCCATGTGTAATGGGTGCAGCCGATCCCCCGCTTGCTCTTCGAGCCCGTTAATTCAAGCAGCCACGCTGTGACAGGAAATAGGCACAGCTGTGGGCTGTACGCGCCGCAAGTCGTGCTTCTCCCTCTGTTAGAACTGGAGCTACTGTGACAGGAAGTGAGACAGAGCGGCTCTGTGTTCCCCCGCTTGCCACCCTTCTTGGGTCAGCAGCCAGGAGATCAAACACACAGCAGGAAAGAGATTAATAGCGGGGGCAGGCAGGGTCATATTTAATATTGATTGGACCCTGGGCAAATATTTTCTTGCCCCCCCCCACACACACACCCAGACTTAAGCCAGCCATAGACAGAGCAATTTTTTTTTCCTGCTGCCATAGGTTGCAGGAAAGAAACTATCTTGGTTTTCCCATCAACACAGTGTTGACAGGAGATTCCCTCCTGCAAAACCATTGTATTCTCCCAGCAGGGGAAGCCGTCCCCACCGGCAGAACACATGATTATTGATAGCAATAATAACATGTAAAATCTGACAGGCTGGTTGTACCCAAGTTGATAGATGGTACATTCAGCCTGCCCATACATGATTCAAATCTTGGCCAGTTCCTGCTGAACTGGCTGACATGCAAACTGTCTATGGCCGGCTTTATCTAAAAAAACGTTACTAATGTACACATAAAGAACTGGTCCACACTCACTGATTGGTCCAGGCTCACTGAATAGTTGCTAGAGGTTACTGCACATTAACCGCTTGCCGACCAGCCACAGTCAGTATACTGCGGCAGGTCGGCACGATCCCACGATAGCAGGTGCTCATGCGCCGCTGCACAGCGGGGGGGGGGGGGAGCGATGCCCATGGTCGGGCACGAGAGGCAGAACAAATCCCTGTTCTGTGAGGAGTGACAGATCGTGAGTTCCTAATAGCTAGGAACCACGATCTGTCATCCCCTCTAGGTCAGTCCCCTCCCCCCACAGTTATAAACACACACAGGGAACACAGTTAACCCATTGATTGCCCCCTAATGTTAACCCCTTCCCTGCCAGTGACATTTTTACAGTAATCAGTGCATTTTATAGCACTGATCGCTGTCTAAATGACAGTGGTCCCAAAAATGTGTCAAAAGTGTCCAACGTGTCTACCATAATGTCGCAGTCCCGCTAAAAATCGCAGATCGCTGCCATTACTAGTAAAAAAAATAAAAATAAAAATGCTATAAATCTACCCCCTATTTTGTAGATGTTATAACTTTTGCGCAAACCAATCAATATACGCTTATTGCAGTTTTTTTTACCAAAAATATGTGGAAGAATACATATCAGCCTAAACTTAGAAAAAATTTGCATTTAAAAAAAAAAAAATGGGGATATTTATTATAGCAAAAAGTACAAAATATTGTGTTTTTTTCAAAATTGTCGGTTCTTTTTTTGTTTATAGCGCAAAAAATAAAAACCGCAGAGGCAATCAAATACCACCAAAAGAAAGCTTTGTGGGAAAAAAAGGATATCAATTTTGTTTGGATGCAGCGTCACACGATCATTTGTCAGTTAAAGCGACACAGTGCCGAATCTCAAAAAATGGCCCAGTCATTCAGCAGCCAAATTTTCCGGGGCTGAAGTGGTTAATACCATTCCCTGATTGGTTGCTAGAGGTTACCGCACATCATTACTGCTCACCCATTCTTTGCTAAAGGTTACTGCACATCATTACCATTCACTAATTGTTTGCAATAGAGGTTACTGCACATTATTACCATTCACTAACTGATTGCTAGAGGTTACTGCACATTATTAACATTCACTGATTGATTGCTAGAGGTTACTGCACATTATTACCATTCACTGATTGGTTGCTAGAGGTTACTGCACATTATTGCCATTTACTGATTGGTTGCTAGAGAGGTAATGCACGTTATTACCATTCCCTGATTGGTTGCTAGAGGTTACTGCACATTAATACCATTCCCTGATTGTTTACTAGAGGTTACTGCACATTAATACCATTCCCTGATTGGTTTCTAGAGGTTACTGCACATTAATACCATATAATTATTGGTTGCTAGAGAGGTTACTGTGCATTATTACCATTCCCTGATTGGTTGTTAGAGGTTACTGCACATTAATACCATATACCGATTGGTTACTAGAGAGGTGACTGCACATTATTACCATGTACTGATTGGTTACTAGCGGTTGCTGCACATTATTACCATTCACTATTTGGTTGCTAGAGAGGTTACTGCGCATGATTACCATTCATTATTTGGTTGCTAGAGATTACTGCACATTATTACCATTTACTGATTGGTTGCTAGAAGGGTTACTGCACATTATTACTATTGCCTGATTGGCTGCTAGAGAGGTTACTGCACATTAATACCATTCCCTGGCCCTGATTGGTTGCTAGAGGTTACTGCACATTAATACCATATAGTGATTGGTAGCTAGAGAGGTTACTGCACATTATTACCATTCACTATTTGGGTGCTAGAGGTTACTGCACATTAACACCATTCACTAATTGCCAGCAACTTACTTTGTGTCCTCTTCTGCAAGTTTCCTGCTTACCTTAAAACCTGGGCAATGTGCATATGCAGCTCAGTGTACATTTAGGACAGAAGGAGCGTCTATTGCAGAAAAGACATTCAGCATCTCTTTTGAAAATAAAATCAACCTGCCAGCAGTTTTTCACATTAAGGCTATAGTTCCACTTTACAGTACTGTAGCTTGTGAAGAACTCTAATGTTACTGACAGTTGCCCTATTCTGTATTCTATTTATAACTATTATGTTACTCACAGTAGTACACTTTATTCATGTTATTATGTGCTTATGTTACTGAGAGTTGTACTTTAAAGTGCAGCCAGTTTAGAACTTTTATGGTACTGGCAGTTGTACTGTATATTTCACCTTTCCAATTAGAATTCTTATGTTACTGACAGTTTCTAACAGTTTTAATGCAATGCAGCCAATTAAATTTCTTATGTTTTTGATGGTTGTACCTTAAAATACTGCAGCAAGAGTGGAATTCCAATGATGCTGACAGTTGCACTTTAGGTTTATGCATTTTATTTCATCAAACTTTTGTTGGTTTCAAACAGATTTAGCATTCTCCATACAAGTCAATGGGAATTGATTGAGGCTGGCCAGAAGGAAGTCAAGTGCAAGTCAAATGCACCTGTCAATTAATTCTGAATGATCTCACAAGCATCTTAAAATGATTAAAAAAAATAATAAATAACTAATTGTATTGCATATACATTAAAATACAACAATCATAAAGAAAGGGGGTTATTAAAAGGGCACCCTCCATCTATAAAGAGTCAACAGATACACAATACTATAGTATGGAGAAAGAAAAATCACAGTATATTGCAAGGTACATAAGTACCATAAGTGTCCATAAGTGGGGTCAAAGTGGGGTTATTTCTAGGGCTATAAGACACTTTAAATTTTAAATAGGATAAGAAATAGTACTGTAACCCTATTGAAATGGGGCTCACTGAAACCCCTTTGAACGATTTCCTCTCAGCTCCCGTGTAGGGATCTGCTGACCTTTAGTGTTAGCTGCTAATATTGTTATGTATAATTTTGTATTAGCGCTTCCTGTCTCTTGGAGAATGGCTTAAAAAACCCAAGAAGGAGGAACTGGAGAGAAAGAGAAGCGCTAATACGACATGTCCATATACAGGCACTGCATTACTGCAATAAAGTATTTAATCCAGACCAGAAGCAGATACTATTGAGTAATTGTTGCTGTGTTTTGGCTGTTTAACTGTTGCTGCCCATAACTTGTGACAGACAAGTATTTACAGTATCCTATTGTTATTATCTCACATGCACATTACCAGATATCTAGGTCTCAGTACTGTATGTATGTATGTAGTGGTCACTTTCCATCATATTAGAAGGTAAACCCGTTTTTTGCAATATGCAACTCCTGTTATTTTAGGTACCCCGGCCCCTTTTGGTCTGGGATTTTGTAGCTAGTTTTAGCTTAGGGCTTGACAACCAGCATAGGTTACAGCCAGGTTAGGCATCCAATGGCAGCTTCTGGCAGTTGGAGGTCCGGTTGCATGTCAGAATAGAAACTTCTATGGAGGAACAAAAGAGCAGAATAGATAGGTTGACTTTGAGTTTCATTGCCACAGCACAGCTTCTGAGTGTGAAAAGCTGCATCCCAGGCTGATTGGAGAACTGTTGGAGGATCTCCCCATTACTGCTGATCTTGTCTTCAGATCTCCAAAACAAAGATGAACATCACATTGCAATCATCCTCAGGGCCCCTGCAACTGAACTTTCTTGCAACATTCATCTATATATACCCAGATATACAGTGCCTTGAAAAAGTTTTTATATCCCTTGAAGTTTTCCACATTTTGTTATGTTACAACCAAAAACGTAAATGTATTTTATTGGGATTTTATGTGATAGACCAACACAACGTGGCACATAATTGTGAAGTGGAAGGAAAATGATAAATGGTTTTCCAATTATTTAAAAAAATAAATACAGTAATACCATGGATTGCAAGTAACGCAGTTTACGTGCGTTTGGCAATATGAGCTATTATTTTTTTTAAATCCTGACTCGGTTTGCGAGTATTGTCTCGCAAGACGAGCAGGATTTAAGCCAATGGGGTGTGCAGTACTGCATTTGGCCAGAGGTGCAGGGGCGCCGGTCACACTCAAAGCCACTCAGATCCACTCGGATGCACTCGGAGCTGCTCAAAGACACTCGGAAACACTCAGAAACACTCCCAAGTGTCTCTGAGCATCTCCGAGTGTCTCCGAGTGCATCAGAGATGGCTCTGAGGGTTCTGAGTGTCTCCAGGACCCCCCACCTCTGGCCACAAGCGGTACTGCATACAATAGCAGTCACTGTGGAATGAATTATCTGAGATTCCATTGACTCCTATGGGGAAACTCGCTTTGATAAACGAGTGCTTTGGATTACAAGCATTCTAATGGAACAAATTATGCTCATAATCCAAGGTACCACTGTATCTGAAAAGTGTGGCCTGCATTTGTATTCAGCCCCCTTTACTCTGATACCTCTAACTAAAATTGAATGGAACCAATTGCCTTCAGAAGTCACCTAATTAGTAAATAGAGTCCACCTGTGTGTAATTTAATCTTAGTATAAATACAGCCATTCTGTGAAGCCTTCAGGGGTTTGTTAGAGAACCTTAGTGAACAAACAGCAACATGAAGAACGAGCAACACACCAGACAGGTCAGGGATAAATTTGTTTAAAGCAGGGTTAGGTTATAAAATAAAATCCCAAGCTTTGAACATGTCACAGAGCATTGTTTAATCCATCATCCAAAAATGGAAAGAGTATGGCACAACTGCAAACCTACCAAGCCATTACCATCCACCTGAACTGACAGGCCAGGCAAGGAGAGCATTATTCAGAGAAGCAGCCAAAAGGCCCATGGTAACTCTGGAGGAGCTGGAGAGATCCAAAGCTCAGGTGGGAAGATCTGTCCACAGGACAACTATTAGTCGTGCACTGCACAAATCTGACCTTTATGGAAGAGTGGCAAGAAGAAAGCCATTGTTGAAATAAAGCCTTAAGAAGTCCAGTTTTCACTTTGCGAGAAGCCAAGTGGGGGACATAGCAAACATGTGGAAGAAGGTGCTCTGGTCAGATGAGAGCAAAATTGAACTTTTTGGCCTAAAAGCAAAAACTATATGTGTGGTGGAAAACTAACACTGCACATCACCCTGAACACCCATCATGAAACATGGTGGTGGCAGCATCATGTTGTGAGGATGCTTTTCTTCAGCAGGACCAGGAAAGCTGGTCAAAGTTGATGGGAAGATGGATGGAGTCAAATACAGGACAATCTTAGAAGAAAACCTGTTAGAGCCTGCAAAAGACTGGGGTGGAGGTTCACCTTCCAGCAGGACAACAACCCTAAACATACAGCCAGAGCTACAATGGAATGGTTTAGGTCAAAGCATATTCATGTGTTAGAATGGCCCAGTCAAAGTCCAGACCTAAATCCATCTGAGAATCTGTGGGAAGACTTGAAAATTGCTGTTCACAGATGCTCTCCATCCAATCTGACAGAGCTTGAGCTATTTTGCAAAGAAGAATGGGCAAAAATTGCACTCTATAGATGTGCAAATCTGATAGAGACATACCCAAAAAGACTTGCAGATGTAATTGCAGTGAAGGGTAGTTCTACAAAGTATTGACTTACTACAAATGCACGCCACGCTTTTCATATATGTATTTGTAAAACATTTTGAAAACCATTTATAATTTTTCTTCCACTTCACAATTATGTGTTGATCTATCACATAAAACTCAATAAAGCACATTTATGTTTTTGGTTGTAACATGACAAAATGTGGAAAATTTCAAAGGATATGAATACTTTTTCAAGGCATTGTATGTGCACAATTTCACTAGGACTCCTATTGGTCCGTTTGCTGATAATATCTGTTTGTATATCGGATGTATGTACTATTATTAATCTTTTCTTAGATAAAGCTTGTATTATTTCCATACTGGTGTAGATATATATATGCCTGTGGTTCATGTTATACACAGGTTGCAGTAGTTCCTCTGCTCCCAATAACTTTAAAAGAGAAGTTTGGGATTCTTAAAAAAAATTATATTCACCTAGGTAGATGCAGCATTGGTCTGATGCTGTATCTGTCCCTTACTGGTAAGGCTGAGAACTGAGCGACCAAACACCTCTGATCGCTCAGCTTCAGGTCTTTGGGCTGTAGAGAGCTGGTTACTGTCAGTCACCGGAACTCTGCTCAGCCCCTCCAGTGCTCACCGGAGTGCTGGGCTAGGGAAGGGAAGGAGTGGCTGGCTCAGTCTCCCAGTTTTAGTGACAATGTTTACCAAGATAAATAGAAAGGGGGATAGCGAGACAAAAGACTGCAATAAAATTCTGACAGAGCGAAGTTCCCTTTCCTACAACATCCACAACTAAAATAAAATGACTCCCTTAACCTTGGCTTCAAGTCAGTCTGGTTTGAGTTCACACAGGCTAAGGACTCTCTTCTTGCCCTCTATAGGGTGCTAAGGTCTGACAATTGGCTGCCTATTCACGGGAAAAAGGAAAAGAGTCATGCTTCCCCATAATTGGCGAAGTACCTGTTGTTTTACTTTGCTCCACAGGTGAATGGAGTGGTGGGAGAGGGAGGGGAAATGAAGGTTCACTTTAACCTAGTTAGTTCCAGAAAGTAAACTTATCACTTAAAAGGATTGAGCTGATACATACCTTATGCATTTGAAACGAATTGTATTAAAACACTTCCAAAAGCACACTGCCTAACACGCTATGATCCCCCAGTAACACCATATACTAGTTAGTCTGCATTTAAGCCAGAATGTTTGTATTTGAAACTTGTTCATTAAAGTATGAGGAAGTTTTAACTGTACAAGCTCTGGATGTTGGATTGTTTTAAAAGCCTGGATGCTGTTCATTAGTGATTATCCAGATATCCTGTTCTTTGTGATCTATACCACCAGACAGGACTCAGTTTCAGTTATGTGCTGACTTAGGCCGCTTTAGTTGTTCTACCCTCCTTGACCTCAGCTCTTCATTGCAACATAACTCTAAACACCTCCCATTATATAAATATATTAATGCCAAATGTGACCAAATGTTATTCGCTTGAATATTTCCTCAAGCAAAACTTACATAGGAAAAATAAATCTAGAAATGTAATAACAATTTCTTATGATAATGTGCCATCCTCTTCTCTTTATGTCCTGGCTAGGCCAAGCTTTGTTCTGCTTTTGTGCTAATCCAGCAATGTAACCAGATCCTGGTAAGATTTGGGTATCGCTCAGCATACATATACAATGAACGGTGCACATCAGAACAGATCATTACAGAGTCTGAAGCCAGTCTGTTTGATCCTCTTTTCTGATTCTTCCTTTCTTCCACAGTTCCCAAACCATCTCCTGATAGAACTGGTGTGTAGAGTTAGGTGTGTATTGCTAGAGAGGTTTTTTCTTGGGAGAGTGCATGTGATCATCACAGGGTCAATCAGCACTGTCCAGACAGAGGGTCAGGGGTCCTGCAGCCTCATGGGACAATCAGGGGAGAATGAAAACTCCTCCTACAAGCTTTAACCAGTCCTCTGCTAGACACTGATAGAAGCCACAAGACTGCTCTAACTGTTCTGTGTACTGTGGGAGACCTGATATAGTGAATGCAGGGTCCTGGGTTTAGTAACATTTTAATCACACACTTTATAAACTTTTTTTATACTGTAACTTTGTAACAAGTCACAAGGGGAGAAGCAGCAGGAGGCTAATCTGTGTAAGGTTTGTGTACACATAGCCCTAAAAGGCAGCTGGGTTTCAATGACTATTACATGTAGGGGAAGAATTTTAGCCCCGGAAATGAAAGCTAACTGTGGATAATGCTTGAACAAAGATAGCACTGAACTTCTATGAGGAAAAAAGGAAAGAAATAATAAATATACAGTACACATCCAAAGTAATCACTGCACCTCAACTAACCCTGCAGATTCTGTGCACCTCAGCTCCATTCTCTTTGCTGCTTCTCCACTGCAGCCTCCGGTATACTTTAGAAGCCCTACAGCTCCTACAGAACCCACGGCCTCAGCTGCATCCACAGGTTTCACTGCACCATCTCTGCATTTGCAGTCTTCACTGCATCCACAATCCGGTCCTCCACTGCAACCTTTTCTGCACCTGCAGTATCTGCTACATCAACAATATGGACCTTCATTGTGTCATCTCTGCAACCTTAGTCTGAACCTCCACTGTGCCAGCTTTGCATCTGTAGCCTATAGACACACTCCTGCTTCCAGCTGCTCAGTGTCTCTCTCACACTCTGGTTCCTTGTTACCTGGCACATTCCCTCCTCTGCATGTACAGGTATCAGTTGCATGACCTGGGTGTAGCCAGGAGCTGAGCTCAAACTACTATAAGGGGTTCCTGATGGAACACTAGCTACCTCTTAGATTCCACTCTCCGAGAAAGAGGCCACACAGAGTAGCCAAAACTTTATTTTAATTTCAGACAGGTGTAGTGTACTGAGTTACATAAAATAGTACATGCACCTTTGTTAGTGCTTAAAGGCAGCCCATCTGAAGTTAAATGGGCTGTGTAAAAGTGTTAGTCCCTAGAGTACAGTGTTATCCTCATATAGGGTGCCTTAGTAACAGCTGCTACCTCTTGACTGATATGATTATATGTATCCAGTCAGAGGGTAGAGTGGTTTGGGTGCAAGAATACAGGACAGGACTAGGAGGTGTCTTCGCAGCGGAAGTTGTTCATTTGTAGCACTGCGAGACACACCCATGATCAATGGGAGGCTGGTGAACACACAGGAGTTACTTCTGGGTTCATTAAGCTCCTCCTGTAGTTAGTGTTGGTAAAGGAAGGTCACATGCACTGCCTAACGAATCTCAAACCATTATGGGATTGAGGCTTGGAATGGCACATGCTCACTCAGTTACACAAATCAAACCGAAGCTTGACAAGCACTCCGAGCACCATCTTGGAAATTATATTCGAAGTAGGAAGTGTCACTGATAAAAGACAATCAGTGATTAATGATTTTAATAGATACTACTATATAACTGCAGTGAAAGATGGCATAGTCATACTCCAGACGATGTCTTATCAGATGAAACATGTCGAGTAGATGTTCATCTAACAGCTGCGTTCGATTACTATGGTTTATTCGATTTCATGATGACATGCCTGTTTTCTTCCTGTAGGATGTAATTTTTAAAAATAAATTCAATATAAATGGTTTTACACTATGTGGAGATTCTTTTTGCTTCTATGACAATTGACCTACTGAGTGAGAAGTTTACCGTGACTGATGTGGGAACGGATAATGGATCTGCTACACAGTTTTAAAGTCTGGGAGAGCTTAGTTCCCTGATACCCATCTGACTCTATGTTAATAACATTTGAGTCCACACTATCCGGTAAGCACATTTGAACCTATATACTGGTGATGGCTTACACACCGTGGTGATCTTTGGAATATAAAGGCTTTCTTCTATCAATGTGGAAGTTTGATACACTTTGGGTTTTTAATATCTATGAACATTTTTCTTTTTGATGTCAAGTATGGTCTATAATTTATATACATACAGTAAGTGAATGGTTCAATCTGGACAGGATTGTGTGATACATCATTTGTCTGATCAGTATACAGTATGTCACTTTCTGAATAAGTGACTGCATATTAATGTACATGTATAGCGCAGCACTTTTTAACTTTCTATAATCATGCATATTGTTTGTCAAATCATGGTGTTTGCAGCTGTTTAATCTATAGGTCTATAGCGCAGTATACTATTGTAACTTAAGAATATAAGACAGTTGAAATTTTACTGTGCCATGATATAGCCTAGAATATGGGCACTCCTTGTTGTGGGAGAGCACGATATTAATACTTGTGTTCCCCTGGGGGTCCCATCAGCACTCCCAATGGAGATATTAATAAGAGGCACAATTCTTTAGCTGTAAAAATAGAGAGAGAGAACAAGAATCTTGAAAGTTATGCTATAGGTAAGGGACTAAATAGTGAAATGCTTGCAAGAATACTAGTAAAGTTTTCTTTTATTTTACTCCACTCCAACATGTTAATATCACTTTATTTAATAGCACCACCCAAGGATCCAATAAAGGTACATATTAGAAAAGGTCTATTTGAAGCAGAGAAAAAGAGTGTGAAGTTAATGATACAGCCTAGGTCTTTTTCATGAGAAGTAGGCATAGACTATTGGATGAGTCTGGTTGTTATTAAACCAGAGGGGCTTGGGTAATAGAGGAGCAATTTAGGTTTATCTTTTGACATAATATATATATATTTCTCGAAAAAATCTAGGGATGATTAATTCTGTCTCTTGTTGAGATTTTTCTGTGGCAAGTGCACATTAAGGATTTGGATGCACTAAAGCAAAGTGACCCAAGTAAAATGAGTGTAGAGTCTCTGGTAAAATAATTGTGAATACATTGAGTTGCATCATGAGGATGTTATTGTGCTTTATCAGTATGAATGATAGTTTCAGACCTACTACCCTGTTTGGGACAACCCCATTACAAACCCCACTTCACGTTAACATGTTGCATGTCAGAGGCATAACTAGAACCTTCAGGGCCCCGGTGCAAGAAACCATGATGGGCCCCCCTTCCATCCGAGCCCCAGGCTTCCAATTTTGGGAGGGTGTCCATGGACATCCTCCCAAAACCGTGCTTCCCACATGACCCCTGGGACATGCATTAAGCGCAATCACATCGGCCCTTTACCATGTGATCAGCTGATCACATGTAAATAGACTGGTTATCCACAGCCCTTTCCTCACACGCTGTGTTTGTGTTAGGAAAGGACTGCCGTTAACTGTCAAGAATGTCAGTAAATTGTTTACACTGATAATCAGCGCCCCACTCATCAGTGCCATCTATCAGTGCCCATCAGTGCTGCCTATCAGTGCTCATCAATGCCACCTATCAGTGCCCATCACTTCCACCTACAAGTGTTACCTATCAGTGCTCATTAATGCCGCCTATTAGTGCCCATCAATTCTGCCTATCAGCACCACCTATCAGTGCTCATTAATGTCACTTAACTGCGTCCATCAGTGCCACCTATCAGTACTCTTCAATTCTGCCCATCAAAGCCCATCAGTACTGCCTAAGTTCTGCCTATCAGTGTTCCTCAGTGCCCATCAGTACCACCTATCAGTGTCCATCAATGCCACCTATCAGTGCAGCCTAACAGTGCACATTAGTGCCTCCTATCAGTGCTGCCTATCAGTGCTCATCAATGTGGCCTATCAATGCCCATCAGTGCCTTCTATCAGTGCTCATCAGTGCCATCTATCAGTGCTCAT
Organism: Lithobates clamitans; assembly: GCA_037952925.1. NCBI lineage: Eukaryota > Metazoa > Chordata > Amphibia > Anura > Ranidae > Lithobates > Lithobates clamitans. The sequence continues at coordinate 2,105,270 of JBBGZY010000675.1, forward strand.
CAGTGCCTTCTATCAGTGCTCATCAGTGCCCATCAGTGCCTTCTATCAGTGCTCATCAGTGCCCATCAGTGCCTTCTATCAGTGCTCATCAGTGCCGTCTATCTGTGCTCATCAGTGCCATCTATCAGTGCTCATCAGTGCCTTCTATCAGTGCTCATCAGTGCCGTCTATCAGTGCTCATCAGTGCCTTCTATTAGTGCTCATCAGTGCCCATCAGTGCCCATCAGTGCCTTCTATAAGTGCTCATCAGTGCCTTCTATCAGTGCTCATCAGTGCTCATCATTGCCTTCTATCAGTGCTCATCAGTGCCTTCTATCAGTGCTCATCAGTGCTCATCAGTGCCTGCTATTAGTGCTCATCAGTGCCTGCTATTAATTTCCATCAGTGCTGTCTGCCTTCTCAGGACAGCACAGCTCTGAGCGGAGATTGTGTGTCATAGAACAATAGCACAGAGAGACACCGGGGGCATTAATGTTCTATTTGCCGGTCCTCTCTGGCACGTGATGCGAGAGGACACACAGCTGATCTCACAGCTCCCCCTTCTCCCCCCTCTCCTCTCCTGTGTGCTCCGCGGGAAATGTGAGCTCTTTAGCTTCACACTTGACTGCCCGCGGTGCACACAGGAGAGGGGAGGGGGGAGAAGGGGGAGCCGTGAGATCAGCTGTGTGTCCTCTCTCATCTGTGCCAGAGAGGACCGACAAATAGAACATTAATGCCGCCGGTGTCTCTCTGTGCTATTAATCTATGACACACGATCTCCGCTCAGAGCCGTGTGTGAAGATCAACCCTGCTGGGCCCCCCCACAGTGGAGGAATGCCGGGCCCAGTCGCAACTGCGACTGTTGTGACCCTGGTAATTCCGCCACTGTTGCATGTGCTAAGGCAGCACAACAGTGTTAACTTCTTCTAAAACAAAATCTCTGCTCCTCACTTGTCCCTCTTTATGTTTTGTAAGTATGGACCTGTACAAAAAAAATATATATTATTTACGTACTAAGAGTGTTATACTGCACTTGGTTATTTCCTGGTTATAAGAGATTCTGAGAATTTTTAAGTTTCCAACTTGCAAATGTAATTTCATTCCCTATAAACTAAGAGTATATTAGTGGCAGGTGAGTCAAGTAATATAAAAAAGGTTTAATGATATACAGTAATATCCGTTACCAGATGCTAGCATGCTATATTGGTCAAATGTAATCAGAAAAAACAGATGTTTTCATCGGCACAAAATTCAATAACATAAATAAACACTTCTAGGGATTATTGGTTTCTGCTTAAACAATGTTACCTTCATGAAGTGCTGCTTCCCACTAAATTTACAATATAACCCTTGTATAAAGGATTCATCAACGTCAGACAGCATTTTTCTATAACTCCAGAGCAAAAAAAAATGCGTGTCTTCTAAAATATCAATAATTGTTAACACCAAGTTGTGTGCTGTAAGAAAATTTGTACATGTGGTATTTCTGGTCCATCGATCTGTATTTTCCATCAAAGCCAGTTTATTGGGGAAAATCATGACACCTGTAACAGAAGCCCAAAATTCTTCCCTGTGTGTGCGCAATTGCATATTAAAACATGTTTTGCATTGTAATAAAGCCTAACACTGTTAGGTAACTATATGTTTACATCTAAAAAGAAAACTTTTTGAGAATAATATGGAAGCAGCCACTGCTGAGTTAGCTACCTGGCTGAGTTTACTACTTGGCTGGCCCTAGCTTAATAACTTGTGAAGACAATGACCCTTTGCAAGCATGCAGCAGGTTAGGTGCATACTTATTTTGGGTCAATGAAAGCAAATTAACTGGCAATGGAGGACTGCATGTTCTCACTCAATGGATTTTAGGTCCTTTTAGGCTTCCTCGAGGTGAGACCTCCAGGCTTGAGTTCAAACGTGTGCACAGCTGCAGAGAGAATTGTGTGAGGGTCCCCAAATGTTGTATTTAATGTGCCAATAACATTCACCAACACCCAAACAATAGTTAAGGTGCGGGCTTACCAGACCACAGTGACCCCCTTATTCAGAGCTCAATGATATTAGGCAGTGGCTGTGACACCTCTCTCACATGGAACGCCAAGGTGGACGTCTGAACCAAGTAATGAGTATCCTCCTCCAGCTCTCTAATGACTCAAATCCATGTGGGAACAAAGGGATAAACACTCATCATTGTGTAATATATTAAAATCCAAGTTTATTATATTAAAATCGCACTTACATAAATAGGTAAACTATGCGCATTGTAGGAAATCCTGGCCGACAATCCGATCATCACAATGGTCAAGTGATTGCTTGTCCTTGGTCAGTGCATGGCGAACCTGCAGGTGGCTGTGCCCACATTGATGGGCATTTATGTCATTTGCAGAAATAATGTTTACCTCCTTGCGTTTGTTTCCCTTGGAAACGCTGATGCTCGGCAGCAAACGTCACTTCGAGAAGTGACGCACATGCCTATTGATGTGGACATGTTTGCCTGCATTTCCATGATACACTGAGCTAGGAAAAGCGATCACGTGACCTGCAACTTCCAGAACGCAAAAAAAAAATGTCAGTATCGCTCCCGGATAGGCAGAGCAACCCCCGTGTGAATTGGGTGGTCTATCACCTCAGTGCAGCCATAGCCCTCAGGACTAGTTGCAAAGACCTGTAGGTGTTTCTCTAGTAGTTGATGAAGGAGACATTGCTGAGGCAGAGTGTAAACCTGAAAGGGGATAGTCAGTTGCTCCAGAAGCTGTCAGTATTGTTTATCATTCAGGGGGGTCATGGCAGATGGCAACAGTGCACAAATGGCTTTTACCCCTGGTTGGGCCCCAGAGATGCAGGGACTGGGAACAACATAGAGGTCTGTGATGGTGGTGTGATGCGGGAGCAGGACCGGAGTGGTTCCCAAGTTGCTAAGCTGTACTAGTACATTAACCATACAGACTTTAGACAAGGAGCAGGCAGTAAACCATTCTCCCGGTAGTATTTTTCAAAACAAATCCATATATACCCACTACCAAAAGTGGAACTTCCACTTATCCCCCCCTCCGGTGACACATTTGGCACCTTTCAGTGGGGGGAGGGACCTGTTTTTTAAAGGTTCCCTTCCCTACTTCCGGAGACCGTGCCATGATGCCGTCTCTCGAAAGTTCGGCCCCCTTTCTCCGCTGCCGGGCCAATTAGAAAGCGCAGCGTGCTTCGTGCATGTGCACTAGGGAACCGGCTTCCTCACCAGGAATGTTAGCGGCGTCACCCGACAGCCGATCCGAAGATCAACTGGGGTGCTGACATTGTGGGCTTACTGGAGAGGTAAGTGTCCATATATTAAAAGTTAGCAGCTGCAGTATTTGTAGCTGCTGACTTTTAATTTTTCAAGGGGGGGGGGTGGACCCTTTAACCTATTTTTAATGAAGTTGTTTCTTACTGTGCTTTTTTGCCTCCTTGTAACATTACCAGTGAGCTCTGCTTTTTGCCTTACTTCCATTTGAAATAAGAGGTTAGTTGCAGTCATGTGCACTGCTCTATGCACTCTACACGTCCAAAGTCCCTAGTCCATCTCGAGAGTGGGAAAGAGAGGGTGGCTTTGTTTTTACTTAGAGTGGGACCATGGAGAATGAATGCAGCTAACCTGTAAAAGAAAGTTGGATCACAGCAGCAAAAATTAAAGTATTTGGAGATTTGAAGGCAGCTGAATGCAATAGCAGTTACTTTTTTGGTTTCAGGTAAGAATACCTACTTGAACAGAATCTATTTTTTAAAATGTAAGTGTTTGACTTGCTAGAGCTCCATCCATGCAGTTAGCTGCTTTCAAGAATCATCCTTCAGGGATGAGCAAAATAGAGGGCAACACTTTTCTCTATGTATTCCATGTACAATGTGTGGATGTCTTTCTGTTTAATCATCCACACCTAATGCCCCGTACACACGGTCGGACTTTGTTCGGACATTACGACAACAAAATCCTAGGATTTTTTCCGACGGATGTTGGCTCAAACTTGTCTTGCATACACACGGTCACACAAAGTTGTCGGAAAATACGATTGTTCTAAACGCGGTGACGTAAAACACGTACGTCGGGACTATAAATGAGGCAGTGGCCAATAGCTTTTATCTCTTTATTTATTCTGAGCATGCATGGCACTTTGTCCGTTGGATTTGTGTACACACGTTCGGAATTTCCGACAACAAAATCTTGATTTTGTTGTCGGAAAATTTTATAGCCTGCTCTCAAACTTTGTGTGTCGGAAAATCCGATGGAAAATGTGTGATGGAGCCTACACACGGTCGGAATTTCCGACAAAAAGGTCCTATCACACATTTTCCATCGGAAAATCCGATCGTGTGTACAGGGCATAAGAGTTCAGAGTCTCTTGTTCTATTTCATGCACTGACAAATGTTGAGAGGTACCTCGGGTCAAGGGGCCTTTGGAAAATGAGCTGCATATTGATATCTGACCCTATGATCACAGAACAGTGCCCACATGACACTGCAAACTACTGGAAAAATGACTCCCCAATTAGCTCTCACACTAAAGCTACTTTACGCATCATCTTCATGTCTTCTATAAGAAATTTCTATGACTAACGTAGAACCCAAACATGAGTATGATCTCATCTTAGGTTAGGTTAAAGTGTTTGTCAAGATACATTTTTTTCCTCTATAGTTCCCTCTGATATATAACACTAAGCTCCCCAGTGCATGTCATATATAAAACAATATGCCGTATAATAGCTTACTTCAGAGCTCAGCTGACTGTCTGCTTGTCTCCTCTCCCTATCTGATAGGTGCAGGGGGAGGTGCTGGGAAACCCACGCTGATGTCAGCCGAGATGAGGAGAGGAAAGGAGGAGACCGGCGGGCAGTCACATGAGCGCCGAACGGCGCTCTGAAGTAAGCTATTATACTGCATATTTTTATAAATTACATGCACTGGTGAGCTTAGTGTTATATATCAGAGGGAACTATAGAAGAAAAAAACGGTTATTTTTAGAGCAGGAGTGGAGGATCGGGGGGCAGACAGGCAGGGAGAGGAGGGGGGAGGAGGACAGAGGAGACACAGGAGAGCAGAGCTGCGGATGATGGAGACACATATTTTGACCACGGTGTCAGGTCTCAGACAAATTATCTCAATATATAGACAAGTTTTCTCTGACAATCTTGCACCCCTAACACAGAATCGCCCTTTACTTTCCTCTGACTCAGGAGTAAGTTGATGTTTTTATCACCTGATTTCCACAAAGAAAGATTCCCGGCCTAGATGGGTTCCCAGCAGAGAGGTATTTGTCCTTTTCACCATAGTTGAGTACACACTTGCTGGAGGTGGTGATAGCTCTAATCCTCAAAGCAAACAAAGACTCCCTGAGATTCTATTTATACCATTCTATATCACTGAATAAAACCAATGCTAAGATTTTGGCCAAAGCCCTGGCAACCCACCTGAATGTACATTTGAGACCTGGTGGGAAGTAATCAGATGAATTTCATCCTGGAACAATCCATTAAAATATTATAATCAGTTTTTTTTCTCCATCCCCAAAGCTTTTGACAGCATGTAATGGCCCTACTTACTTCAGATGCCCTATTGTTTTGGTTTTATACCTAGATAAATCCTAGAATCTGAGCCCTTCCCACTTCAAAGAGGAACACGCCAATGTTGCATCTTGTCCCCGCTCCCCTCCTTACTCTTCCCGGAGAGCCCATAACTACCCTATTATGTGATCCCCCCTTTTAAAGGGGATCAAGGGGGAAAAATTTTGTTATACGCTGACATCACGCTGATCTACCTAGCGGACCCCGGTCAATCACTTTTCCAACTTTTTAAATCATTTAGTGAGTGTTGGCTTCTTCTCCAGGTTTAAGGTAAATTGGGATAAGTCATTAACTAAATAGCAGTAAACTATATCCACCTCACCTCCAAGTTGCAAGTGGTCAACAATTGTAACTGCTTGCCGACCAGCCGCCGTCATTCTACGGCAGCAGGTTGGCACGGCTGTGCGAATTGCCGTAGCTGTACGGTGGCCGCTTTAAGAGCTATGGGGGGCGCACGGCCGCGGTGTGACGCCAGAACCGACACGCGTGACCAGCGGCCACGATGTCCATCGGCAACCCGTAATTGCTCCTCAGAGAGCCAGAATGAGGATCTGTCAATGTAAACAGATAGATCCCCATTCTGTGAGGGAAGTAGAGAGAGATCTGCTGTTCCTAGTGATCAGGAACAGAGATATTTCTCTACTCCCAGTCAGTACACTCCCTCCACAGTTAGAAACTCCTCCCTAGGGAGCATTTAACCCCTTGATCGCCCCATAGTGTTAACCCCTACCTTGCCAGTGTAATTTATACAGTAATCAGTGGCTATATTTAGCTATGATCGCTGTATAAATGTCAATGGTCCCAAAAAAGTGTCAAAAGTGTCCGATCTGTCTGCCGCAATGTCGCAGTCCCGCTAAAAATCGCTGCTCACTTCCATTACTAGAAAAAAAAAAAAAAAATATATCCCCTATTTCGTAGATGTTATAAATTTTGTGCAAACCAATCAAAATACGCCTAAACTGTTGAAGAAATTCATTTTTTTAATATATATTTTTGGATATTTATTATAGCAAAAAGTAAAAAATATTGTGTTTTTTCCAAAATTGTCACTCTTTTTTTGTTTATAGCGCAAAAAATAAAACAGCAGAGGTGATCAAACACCGCCAAATGAAAGCTCTATTTATGGGAAAAAAAGGACATAAATTTTGTTTGTATACAATGTCGCATGACCGCGCAATTGTCAGTTAAAGCAACGCAGTGCCATATGGCAAAAAATGGTTATTAGGGGGGTAAATCCTTCTGGGGCTGAAGTGGTTAAATATTCATGGGTCAAAACTCAATTTCCATTGTCCTACTATTTGGATAATATTCTTCAGCCTCTGATTTATCTCTGCAGTCCCAGACCAGATAATGGACCACTGTTTCCTTTGATCTATTGGGCAGAGTCAGTCGCCTAAAATGATCTCACTCCTGATATTCTTGTACATTCCAATTTTTATCTCTGTTACTTGGTGACACAGTTAGTCAACTGTGTAGAAGCCATTGCTTCTTTTTTCAAAACCATTTGTAATTTTGTATACAAAAGAAAAAACACAGCTAAATGCAGCATGTTAATTGAATTTACTCTGAAGATTCTTACTTATACAGGTCAGATGTTCCCTGGGGATACCTGGTCTCTCACACCCATTAACCCCTGGTTTAAGCCTACCCTTCCTGAATTTGACTCTGTTACCAATGCTACATACTGGGGCTTGATGGTTGTTAAATGTATCTCAGATTTGTAAACTGATTCCAATTATGAGGCATTTCAGAAATTCCAAGAGGAATACCACATCCCACCCACTAAATTACCTCCAACTGTGGCATGAAGCCAAAGCACAGATATAAGTGTTAAATGTTAAACTTGCCCCCTCCACTTTATAAAGGATACTCTCTCAATCTAGTAATACTTAGCTGTTTTTTTTATGCAACCTCACTTTCAACCAAACATCCTATATGTCCCAAGGCCAGGGAAATCTGGAGAACTGTCTTCTCATCAGACGATCAGTGCGATTGGTCCAAATTTGAGGAAACATAAATGACCCTGGTGTGAGTGATGCAGCTCAAACTGTTCCATTGGGTTTATTATACACCTGTTAAACTCCATCCATAGGCTCAAACTTAAACCACCCTCTGTGCTTCAAATGCTATGGAGTTATAGAGGACTTCTATCATACCATGTGGTCCTGTGACTGCATTTACACATTTTATTCTGAGATTTCATGGAATGTCAGCTCACAGTACCCAGTGTCTGTAACCCCACATTTCTTTTACTTGGCTTGTTTGAGAACTTACTGCTCCATAAACCCACTAAAAAAACTTTTAGAATCCTATTCTTCTACACTTGGAAACTTATTCTCCTTAAGTGGAAACAGATTTCACCTCCTTCTCTTGCTGAATGTATCTACTTGAATAACATTGACCTGTTTCCTTGAATACAATTTATCTGTATATAAACAAATATATGAGCTTAGAGGAAATATGAAACAGTTCAATAATATCTCAAGATCTTAGATCTCATAGCCCCATATACTTCCTCCAGTACGTCCTGGTGATTTGCCCATGTAAATGCCTGTTTTCTTCCTTTACTTATCTTGTAATTCATCTCATTTTACTTGCTGTTGCCATGTGATGTATAATTTATTATTTGTAAAAGTGTGGGCCATACACAAAATCAAAGGTCCAGACTGTTTATATTTTTATTGTAATATTCTCTATATTAGGTTGTTTTCACTTGTAGGTCACAAAGGATAAAATTAGATTGGCAGGATCCTGATGACCAAAATTCTCAATGGTCAACAGGTAACAGGTTACCAACTCACCTACAACAAGGTGGAGTTCCTATAAGAACAGGTTAGCAGTCAAATTAAAGAAAAGGGTTGGGAATAGGACCCAAAAGGTGTCCTTACCTCCAATTAATAAGAAGGAACTGACAGCGGTTTAACTTGATATAATCTTTATTCGAAAGGTATATAGAAAAAGTTATTTTGGTTTAAAAAGGCATAGACGATAGGAAATTGCACACGGTAAAAGTGACAACGTTGTCAATTAAAAACACATGCCCATGACCTCAGACATGCCAACATCTTCCGCGTGTGTCATTTATAATGATGTAGAAGTAGGACAAGGTGAGTCCTGGGAAACTGCAGTGGCACCCACTGGTATTCAGTCTTGTGCTTCACCATGGACCTCCAGGTTTCCTACATGTCCTTAGTAGGGATGAGCTGAACATGCTAACAGGCAAAAAATTTGTTGGAACACGCAAACACCGTTAAAGTTTATGAGACAAGAACATGAATAATCAAAAGTGCTCATTTTAAAGGCTTATATGCAAGTTATTGTCATAAAAAGTGTTTGGGGACCTGGGTCCTGCAAAAAAAAGTTTTAAAAACAGACGTTTTTTTTTCGGGAGCAGTGATTTTAATAATGCTTAAAGTGAAACAATAAAAGTGAAATATTCCTTTAAATGTCACCGGGGGGTGTCTATAGTATGCCTGTAAAGTGGCACGTTTCCCGTGTTTAGAACAATCCAAGAGCAAAATGACATTTCTAAAGGAAAAAAAGTCATTTAAAACTACTTGCGGCTATAATGAATTGTCGGTCCCGGCAATACAGATAAAAGAAGTCATTGAAAAAAATGGCATGGGATCCCCTCAATCCATTACCAGTCCCTTTGAGTCCGGTATGAATATTAAGGGGAACCCCGAACCAAATTAAAAAAAAAAATTGCATTGGGGTCCCCCCAAATTCCATACCAGGCACTTCAGGTCTGGTATGGTTATTAAGGGGAACCCCATGCCAAATTTTTTTTTTTAAATGGCGTGGGGATCCCCCTCAAAATCCATACCAGACCTAAAGGGTCTGGTATGGATTTTAAGGGGAACCCCACACCAATTTTTTTTTTAAAAAATGCCGTGGGGGTCTCCCCAAAAATCCATACCGGACCCTTATCCGAGCACGCAACCTAGTAGGCCGCAGGAAAAGAGGGGGGATGAGAGAGCATCCCCCCTCCTGAACCATACCAAGCCACATGCCCTCAACATGGGGAGGGTGCTTTGGGGTAGCCCCCCATGTTGATGGGGACAAGGGCCTCATCCCCACAAACCTTGCCCAGTGGCTGTGGGGGTATGCGGGCGGGGGGTTTATCAGAATCTGGAAGCCCCTTTTAACAAGGTGACCCCAGATCCCGGCCTCCCCCCCTGTGTGTAAAGGGGTACAAATGTACTCCTACCATTTCACAAAAAAGTGTCAAAATGGTAAAAATGACAAGACACGGCTTGGGACAAGTCCTTTATTAAAAATAAAAACATAAAAATGACTCCACGCCATTTTTTAAAAAAAAATTGGGGCGGGGTTCCCCCAAAAATCCATACCAGACCTGAAGGGTCTGGTATGGATTTTGAGGGGGATCCCCGTGCCATTTTTTTAAATTTTGGCGTGGTGTTCCTCTTAATATCCATACCAGACCTGAAGGGCCTGTTATGGTATTTGGGGGGACCCCCACGCAATTTTTTTTTAAAATTTGGTTCAGGGTTCCCCTTAATATTCATACCAGACCCAAAGGGACTGGTAATGACTTCTTTTATCTGTATTGCCAGGACCGACAATTCATTATAGAAGCGAGTAGTTTTAAATTACTTTTTTCTTTATAAATGTCATTTTGCTCTTGGACTGTTCTAAACACGGGAAACATGCGCCACTTTACAGACATACTAAAGACACCCCCCAGGTACGAAATTTAAAGGAACATTTCACTTGTATTATTTCACTTTAAACATTATTAAAATCACTGCTCCCGAAAAAACGGCCATTTTTAAAACTTTTTTTTGCATTGATACATGTCCCCTGGGGCAGGACCCAGGTCCCCAAACAGTTTTTATGACAATACCATGCATATAAGTCTTTAAAATTAGTATTTTTGATTTCTCCCATAGACTTTTAAAGGGTGTTCCGCAGCTTTAGAATTTGCCGCGAACATGCCAAATTGTTCGCTATTCGGCGAACATACAAACACCTGATGTTCGAGTCGAACGTCCCTAGTCCTTAGTACAGTTACATAAGGTATCCACAATGACAGTTGCATATATTAGTTATAACATGCACATTATTGCAGTTAGTGTAAAGAAAAATGGGACAAGATGAGTCCTGGGAAACCTCAGTGGCATGAGCTGGTACCCAGTCTTGTGCTTCACTGTGGACCTCCAGGCTCTCTAAGTGTCCTTTGTACAATTGTATAACATATCCACAATAATACCGCATACACGCGGTCAGATTTTCCGACAACAAATGTTCGATAGGAGCTTGTTGTCGGAAATTCCGACCTTGTGTAGGCTCCATCAGACATTTTCTGCCTTCTGGATCTCAATTTTTCTGACAACAAAATCCATTCTCGTAAATTCCGATCGTGTGTACACAATTCCAACGCACAAAGTTCCATGCATGCTCTGAATCAATTATGAGATGCAAGCGCTCTGTCTGGTAAAACTAGCGTTCGTAATGGAGATAGTACATTCGTCACGCTGCAAAATTTTAAAATCTTTTAATGCAGCACATTCTCTTCTTCTTTATAATGCTAGAATAATGAAGTTGTTTTGCTGCTGATATTCACACAGAGTTCTGACAACCTGATTTCTTTATTATTTCTCGTGATCACATGAATATTTTTTTTTTTTTATAGTGATCTTCATAATTTTTTCTTTCTATTTGTGTCAAGTTACCACAACACCATCACTTGGTGTCCCTTGTTAATTTGACATGGTATTTTTGAAATGTACCTGCCTACTCACAAACAAACTATCCTTTTTGAACTAAAACACATAGGCAAGTATTTGTGAAAAAGAAATAGCCATTTATTATGGGTCATAACAAAATAAAGAGGAAGGCAACGCTGGAGAAACTGGTGAGATTTGCAAAGGCTTTGTACCCCAGGGCACACATCAAATATTTTATAGACATGTGCATTCGTTTTCGTCCGAATTTCAGGTATTTTCGTTATCTTTTTAACAAACGATAACGAAAGTGCAGGATCAGAAAAACGAAAGATCCGACATAAACAAATGCTTTATTTACGTTTTCGTTGCTACAACAGTTTGATATAGATAGGAGATTCGACATGATGATAAAATAACAATCTGTGTCCATCAAACTTGTGGTCGAATGTCCCTAACCTTAACTCTATTAGTCCAAGATTATTCTACATAGAGAGAAAAGATTTGACATAGAGAGAAAAGATTCGACATAGAGAGAAAAGATTTGACGTAGGGGAGAAAAGATTCAACGTAGGGGAGAAAAGATCGCTGCTGGAATTGGGTGGGGGAAGTAAAATAAAAATAATGATGATGATGAATGTTATTGGCTGATTGTAACCAAAGAGGAGGAGCAGTAAAATAGCTAGAACTAAGTACACACGTACTTTGGCTTATGATGTCTGTTGAAAGTTCTAAGAAGATTCAACGGAGCAGGTAAACTATACGGCGTCGTACAGTTTAGCTGCTCCGTCGAATCTGCTTTGAACATTCGACAGACACCATGAGCCTTCAATTACAGATTCAACCTTAATTTGCAACTTAGTTAGCAGTAACTAAATCAATTTATTTTTCGGACGAAAACGAAATTCCGAAACGAAATATTTCAGTGTGCACATGTCTATTATTTTACAGTCAAAATTGTTGGCCTCAGGAGTCCTTATAATAGTGAGCACAATCCAGTCCAGGACTACAAAAGATAAGAAACAGCAGCAGATGACATATCTGTCCCCAGGCTGTGGTCATACAACAGCCTGCGTCTTTTGTCAGACCAGACTGAACCCAGGCCATCACTCTCTTTTCTTCCTTCCACTCTTGCTTCCAGGCTGTGGCTCTGGTGTTGTATAGGGATGAGCCGAACACCCCCCTGTTCGGTTCGCACAAGAACATGCGAACAGGAAAAAAATTTGTTCGAACACGCGAACGCCGTTAAAGTCTATGGGACACGAACATGAATAATCAAAAGTGCTAATTTTAAAGGCTAATATGCAAGTTATTGTCATAAAAAGTGTTTGGGGACCCGGGTCCTCCCCCAGGGGACATGAATCAATGCAAAAAAAAGTTTTAAAAACGGCCGTTTTTTCAGGAGCAGTGATTTTAATAATGCTTAAAGTCAAACAATAAAAGTGTAATATCCCTTTAAATTTCATACCTGGGGGGTGTCTATAGTATGCCTGTAAAGGGGCGCATGTTTCCCGTGTTTAGAACAGTCTGACAGCAAAGTGAGATTTTGAAGGAAAAAACACATTTAAAACTACCGCGGCTATTGCATTGCCGACAATACACATAGAAGTTCATTGATAAAAACGGCATGGGAATTCCCCACAGGGCAACCCCGAACCAAAATTTAAAAAAAAAAATGATGTGGGAGTCCCCCTAAATTCCATACAAGGCCCTTCAGGTCTGGTATGGATATTAAGGGGAACCCCAGCCAAAATTTTAAAAAAAAATTGACGTGGGGTTCCCCCTAAATTCCATACCAGACCCTTCAGGTCTGGTATGGATTTTAAGGGGAACCCCGCGCTAAAAAAAAAAAAAAAAAACGGCGTGGGGTCCCCCTAAAAATCCATACCAGACCCTTATCCGAGCACGCAACCTGGCAGGCCGCAGGAAAAGAGGGGGGGACGAGAGTGCGGCCCCCCCCCTCCTGAACCGTACCAGGCCACATGCCCTCAACATTGGGAGGGTGCTTTGGGGTAGCCCCCCAAAACACCTTGTCCCCATGTTGATGAAGACAAGGGCCTCATCCCCACAACCCTGGCCGGTGGTTGTGGGGGTCTGCGGGCGGGGGGCTTATCGGAATCTGGAAGCCCCCTTTAACAAGGGGACCCCCAGATCCCGGCCCCCCCCCTGTGTGAAATGGTAAGGGGGTACTTACCCCTACCATTTCACTAAAAAACTGTCAAAAATGTTAAAAATGACAAGAGACAGTTTTTGACAATTCCTTTATTTAAATGCTTCTTCTTTCTTCTTTCTTCCTTCATCTTCTTCTTCTTCTGGTTCTTCTGGCTCTTCTGGTTCTTCCTCCGGCGTTCTCGTCCAGCATCTTCTCCGCGGCGTCTTCTATCTTCTTCTCCTCGGGCCGCTCCGCACCCATGGCATGAGGGGGGAGGCTCCCGCTCTTCTCTTCATCTTCTTCTCTTCTTCATCTTCTTCTTCATCTTCTTCTTCTTCTTCTTCTTCCTTGTTCTCTTCTTCTCTTCTTCCTGTCTTCTCCGGGCCGCTCCGCAGCCATGCTGTGGCATGGAGGGAGGCTCCCGCTGTGTGACGGCGTCTCTTCGTCTGACCGTTCTTAAATAACGGGGGGCGGGGCCACCCGGTGACCCCGCCCCCCTCTGACGCACGGTGACATGACGGGACTTCCCTGTGGCATTCCCCGTGACGTCACAGGGAAGTCCCTCAAGTCACCGTGCGTCAGAGGGGGGCGGGGTCACCGGATGGCCCCGCCCCCCGTTATTTAAGAACCGTCAGACGAAGAGACGCCGTCACACAGCGGGAGCCTCCCTCCATGCCACAGCATGGCTGCGGAGCGGCCCGGAGAAGACAGGAAGAAGAGAAGAAGAGAAGAAGGAAGAAGAAGAAGAAGAAGAAGAAGAAGATGAAGAAGAAGATGAAGAAGAAGATGAAGAAGAGAAGAAGATGAAGAGAAGAGCGGGAGCCTCCCCCCTCATGCCATGGGTGCGGAGCGGCCCGAGGAGAAGAAGATAGAAGACGCCGCGGAGAAGATGCTGGACGAGAACGCCGGAGGAAGAACCAGAAGAGCCAGAAGAACCAGAAGAAGAAGAAGATGAAGGAAGAAAGAAGAAGCATTTAAATAAAGGAATTGTCAAAAACTGTCTCTTGTCATTTTTAACATTTTTGACAGTTTTTTAGTGAAATGGTAGGGGTAAGTACCTTCTTACCATTTCACATGGGGGGGGGGCCGGGATCTGGGGGTCCCCTTGTTAAAGGGGGCTTCCAGATTCCGATAAGCCCCCCGCCCGCAGACCCCCACAACCACCGGCCACGGTTGTGAGGATGAGGCCCTTGTCCTCATCAACATGGGGACAAGGTGTTTTGGGGGGCTACCCCAAAGCACCCTCCCAATGTTGAGGGCATGTGGCCTGGTACGGTTCAGGAGGGGGGGGGGCCGCACTCTCGTCCCCCCCTCTTTTCCTGCGGCCTGCCAGGTTGCGTGCTCGGATAAGGGTCTGGTATGGATTTTTAGGGGGACCCCACACCGTTTTTTTTTTTTTTTTTGGCGCGGGGTTCCCCTTAAAATCCATACCAGACCTGAAGGGTCTGGTATGGAATTTAGGGGGAACCCCACGTCAATTTTTTTTTTAAATTTTGGCTGGGGTTCCCCTTAATATCCATACCAGACCTGAAGGTCCTTGTATGGAATTTAGGGGGACCCCCACATCATTTTTTTTTTTTTTTTTGGTTCGGGGTTCCCCTGTGGGGAATTCCCCTGCCATTTTTATCAATGAACTTCTATGTGTATTGTCGGCAATGCAATAGCCGCGGGTAGTTTTAAATGAGTTTTTTCCTTCCAAATGTCATTTTGCTGTCAGACTGTTCTAAACACAGGAAACATGCGCCCCTTTACAGGCATACTATAGACACCCCCCAGGTACGAAATTTAAAGGGATATTACACTTTTATTGTTTGACTTTAAGCATTAATAAAATCACTGCTCCTGAAAAAACGTCCGTTTTTAAAACTTTTTTTTGCATTGATCCATGTCCCCTGGGGCAGGACCCGGGTCCCCAAACACTTTTTATGACAATAACTTGCATATAAGCCTTTAAAATTAGCACTTTTGATTTCTCCCATAGACTTTTAAAGGGTGTTCCGCGGCATTCGAATTTGCCGCGAACACCCCAAATTGTTCGCTGTTCGGCGAACTTGCGAACAGCCAATGTTCGAGTAGAACATGAGTTCGACTCGAACTCGAAGCTCATCCCTAGTGTTGTAGTTGTGGCAAGAGGTGGTGGAGGAGGAGGACCATGGTTGAACTCACAAACATGGCTTTGGCTTGTGAGTTCGCCCCTCAACCCCTTATTTAGGGCTTGTAAGATAACTTCCACACATAAGAGGCGTTGGCCCTCCTCCATTTCCTGCATTTTTCAGGCTGCCATGTAGGCATAGTCCTCTTGAATATTGGAGGGGGGGAGTGTTCTGAGGGCCGCAGTAGCCTCCTGAAATAGCCCAAGTGCTGCCTCCTCCAGGTTACTCCTCTTCCTGGGAGTTTTTTTGGAAGGCGGAGGGGAGGGACCTGGGATTCGGGCAGGCTACTGGGCCCAGCCACCTCCTGGCTGCCACTTTCCACGGCCTCCTCCTGGCTGAGACTTTCCTGTGTATGAAAAAGGGACATAGGTTTAGTTTTTGGTTCATCAATCATACACAATTTTCAGTTCATGACTGTTGCAAATTGAATGTTCATAAATAGAAAAGACTATCATTCTGACACCAGCATTTTTCATTCTTGTCCCAATTATTTGTGGCCACTACTGTCTATTGATATGTAAAACACTTTGTAATATCAGAAATTACTGATCAATAATAACATCTAGTTAACATCATTAATGATTTGACTAGAAATATGTTGAACAATGCTATACCTGGCTCAAGCTGGGCTCCTCCACTTCTTCCTGGCTGGAAGGCCCAGGTTGGACATCGGAAGCCTCAGCTGAGGTGGAAGGAAGCCTTGAAGGAAAATTGGAGAGTGCTGGCCTGGGTTTAGTCTGGCCTGCCAGAAAATGCAGTCTGTCATAGTACCACAGCCTAGGTACATAAATGTCATCTGCTGCAGCTCCTGATCTCTGGGAATCCTGGACCTTCTTGAACTCCCTATCATAGGCGTGCGCACAGGGTGTGCCAGGTGTGCCTGGGCACACCCTAATCACCCTGTGTGGTGCAGATTCCCATCCTTGATATTTTTCCATGCCCCCTAATGGGGCTTCTAAAAAAATGTAAAAAAAAAAATAACAAAAAAATAAAATTGTAAAAAATAAAAAATAAAATAATAAAAATAAAAACTACTGACACCGTCCACTGCCCTACTGACCAATCTCTGCCCTACTGACACCGTCTATTGCTCTACTGACGCTGTCAGTATATATAGACATGAGCACACACACGCATATGTGTTTGATTTTTGGGGTGCACACCCTAATGCAATAGGCTGTGCACACCTATGCTCCCTATTATAAGCTATTATATTATTATATAAGCTAACTATTATTATATGATTCTCATGCCACCAATTAGGGCCTTCAAATAGGGGATGTCTGCCGTGGGGATCTGCGGCTTCACTAATTCCAGCATTTGATCCAGCGCAGCCTTCCTCTTTGGTTTATTTTTATAAAAGGGGTGGTTTAACTGCCACAGACAGGACAGCTCCCTGTACATATCAAGGAATATGGGGATAAAGTCCTCATCATTGAATAGATCCATTTTATCTGCAAGACACAACACAAGACAAATGTAAGGCTAAACTCTCCTAATCTTGTCCCAATATAGGCCTCAATCTAGAAGCAGTATAGGCCACTGATGCACCAAGTTAAAATTGTACCTTCGTTAGAACGATCGGCGCTTCCGCTACACCTTCCTCCACTCACAGATTGTACGTACAATGCACGCGTGTTATGCTTTATATACACTGCGCATGTGTGAAACTCCGCCCGCCCGATGTTCTTTCTAGTCTATTCCCTGTCACTTGTCTTTTTGCGCAGTGGGAGAGCACATGGCGGAGAAAGAGCAAGTTCATGCAGACAGCAGCAGCAGCAATGACGAAAGGCCAGAGCCACAAACGTCCCGATCCCGGAGGAGATTTAAGGCCTGAAATATGTCCTTTATAGAGATGTTGGAGATGGTGGACATCTTGAAGAGGGCCGACTATGATGGGAAGCATGGACCTTACCCAAACCCGAATGTGAGAAAGGCTAAGATCATGACTAAAGTTGTGAAAAGTCTGCACAGGAATTTTGGGGCGATCCAAGGATCAACTGAGGAAATGCTGGTCAGACCTGAAATTGAGGGAGCAGGATCAGTACAGAAAGATCAAGAGAGTTCTTCAAACAAGTAAGTATTTGTCATGTGTTCCTATTATTCTTATTACGTTTGTGCTGCTACATGTGCTTTTCTTTACTGTCGTCCAGTTTAAAATGGCAACTTTCAGGTTCGTGAGCACAGTAATCGTTCATATTAAACATTGTTCGTTCGCCCACTAATACAATGTTTTTGGCAGATCCAGGTTAACTACATTTGTTCAGGCCTATTTATATTAAAAGATGTTTATGACATTGTTGTCTAGATGGGTCTGTACTAGAATAAAATGCAAACTTGATTCATTGTAAGGAGAGGACACTCAGCAGCTGTTTACACATCTGGACACAGGAGCACTAGTGTGGGACACCAGAACAAACTTTTTAGGGTGTCCCACACAGGTGCTCCAGTGGATACTAGGGGTGTCTCGATGTGTGAAAATTTAACCAAAAAGGTAAGTATTCCAGCTTTATAAAGGGAAAAAAATAATGTCTTCAGCTTGGAACTCCAAAAAAGACAATTGTACGACACTTCCAAGCAATGTTTCATATTACTATCCCTCGCCTCAAATATCTGTGTGCTTAGTATACCTATTTTTGATTCACATAGGGGAGAAAAGACTCGGGACATCTGAGGACACCAGGGACCCCCCACCTCCTAAAGAAGGGGAAATCCCCACATCACAACCAGAAGATGTGGAGGAAGGAGAGGTTTATGAAGTGGACGAAATAGTGACCACAACAGGTGAGTGTCTGAGACCACAGCTTCAGGTAATAGATGTATGCCTGCATATTTATAATACATGGTATGTTTTTTTTATTTTAGGTGATGTGGATGGTATGGAAGAAGAATCTCATTTCACAAGTGCAATTGCACACGTTCTCATCTGGGAGATCATTGTGTGCAATCAGGATTTACAATAGATCAAGGAAGACATCAATGATGTGGATAAAAGACTCAAAAACATTATTGATATTTAGGCAGAATCTAAAACACACCAAAATTCTTAAAATTGTTGATATTTTAAACATTTTTGAAATTTTTTTGAAGTATATTGAAAGCAAAATTTTGAAGATGCACACAGTGGGGGTTATTTACGAAAGGCAAATCCACTTTGCACTGCAAGTGCACTTGAAAGTGCACTGAAAGTGTACTTTCAAGTGCACTGAAAGTGTACTTTCAACTGCAGTCGCTCTAAATCTAAGGGGTAGATGTGAAATGACTGGAAGCTCTGCTGATTTTATCATCCAATCATATGCCAGCTAAAATGTTGTTTTTTATTTTCCTTGCATGTCCCCCTCGGATCTACAGCGACTTTACTTCCAAGTGCACTTTTAGTGCACTTTCAAGTGCACTTGCAGTGCAAAGTGGATTTTCCTTTAGTAAATAACCCCCAGTGTGTCAACATGTGCTGTCTGCCATCACGGGATTTCAATGTACGTGTTTTGGGGGTGCAACCCCTTCCTCACAACTCAAGTAGGTGACAGGAAGGGGTTGCACCCTGAAACATGTCCATTGAGCCCCCATGATGGGAGCTAGCACATGTTGACATTAGACATGGGATCAGGAGGGAAATCCCCATTTTGACTCTCAATTTGTGTGCATCTTCAAAATTTGGCTTTCACAGGGGTGACATCACCCCATCTGATGAAGGCAATATCAACACAGTTTGGACATACTAATGTCTGATATTGCCTTCACTTTGTCAAAGTTAAACTTTGTAAATTCCTGAGTTGTGTATTGTTTTATGGTTTTAAACATGCCTGTTTTAACACTAAAAATATTTGTACTGTCAAAAACAATAATGTTATTACTAAAATATGTCGGTTTGTTCAAAAACCCTTTTCTAATGCACATGTGAATGTGCACAGAGTAAAAAGTTTTCTACTCAACAATGTGTGGCTTCTTCTTCAGTGCTCAATATCATTTTTTGGACTAAAAATCCACTTTGCACTACAAGTGCACTTTCAGTGCAGTTTCAAGTGCAGTTTCATGTGCACTTTGAGTGCAAAGTGGATTTTCCTTTAGTAAATAACTCCCACAGTGCATTATAATTTGCCACAATCAGGCCATTTTCGTGACTCAACAAAATTCATTCATGGTGCTGAAAATGATGAATATTTTTATCAGTAATGCATTACATACATTAACAACAAAAACAAGGTGTGTGTGTAGCAGACCCACAACATAATAATAGTTTGCTGAAGAAGAGATTGTCACCTCATGTATCAAATAAATTACGTTTGCACTATTGAAGAAAATGTCCAAAAAAAAAAGCCCATTGGAAAACCTAGGAGACAGCTAAAAGAAACACAAGCAGTAAATCAAAGGAAATATTTTTTCAGTTTAACTAAAACAATTTTTTTTAACAAATGTTTATTAAACATTTTCTGACATATCAATGGCCCCCCTACCTGCAAAATACTCCATATATCTTATATGGACCTCGCGTGCGCTTTGGGGGGCAAGCATTGAGAACCAGATATGAACCCACGAGCACAAACTGAAGAGCAGTAACGATCAGAAAAGCACAAGGCTGAAAATCACGAATCGTCTCTCCCCAAACTTCTACTAACACAAGATAAATATGAGATTAGCAGAAGGAGCCCAAAGGGTGGCGCACTATGTATTGAACATCACTTTTCTAGTCCCATCGTACGTGTTGTACGTCACCACTTCTTGACGTTCGGAATTTCCGACAAGATTTGTGTGAGTGTGTGATTGCAAGACAAGTTTAAGCCAAAATCCGGAGAAAAAAACATGGATTTTGTTGTCGGAATGTGCAGTCATGTGCACGCGGCGTAACAGTAGTGTTTTTTGGTCCTAACATGCCAATTAATGCAGTCGCTTGAGGCAGGGCTGGTATTCCTGCTAGTTCCCAGATAAATCAAGAGGTGGACAAAAATACAGCACTGTCAATCACATGAAAGGTGAGCAGTGGCTCATAACGTAGGCAGGATATGCAATGATGCAACAAGGGGACTTCAGCTAAGAACAGATCTTAGATCCACATTACTGATATGTGCATTAGGCACCAATGTACATATGTAAAGTCAAGCAGCAAGAGATGGTAAACAGAAGGGGAGTGAGTTTCCAATGCAGTGGTGGCACAAGAGCTCTGATAATATTTCAGACTAAAACCGTTGGCTAGATATACTAGCTGTAAAAACGCACTGTTTGAATGATAGTAAGTTGTTTGTCAGTTGCTGATTCTGGGTGATGGAAACTGGATCAATTAGCAATAATCCCTGGGTACAGAGGGTCCGATTCACTGCGCTTCTGGTAGTGTTGAATGGCACTCGGTACCATTCATGTAGAGATGGCATAGGACCGTCTGGACGTTTACTTCTGGTTTCCGGTTTGGCCATGGACTTCTGGTTCGCGGAGATGAACTGGGGGCTACAGGGTGGTACGGAGCCCAAGCTGGCTAAAGATAATGGGCATGTGTAGGGACTAGGGATGAGCTTCGAGTTCGAGTCGAACTCATGTTCTACTCGAACATTGGCTGTTCGCAAGTTCGCCGAACAGCGAACAATTTGGGGTGTTCGCGGCAAATTCGAATGCCGCGGAACACCCTTTAAAAGTCTATGGGAGAAATCAAAAGTGCTAATTTTAAAGGCTTATATGCAAGTTATTGTCATAAAAAGTGTTTGGGGACCCGGGTCCTGCCCCAGGGGACATGGATCAATGCAAAAAAAAGTTTTAAAAACGGACGTTTTTTCAGGAACAGTGATTTTATTAATGCTTAAAGTCAAACAATAAAAGTGTAATATCCCTTTAAATTTCGTACCTGGGGGGTGTCTATAGTATGCCTGTAAAGGGGCGCATGTTTCCTGTGTTTAGAACAGTCTGACAGCAAAATGACATTTGGAAGGAAAAAACTCATTTAAAACTACCCGCGGCTATTGCATTGCCGACAATACACATAGAAGTTCATTGATAAAAACGGCATGGGAATTCCCCACAGGGCAACCCCGAACCAAAAAAAAAAAAAAAAAATGATGTGGGGGTCCCCCTAAATTCCATACAAGGCCCTTCAGGTCTGGTATGGATATTAAGGGGAACCCCAGCCAAAATTTTAAAAAAAAATTGACGTGGGGTTCCCCCTAAATTCCATACCAGACCCTTCAGGTCTGGTATGGATTTTAAGGGGAACCCCGCGCCAAAAAAAAAAAAAAACGGCGTGGGGTCCCCCCAAAAATCCATACCAGACCCTTATCCGAGCACGCAACCTGGCAGGCCGCAGGAAAAGAGGGGGGGACGAGAGTGCGGCCCCCCCCCTCCTGAACCGTACCAGGCCACATGCCCTCAACATTGGGAGGGTGCTTTGGGGTAGCCCCCCAAAACACCTTGTCCCCATGTTGATGAAGACAAGGGCCTCATCCCCACAACCCTGGCCGGTGGTTGTGGGGGTCTGCGGGCGGGGGGCTTATCGGAATCTGGAAGCCCCCTTTAACAAGGGGACCCCCAGATCCCGGCCCCCCCCCTGTGTGAAATGGTAAGGGGGTACTTACAAAAAAACTGTCAAAAATGTTAAAAATGACAAGAGACAGTTTTTGACAATTCCTTTATTTAAATGCTTCTTCTTTCTTCCTTCATCTTCTTCTTCTTCTGGTTCTTCTGGCTCTTCTGGTTCTTCCTCCGGCGTTCTCGTCCAGCATCTTCTCCGCGGCGTCTTCTATCTTCTTCTCCTCGGGCCGCTCCGCACCCATGGCATGAGGGGGGAGGCTCCCGCTCTTCTCTTCATCTTCTTCTCTTCTTCATCTTCTTCTTCATCTTCTTCTTCTTCTTCTTCTTCTTCTTCCTTCTTCTCTTCTTCCTGTCTTCTCCGGGCCGCTCCGCAGCCATGCTGTGGCATGGAGGGAGGCTCCCGCTGTGTGACGGCGTCTCTTCGTCTGACGGTTCTTAAATAACGGGGGGCGGGGCCATCCGGTGACCCCGCCCCCCTCTGACGCACGGTGACTTGAGGGACTTCCCTGTGACGTCACGGGGAATGCCACAGGGAAGTCCCGTCATGTCACCGTGCGTCTCAGGGGGGGTGGGGTCACCGGGTGGCCCCGCCCCCCGTTATTTAAGAACCGTCAGACGAAGAGACACCGTCACACAGCGGGAGCCTCCCTCCATGCCACAGCATGGCTGCGGAGCGGCCCAGAGAAGACAGGAAGAAGAGAAGAAGGAAGAAGAAGAAGAAGAAGAAGAAGAAGATGAAGAAGAAGATGAAGAAGAAGATGAAGAAGAGAAGAAGATGAAGAGAAGAGCGGGAGCCTCCCCCCTCATGCCATGGGTGCGGAGCGGCCCGAGGAGAAGAAGATAGAAGACGCCGCGGAGAAGATGCTGGACGAGAACGCCGGAGGAAGAACCAGAAGAGCCAGAAGAACCAGAAGAAGAAGAAGATGAAGGAAGAAAGAAGAAGCATTTAAATAAAGGAATTGTCAAAAACTGTCTCTTGTCATTTTTAACATTTTTGACAGTTTTTTAGTGAAATGGTAGGGGTAAGTACCCCCTTACCATTTCACACAGGGGGGGGCCGGGATCTGGGGTCCCCTTGTTAAAGGGGGCTTCCAGATTCCGATAAGCCCCCCGCCCGCAGACCCCCACAACCACCGGCCAGGGTTGTGGGGATGAGGCCCTTGTCTTCATCAACATGGGGACAAGGTGTTTTGGGGGGCTACCCCAAAGCACCCTCCCAATGTTGAGGGCATGTGGCCTGGTACGGTTCAGGAGGGGGGGGGGCGCACTCTCGTCCCCCCCTCTTTTCCTGCGGCCTGCCAGGTTGCGTGCTCGGATAAGGGTCTGGTATGGATTTTTAGGGGGACACCACGCCGTTTTTTTTTTTTTTTTGGCGCGGGGTTCCCCTTAAAATCCATACCAGACCTGAAGGGTCTGGTATGGAATTTAGGGGGAACCCCACGTCAATTTTTTTAAAAAATTTTGGCTGGGGTTCCCCTTAATATCCATACCAGACCTGAAGGGCCTTGTATGGAATTTAGGGGGACTCCCACATCATTTTTTTTTTTTAATTTTGGTTCGGGGTTGCCCTGTGGGGAATTCCCATGCCGTTTTTATCAATAAACTTCTATGTGTATTGTCGGCAATGCAATAGCCGCGGTAGTTTTAAATGTGTTTTTTCCTTCAAAATGTCACTTTGCTGTCAGACTGTTCTAAACACGGGAAACATGCTCCCCTTTACAGGCATACTATAGACACCCCCCAGGTATGAAATTTAAAGGGATATTACACTTTTATTGTTTGACTTTAAGCATTATTAAAATCACTGCTCCTGAAAAAACGGCCGTTTTTAAAACTTTTTTTTGCATTGATTCATGTCCCCTGGGGGAGGACCCGGGTCCCCAAACACTTTTATTGACAATAACTTGCATATTAGCCTTTAAAATTAGCACTTTTGATTATTCATGTTCGTGTCCCATAGACTTTAACGGCGTTCGCGTGTTCGAACGAATTTTTTTCCTGTTCGCATGTTCTGGTGCGAACCGAACAGGGGGGTGTTCGGCTCATCCCTAGTAGGGACACACACCGACATGTTTAACCCACTTGTACCGTGGGTTTCTTCAGGGTGAAGTGTTCACCAAAACTGAATCCCTTACATAGGCTTTCAGCATGACCCCCGGAGAGGTAGTTCCGTTGACATCACTTCTGGCCTTGACACGGTTATATTAACCCCAGATGGGGATTCAGAGTGCTGTAAGGAAAGAAGTGTATTGATTATACCGCCATCTTGTGGGAGTTCATAGGTACTGCAGCTCACTTAAAGCTGATCACTGATAAATCTAATATTTTACAGTTTCATGCTAGCAATAACAAGTGGTACCATTAAAAGCAGTTAGATTTAAACAGTAGTTCATCAAAGATATAAAGATAAAGGCATGCTCAGATAGGTACATCATGCACATCAATGGCTCAATATAGTGTTGAGTGTTTTAACAGATAGACACTCAGAGGAGATAATTTTAAGGCGTCGGGAATACTTGTAGATTTAACCCTATGTTCAGGCCATTGGGCACAAGGGTCCCCAAATGGAAAATCCACTCCTTTTCTTTTTGAAGGTGGACCATATCAAAGTCCTATCTTCTATTAGGAAGTTTACGGGCATAGAATCCCTTGACCTTAAGTACCTTAGGTTCTTTATTATGGTATTTCGAGAAATGTTCAGCAATAGGGGTATTTTCCTCTGGAGATCGGATACTCGAGAAATGTTCCCCAATAAGGATTTTTAATGGAAACTTGGTTTTGCCGATATATAGTTTATGGCAGGGACATTACAGTATATACAGTACTCGAGTGGTATCGCAGTTGATAAAGTGTTTAATTTGGTACGTATTTCATCCGGTCGCATCTAAAAAAGAGTCGGATCTGTCCACGAATCAACAAATGTGGCATTTTCCACAGGCATATATTCCTCTCAAGGGTGGTAGGTCAGTAAGCCAGTTGCGTGGACTGGGTTTGGTGTATTCAGATCTAACTAACTCATCAGTCAGATTTTTGGCCCTTCTTGCTACCATGGAAGGTCTGGTACGAACTATTGGAACCCTTTGGGGGGCCTGGGTTTCTACATGCCAGTGTTTGGTCACGATCCCTCAGACATCCTCTCACTGTGCACCATAGGTGGTGATGATTTTCACTGGTTCTAGGGAGCTTTTAGTGACATCCTGACTCATTTTTCGCATTAGGTGATCTTCCCATTTGATTTGAGATGCTCGTTTTTTTAGTTTTTCAGGGATCTATGTGGATAGCTCCTCTCTCTGAATCTTTTTTACAGCTGCTTTGATTCATCTTGATAGTCAGACTCGAGTGAACAGTTGCGCCTGATTCTCAGAAATTGCCCAGTCAGTATACCTTTAATCAAAGATCTAGGATGATGGCTTGTTGCCTCTAACAGGGTATTTCCGGAGGTCGCTTTGCGGAATGTTTTGATTGTCATGGGGTTCTCCTTTTATTCCTATTAAAAGGTCCAAGAAAGAAATTTGGTTAAAATCATAGGTGAAGGTTAGATGGATGTTATGGGTGTTCTTATTCATGTCAAGTAGGAAACATTCAAGGGATTCGGTGGAACCCTGCCATAACAGTAGGACGTCATCAATATACCTTAGCCACAGTTTTATGTGGTCATGAGCAATAGACAACTTCTTCTTCCCAGTAACCAAGGTGCAGGCATGCAGAAGCAGGTGCCCTATGGGCCACCAATTGACATGCCCTGTATTTGCTTGTAATAGACACCCAGGAACTGGAAACCGTTATTACTCAAAGCAAACTGCAGCATGTCCAAAATAAACTAATTTAGAGACCCCATTCGGGGAAAATTTTGGTCAGAGAAATGTGCTGCCACATTGAGGCCCCATGCATGTGGTATAGACGTATAGAGAGACTCTATGGCTATACCTACTAAAATGGCCCCTGACGTATGAGGGTAATTCAACAAGCATTTCCTTTAGTAGAATCTAGGTATCTCCCAATCCTTTTTGAGAGGGCCCTTAATGGCAGAAACGATTGACCTACCAGGTGGGCTCGTTAAGGATTTGTGGATTTTTGGAACGATATAGATAGTTGGAACGTAGGGAATATGGAGGTCCACGGTGAAGCACAAGACTGAATACCAGTGCGTGCCACTGAGGTTTCCCAGGACTCACCTTGTCCTACTTCTATACGTCATTATAAGATATCACATCACTTGTTGAATTGGTTTAACTGACACGCACAGAAGATGTTGGCATGGCTGAGCTCATGGGCATGTGTTTTTAATTGACAACATTGTCACTTTTACTGTGCGCAATTTCCTATTGTCTATGCCTTTTTGAACCAAAATAACTCTTTCTACATACCTTTTGAATAAAGATTATATCAGGTGAAACCGCTGTCAGTTCCTTCTCCTAATTAGAGGTAAGGACACCTTTGGGTCCTATTCCCACTCCTTTTCTTCTGTTTTCACTTGTATTAATATCTTTTGTTGCAAAATTTAATAAAAAATACCTTTATATATATTTTTTTAAAGAATAGACTGAATTTACGGGTATTCAGTGTGGTCCGTATATTTTTTCACTTTAAAAGTACCATGCCTCTGAAGACTTACCAATGTTTTCTTTGTACAAACATTTTAGAAAATCCAGCACACAAATGCCAATGATTTACGCTATTTCAGAATAAGATCTGCCATGTCCTTGGAAAAAAATTACATTCCAGCTGTATTACTTCTACCACTTCCTGGTTCCTTTCAAAATACAGAGTGGTTAATTCTCTTCCTATTGCCTTGATTAAATACAAAGAGACCTTTTCATGTGTAAATTACACTGGGTATAATATATTTTAAGAGGAGGACATGCCAGTGTCCCGCCCATGTCTAGGAGTGATGCCTGTACCTCCTACTGTGGAAGCAGAATACAGCCAAAATGAATTCAAGGATACATGTCTTTCAAAGGCACCTCCAAGCAATTGTGGTTGGAAAATGTATGATGTATTTAAAAGAGAATATATTGTTAGAAAGAAAAAAAAAATCACAAAACCTGACAGATTGAATTTTTATTTCATTTTTTGTCTAATTTCCCTAGTGCAAGATTTTTATGCAGTGGACCACCGTCAGCTTGCCATTTTTCTAAAGCATGAAAAGGATATTTTTTTTAATGGAAAAAATGATAATGCATGTAATTTCTTATACTATGTACAGGGCTGGATCTGGGGACAGGTCACAAAAGGTCCTAATGTAGGCCAGTAAAGTTTAAAAACGGGAGCTTGTCAATTACTACCTAGCAAATCCTAATAAATTTAATTGCTAAGTAAAAACAAATATGATCTTTTCAGGTAAGACTGTTACACATGTGCTTTATTCATATAATTGGGAGCTATAAATGATAAAAGACTTATAGGCATGGGGTGATAAAATAGCATGCAGGGAGACTAATTGAAATGTAATAAATAAAGGGCATCCCAATAGCGGTTGGGAGTCTCAATAGGGGTTCTAGTACACTAGGACATCTCATCTCAAGAACATAGTAAATTATAATTATATTTTTATCCCAGATTAAAGAAGAATTCTAGGAATAGTGTGTTTTTACATAGTTACATAGGTCTAACTTGGATCAATGTAACCATGTATATACCATACCTGGCCGATGCCCCTGGAAGCTGGAAATCACAGAAGTAGACACCGCTATTTCCGTGATCTCCACTTGCTTCCGGGTCCGTGCTGAGTGGCTGGGCTCATGCATTGTGAACACAGGAGGTCGGCTACTGAGCACAGACACCATTCATGAATTAATACAAAATGTTCTCTGATTGGATGAAGTGAAGAGGTGGGGCCGTGATGTGTGTATTTACTACTAACTACTTTTTGTAAATAAGTAGGGGATACCACCTACTCATTCACAATGGGGTGATAGAATCTGGGGGTCTCCTTCCTGACTCCAATAAGCTCATCACCCATAGATCTCTACAACCACTGAGCCAAGGTTGTGGGGAAGAACCAGTTGTCCTTATCAATAAAAAATGCTTTGACAGAGAGATCCTCCTGGCTAGGTAACCTTCCCATGATGGGGAGATGTGGCCTAGTATAGTTCATGAGGGGGGCCAAGCTTGCCCCCCACCCCCCATTTCCAGGCCTGCCAGGCTACATGCTCAGATAAGGTCCTTGTATGGATTTTGGGGTAAACCACATGCTTTTTTTTGTTTGTTGCATGGGTTTTCCTTCTTAAAACCAATATCAATCCATCCAGGCTGGAATTTGGGGGGGAGGTGGTTTCATGTGGTTTCAGAGATAAGGGTCTTTCATGAATTCTTAGGGGGAACCCCAATTTGCTTTTTGCATTGGTTCCCCCATTAACAACTATACCAGGCTCTCATTTAGGATAAGGGTCTGATATAGATGAAGAAATCCCCAACAACTGTTAACTGGCAATTTACACAACAGTTGTGTTTTCCTTGTAATTGTAGGTTTTGCTGCAGTAGGTTCAATACATTGTACAGATGTGCCACTTCACAGTCAGGTTAAGGGCATTTCCTAGGCATGTTATTTAAAGAAATTTTGTATTTAAATGGTGTCCTATAAGCATGATTAAAATGGAATGTTCCCTAGGACAGTGCCCAGCCCCTACTGCCATTTTTTTGCCAATCCCTTGACTATTAGCATAAAAAATGCCTATTACTGATTTCTAAGATTCGGCTCATTTTGACTTTAATGGGGTTTGGATTTGGTACCCGAAGTTTAGTAAAGTTCTGCAAACCCACCCTGAATTAAACCCAGATATATTTGGGGAGGGGTGCAGCGTGATGCAGCAGAATAACACACAGTCTCAGTGCAATGAAAGAACTTGTGTTGAAATAATGCAGAAAAGGTCACAACTAACCCAGTGAGAAGGCAGGCCAACCGGAGTTCCAACAGCGTGTAGAGAGCAGAGTGCAGCCAAACTGTCAGCACCTGTAGAGAGGAGAAGAATGCGGCCTGGCCATCTTGTGCCCAATAGGCAGGTGTCCAGAGAAGTTGTGAGCCCTACGCTTTCCCTCCTTGTCTAGAACCTTTCCCTGCTGCTAGTACTATCCCTACCATGCGGTGTACCTGTCCCTACTTTACCAACTCGCAAATGCATGCCAAACCTGGGAGCCAGGACCTTAAATAGGCTCTGCCTGAATATAGATAAGACTTAAATAGGCTCTGCCTGATTCAAGCTGCCTGCCAGTGTCACATGGGGTGGCAACATCCAATGGGATGCTTCACCAGTGATCCAGGGAACCATAGAGGAACTGTTTTCCTCTTGACTTCCCCTCCATCTCCAGTGCTTCTGCAGTGGAGAAAGCAAGCTGCACCTGCCTACACTGCAGTGACATCTGAGTGTAAGAAATACCAAATATTTTTTTTTTTATTCTACAGTTTGTTAATTTTTTTTTGTAATTCCTTTATTTTTTAAAAAGTTGCAGTTTACAGTCAGTTAAACAAAAGGGGAAACACAGTATTTATCAATTTACAATAACCAAGAGGGTCACACCATTTAGATCCATAAGCCAACAGGCTAGGCAAGACATAGTATATATGGGCACATATCATTAGCAACATTAAAATGATTATCAATGTGCAGGGTATATAAGGCATATGAGGTGGCGGCATGGAAGACCCAGAACGAATACTCATAAAACTGTGCAACTATATAGGACACAACAATATATTGGGAAGCTGGGCATCCCAATGGCCATCCAGACCCAGATAGTAAACAGTGAGACTCGGATAATGCATAAAAGGATATTCAAATATCTGAAAAATAAAATGCCCATAGCTAGGCCAGGTGTATGGGGTGGGGAGGGGAAGAAAAACAAAGTGGGAAAAGGGGTGGGAGGGGGCGTTAGGGAAGAGAAGGAGTAAGGGGCCAGGTGTCCCTTGTTAGAAGAAAAAGTACAGATTTAGAATGATAGATAGACAGATAGAGCCTCTCGCACAGGATCCAGACCATCTACAGTTTATTTTAAACTATTCCTACTGCATGATATTCCAAACTAGAAAAGCTACAATTTCTGAGGAAATTGTGTGAAGTGTTCTTGCCTCTACAACTGGAGTGGGCGGAGTAACTGGGTGGAGTGGCTTGAGTAACTGTTGTGTGGTTGGAGTGGCTGGGGTAACTGTGAAAAGTGTTAAAAAGCTTAATATTTTAAAAAGTATAAATAGTAGTAAAAAAGTTGAAGAAGTCACAGCAAACATACAGTAAAAGCAAAGTGACTCGTGCAATAACAAATCCACGTGGCTAATAGTCCATGATATCCAAATAAAGTAGTCAGTGAACAAAAACGTATGAAGATCCTCTTTCACAGAGTGAATCCGCTTCCTGACATGCACATACTGCAGTGAAGTGCTTGAATGGATTTAAAATCGTGCTCATCTTCGTGTAAAACCACACATTAATAAATAATGGCCCCTTACCTTCAGGTAATGGGGTAACAGCATATGACCAGTGTTGGGAGTAACAACCTTTTCTTCTATGCTTGAAATCCTAATGCAGGAACTCAGTCCCTCAGGAGGTACAAATAGAAAGAAAGGAAGGTCCCAAATAGTGTAGTATTGTTAGGCTAAAAACTTGATTTTATTAACACAATAGAAGGTACTCACATAACATAAATCAAAAAATGCCTTATCGAGCTCGTAAGCCTCAGTCAGCATAGAGTGCCTGTCCCGTCCCTACGCGTGACGTCACACACCATGTGACTTATGCACGCATGGTAGGGGAAAACAGGATTTTCTTTTGAGGCTTTGAAAATCCCTATTGCCCAGAGCTGTCCAATTTAGGTAAGTATACAATTGGGGTGAGGGTTCCCTTAGCTAGGAAGGTTGCAGTCCAAAATGGTGTACTTTTTCTGAAAGTATAGATGTCCTTTAAACTATACTATATTGTCAAAAGTATTGGGACAACCGCCTTTACAAGCACATGAACTTTAACCACTTCAGCCCGGAAGGATTTACCCCCTTCCTGACCAGGCCAGTTTTTGCGATACGGCATTGTGTCACTTTAACTGACAATTGCGCGGTCATGCAATGCTGTAACCAAACTAAATTTATGTCCTTTTTCCCCACAAATAGAGTTTTCTTTTGGAGGTATTTGATCACCTCTGCGATTTTTATTTTTTGCGCTATAAACAAAAAAAAAAGCTATAATAAATATCCCAAATTTAAAAAACAAAAACAAATTTCTTCCTCAGTTTAGGCCAATATATACTCTTCCACACATTTTTGGTAAAAAAAAATCGCAATAAGCGTATATTGATCGGTTTGCTCAAAAGTTATAGCATCTACATAATAGGGGATAGATTTATGACATTTTTGTTATTTATTTATTTTTTACTAGTAATGGCAGCGATCTGCGATTTTTATTGGGACTGCGACATTGCGGTGAACATTTTTGACACTTTTTTGGGACCATTGACATTTATACAGCGAATAGAGCTATAGATAGCCACAGATTACTGTATAAACGTCACTGGCAGGGAAGGGGTTAACACTAGGGGGTGATCAAGGGATTAAATGTGTTCCCTCACCGAGTTCTAACTGTGGAGGGGATGGGACTGCCTGGGGGAGGAGACCAATCGTTGTACCTATATACTAGGAATACACGATCTGTCTCCTCTCCCCTGCCAGAACGTGGATGTGTGTGTGTTTACACACACACACACATATCCATGTTCTGGCTCTGTCAGGAGTGATCACGGGTGCCCAGTGGACATTGCGGCTGCTGGGCACGCGCATCGGCTCCTCAGTGACGCGGCACTCCCTATACCCCTTAAAGCGGTCGCTGTACAGCTACAGTGATTTGCGCAAGGGAGCCATTCTGCCACTGTAAAATGACGGTGAGCCGTCAGCAAGCGGTTAATGGCATCCCGGTCTTAGTCTGTAGGGTTCAATATTGAGCTGGTCCACCAGCTGGCCCACCCTTTGCAGCTATAACAGCTTCAACTCTTCTAGGAATGCTGTCCAAAAGGTTTAGGAGTGTGTCTATGGGAATATTTGAAGGGCATTTGGGAAGTCATGCACTGATGTTGGATGAGAAGGCCTGGCTCACAGTCTCCGCTCTAATTCATTACAAAGGTGTTCTATTGGGTTGAGGTCAGGACTCAAGTTCCTCCACCCCATACCCGCTCATCCATGTCTTTATGGACCTTGCCTTGTACATTAGTGCACAGTCATGTTGGAAAAGGAAGAGGCCATCCCCAAACTGTTCCCACAAAGCTGGGAGCATGAAATTATCCAAAATGTCTTGGTATGATGACGCCTTAAAAGTTCTCTTCACTAGAACTAAGGCGCCAAGCCCAACCCCTGAAAAACAACCCCACACCATAATCCCACCTCTACGAAATGGTTTCGTAGAGGTCCATTAAGACATGGATGAGTTTGGGGTGGAGGAACTTGACGGGCCTTAGTCCTGACCTCAACCTGACAAAATATTTTTTGGTTAAAATAGAGCGGAGACTGCGAGCCAGGCCTTCTCGTCCAACATCTGTGCCTGAATTCACAAATGCACTTCTGGAAGAATGAAAAAGCGAGGATGGGGAAGTGGGACTTTAAATGAAGCACATAGATACTAATAACAAGTTTTAATATGTATAAAAATTGAATATGTCAATAATAAGGTACATAATGGTAGTTATGGTACGTGTAAAATCTACAATACAATTCATACAATTATATATGCACATACATACAAATATGGTAGAGGCAAGTATTCACATGGTTACAAACAATTGATATAGTATAGCATATAAAAAGTAGCTGGTAGAACACAAAAGAATTGGAACACGGCATATGTCAGCTTTACGCATTTCATGGATTGATCCAATCTTCAGGAGCATGCACGTGATTGGGGTATATATAATGTAGATGGTAAAGAATTTGATTTGGTCTGACCCTGTCAAGGAAAAAGATAGTAATAGAAAAAATTGTAAATAAAATAAAAAATAAAAATTGATAAACCCAAAGAAACCCTCACTTTCAATAGTACTTACAGGGATGGCCACATAATGAGGGTGTGGCACTAGGGATCATGGAACCCCCTAGGGGGCATCACCACCAGGAGCTGAGGCGGCATGGGGCAGCCGGATGCCCAGCAAGGACAGCATCCAGGGGGAACAGATCTCCAAAAAGTGTTTGTAGTCATGTGTTACCCGTTTACTATATTAGAGATTTAATATTTCTCAGATATGATCTGGGTTAAATGAGAGTTTTTTGAGCATGAGTGAGAGTTTTAACACAATAACAAAAATGTATTGGTATATAGTAAAGTAGGCCTAGACTAATACACACATTCTATCTATTTGTACAAGGAAAGGGTAAAAATCATGGATTACAGAGTATATTCCTTAAAACATTAATCTACAAACAGTAGGACATAAAAGGCTTAAGACAAACATATTTAGTTACAAGTACAAGGCAGACATTTCACATAATTACCAGGCTATGACCCACAAAGGTTCCATTTGGGTGACCGCTCTATCAGAGAGTGTGTTTCCCTCCCATCTAGTCTGTGTATATCATTAAAGTTTGATGCCTCATTTGTTGGCATGGTGTGGCTCTGATTGGTGGGCTTCCCTATTCCTGGTTCAGGATTGGCTACATCTCCAATCCCTATACTTTGTATAAGTCAGCCCTTTTTAATGCAAATCTTTGGCACCAACTATTTTGAACGGGAGACTTAAATTGTAGGTACACAAGCTTCAGGAAAGTTAAGTATTGCTGACAGTCTGGCCACGGCCCCTCATTGCATATTCAAACGTGGGATCCTTTAAAGTATGTGTAGAACAATGAGGTTTGGATCCCATTGTTTGTATACACAAGCTTAGGCACCAAATTGTCTGTCTAACAGACACTTCTGTGAAGCTATATTGCACGCCCTCCATAGATACAATCTAAATGAAATATATTCATAATTACAATATTTTACAGCTATTAATGGAGATTTCACATAAACTCATAAGGCAACAGATGGCCCCTTGTGGCCAGTTGAGAATATGAGACTCAGCCACACCTAAAATAATCATTTATGTATAATCTCCTTTAGGCCTCTTTCACACGGACTGTCCGTTCAGGTCCGCCTGTCAGTTTTTCAGGAGGACCTGAACGGACACTCCATGGAGGTCTATGGAGCGTCGGATGTCAGCGGTGACATGTCCGCTGACATCCGACCCGCTCCGATCCGAAAAAGTGTAACGGAGAAAAACCCTACTTTTCCATCTGTTTTCGGATCGGATTGGGTGACGACGGACTCCACGGTCCGTCATCACCCAATCCTCCATAGGGGAGAGCGCCGCTCTGACAGGTCCATCGCTGCACAGTGTGCAGCGACAGACCTGTCATCTTCCTGCTCAGCAGGGATCGGTGGAGCGATCCCCGCTGAGCAAGCGGTTGTTCACGGGGCGGATCATCACTGATCCGCCCCGTGTGGAAGAGCCCTTAATATTTTGAACTTTTGGCTTTGCCTTCTGAAATAAAAAAAAACTCTTTGAGGAAAAAAAAACCTTTTAAACTCTCCATCTCTATAATCCACATTTCTGGATGCCAGTATCGGTAGTCATCACCTGTTCTTGATGTAATAAGTTCATAATAAAAATCATACGAGACAAAACACCAAAAAAAAACAAGAAGAAAAAAAAACATGAGGATCCTTGTTCTCAACAGTCCAATAATAATAGTACAAAAGTCCATAATGCCAATCTGGTCATGTTGCCCTTGCTTCTGGGACAGCCTTCCATGGTGATTCCAATTGGATAGAGCATACAGTAATGGCCTTTGGACCAGCTTTCCTGGCTTTCTGAGATTATACTTTATTAATGTGGACAAATGTAGAGAAAGAAAAACACTTTTAAGACATATGCCTTCAAATGAATTCTCATCTGGTCATTCTGAGTAATAAAGACCTTTGATTAGAATTGTTATAGATATAATGCAACATAATAATGAGACCCTTTCCCTTTGTAACAATTTGAATGGTTACACCCTTCAGCCAGGTTGTCTGATTTTCATCCCCCATCTTTCTTCCTCCATTGTCATATGCCTGCAAGTAACTCTGCCCCGCCTTCTGCTGAATACCACTGTGTGTGTGTATGACACTTCAAGTGTCCAGGGGGATCTTGTTGGCATTGCAACTCACCACTAACTCCTTTTACTGAAACTGTGTTCAGTTATACCAAGCCTTATGGGCTAAAACCCTGGCTGTTGCCAAATATTTGTGTATAGAGCTCCGTCCTTGGCTACCGTGTGTAGCTACTGTACGAGTCCTGCCTTTAGCAGGCTATGAAAGAAGTCATAACTTTAAGAGGTCTCAGTGCAGATTAGGCAGTGTCAACTAAGCAGACAAAAATAACTTGATTTCAGAATACAGACAAGTGTGTCACCAGTTTTTGTGGCTTCAGGAACAATCAAACTAAATTACTCTTAAGTACAATTGTACTATACTCCCTGCTATTTGTCAATCACTATGAATCTCACAAGTCCCAGTATATCTATATGATATTCAAGCAATGCTCTTTGAACTTAGTTATGGCACAAAAAAGAAAACTGACCAAAAAAAAAAAAAATTGACCAATGACCACATATGATGACTGCCACATATTAGGACTGTAGAGGGGATTGTGTGTCACATATACAAAGAAAATAGTCACGTGACTGCTAAACCCTGGTGTTACTCTTACTATTGTCATAGTTGGTAATAGCTACAATGAAATACATTTATATAAAACAATTATCCAATGTCGAAAGAGAAAAAAAAAAAAGAAACAGAACTGTTGGAACTTGGCCCAATCCCCAAAATGCTATAAGGAAGCTTTAATATACTATATCAACATTTTCTAACTGTTTTAAATGTTCTCCATATAATGTTTCCCATACTCCCCTCTTTTTTTTTTTTTTTTTTTGTTTAATTCACCATAGCGAAACCAAACTCAAGATTCACCAAAAAATAGGTGATATTGGAACGAAAGAAAAATAGTTAACATTAAAATAAAAAAATAAAAAATAAGTAAATAATAAAAGGTACAGGTTTAATGCTGCCTCAACCTGAGATTTAAGCTGCCTTCAAACATTGCAGCAATACAAAAAGCAACACCCTCTCTCGGTAGTGATTAACATATTAATTGATTCTCAGTGAAGATCAATTTGCCAAGTCAAGCAGGCCACAAGAAGTTGTATTAGAGAGAGGACAGAAACTGTTTAATGAAACAGACCACCAAAAAAATATATATTTTTTAGAATTTAGTTAGGCCTGACTGCAATTAATTCCATTCAAGGCTTCTCCTTAAAAAAAACATAAAACTATGCTTTAAGGTCCTCTATATTTCACAGTATTTTGCCAAGTCTGTGTCCTCTCTGCATTATCTGTCGATCTTTGTGTATTTACCCTAAAATACAAAACTCAAAAACCATTAAAAACACCTCACTCTACCTCTCTGAGAGGTTTTCTATGACTACACTAGTTGTGGATGCTTGGAACCACCTTCCAGGAGAGATAATGAGTCCATCAACAGTAAGTACAGTCAAAAATGCACAGACACACCCACATATCTATACTCTGACAGACAAAAAAGTTATAGGAAAATTGGTGGGTTTGTAAGTACTTAAAGTCAAATGCCCCGTACACACGATCGGACATTCCGACAACAAAATCCATGGATCTTTTCCAACGGATGTTGGCTCAAACTTGTCTTGCATACACACGGTCACACAAAGTTGTCGGAAAATCCGATCGTTCTGAACGCGGTGATGTAAAACACGTACGTGGGGACTATAAACAGGGCAGTAGCCAATAGCTTTCGTCTCTTAATTTAATCTGAGCATGCGTGGCACTTTGTGAGTCGGATTTGTGTACACACGATCGGAATTTCCGACAATGGATTTTGTTGTCGGAAAATTTTATAGCAAGCTCTCCCAAACTTTGTGTGTCGGAAATTCCTATGGAAAATGTGTGATGGAGCCTACACACGGTTGGAATTTCCAACAACAAGGTCCTATCACACATTTTCCGTCGGAAAATC
Source organism: Lithobates clamitans (assembly GCA_037952925.1). NCBI lineage: Eukaryota > Metazoa > Chordata > Amphibia > Anura > Ranidae > Lithobates > Lithobates clamitans. The sequence goes on from JBBGZY010000675.1 coordinate 2,142,370, forward strand.
CGACCGTGTGTACAGGGCATAAGAAGACAACATGTAGACATATAACCTTCATACATATTAACAGGACATGAGTCAATTTGGAAGGAAAAACAAAACACAAGACATACTGCACCCATAAGATGCCACAAAGTGCAAAGTAATGTATTATTATGTACTTTCTGAGTGTCAGAGTGAATGAAACTTCACTCTAAGCCACAGGAAAGGAAAAAGAAACAAAACAAAATCCCTACAGTTTCTCAGAGTTATAGGGATCGAGATCTCATATGTGTACACAGGTTATTTATTCGAGAATAAACTTAAACTTGTAAAAAAAAAGTATAAATGTAAACTGGTACCAGTACTGAGCTCATTACAAGCGGAACAAAAATACAAAACATGCGCATTAATGCGATCACATTTCTTATTGATGGCCAGCCAACAATGGTGTGCACACACCCCTAAAAAAAAATCTTTGTTTACACATAGACAGTCCATACACATCCATTACATCACTAAGACACACACATTTATTTAGACTGGATCCCATACATTCTGGGTAGAGAGAGCTTTGGTACTTGCAAATTAATTGCTAGGCATTTCTGGCCAATGGGAGAATACAAAAGAAAGAAAAAAAAAAACAATAGAATATTATACTTTACTTTCTGTTAGGCGTGTGTATTTAAGCATATGTACAGCTATCTACATACAGCTGCTTTATATGTAAATATACTTTCAGGAACTCACTTAAACTGAAAAAAGATAACTTGTAGACAACAGTTATTACTCTATCCCCCCTCTTTTTTTCTTTAACCTATTTAAAGCAAACAATACAACATTCTTACGTGTACATTGGTAAATGGTATATGAGATTCCCACTTTGATCTAGTGAAACTAAAATGCAATAGACCTCTAAAACATAACTTATATCTTGTATTTCATTCCCAGTTTTAGTGTACTGGTTTGGTTCCCGATGGACAAGTTATTCCCTCTATTTTTCCAATTCAAGAATTCAATAACGTTTCTTTTAAAGGATTGGAATTCTTTCACAAACTCATACCGTTCCTGTTTCATTTTCCTAATCTCATACTGTAAAGCCTCATTCTCGGCCTTAATAGTTGAGGAAGGGATGTATGATCTCATATTTTCCCATTTATTACTCCTAGGCCCTTCACCCCAGCGTGGTGAGTACACTTCCACGTCAGGCCTCTTTGTTGTATATTGATTCTGTTTTAATATCTTTTCACCAGAAGACAAACAAAATCAAGCAATGTGACCAAATAACCCACAGGTGTAGCATTTTAACTTTTGTAAAGTATTAAAGCGTCTCTTAACAACCGGTGTGGTTTTAGGCTGAGAATATTCAATGGCTAAATTCACAACTTTTCCTCTCTGCATATGAGATATAGGGGCACTTTCACAAGAGCTCCCCCCTTTCAATGAGTTGTTGAAACTAGCACATACTTCAGAAGGAGATAATTTCCTGTTGCATCTAGAAATACTCAAACCTGTTGTATTACAATCTATGGTATGTGGAGATTACACAAGCTGCCCTGGAAGATGTAGACAATTGTTTAAATTTACTCTCTGCAGCCTTTAGCCCACGTGCCAGCTGATCAACTTCTCCCTGCTCGTTTTGGTTGTCTATTGTTTGTTGCTGGTGGCTAGCATTCAAATTTGTCATAGAAACTCTTATGCCCCGTACACATGGTCGGATTTTCCGATGGAAAATGTTCAATGGGAGCCTTTTGTCATAAATTCCGACCGTGTGTAGGCTCCATCGGACAGTTTCCATCGCAAAAAATTTGAGTTATGGTTCTCAAATTTTCCGACAATAAAATCAGTTCGTGTAAATTCTGATTGTGTGTACACAATTCCGACGTACAAAGTACCACACATGCTCAGAATAAATTACGAGATGGAAGCGCTCGGTCTGGTAAAACTACCGTTCGTAATGGGGATAGCACATTTGTCATGCTGCAATTTTTAAAATAGTTTAATGCAGTGCATTTCTTTTTTTTTTTTCTTTTTTTTTCTGAAGATCTGCATTTTTTTTCTAGTGCTCTCCATAATATTATTTCTCGTTTTGTGTGTCAAGTTACCACAACACCATTATTATCTTGTATTTTTTTACCTCAAGGAGGTTGGTTGGTGTCCCTTGTTAATTTGACCTTGTATTTTTGAAATGTACCTGCCTACTCACAAACAAACTGTCCTTTTTGAACTAAAACACATAGCCAAGTATTTGTGAAAAAAAAATAGCCATTTATTCTGGGTTATAACAAAATAAAGAGGAAGGCAACGCTAGAGAAACTGCTGAAATTTGCGAAGCCTTTGTACCCCAGGCCACACATCAATTATTTTACAGTCAAAATTGTTGGCCTGAGGAGTCCATATAATAGTGACCACAATCCAGTCCAGGACTACAAGAGGTCAGGAACAGCAGCAGATGACATATCTGTCTCCAGGCTGTTGTCATACAACAGCCTGCGTCTTTTGCCAGTGCAGACTGAACCCAGGCCATCACTCTCTTGTCTTCCTTAGATGCTTCCTTCCAGGCTGTGGCTCTGGTGTTGGAGTTGTGGCAGGAGGTGGAGGAGGAGGACCTGGAGGAGGAGGAGGAGGACCATGGTTGAACTCACAAACGTGGCATTGGCTTGTGAGTTCGCCCCTTAACCCCTGATTTAGGGCTTGTAACATAACTTCCTCACATAAGAGGCGTTGGCCCTCCTCCATTTCCAGCATTTTGCAGGATGTCATGTAGGCATAGTCCTCTTGAACACTGGGGGAGTTTCTGAGGGCCGCAGTAGCCTTCCGAAATAAGCCAATTGCTGCCTCCTTCAGGTTACTCCTCTTCCTGCAACTTTTTTGTGGAAGGCCAAGGGCAGGGACCTGGGATTCGGGCAGGCTACTGGGCCCCGCCACCTCCTGGCTGCCACTTACCCCCGCCACCTCCTGGCTGCCACTTTCCACGGCCTCCTCCTGGCTGAGACTTTCCTGTATATGAAAAAGGGACATAGTTTTAGTTTTTGGTTCATCAATCACACAATTTTCAGCCTATGACTGTTGCAAATTGAATGTTAATAAATAGAAAAGACTATCATTCTGACATCAGCATTTTTCATTCTTGTCCCAATCATTTGTGGCCTCTACTGTCTATTGATATGTAAAACACTTTGTGAAATCAGAAATTAGTTATCAAAACTAATATATATTTAACATCATTAATTTGACAAACAAAAATATTTTGAAGAATGCTATACCTGACTCAAGCTGGGCTCCTCCACGTGTTGTTGCCTGGAAGGCCCAGGTTGGTTGTCGTAAGCCTCAGCTGGGGGGAAAGGAAGCCTTGAAGGAAGACTGGAGAGTGCTGGCCTGGGTTCAGTCTGGCCTGCTAGAAAATGCAGTCTGTCATAGTACCACAGCATGGATACATAAATGTCATCTGCTGCAGCTCCTGATCTCAGGGAATCCTGAACCTTCTTGCACTCCCTATTATAAGTGCTCCTCATGCCACCAATTAGGGCCTTTAAATAGGGGATGTATGCCGTGGGGATCACCGGCTTCACAAATTCCAGCAATTGATCCAGCGCTGCCTTCCTCTTTGGTTTATTGTTATAAAACGGGTGGTTTACTTGCCACAGACAGGGCAGCTCCCTGTACATATCAATGAATATGGGGATAAAGTCTTCATCGTTGAATAGATCCATTTTCTCTGCAAGACACAACACAAGACAAACCCTAATGTCAGGCGAACCTCTCCTAATCTTGACCCAAAATAGGCCTCAATCTATAAGCAGTATAAACTTCTCTTTCGGCGCAGTGAGAGAGCACATGACGGAGAGACAACAGGTTCATGTAGAGGAGAGCATCAACGACGAAAGGCTGGAGCCCCGAACCTCACGATCCCAGAGGAGATTGAAGGCCTCAAATATGTCCTTTGTAGAGATGGTGGAGATGGTGGGCATATTTGAGAGGGCCGACTATGACCGGAAGCATGGACCTTACCCAAACCCAAATATGAGAAAGGCCAAGATCATACCTAAAGTTGTGAAGAGTCTGCACAGGAATTTTGGGGTATGGCGATCCAAGGATCAACTGAGGAAACGATGGTCAGACCTCAAATTGAGGGAGCAGGATGAGTACAGAAGAATCAAGGGAGTGCTGCAAAAAAGTAAGTATTTTGTCGTGTGTTCCTATTCTTCTTCTTAACGTTCGTGCTGCCCCATATGCTTTTCTTTACTGTTGTACAGAAAACAAAAAGAGTTCTTAAGCACTAAAACTGGCAGTCATTAGAAACTTTTGTCATGTCATAACAATTATGTAAGGAATAGCAGGACACCAGTGCAAACTTCTGGAAGAAAAGTAGACAACAAAAATAAACAAAAATGCACTCAAAGCGCTCAATGGGACCAGTAGTAAAGAACTATTGCTGATGGTATAATCAATAAAGTTCATTTATTGGATGCATGCTGAGATTTGAAATTAAAAACAACTGTCAATGAATTAGACTTCATAAGCACAACTCATTATCATGGTTGAAGCAATCTGAAAATTAGTATATACGATACCACCATGACTTCCAGATGACAAGGGGTTCATGTCAGCAAGTGTGCTCCAAGCTCCGATCCTAATTGTCAGACCCAATGGCTCAATGTGCAGGGAGAAAAATAGAGGTGGAGAGACACCGTTCTCTAAGGTGCACTTAATGGCTGTATTCCGGATATCAGACTCGCTGTGATTTAGGTGGTGTATTGGAAGATCCTCGGTGAAGCTGGCTGATCAGGCTGGCTGGAACCTGGCGTGCTGGAGGGCGCGCACTGAATCCGGAAGCTTGGAGGCAGGGTCAGGGCCAGAAACAAGAAGTACCAGGAAGCTAGGCGGATTGGATTTTAAAATGGCTACTTTCATGTTCATGGGCACAGTCGTAGGAAACATTGTTCGTTCGCCCACTTTAAGATGTTTTTGGCAGATACAGGTTAACTACATTTGTTCATGCCTATTTGTAATAAAGTAAGGTTGGTGTCTAGATGGGTTTGTAACTACAATGAAATTTAAACTTGATTCTGAGTAAGGAGAGGACACTCAGCAGCTGTTTACACATCTGGACACAGGAGCACTAGTGTGGGACACCAGAATACATTTTTTAGGATGTCCCACACAGGTGCTCCAGTGGATACTATAGGGATGTCTCCATGTGTGATACATGTGTGATTTAATAAAAAAGGGAAGAGTTCCAGCTTTAGAAAGGAAAAAAAAAGTTTTTCAGCTTGGAACTCTGCCAAAACAGACAATTGTACGACACTTCCAAGCAATGTTTCATATTCCTATTTCTGCCCTCCCATATCTGTGTGCCAAGTATACCTATTTTTTATTCACATAGGGGAGAAAAGACTCAGGACATCTGAGGACACCAGGGACCCCCCACCTCCTAAAGAAGGGGAACTCCCCACACCACAAGCAGAAGATGTGGAGGGAAAGGTTTATGAAGTGGGTGAAATTGTCACCACAACAGGTGAGTGTCTCAGACCACAGCTTCGGGTAAGAGATCTATGCCTGCATATTTATAATATATGGTGTGTTTTTTTATTTTAGGTGATGTGGATGTTGTGAAATAATCTCATTTCACCAGTGAAAGTGCCCAGATCCTCATCGGGGAGAGAATGGGGTGCAATCGCGATTTAGAAAATCTAAAGGAAAATATCAATGATGTTGAAAAAAAAAATGAAGAACATCATTGATGTTTTAGGCAGAATATAATAAAACAACAAAATTGTACCGTTTTATTGTGTATTTTTAAATTTTAAAAAAGTTGTAAAGTATTTGAAAAGCCAAATTTTTAAGATGCACACAGTGTGTCAACATGTGCTATCTGTCATTAGGGGATATCAATGTATGCGTTTTGTGGGTGTAACCCCTTCCTCCCAACTCAATTAGGTGAGAGGAAGAGATTGCACCCCCAAAACACATCAATTGATCCCCCATGATAGGAGCTAGCACATGTTGACATTAGGCATGGGATCAGGAGAGAAATGCCCAGTTTGAATTCCAATTTGTGTGCATCTTCAAAATGTGGCTTTTACAGGGGTGACATCACCCCATCTGATGAAGGCAATATCAACACATTTTGGACATACTAATGTCTGATATAGCCTTCACTTTATCAAAGTTGAACTTTGTAAGTTCCTGAGTTGTGTATGTTATGCTTTGAAACATGCCTGTTTAACCAAAAAAAAAGTATCTTTTCTAATGCACATGTGAATGTGCTTTGAGTAAAATGTTTTCTACTCAACAATGTGTGGCTTCTTCTTTCAATGCTCAATAGCAATTTTTGTAGTAAGTTGGTGTTTACAGTGACAATGGGGGTTATTTACTAAAGGCAAATCCACTTTGCACTACAAGTGCAGTTTCAGTGCAGTTTCATGTGTACTTTTAAGTGTTGGAGTGCAAAGTGGATTTGCCTTTAGTAAGTAACTACAAGAAAAAAGAGAGAGGCAAGTGGGACTTTAAATAAAGCATGTCAATTGAAAGTATAATAATGAATACATGTGAGTAGGTAAAATGATTGGATTTAATTTATAGTCAAGTCCATGATTTTGATGCATACAGTACCAATAAAGTAGTATAAATACAGACATAATCGCATGAATTGATATAAACGCATATTTAGCAGTAACAATCAAGGAAACTCAGTAGTGTAAACAAATCAATGGACGTACATATATGCAATTCATAACAGAAGTACATGAATTAAAATCGCCAATCAAAATCACAAAATCGCATGAAATGAGAAAACTCAATAAAAAATTGATAAATGTCAGGGATATGATTTGGGCTTGATAGGGCATCCTTAGTTTGCGAACCCGACGCGTTTCTTGGCTTCTTGCCAGTCATCAGGGGTGGGATGCATAATTTAACTGAGGAAAACAAAAGAATAACATAAATATTGATACATGTGGAACCTCCGGCCAATAGAGAAAATCGTATCAGAAATGTCCAAATTGTCTACTTTGAATGGAAAAGCTACTTACAAAAATAGCCCAAAAGTCAAGAGGGGTCACCAGCAATGGGATCTGTTAGGGTGTGAGATATAACCGTCTCAACCGGGGTTGAGGCAGGGCACCGACCATCCTTCCAAAGTAATTGGAGGGTGGGCCAGGAGAGACCACAGCCGACTGATTCCTGAGCCCTCAGTATATTGGTCAATGAGTTGTAAATGGGAAAATCTGCAGAAAATTGAAAAAAATAATATGGTGTGTCAAAGGAAGTAAAACTGGAGTAGAGAGTGTTGGATGAATGAAATGACTGAAAGAAATATGTGCTTGGTGCATATAAAAGTAAATGTGTAAAAAATAGGATAATAAGGGGAAATGAAATGGATGCATGAAAGTGCACGTGAAAAAAGATAAGTAAAGAAACCCATAGGGAATGTGTGAAGATAGAGGATGTCCTGCACTGGGTAAATAGGTGAGAGGATGGGAATATGTGTACTGTAAGCAGAAAAGAAGATGTAAAAAATATATATTAATTACCCATGTGTTGAATAGTGGCTGCTTAGCAGAGCGGTCCCTTCCCAGTGAAGCACAGTGAGGGAGTGAACCGTCAGTCTGTCGGTCCCAGCTGATATACTCTGGCCCTGGGCGGGTCCCTGCCAGCGTCATGCATGACGTCATTGGTAGCTGAGAGACGAGAGAGCAATCACAGCTGAGAATAACTCAGTGGATGTCTGCTCATCACAGCTGTAGGCGTCAGATGGAGAAAAAACAAAACCCGGCTCACACCTTGCGGCGTCAATTGACGCCACTTGGGGGGCCATTTTGTGCATGGCGCCGATGCGTTGAGATCGGGCCCCAACCGCCCCGAAATGCATGAGGGGAGGTGGGGAGGGAGCTGAGCGCATCGCAACCCCGGACAAAGAGACTGCAAAATATCAAAACACTCCAGCCCATGTGCTGGATTTAAATCAATAAGTGGATTCCAGGGAATAAAGACCCTGGAGTTGGTACAAAATAGTTCTCAATAAACTCAAGGGAACACATGTAAAAATATGTTATGTAGTCACAGACTGTTACTCTGTTGGAAAATAAGTAACGGATTTGGAATAAAGATATAAAAAAATAATAATAATAATAATTAAACTAAGGATAACAAAAATAATAATGATAGTGCGATTTGGTCACCAAGGGAGCGGGTGTCTTCCACCCAAATATATATATAAAAACAAAAGAAAGTGACCAGTCGCATGAACTAAATATCAATGGCATGCTTCCATCCCGGGTTCATATATACAAGAAAAAAGAGAGGGGCAAGTGGGACTTTAAATGAAGCATGTCAATTGAAAGTATAATAATGAATACATGTGAGTAGGTAAAATGATTGGATTTAATTTATAGTCAAGTCCATGATTTTGATGCATACAGTACCAATAAAGTAGTATAAATACAGACATAATCGCATGAATTGATATAAACGCATATTTAGCAGTAACAATCAAGGAAACTCAGTAGTGTAAACAAATCAATGGACGTACATATATGCAATTCATAACAGAAGTACATGAATTAAAATCGCCAATCAAAATCACAAAATCGCATGAAATGAGAAAACTCAATAAAAAATTGATAAATGTCAGGGATATGATTTAGGCTTGATAGGGCATCCTTAGTTTGCGAACCCGACGCGTTTCTTGGCTTCTTGCCAGTCATCAGGGGTGGGATGCATAATTTATGCATTTGTTTACACTACTGAGTTTCCTTGATTGTTACTGCTAAATATGCGTTTATATCAATTCATGCGATTATGTCTGTATTTATACTACTTTATTGGTACTGTATGCATCAAAATCATGGACTTGACTATAAATTAAATCCAATCATTTTACCTACTCACATGTATTCATTATTATACTTTCAATTGACATGCTTCATTTAAAGTCCCACTTGCCCCTCTCTTTTTTCTTGTATATATGAACCCGGGATGGAAGCATGCCATTGATATTTAGTTCATGCGACTGGTCACTTTCTTTTGTTTTTAGTAAGTAACTCCCACAGTGCTTTCTAATTTGCCACAATCACGCCATTTTCATGACTCCACAAAATTCATTCAAGGTGCTAAAAATGATGAGTATTCTTGTCAGTAATGCATTACATACATTAACAACAAAAACAAGGTGTGTGTAGCAGACTCACAACATATTAATAGTTTGCTGAAGAAGAGATTGGCACCTCATGTATCAAATAAATTACATTTGCACTATTGAAGAAAATGTCCAGAAAGAAAAGCCCATTGGAGAACCTAGGAGACAGCTAAAAGAAACCCAGGCAGTAAATCAAAGGAAATATTCTTTCAGTTTAAGTTCAAAAATTGTTCATAAAATGTTTCTTAAACCGTTTCTGGCATATCAATGGCCCCTCTACCCGCAGAGTACTCAACATACTTCTGTCTTACTACGCGGGCACTTTGGGGGGGCAAGCTTGGACGGCCAGCTTCAAGCGCCGTTAGGGTTTCTTCTTGAAGTCTGGCCTCAGGCACAACTGAGGCCACATAGTTGATTGAATTTCTCCTTAAATAGTTGTGTAAATTGCAGCATGCAAGGATTATCTGGTTAAGTTTATATTCTGCCATGTTGATTGGCGTAAGAAATATGGCGGAACTGGCTGGCCATTATCCCAAAAAAGTTCTCCACCACTCTTCTGGCTCTGACCAGATGGTAGTTATAAACCCTCTGGTCCGGGGTGAGGGTCCTCATGGCTTCAAAACAGTCGGCTGGTCAGAACGAACTAACAGAAAGCACTGAAAAACAGAAAGGCCAGAGCTGAAAATCAGAAAAGAGTGGACAAGAAGGCACTGAAAATCAAATACGTAATAGAAATATGAACCCACAAGCACAAACCGAAGAGCAGTAACGATCGGAAAAGCAGGAGGCTAAAAAGCGCAAATCATCTGTCACCAAACTTCTACTAACACGAGATTAGCGGAAGGAGCACAAAGGGTGGTGCACTTGGTAATAAACTTCCTCTTTCTAGTGCCATCATATGTGTTGTACGTCACCGCATTCTTGACGATCGGAATTTCCGACCAACTTTGTGTGACCGTGTGTATGCAAGACAAGTTTGAGCCAACATCCTTTGGGAAAAAAAACATGGATTTTGTTGTCAGAATGTCCGACTGTGTGTACGGAGCATTAGAGTACTGATATTACTTTTGGCTATTTCTAGATCCTCCTTGAGAGATATGTTTTGCAACAATAACTGTCTGTAATTGTTAGCCAACCAGCAAGCTGCCAAAATTAGTGCAGTCTTACCCTCACGTTTGCTGTATTTTTTCTCTGTAAGCTTTATATTTACATACTCTTGTGCCTGGTAAAATGGGCTTTTAGATTCCTCCATTGCCCTTATTATTTCAGAGCTATTTTTAACTTTAGCAATCCTGGCCATCAATTTCTCCTTGATGTACAAGTTCAGTGACGATATAACAATACACCACAGAACAGACTTCCGACACAGTAGTCTACCACTTAGAATATGCACAAGAGTGGAGACACAAATATTAAAATAACACAAGTATCCTCATTGAATAGAGTCTACACCCAAGCAACAAAAGATAGAGGTGATGTGCTGAACAATAGAGGTGGAGATACAGTATGTACAGTATACACACCACAAACAATAGTGCGGAGATAAGCACACAAGAACAATAGAGTAACCCTCTAGGTTGACTATAGAAAGGTAAACACAGCTTTGTTTACACCAATAGCTGTTACACCCAATTCAGTTTAACCGCTTGCCGACCAGCCACTGTCATTTTACTGCGGCAGGTCAGCACGATCCTGCGAACCGTCAGAGCTATACATCAGCTCGCCACAAGCGATCACGAGCATGAGAGACAGAACAGGGACGTGTGTGTGTAAAAACACAAATCCCTGTTCTGTGAGGAGAGACAGATTGTGTGTTCTTAATAGCTAGGAACCATGATCTGTCATTTGCTCTAGGTCAGTCCCCTCCCCCTTAAGTTAGAAACACATACAGGGAACACAGTTAACCCCTTGATCGCCCCCTAGTGTTAACCCCTTCCCTGACAGTGACATTTTTTACAGTATTCAGTGCATTCTTATAGCACTGATCACTGTATAAATGCCAATGGTCCCAAAATGTGTCAAAAGTTTCCGATGTGTCCGCCATAATGTCGCAGTCCCGATAAAAATTGCAGATCACTGCCATTACTATTAAAAAAAATAATAATAATAAAAATGCTAAAAATCTATCCCCTATTTTGTAAATGCTATAACTTTAGCGCAAACCAATCGATATACGCTTATTGCGATTTTTTTACCAAAAATATAAAGAAGAATACATATCGGTCTAAAATGAGAAAAAAATGTTCTCAGATATTAGCTTCATTAACCAGACTTCCACAGTTTGGTATTTTAACAGAAAACAATGAGAATATTACTGCTTGTAAATTCCCACAGCAAAAAACAAACAACTCTCTTGTAGCTTAGTTTCAATGTCGTACACACAAATACTATGCCTTTAGTGGACACACCATTTAAATATAAAACAAAAATCTGTTGAATCAAAACAACCAGGGCCACACTCTTTCAGTGTCTTTGCAATGCATATGTACTCACCATACAGCACACTCAAACAATGGTTAGTGAGACCAATGAAGCTTGGTGAGCACAAAAGAAACAAATAAATAAAAACAAAATTGTTCCCACTAAGTACTTCCTCCCCATTACATTGATCGGTTATAAATTGTATTTCCAATGTAATTTTTCAACTATAATTGCGGGATATAAAAAAAAAAACAAACAATACGTGATGTATCCTCTATCCTTATGCAGCGTACACATGCTAGGACGGACCGAGTCCGGCGGACAATCCGATCGTGTGTGGGCTTCATCGGACCTTCAGCGGACAGTCGAAAATCTGACGGACTTTAGATTTGGAACATGCTTCAAATCTTTACGTCGTAATTCTGTCGGACCCAGAAATCCGCTCGTCTGTATGCTAGTCCGACGGACAAAAACCGACGCTAGGGCAGCTATTGGCTACTGGCTATCAACTTCCTTATTTCAGTCCGGTGTACGTCATCACATACGAATCCGTCGGACTTTGGTGTGATCGTGTGTAGGCAAGTCCATTCGTTAAAAAGTCCATCGGAATTCCGTCAACAGTCCGTTGAAAGTCCGTCGGAAAGTCTGTCGGACCAGTCCGGTCGAAAAGTCCGCCTGTGTGTACGCAGCTTTAGAGTTATTCTGATACCAACTAAAAAAAAAAATACATTTACCTATATTTTTCCCTAGATAAACTTGCTGTGACCTCCAAACTCCAGGAAAAAACTGACTCAGTTTAAAATTCAGCCCAATAAGCTAAATTTTACACAAATCTTGGTATTATATTAAATACTTTGAGTCCCAGTCCTCAACTTCGTGCGTAGCCAATTATGTTACCCGTTTACTATATTTGAGATTTAATATCTCTCAGATATGATCTGGGTTAAATGAGAGTTCTTTGACCATGAGTGAAAGCTTTAAACACAATAACAAAAATGTATTGGTATGTAATAAAGTAGGCCTTGGCTAATACACACAATCTATTTATTTGTACAGGGAAAGGGTAAAAATCATAGATTACATGAAGGAATACAGAGCATATTCCTTAAAACACTGATCTACAAACCGTAGGACATAAAAGACTTAAGACAAACATATTTAGTTACAAGTACAAGGCAGACATTTCCCATAATGACCCACAAAGGTTCCATTCGATTGACCGCTCTACCAGAGAGTGTGTGTTTCCCTCCCATCTAGTCTGTGTATATCATTAAAGTCTGATGCCTCATTGGTTGGCATGGCATGGCTCTGATTGGTGGGCTTCCCTATTCCTGGTTCAGGATTGGTTACATCTACAATCCCTATACTTTGCATAAGTCAGCCCCCTTTAATGCAAATCTTTGGCACCGACTATTTTGAGTGGGAAGCTTAACTTGTAGGTACATGACCTTCAGGAAAGTTAAGTATTGATGATGGTCTGGCAACGGCCCCTTATTGCATATTCAAACATGGGATCCTTTGAAGTTAGTATGTGTAGAACAATGAGGTTTGGGTCCCATTGATTGTATACACAAGCTTAGGCACTGAATTGTCTGTCTAACAGACACGTTTGTGAAGCAATGTTGCACGCCCTCCATAGATACATAATACAATATTTTACAGCTAATAATGGAGATTTCACATAAACTCATAAGGCAACACATTGAAAACCATGAGTGCTGAAACCAAACAAGGACTACTGTGAGGATGATATAAAAAATATAGTGCATAGTGTGTCCTGTGCTCGGTAGAGGACAGGACAGCGATTATTGTGCAAAGTGTCAGTAGAGTCCAGGACAGGTGCAAGTAGGAGATTATAAAGGTGATAAGAGTAAAAGGTGGAAACACCAGGTGAAACAATGGGAACCAAAATCAAAATTGTGCCTGTAAAAGCTAGTAGTAAAACGTAAAGTGTATAAAAGAACCGCGCTAAACACAAACCATACTCAAAATAATTGAAAAATATATAAAGTGATCAGAAAATGCTAAACTCATATAGCAATATAATGTGAAAAAATTAAAAAATGCGCTATGAACCACATAAAGATAATAAATTATTAAGGCAAAAGATATGAAAATTAATTAATAAATATAAAAATTAATTAATAAAAAGTTGTTGTATAAAGATAAGGAAAACAAAAAACACAGTCCGTGAAAATAAAGTGACTTCCGTTATCAACAGTCCTTATTAGATTTTCTTCCACCCAAAGTGACTGAAGACTTTAAAGACATCTTTGTGAAAAAAAATCCACCACCTATAAAGGTATATGATTACCAGAGGTAAGCTGTAATAAAGCCTTATGCCAGAGATCCACTCATTAGGGACATCACCATCTGTCTCTGCATGGAGGGGAGATCACCCGGGATTCATCAGTAGTGATTGGCTCGGTAATGGAGACCCAAGAAGATAAGAAATACATCTACCATAGTGTGAATCCGTTTGACCAGTTTATTAAAGGATAAAGTAGCACACTTACCAAAAGAAACAGTTAAAATAGCATATACAGAATCAGCCGGCCGGCCTGCAAACACCCGTTCGTTATGGAGTGGAAACGATGACGTCAGCGCGTCTGCCTTCCGACGTACGTTTCGTCCTATTGGACGTTGTCATAGTAAAAAGTAGGTTGAGCAAGTTACCTGAGGGGTAGCCTCATCAATCGGGCAGTCAAGCTGTCTAATATTGGTGCCAAAACCAACCCTCCATCCAGCCACCAGATGGAAGCAACAGCGTCAGTGAGCCAGCGCTGCACAATTGTGATGCTGCATCTCTGGCACACAGGGCCTGACGTCGACGCGCGGCGCAAGGGCATCTACCCACTTGTTATCGAGTTACTTTATATGTCAGTCTGTCACATGATTCAGTTAGGAGCTTTGCTCCTCTCTCTGTTGGGGCGGGTGGATGCACTTGCGCTGTACATCAACGTCACGCCCTGTTTGCACAATCGTGCGGTCGCCACCTCACTGGCACTGTTGCTCCCATCTGGTGGCTGGATGGAGGGTTGGTTTTGGCGCCAATATTGGATGGCTTGACCGCCCGTCATGGTTTTCCATAACTACAAACACTTTTTGGAGATCTGTTCCCGCTAGACACTGTCTTTGCTGGGCATCAGGCCACCCTACGCCGCCTCAGCTCCCGGTGGTGATGCCCCCTAGGGAGTTCCTAGTGCCACACCCTCATTATGTAGTCATCCCTATAAGTACTATTGACAGTGAGGATTTCTTTGGGTTTATCAATATTTATTTTATTTACAATTTTTTCTATTACCATCTTTTTCTTTGACAGGGTCAGACCAAATAAAATTCTTTACCATCTACATTATATATACCCCAATCATGTGCATGCTCCTGAAGATTGGATCAATCCTTGAAATGCGCAGAGCTGTTATATGCCGTGTTCTAATCATTTTGTGTTCTACCAGCTACTTTTTATATGCTATACTATATCAATTGTTTGTAACCATGTGAATACTTGCCTCTACTGTATGTATGTGTGTATATACATGAATTGTATTGGAGATTTTACATGTACCATAACTACCATTTTGTACTTTGTTATCGACATATCCAATTTTTATACATATTAAAACTTTTTATTAGTATCTATGTGCTTCATTTAAAGTCCCACTTCCCCGTCCCTGCTTTTTCATTAGATAGGGATGGAGGCACTGGACCCTACAAGGTCACTGCCTCACTCAAAGTCCCAAATTGCTTCTGGAAGAATGGTCAAACATTCCCATAGACACACTCCTAAACCTTGTGGACAGCCTTCCCTGAAGAGTTAAAGCTGTTAAAGCTGTAAAGGGTGGGCCAACTCTATATTGAACCCTACAGACTAATGCCCTGTACACACAGTCGGACATTGATCGGACATTCCGACAACAAAATCCATGGATTTTTTCCAACGGATGTTGGCTCAAACTTGTCTTGCATACACACGGTCACACAAAGTTGTCGGAAATTCCGATCGTTCTAAACGCGGTGACGTAAAACACGTACGTCGGGACTATAAACGGGGCAGTAGCCAATAGCTTTTGTCTCCTAATTTATTCTGAGCACGTGTGGCACTTTGTATGTCTGATTTGTGTACACACGATCGGAATTTCCGACAACGGATTTTGTTGTCTGAAAATTTTATAGCAAGCTCTCAAACTTTGTGTGTCGGAAATTCCGATGGAAAATGTGTGATGGAGCCCACACACGGTCGGAATTTCTGACAAGGCCCTTTCACACATTTTCCGTCAGAAAATCTGACCGCGTGTACAGGGCATAAGACTGGGATGCGATTAAAGTTCATGTGCATCTAAAGGCAGGCATTCCAATACTTTTTACAATATAGTGTATATCTAAAATCAAGGGAAGGGAAAGGAATTCTTTTCGAAAGTGAGGGAATTCCTCGCTTAGATAATTGTCACCAGTACCCCACTGTAAGTTTTCCCTTCTATTCCTGTTCCAGTAACAAAACAACATTTTGGATTTTCCCTCAATAGCCCCAGGACAAACAGAGAGAAACAATCTCTTTAGTTGGTACACAGACCAAAGAAAAGCCTAACAGGGGGCCTAACCCTTCCTGGCTCCATCCTTGATAAATCAGTCCTTTAGAGCGAAGTGATAATCCCCTTAAAACAAGAACTTCAATCACATTGCAGAGTCATTAACACTAGTAATAAATTCTACCTTAACAATATACTTTCTTGGATTATCCTATAGTAAACTATAATGTAGTGATATAGTCTATTTTCATTGCAATTAATATGTTGAATTCTCATACCTCCGAGCCTTGCATTCTGGTGAGGAAACTTAGTACTGTGATTCTAATGGGCTTGTCCCAGAAAAAGATATTCCAATAACAGGCTACAAAGTCAATCCTAGAAAGAGGTTTAGAAGATTATATGGCCAGGATAAACATTCCTAAGTATGATTTTGACTTTGTTGGCAAACAGATTATTGTAATTTAAAACATTAACACATGTTTCATCCTGGGGTAAAGCAGATTGGGTTCCAATAATTTCCCTTTTCATCTTTCATATTTTCTAACATTTCCCTATCACTACTGTTAGCATTTTCATTTCATATTTTACTAAACAGTACTAAACTTTGTAACTTTTCTTGCATTTTTCTTTTAAATAGCCACAATGCATAGTGGGTAAAGATTTTATTCGCTTTGTTCTTGTGTGTGTATATACACAAACATTGTTGGATTTTAGTTGACAGATTTCCAGAAGCAACGTCTGGCTCTTTAGCCTGGAACATTTTCTCTTCAAATTCATGAGTTTTTGGCCCACAACTACATAAGCTATTCAGGGTGTGCACTAAATACCCTCTGTCTGAATAAATGGTAACTATTTTCTGGCAGGCTTCATTACTGTTCATCTGCCAGCATTCATGGGCATCTCAAACATGGCAGAACAATACACAATTCTTTCTTCATTTACTAAAAATAACAATAAGAAAAAGGAATAACTGAATAAGCCTCTAGTAAGATATCTGTTTATTATAGCCAGTACAGGAAGCCAGGATGTGGAAGATGACCAGGTCCATAGTCCATAGGTCCAATAAAAAATGTTTTCACTTATTGAAAAAGACCTTTAACTACCATTTATGTGGATGTACCATCTGGAATCTGCTAGTCTCATGTTTTCCATCATGCTGTAAGTGAGAGATGGCTGGTAGAACTCCTGTAAGAAACAAAGTAGTTGCCATTGGAGATAAGTAAAATTTAGAATTTTAAACTCACCAAACATTTGATGAGAATTTGGAGATTTTGTTGAAATTTCACGAATTCTGCAAAATGCATTGGAGCAACAGGGAAGGCAAATGTAATGTGGATCTTCACCCATTCTTTTTTTAAATTAAGTAACTTTTATTGAAACAAAAGCATAAGGCACTACAGTGTACAGATAGTAGATCAAACAGTCTACAATTGCAAGCGTAATTACTTATCAGTGGGGATGAGCTTTGTGTTCGAGTCGAACATGAGTTAGACTCGAACATTGGCTGTTCGCCCGTTCGTTGAAAACCGAACATTGTGGGCTGTTCGCACCAATTTTGAGCCTTATGTAATGGCCCATAATGCACTGCGAGAGCACAGTCCATTGCTGTATGATGATTGGCCAGAGCATGCACCATGACCTGCATGCTTTGGCCAATCACAGCACCCTCAGCTAAGAGAGCCATAATTGGCCAAAGGCAGGGTGCCTTTTGCCAATCATGGCTCAGGGGGACTAAGTCCACGCCCCACACTATATAAGGCCTCGTGTAGTGTGTCGTTGACGTGTACGGAGAAAGAGTGTCATTTAGATTGAGCAGGCAGATTATTCAGTTAGCTGCAGTGTATTTAATATATATATACAGACAGTCTAGTATATATATATCCACTGTATCCAGTTTAGCTATATCTGACTACAGGCCGTTCCTGGTGTACTGTTTCTAATATACTTCAGGCGGTGTACACAGTATACAGTGCTGTGCACCCATAGTGCAGTTGCTCATACTTTTCTGGTGGTCAATACAGTACACCCATAGTTGTTATTAAACACCTGTTGGTGTACACAGTACCGTGCACCCCTAGTGCAGTTGTTACTACTTTCCTGGTGGTGTACACAATACATACAGTGCATCCATAGTTGTTATTAAACTTATGTTCATGTACACAGTACTGTGCACCCCTAGTGCAGTTGCTACTACTTTCCTGGTGGTATACACAATACATACAGTGTACCCATAGTTGTTATTATACTTCTGTTGGTGAACACAGTACCGTGCACCCCTAGTGCAGTTGCTACTACTTTCCTGGTGGTGTACACAGTACACAATACGGTGTAGTGTTTTTTTTGCTAAACAAAATTTACAGCATGTCCGGAAGGCCATCAAGGAGAGGCAGACACTCACAGGCCACTAAAAGTGTCTACAGTCGACAGTGCTGGTCATGGACACGGTTCATCCTCAGCACGTGGCCGTGGGGCACGCTTGTCCTTTTTTCCTGCAGCTGGTCGTGTTATTGAGCCACAACATGCAGAAGAGTTGGTGGAATGGATAACAAAGCCATCTAAATCCTCCTCATCCTCAGTCAACCAGGCTCAGAGTAGTTTGTCTGCCAATGCAGCTGCCAAAGTGGCCTATTCCATTGGCTCCGTGTCAACAGTCACTCCTTCCCTAGCCCCTCCATCATGCATGGAGGAGTCCCCCGAACGATTCGACCACAGTGTCGGGGACATGCTGCAGGAGGATGTGCAGCGATTTGAAGGCTCAGATGATAGTACCCAGGTTGAGGAAGGGAGTAACGCCAGCCTAGAGAGAGGGGGTGCCCAAGAAGGTCAAGAAACTGGCAGTCATGTTCCCCAGCTACATCATACTGCCAAGTTTTCTCCAGTGACGAGGTGGGAGATGATGATGAGGTTACTGACTCAACTTGGGTGCCTGATAGAAAAGAGGAGGAGGAGGCACATCTCCAATAAGGTAGGATGCCTTCCAGGGGTAGATAATATAAAATGACTTCCACCTGTAGGCAATCAAACAATAACAGATTGGCCGATTCGTCACTTGGAGACAGGCTATCTCCCTAGTAGCAAAACTTAACACATATATGAAAGAAATCGGAACCAGGGTAGTCCTGGGATTGCCATCAAGGGGAGAATCAACAACTGGATTAAATCAGTTATTTAGTCATCAACTTTACTGATGAATGAAAAATATACAAAAAAATTAAGCCCCACTGGTGCAGCGCAAAGGCCGCCAAAGTCCAGATGAAGTACTTGTTTAAAGCACAAAACGCGTCGATGTAGCGATGCTATAGATGCTGGCTGATCCCCCTGCTCCTGATTAGCGGTATATCCATGTCCGCAAGGTGACTCCTTGCATCAGAATACCCGTGGACAAGTGTTGTTGTTAAACTTACCTGAGAGTATCTCATACTGGTTATCGTAGCAGTGCCCTTTGGAGTGTGTACGGGAACTAATTGGATCAACTGCTTCACACACAACAAGTGGTCACTGTGTCCGCTACATGGAACCCGCTAAGTCCGAACTACTTTGGCTTATGTTCTTATGATCTATTGGCGTCTGACACAAGGAAGAAGCACATACAGCGACCAAGCGGCAATGATATAGGAAGGGTAAGACCCCCTCACTGACTTTTTCCATTACTTCATATGTGTCTCTCTATGCGCCCATATGCCTAAATTGTTTGTTGATCAATGAACTAACTGACACGAACCATAAAGGTTCCGGGAACCATACCACCGACAACGGCCCCTACAGTTTGTCACACTATCATTGAATGGAATACATTCTGTCCTAGTTTGCTATGCTTTGTGACTGAATTATTGGAGACCTATATATTACATGTGTGGCTAAACTAACCAGTATCATATTTGTATCCATCTCTGAATGTCCAGTTGCGCTGTTTTTATATATTTCATCTAAATGAAATACAGCAGTAACGGGAAGCAGCTCTCTGTTTGTTCACACTGATTTTTCACTATCATTGCAATAAAGCTCTAGTCAGGGCATCATTTACACCAGTGACTTGGGACATCTGAAATTTGGTACTACGCATAAAGGATTTAAATTTTTTCATCAACACTTTTTGGGCTATACTCTTTAGATTTAGGATTTTTCTACTCAGGATCAGTGGGGGTAATACTTTGTCCAGCCTCTATTTTTAAACATGCAACATTGTTTTTTCTATGGTTCATAGTGTGGTTGTTTTTTTTATTATTGCTAGTAGATATTGTGTAGGAACGTGTCCCACTTTGGCGGCCTTTGCGCTGCACTAGTGGGACTTCATTTTTTATGTATTTTTCATTCTTCAATAAAGTTGATAATTAAATAACTGACTGAATCCCGTTGTTGATTCTTCCCTTGATGGCAATCCCGGGACTATCCTGGTCCCGATTTCTTTCATATATGTGCCCTCCAGGGGCCAGCTTAAGGGCAGCCACCCTGTTGCATCACACCGCAGAGCTAAGCAGATGCAGGGCGCTGCATGACCCCGCCCCCCTCTGGCATCACGGGGAAAGCCACAGGGAAGTCCCCGTCAAGTCCCTTGCGTCATAGGGGGCGGGGTCACCATGTGGCCCCGCCCTCTGTTATTTAAGAACCGTCAGAAGACGAGAAGCGTCACACAGCGGGAGTCTCCCATTATGGATGCGGAGCGGCCCGAACATGAAGAAGGGAAGAAGATGCCATGGAGGAAGATGCCGGACGAGAACACCGGAGCAAGAAGCAGAGGATCGGAGGAAGAAGAAGAAGAAGATGGAGGAAGTAACCGAAGGAAGATAGAAGAAAGAAGATAGAAGATAGAAGAAAGAAGAAGCATTTAAATAAAGGAATTGTCAAAAACTGTCTCTTGTCATTTTTAACATTTTTGACACTTTTTTTGTGAAATGGTAGGGGTACAAAACCCCTTACCATTTCACACAGGGGGGGGGATCTGGGGGTCCCCTTGTTAAAGGGGGCTTCCAGATTCTGATAAGCCCCCCGCCCGCAGACCCCCACAACCACCGGGCAAGGGTTGTGGGGATGAGGCCCTTGTCCTCATCAACATGGGGACAAGGTGCTTTGAGGGGGACCCCCAAAGCACCCTCCCAATGTTGAGGACATGTGGCCTGGTACGGTTCAGGAGGGGGGGGGCGCTCTGTCGTCCCCCCTCTCTTTTCCTGCGGCCTGCCAGGTTGTGTGCTCGGATAAGCGTCTGGTATGGATTTTTGGGGGCCCTACGCCATTTTTTTTTAAATTTGGCGCGGGGTTCCCCTTCGATTTTGAGGGGGACCCCCACGCTTTTATTTTTTTTTTTTGGCGCGGTGTTTCCCTTAATATCCATACCAGACCTGAATGGTCTGGTATGGAATTTAGGGGGACCCCCACGCCATTTTTTTTTTTTTTGGTTTGGGGTTCCCCTGTGGGGAAATCCCATGCCGTTTTTATCAATGAACTCTTATGTGTATTGTCTGACCGACAATTCATATAGCCGCGAGTACTTTTAAATGACTTTTTTTCTTTGAAATGTCATTTTGCTGTCAGACTGTTCTAAACATGGGAAGCATGTGCTCCTTTACAGGCATACTATAGACACCCCCCAGGTACGAAATTTAAAGGAATATTACACTTTTATTGTTTCACTTTAAGCATTATTAAAATCACTGCTCCCGAAAAAAGGGCTGTTTTTAAAACTTTTTTTTGCATTGATCCATGTCCCCTGGGGCAGGACCCAGGTCCCCAAACACTTTTTATGACAATAACTTGCATATAAGCCTTTAAAATTAGCACTTTTGATTATTCATGTTCGAGTCCCATAGACTCAAGGGGCTACGCAAGCACGCAGACAAAAGGATGCCATGTGGTGCTTGAGTTGGTGTGCTTGGGGGACAGACAGGGGCAGAGATTCTGTCAGCTCTGCAGGGGCAGCTTCAGAGGTGGTTGACACCATGCCAGCTTAAGGCAGGTATGGTGGTTTGCGACAATGGCACCAACCTCCTCTCTGCCCTCCGACAAGGACACTTGACCCATGTTCCCTGTTTGGCTCATGTCCTTAATTTGGTGGTGCAGCGGTTCTTGTGCAGGTACCCGGGCTTACAGGATCTCCTGAGGCAGGCCAGGAAAGTCTGTGGGCATTTCCGCCAGTCATATAATGCCAGTGCTCTGGCCGACCTTTAAAAGCAATGCAACCTGCCCAAGAACCACCTCATTTGTGACATGCCCATCTGGTGGAACTCAACATTGGCAATGCTGCAACATGCAGCAGAGGGCCATCAATGAGTACCTGTGTGAGTATGGCACCAGGACAGGGTCAAGGGAGCTTGGCTTTTTTTCGCCATGCCAGTGGCTACTGATCAAGGATGCATGCACTGTCCTGTCACCATTTGAGGAGGCCACAAGGATGGTGAGCAGTGACAGTGCATGCATCAGTGATACTGTCCCTCTTGTCTTCCTGTTCCTGAGGCAGAACAGCGGGAGGAAGAGGAGGACTTCCTTACCTCTCAAGGCCCCTTTTATCCAGACAGTATTCCTGCAGGCCCGGCAATCACACAGGAAGAGGAGGAGGAGGAGGTTTGTGTCAGCATAGAGGTGGAGCCTAGCATGCAGCATCAGCAGCAGTCTTCAAGGGATCGTTTTCAGTCCCCAGAAACCCATGGACTTGTACGTGGCTGGGAGGAGATGGCTGTGGATCATGTCATCCTTAGTGACCCAGAGGACTCCGGATCGAATGCCTCTGCAAGCCTTCGCTACATGGCCTCCCTGATCCTGCAAAGCCTGCGGAAGGATCCTCGGATTCGTGGTATCAAGGAGAGGGATCATTACTGGCTGGCAACCCTTCTTGATCCACGTTACAAGGATAAGGTTGTGGAACTTATCCAGCCTTCGCAGAGGGAGCAGAGGATGAAACATCTTTGGGAGGCCTTGCAGAAAGGTTTGTGCAATATGTTTCCTGAGCCTGGGAGGTTACAATTTCCTGGTCCTCCTGGACAATGTGTTGCTGAGGCTTTGGTCAGTCACAGAAGGAGCGGTGGAGAAGGTGGCCGTCTGACCGATACGTTCAGACGTTTCTTTAGTCCGCAGCCCCAAGGTCTGATCGGTTATAGCAACCATCGCCAGCATTTGATTTACATGGTGCAGGAATACCTAGGGGCAAGATCAGACTTGGAAACCTTTCCAACCGAAAATCCTCTGGGTTACTTGAGGATGGATCACTGGCTAGAGCTTGCACAATATGCAATTGAGCTACTGACCTGTCCTGCATCCAGCATTCTTTCTGAACGCACATTCAGTGCTGCTGGAGGCTTTGTAACTGATCACAGCGTGCGCCTGTCCACAGACTCAGTTGATCGGCTCACCTTCATAAAAATGAATCAGTCTTGGATCACCAGCTACCAAGCACCTGATGCTGATGTAACTGATTAATTCTTCTATGAATGTGAGATCCCTTGAAGACTGCCTATGCTGAGTGACTATCCTGTTATGCTGAGTGACTATCCTAGTCCACCTCAATGTTCATGTTGATAGCTTCTAAGAACATTTTTGTTTCAGGGCACCACCACCAGTGCCTAAGGTCCAATTTTTCTGCCCCTGTTTAACAGGGGCGTATAATTATAATTTTTGCTGTAATATTTCGCAGCAGGGCTCATTCTTGCACTCAACTAGAGAATCTGTGAGGGGTTGCAGTGTTGTGGTACCACCATGAGTGCCTAAGGCCCAATTTTTCTGTCCCTGTTTAACAGGGGCATGTAATTACAATATTTGCTCTAATATTTCACAGCAGGGCCCGTTCCTGCGCTCATCAAGAGTATCTGTGAGGCTTTACAGTGTTGTGCCACCACCGCCTAAGGCCCAATTTTCCTGCCCCTGTTTAACAGAGTATTTGCGCAGGAGGAGGAGGAGTAGGACCATGTGTGAGGTCACAAATGTGGGCAGCACATGTTATTTCGCCCCTCAACCCCTTATTGAGAGCTTCCAAAATTAGGAACTCACACAGGAGTCGTTGGACCTCGTCCATCCGCATCATTATGCAGGCAGTTCTGCCGGCAAAGTCCTCCTCCACAGTGTGGGGGGTTCTCAGGGCTTCTGTAGCCTTCCAAAAGAGGCCTATGGCAGCCTCCACCTGGGTACTCCTCTTCCTGGCACTTTGTCTTTGCAGGTGTAGGGGAGGGACCTGGATATCAGGCAGCCTGCTTAGCCCGGCCATCTCCTGGCTGAGACTTCCCTGTGTATGAAAAAGGGACATGGTTTTAGTTTTTGCTTCATCAATCACAATCGTAAATTAGTAGTACTCCAAACTAACATCTAGTTAACATCATTGATTGGACAAGCATAAATATTTAGAAGAATGCTATACCTGGCTCAATCTGGGCTCCTCCACATGTTGCTGCCTGGAAGGCCCAGGTTGGGCGTCAGAAGCCTCAGCCGGGGGACGAAGGAAGCGTGGAAGGAAGCATGGAAGGAAGCATGGAAGCAAGACTGGAGAGTGATGGGCCGGGTTCAGTCTGACCTGCCAGAAAATGCAGCCTGTCATAGTACCACAGCCTGGGGAGATAGATGTCATCTACTGCTCCGGATCTCTGGGAATGCTGGACCTTCTTGCGCTCCCTTAGATATGTGCTCCTCAGGCCACCAATTAGGGCCTTCAAATAGAGGATGTCTGCCATGGGGATCACTTGCTTCAAATGCCAACAAACTATCCAGCGCTGCCTTCCTCTTTGTTTGGTTCTTATAATGTGGGTGGTTTATCTGCCACAGACAAGGCAGCTCCCTTGACATATCAATGAATATGGCCATAAATTCATCCTCTCTAAAGATATCCATTTTCACTGCAAGACACAACACAAGACAAACCCTAATGTCAGCCTAAAGTCCACTAAACTTGTGCAAATACAGGCCTCAATCTAGAAGCAGTATAGGCCAAATGTAAAATCTTACCTTCGCAATCACGATCGCCGCCTCCGTTACTCCTTCCTCCGCTCACAGATCGTACGTAGTACGCACGCGTGTTAAGCTTTATAGACACTGCGCATGCGTGAAACTCCACCCGCCCCTGACGTTCTTTCTAGTCTATTCCCTGCCCCTTCTCGCTCGTCGCAGTGGGTAAGAGCACATGGCGGAGTCAGAGCAGGTGTCAGATAATTACACCAACGAGGAGGAGGAGGAGGAGGAAAGCCCGGAGCCTGAAACGTCCCCATCCAGAAGGAGACGATATAAGGCATCAAATATGTCCTTTGGGGAGATGTTGGAGATGGTCGACATAATGAAGAAGGCCGACTATGACGGGAAATATGGACCTTACCCCAACCCCAATGTCAGAAAGGCCAAGCAAATGGCGAAAGTAGTCAAGAGTCTGCACCAGAATTTCAGGGTACGACGATCGAAAGATCAGCTCAGGAATCGGTGGTCGGACCTCAAATTAAGAGAACACGAGCAGTACAAAAAGATCCGGAGAGTGCTGCAAAAAAGTTGTGCTGTGTTCCTATTCTTTATGTTTATTACGTTCGTGCTGCTCCATGTGCTTTTCTTAACTGTTATCCAGTTTAAAATGGCAACTTTCATGTTCATGGGCACATTATTCGTTCGTATCAAACATAGTTCGTTTGGCCATATGCAATTGCCATCATTTTTTGGGGCCTACTTGTGTGAAAAGAATTGGGTTGTTTAGATGTGTTTGTTACTAGAATGAAATGCAAACTAGATTCTGTGTAAGGAGAGGACACTCAGCAGTTTACACATCTGGACGCAGGAGCACTAGTGTGGGACACAAGAACACCCTTTTTATCAGGGGGGCCCAAACAGGTGCTCCAGTGTATACTATAGGGGGGTCTCCATCTGTGAAGCTTGTACAAGACAGGTAAAGTATTCAAGCTTGACAAAGGACAATAAAAATGCTACATCTTGGAACTCTGCCAAAACAGACAATTGTACCCCACTTCCAAGCAATGCTTCATATTTATAGTTCTGGCATCAAATATCTGTGTGCTAAGTATACCTATTTTTTTGTACATAGGGGATAAAAGACTCGGAGGACACCCCTCATCCGAGGAGACCACAGACCCCCCACCTCTGGAAGAAGGTGAAATCCCCCAAAGCCAAGCAGAGCAGGAGGAGGAAGATGTGGTGCAAATTGTCACCACAACAGGTGAGTGTCTGTGACCACAGGCTCAGGTAAGAGATGGATGCCGGCAGATTTATAATACATGGTGTTTTTTTTTGTTTTCTCTCTTTTTAGGTGATCGTGATGTTGTGGATCCTGATCCTTTTACCTCTGAAAGTGCCCAAAGCCTGATCTGGGAGATCATGGGGTGTAATGTTGCATTGGAAAACATCAAGAAAAACATCAATGATGTTCTTCAAAAAAATAAGAACATCATTGATATTTTAGGGCGAGTTTAAAAGCCCTCCAAATCCCTTTGTTTTTTGCTGTGCTACAATTTTTGAACATTTTTTTACAAATATTAGAAAAGCCAAATTTTGAAGAGGCACACAGTGTGTCAACATGTGCTATCTGCCATCACGGGAGATCAATGGATGCATTTTGGGGGTGCAACCCCTTCCTCAATAACAAAGTAGCTGTGAGGAAGGGGTTGCACCCCCAAAACGCGTCCCTTGATCCCCCATGATGGCAGGTAGCACATGTTGACATTTTTAAATTTGTGTGCATCTTCAAAATTTGGCTTTTCCTGGGGTGACTTCACCCCATCTGCTGAACGCAATATCAAACTCAGTTTGTAAATACTCATGTCTGATATTGCCTTCAAGTTCTACCAAATGTGAACTTTGTAAGTTCAAGATTTGTGTCTTTCTTGTTGGTTTTAAACATGCCTGTTTGATCTAAAATGGACATTTCTAATTTTTCTAATGTGACCCCAAAAATTGTTATACAACAAACATGTTGGTTTGTTTTAAAAACCTTTTCTAAATGTACATGTGATTGTGCTGGTATTAAAAAGATTGTTAATCAAGATTGTGTGGATTATTGTCTCAATGCTACAAAACTTTTGTTGTGCTGTAATGGGTGTTTTCTGTGACAATGGGGGTTATTTCCTGAGGGGAAATCCAATTTGCACTAGAAGTGCAGTTTCAGTGCAGTTTCAAGTGCACTTGTAGTGCAAAGTGTCTTTGCCTTTAGGAAATAACACCCAACAGTGCTTTGTAAGGTTACACAATCACGCCAATTTCAGGACTCACCACATTTCTCTCAGGGTCAGCTAAAACAAACACAAGCAGGAAATGTCACCAAACCTTGTTTTTTTTTTAATTTAAAAAATGTTTTAGACATTGTCTGGCATATTGATAGCCCCTTACCCGCTAAGAATTCAAGGTATCTTAGCCGGACATCACGGGCAGTCAGGGGGGGCAAGCCAGGACGGCCACTTTCAAGAGCCGTCAGGGTTGGTTCATTAGGAATTCCGGCCTCAGGCCCAACTGAGCCAGCATAGTTGGCAAAATGTTTCTGAAAAAGTTGTGTAGAACACAGCACGTCAGGATAATGTGATTCAGTTTGTACTTTGCCATATGTATGGGTGTAAGAAATAGGCGGAACCGGCTGGCCATGATTCCAAATGTGTTCCCCACCACTCTTCTGGCTCTGGCCAGCCGGTCCAGGGTGAGGGTCCTCATCAGGAATGGCCGCATAAGATAAGCGCAAACGCTTCATCCGCAACGAAGACGAATGGGAGTCCTTCCACATTGTCTTCTGGAGGTGGCAAGTCTACGCTGCCATTCTGGAGACACCTGTAATAACTTTGTCTGGGCGATGACTCCACCATCTGACATCCGGCCATTCTTCCCCACGTCCACATACAGGAACTCGTAAGTATCCGACACCACCTCCAACATCACAATACTATGGAACCCCTTGTAGTTGTAATAGTACGACCCCGAGTTGGGTGGTGGGACGATGTGGACGTGTTTCCCATCAATTGCCCCTCCACAGTTAGGAAAGTCCCACCACTGGGAAAAGTGGGAGGCCACAGTCTGCCATTCCTGTGGCGTGGAAGGAAACTGTGGAGTCAAAACAAAATCAAAAATTAGTCATTTTGCACATAAACAGGGAAAGCAGATTAGACACAAACATTCTTGCCCAACATCAAGCTAACATTTTTATGAGGGAATTTTTTAAGAACAAAGTATAAGGTACACCTATCAGATCCCCCCCCCCCCCTCTCATGGGCCATTTATAACATTATAGGGGGGGGAACTCTTGGACAGGTAACCCTCTTGACTTCATTGAGAGATGAATGCCTAAATAATGGGTATTACTTTGGCCAGCCCCTCCTTAGTTACACTATTGGCAGCCCACTGGATAGGTAAGAAGTGTCATAATACAAAGATATAAATACACATTGTACACATTTGAGCACATTTGGACATTCTGCTATTACCTATCAAGATAATAATAGTATACAAAAACGTTAAACAGTACCATTTGAAAGTATACAGGCAGGCCCTTGCACTACATGCTTTGGGAAATTCATCCATACATCTGAGCACAAAAGAGATGGGTATAGTGTGTATGGGTTTGGCAAAGTCAGCAGATAGATGATTGAGGATAGATAGAGAATTGGTATCAGCTGACTTAGCAGTTGGGGGGAGGGAGGGTTACAAATGATTTGGGGACACCCAAAAAAAGCCTCTGGCACTCTGCCTGAATTTAAAGCACAAATCACATTTCTAAACATTTTAGGGGGTGTTTGGGGTAAAGCACTACTATGGGGCTGATAAAATACATTGTTAAGTGACTACATGAGGTGAATATAGGGCCAGGAGAGCATGCTGGGGGGGTAAGTGAAGGCAAATATGTATGAAGGACAAAAAATAATTATATAAAAATCCAGCATGCATGAGGACAAATGGGACATTCACAGCATATTACAATCATGGTAATTAGGGAATGAGGAAAGAAATACTATACATTATCAAACATTGTATACAATAAAATGTGATGTTAAAGGATAAATCTTACCTTAATATACTCCTTCTGCAGGACCTGGATGATGGCAGAACAGGTCTCTGGGATAATGATCCCCAGAGCCTGGGGGGAGATGCCTGTCGAGAACTTGAGGTCCTGCAGGCTTCTCCCCATCGCCAAGTACCGCAGGGTGGCGACTAGCCTCTGCTCCGGAGTGATGGCTTGCCTCATGCAGGTATCCTGCCTGCTAATATAGGGGGTCAGCAAAGCCAACAAACGGTGAAAAACGGGGTCCGTCATCTGGAGAAAGTTCCTGAAATCATCAGGATTATTCTCACGGAGCAAAGGCATATGACAGAACTGGTCACGCTGGAGCAAACAATTCTTGGTCCATGAACTCCTCCCCACCCTGTTCATAGACTGGACTTGTGTCAAGGTCAGGACCCCAACACCAAGCCCTCCGCACAGCATGAACTCTACGAGGAGTATGTATACGCAACATGGTTAGAAAACGGTTGGCTGCTCAGAACGAAGTAACAGAACGCACTGAAGAACAGCAAGGCCTGTGAAGAGCAACCTGAAAAACAGTAACAAACGAACAAGAACACAATGACAAGTCAAGGGTACTCGCTGCACCCACTGAAGAGCAGATACAAACCCACAAGCACAAACTGAACAGCAGAAAACGATCTGAAAACCACGAGTCTGAAAAAGCGTGAATCGTCTCTCACCAAACTTTTACTAATATGAGATTAGCAAAAGGAGCCCAAAGGGTGCCGCGCTTGGTTCTGAACTGCCCTTTTATAGTCTTGTCGTCCGTGGTGTACGTGACCGCGTTCTTGGCAATCGGAAATTCCGTCAACTTTGTGCGACCGTGTGTACGCAAAACAAGTTTGAGCCAACATCTGTCGGGAAAAATCCTAGGATTTTGTTGTCGGAATGTCTGAAAAATGTCCGACCGTGTGTACGGGGCATAACACATTTGCAAATTTCTTCTTTTTTTTTTAAGTAAAAAATAAAAAATGTTTAATTATGTATTTTTTCTTGCTAAATCTTTCCCTATGCAAGGGTGACATTGCTGGTCTCTGTGCATGCTTTGAGTTCTTACAAGCTGCCTTATTAGAAGTGTGATTTATGCCGCGTAAACACGATCGGATTTTATGGCATACTTGGTCCAACATTCTTCCCGCCGGACTTTCTGGCGGACTACCGCCGGACTTTCTGAACGGACGGACTTGCCTACACACGACCGGACTTTCCGACGGACTTTCGCCAGAGTTACAGTGGACTTTCAGAATGAACGGACTTGCCCACACACGGACAAGTCTCTTCATTTTGAACGTGACTCGGGTATGACGGGACTAGAAAAGGAAGTCAATCTCGCCACTTTTATCGGCGAGATTGACACCTTGCGAGCCCCGTCGCGGGGCATACCAGGCCCTTAGGTCTGGTATGGGTTTTAAGGGGGAACCCCCTACACCGAAAAAACGGCGTGGGGTCCCCCCAAGGTCCATATCAGACCCCGATCCGAGCACGCAGCCTGGCCGGTCAGGAAAAGGGGTGGGGATGAGCGAGCGCCCCCCCTCCTGAACTGTACCAGGCTGCATGCCCTCAACATGGGGAGTAGGAGCTTTGGGGGAGGGGGCGCCCTCCAGCCAGAGAGACCGTCGTGTCAACATCTGGAGAAGAGAAGAGGGAAGAAGCCAAGAAGACAAGAAGCCAGAAGTTTGGGCCTCCACTGGCAAAAGAGCGGCATGAAGACAGCGGAGGAGCCGGCAGAAGAACTGGAACACCGGGAGAAGAGGCCAGAGAGAGCTGAGAAGAACCAACCAGATGCCGGGAGAAGAGGAACCGGAGGGACCCCCGAAGTCGGAAGAAAACCCCCGAAGACGGAGGAAGACCCCCCTGGAGCTGTCTAATAAATTATTTTAAAAACCTGTGTAGTTTGTTTTATTATTGACACTTTTTCCCTAGGTAAATGGGTAGGGGTGCCATGTACCCCATACTCATTCACATAGGGTGGGGGGCCGGGATCTGGGGGCCCTCCTATTAAAGGGGGCTCCCAGATTCCGATAAGCCCCCCCGCCTGCAGACCCCGACAACCAACGGCCAGGGTTGTCAGGAAGAGGCCCTTGTCCTCATCAACATGGGGACAAGGTGCTTTGTGGTGGGGGGGGCTCGCAGGGCGCCCCCTCCCCCAAAGCACCTATCCCCCATGTTGAGGGCATGCGGCCTGGTACGGTTCAGGAGGGGGGGCGCTCGCTCGTCCCCACCCCCTTTCCTGATCGGCCAAGCTGCGTGCTCGGATCGGGGTCTGGTATGGACCTTAGGGGGGACCCCACGCCGTTTTTTCAGCGTAGGGGATTCCCCTTAAAACCCATATCAGATCTAAGGGCCTGGTATGCCATGTGCTCACCACAATAGGAAAATTTGTTTCTCCTATTGCAGCAAGCGCGAGATGCAATACCCTGTCCGTCGGACCAGCAGACAAACGGACTTTCCGTCAGGAACGGAGTCCGGCGAGTCCAGCGGACTAAGATTTGAAACATGTTTCAAATCTAGGTACGGCGGACTTTTGGGGAAAAAAAGTCCGCTGGAGCCTACACACGATCGGATTGTGTGGCGGAAGTAGGCCGGAAAGTCCGCTCGTGTGTACACGGCATTAGACATCAGGCAGTTTGTGAGACATGCACAGCCCCCTACAGGGTCTTTGCTAAGGACTCAGAAGAAACCAGCGGGGTGTCTGCGCATACACAGGAGATCAAGTGAATGCACAGACATGCCGCAGAGTCTCTACCAGGCCCATAGATCTGACAGTGACTCACAGCGTGTCTGCATATGCACTGGATCTCCATTAAAGATGGCAACACTGAAGAAGAGTGGCAAAGTGTGAACTTTGGCTTTATGCAAGACAACACAAGACTCCATGGTCTAGTAGTATGTCTTTTTTTTAATCTTGAGACAGGGACAAGTGTTGAAATGTTTGGGGGTTTTATTGTTTTGAGGGGTAAGGGGGATATGTAAGGTGATGTCTCTCTTTAAGACCATTTTTTAAGGTTTGGTTTATAATGGTGCAATGGGCTTAAATTGCTCCTGAGGGTTATGAAGACTACTTTTAACTATCCTAAACCTGCTCTGGTGCCAACCAAAAATCTGCACAAAATGACAGCACAGAAGTAATTATATAAACAAAATAAAGGGAAAACACAGAAAGAACACTGATGAAAAAAAAATCAACTACCCTAAATACATCCTACAAAAACACAAGAGAATATATTTTTTGCTAAGCTAGTTTTGCCTAAGCAGCTAAATCGGCAAAACTGAGAACGTCTGTCTCAGTAATATTTCATCACAGTGGTTAGCGTAGATTAATAGTAGGTTAATTTCTAGCCTTCTATTACCTAAAGTGGACCTGTAAAAATAAATATTTTCTATGTTATAGTGAACATCTAAAAAAGTTAATTGTGCCTTAACAGTTCACTGAAAAAAATGGTACCTTTTGCTTGGAATTCCTCCTGAAAAATAGCAGTGCATTCTATGGTATGTAAGTGTGCCATGTCACTCCTGTACCTACAACCTCCTAGCTGTAAATCTGCAATATGGGATTTAAGGAACTACTGCTTCGGACTCTTAGAAGATTTGAGGTCATATTTGGTCATGTCATTGCTATGCTGTTTACTATTTTCTTTGCTGGAGACTCTGACATGAGGAAGCAACATTGTAGATGTACCAAGGTGGCCTTTTACACACAGAGATGCAGCACAGAACAAGGAATACTAGGTCGTGACTCTGCCCCCCACAACCTAATAGGACTGGTTAGCTATAAGTTCTGACAAAAGACATTTGCCTTTTTTTTCTCACCTGTTTAGGGCAGGATGGATAGCTCAGAACCCCTTACAGTATTATACCCCATCCAGGTGCAGCCTCTCCTGTGTGGAACTATTTGCCTGTACAGTCTCTAAATGAGCTAGATGGAAGGATCCCCACTCTGATGGTCTCAGGCATATGTTACATGGTGCCATACAAGCCTTAAACAGGCTTACTATCTTTGCAGCGATCTCTATTTTTTTCTCTTCATAAGTATTCTCCTTGTTCTGTCCTTCCTTGCTCCTTTCATTTACTGCTTTTTGCTTTCTGTATCGTTTTTCCTCTGTCTGGCTGAGACCTGTAGTTTCACAGGCTTCTCTGCCATTCCCAAGATGGCGATGAGGTGACGTGGGCTGGACCTGTTCTGGCAGTTTCTAAAATGGCATTGGGTCTCGTGGATCGTGGGTGCACATGCACAGGCAATGACATCACTTCTGGCGTGGCGGTGCCGGTTTTAAAAAGCCGGATTTTGTTTTTGTAATTATTATTTCTTTATTGATTTTACTGTAAAAATCAATAAACCTCAATAAATACAACCTTGCGATACCATTTGTATACACAATTTCTCATTACATAAAAAAAAAAATACCCAACAACCCCCCCCCCCCATCACTCTAAAAAGCCGGATTTATTCTGTATATGAAAGATATGTCCTGCTTGCGGTAGATGCACTCCTCTGCTCACTGTTTTTCCTGCAAACAGCCCTCTTTTTAGCCATACTTGCTACCAATGGGTAAGTCTGGATCTGAATGCTCTTCCTCTCTGCTATTAGATTTGGTTTGATTCCTTACTCCCTGCTATAATCACTTTTACCTTATGTGGAAGCTGCCTATCACTCTGCTCCTGGAGGCCGCTGTCCAAGCAGACCATCCTCAGCCTACAAGGTAAGGGGTATTTGGTAAGTAGTGAAGATATGAAACAAAATATGTGGCGCTAACTAACCCTGGGTAGAATAACTGATGAAAAAGCAGTAAAATCAAGTGCAATGACAAATAATAAATGACATACAATTCATAAATTCTAGAAAAATTTTTTACAGTAATAAAGTGCAATATGGAATGAAGCAATAGCTCATTCAGGATAAGTGCAAAAAAACTATACAATAAAAAAAGTGAAGATATGACAAAAAAGAGAGCCTTTCCATGAATACCATGTTATCTGAACAGCCCTATCAGGTCATCAAGATCTTCCCATTCCAGACACAGAGAACGCTCAGCACATGTTTTACAATCTGGCCAAAGATGCACTCAGAGAAGTCGGTTCAAATCTTCCTCCCGCCATCATCACTCACGTCACAGAAAGTCGACCATCATCATTCATCATCTGACAGCCACCGCAACCGTCCTGTGGCAAACGCCTCCTGGGTATGCGGGGCTCCAGCACTTCCAGACAAGTTGGCTTGTCATTCATGTGTTGAGGAAGCAACTAAAGAGAAGGAATCAGGTGCCAGAGAAGGAACGGATATTATTAGAGAATCCGTGAGGGCATCAATACAGCAGGTGTCTATGCTGGATATGGATAGATCAGTTCAGTGCAGGGAGAGCAATTTCTAGCTGGACCTCTAATGTGGAAAAGTTGCACCTAGAGGGGGTCGATCAGGAAAAAATCATAACAGCCCTTCAAGAACTTAGTCTCCTGGGGGACTTCGTGGCAGAGGCATCAGTGGACATAATTAGATCTTCCGCCAGAGCAATGCTGGCATCTGTAATGTACAGAAGGGCCCTGTGGCTGAAACCGTGGGAAGTGGATGCAGCCTCCAAGACCAGTTGGTGCAAGATACCCTATGTTAAAACAAACTTTTTTGGATCAAAACTGGACTCGGCCATTTCAAAAGTTACAAGTGGAAAATCCGGCCTTATTCCTTCAGATAGAAGGCCAAAACAACAAAGAGCACCATCTTTCAGACGCAATCTCGCAGAAAGATACAGGGAAGCAAAGTCTTATAGACCAGGGGAGGAATTAAAAGGAATTGGATAAATACTCAATCTTCTTTCCTTAGGCTTCAAAAGCCAAAACCCTCCTCAGCAGGGGACCTACAGAAGTCCTTTTGAAGGTTTGTGCGTCCGGTCTGCGATAGTGGGGACCAGGCTCAAACTATTCACGCAGGTTTAGGCAGACCACATAAAAGACCCATGGACAGTTTTTACCGTTTAATATGGTCACAGATGGAGATTCAAAAAAGGACTTCCCATAGACCATTTTCAGTGACTCCAACAATTTGGTTGGATAATAAACTGGAAGAAAAGCAATCTCCAACCAACGCAGTGGAACTTCCTCAAGAGAAGATAGGGCCACTAATTCAGACAGTGAAGAAATTGTTGGCAGCAGTTTATCCACCAGCCAGAGTTAGTATGAGTGTTCTAGGTTCCTTGTCAACCACCTTCCCAATTTCTAGTGGGCTCAATGGCACAGGGAAATATTTCAAAATTAATTTCTAGCACAGTGGGATGGAGTATCAATGCTTCAAATGATCTTCATCAACAAGACGGTGAAACATTCGTTATGGTGATGGACTCGAATCCACAATCTCAAAAGATATTGGCATATTACACCTCTCCAACCGGAAATAGTCACGTTAGATGCCAACTTGGAAGGATGGGGAGCATACTATCAGGACCAAGTGGCTCAGGGGAATTGGCTATTTCAGTCATGGGCATAGTCTTAAACATTCTGGAGCTCAGAGCTGCTTTTCACAATTTCCTAGCATTCACCTTATCACTAAGGGGGAAGAGTTTCTTGCTACGCATGAACAACAAAATAGAGGTGGCATACATCCAAAGGCAGGGAGGCACCAGGAGTCGCACACTCCTGAAGAAGATGCAATCATTTTTTCAACTGGGCTCAGGTTCATCTAGTAGATCTGAAAGCCATATATGTTCCAGCAGCACAGAACCAATTAGCTGACGATCTGAGCAGGATTTTCGTATATCAAACAACGAATGGTCTCTAAGTTACCAAACCTTCTCTCTCCTAAGCCAGACTTGGTGAGCTCCCGATATCATGCATTTTTGCATTTGCATTTTTACATAGTAGGTGAGGTTGAAAAAAGACAAAAGTCCATCAAGTCCAACCTATGTGTAAATATGTGTCAGTATTACATTGTATATCCCTGTATGTTGCGTTCATTTAGGTGCTTATCTAATAGTTTCTTGAAACTATCGATGCTCCCTGCTGAGACCACCGCCTGTGGAAGAGAATTCCACATCCTTGCCGCTCTTACAGTAAAGAACACTCTACATAGTTTAAGGTTAAACCTCTTTTCTTCTAATTTTAATGAGTGGCCACAAGTCTTGTTAAACTCTCTTCTGCGAAAAAGTTGTATTTCTATTGTAGGGTCACCAGTACGGTATTTGTATATTGAAATCATATCCCCTCTCATGCGTCTCTTCTCCAGAGAGAATAAGTTCAGTGCTCGCAACCTGTCCTCATAACTAAGATCCTCCAGGCCCTTTATTAGCTTTGTTGCCCTTCTTTGTACTCGCTCCATTTCCAGTACATTCTTCCTGAGGACTGGTGCCCAGAACTGGACAGCATATTCTAAGTGCGGCCGGACCAGAGTCTTGTAGAGTGGGAGAATTATCATTTTATCTCTGGAGTTGATCCCCTTTTTAATGCATGCCAATATTCTGTTTGCTTTGTTAGCAGCAGCTTGGCATTGCATGCCATTGCTGAGCCTATCATCTACTAGGACCCCCAGGTCCTTTTCCATCCTAGAATCCCCCAGAGGTTCTCCCCCAGTGTATAAATTGCATTCATATTTTTGCCACCCAAATGCATTATTTTACATTTTTCTACATTGAACCTCATCTGCCATGTAGTTGCCCACCCCATTAATTTGTTCAGATCTTTTTGCAAGGTTTCCACATCCTGCGGAGAAGTTATTGCCCTGCTTAGCTTAGTATTGTCTGCAAATACAGAGATTGAACTGTTTATCCCATCCTCCAGGTCGTTTATGAACAAATTAAATAGGATTGGTCCCAGCACAGAACCCTGGGGAGCCCCACTACCCGCCCCTGACCATTCCGAGTACTCCCCATTTATCACCACCCTCTGAACTCGCCCTTGTAGCCAGTTTTCAATCCATGTACTCACCCTATGGTCCATGCCAACGGACCTTATTTTGTACAGTAAACGTTTATGGGGAACTGTGTCAAATGCGTTTGCAAAATCCAGATACACCACGTCTACGGGCCTTCCTTTATCTAGATGGCAACTCACCTCCTCATAGAAGGTTAGTAGATTGGTTTGGCAAGAACGATTCTATATGAATCCATGCTGATTACTGCTAATGATATCATTCTCATTACTAAAATCTTGTATATAGTCCCTTATCATCCCCTCCAAGAGTTTACATACTATTGATGTTAGGCTAACTGGTCTGTAATTCCCAGGGATGTATTTTGGGCCCTTTTTAAATATTGGTGCTACATTGGCTTTTCTCCAATCAGCTGGTACCATTCCAGTCAGTAGACTGTCTGTAAAAATTAGGAACAACGGTCTGGCAATCACTTGACTGAGTTCCCTAAGTACCCTCGGATGCAAGCCATCTGGTCCTGGTGATTTATTAATGTTCAGTTTCTCAAGTCTAATGTTAATTCTGTCCTCTGTTAACCATGAAGGTGCTTCCTGTGTTGTGTCAAGAGGATAAACACTGCAGTTTTGGTTACTGAAGCCCCCCGATTCACTCGTGAAGACTGAGGAGAAGAATAAATTCAATACCTTCGCCATTTCCCCATCCTTTGTAACCAGATGTCCTTCCTCATTCTTTATGGGGCCAATATGGTCAGTCCTCCCTTTTTTACTGTTTACATACTTAAAGAATTTCTTGGGATTTTTTTTGCTCTCCTCCGCTATGTTTATTTCATGTTCTATCTTAGCCGTCCTAATTGCACCCTTACATTTCTTGTTGCATTCTTTATAAAGTCTGAATGCTGAGGATGATCCCTCAACCTTGTATTTTTTGAAGGCCTTCTTCTTTGCTTTTATATCGATCTGGCAGGAACTCCTACAAATGCCAAATGTCCGAGTTTCCTAGTGAGAGCTGCATAACCGACAGCAGAGGGGATAGGCTGTCTACACCAACCTTTGAATTTCCAGCTGGGGTGTATCTTTCCTCCGACACCCCTGATCACGAGGTTTGAGCCCAGACTCAAAAGATCAACTCCCACAGTGATAGTGGTAATACCCTTTTAGCCATGAAGACCATGGTTCACAACCCTTCTACAGTTGAGCATAGAGGATCCGTTACCTCTTCCAGTAACGCCGGATCTGCTCTCACAGGGCCAGTTTCTACACCCAGCACTAGAGAAACTACATTTGATGGCATGGAAATTGAGAGGGATAGGCTGCTAAGTCAAGGATGTTCTTATAATGTGGTAGATACTTTGCTACAAGCCAGAAAAAATACCACTAATAGCACTTATGGGAGAGTGTGGCAAAAATGTAGTTCACTTGCACAACAGCAATCATGGAAACCGCTATAGCCTGAAGTCTCTCAAGTTCTCAAGTCTCTCAAGTCTCCGACTTATCGGGCATATTGGGAGTTAAATGGGCTGTGGATCCACTTATCATACAATTTCTAAAGGCTTGCTTAAAATTAAAACCTCCCAGGAAGCCAACATTTCCAGCATGGGATCTTTCCATAGTCTTAGAAGCATTACCAGGTCCTCCTTTTCACCCCATAGAGTCAACATCCTCATGGGATCTAACATTGAAAGTAACCTTCCTTATTGCCATAACCTCAGCAAAAATAAAGTCTGAAATGCAACCACTATTAATTAAGGAACCCCATCTGATCTTTTACCCGGATAGAGTGCTTCTGAGACCCTCGGATCGCTTCATACCTAAAGTAGCCTCTTCTTTCCACTTCAATCAAGAAATAAGCCTATCAGCATTACTGAATTACTGAAAGAAAACTACATCCTTTGAATGTCAATGGCACCATTAGCTCGCATCTAACAACTACTACCTCATTCAATCCCTTAAGGCCCTTGAAAAGGTCAAGGGCCATCACCACGTACAATAGCGTAATGGATGGTTAAAACCATCAAAAAGGCATATTCATTAAAGCAACTATCTATACCTGAAGGCTTAAAGGCTCATTCTACTAGGGCAGTGGCAACCTCATGGGCAGCATATTGCAAAGTGTCTCCAGAGACAATATGTAAGGCTGCAACTTGGTCTTCCAGAAAGACATTCATCTCACACTATAGAGTAGATCTGGCTCAATTGACAATTGAATTTGGAAAATTAGTTATTCAAGCTAATTCCTCTGTTCCCTGATAATAAATCAATACTTTCTAGCACCCACCCGTGTAGCGAGTTATTTCCCAGCATGTGCTGCCATGATGCGTCAGAAAAACATAAAATTATATTCTCACCTTTCTGTAATTTTCCTTTCCTGGCGCATCTTCATGGCAATGCACAGTTTCCCACCCAATGAGGTGATAGATACAGAGAATACTGCAGGGGGGGAGTCGTTCAACAGAACTTATAGTTAACCAGTTCTAACAGGTTGTGGGGGGCGGAGTCACAACCTAGTGTGTGCTGCCGTGAAGATGCACCAGGAAAGGAAAATTGCGGAAAGGTGAGTATACAATTTTCCATTTTGTAATAGAGAAAAATTCAGCTGCAGGTAGGCCACAGGCAATACTAGTAACTAGTCCTTTGACCTCTGTCTGCCATTTTTGAGGCACAACTTCTATAATGCCATTACCACAAACCGCCATAGATGTACGTCTGTACTTTGACGTAGAATACCAGGGTTATGGCAGCTATCTGGTATTTTCTGCAACGGCGGGTCGGTCCACTTTGGGATAAAAGTGGTTTCTGTGGCGGCTTTGCTGCAAGATCAGTTTTATTGGTGGCGGGAGAGTCTCCGCCGCTTACCAGAACCATCGGTAGTGGCGGAGACGATCCAATCCTGGCCCCCACTAGGCTCCATAACATTGGGTGATGGAAGCGACATCAAACGTCACTTCCGCCCAATGGTCTTAAAGGGGAAAGACATTTTTTTC
Source organism: Lithobates clamitans (assembly GCA_037952925.1). Lineage (NCBI taxonomy): Eukaryota > Metazoa > Chordata > Amphibia > Anura > Ranidae > Lithobates > Lithobates clamitans. The sequence goes on from JBBGZY010000675.1 coordinate 2,182,213, forward strand.
TTCTATTTTTAAATTGCATTTAAGTGTAAATGTGAGATCTGAGGTCTTTTTGACCCCAGATATCACATTACAGAGGTCCTATCATGCTTTTTTCTATTACAAGGAATGTAATCATTCGCATACGCATACGTTTTGTTATGATACAGTCCTACTGAGGCATGCTGGCAGTGGTAGGGGTTATACTGGGCTGTCCCTACAGTTCTTGGTTGCCAATGACCAACTCCTAAAGGCAGAAGCATAACCCAATGTACCTGAATACTTGTCCCATAATGTACAATTAAGAAAATAGTATTTTTGACAAACTGAAAAACCATTTTCAGGACACAGGTTTCCTCTTTGTTTTTTATGATCCACTCCTGCTATTGCTTGCTACAAAACTGAAGCATGCTGGATATGGGAGAGGTTATACTGGGCTATCCCTACAGTTCTTGTTTGCCAATATCCAACTCCTAAAGGCAGCAGCATAACCCAATGTACCTAAATACTTGTCTCGTGTCCTGTGCTGTACTCAAAAATACTATTTTTCATGATTGACTTCAATGTGATTTGCATTAAAGTTTGCAATTTGCAGATTTAACAATGAGGTTTTCGAACAGCCTCTGAATCAAATCCAAGCACATTCGCCAATCATTATAAGTCATAAGTCTTAAAATTTCTACAGACACAGCTCTCATAGTAATGGTAACCATTCACTACAAAAATTGACAAAAAATGACCACAGATTTTCAGAAATTACCCTAAAAACAGACTACAGCATTATCCTTCATAAACACCAAATAATACTTCTGTGAAAAAATAAAATATGCTTAGATAAAATACCAAACTTAGGTTTCTACCCTAACATGCTTTTTCCTCCTTTTAACCGTTATACTGTAAGTGTTTTTATTTATTTACACTTCATTGGATATTCCTTTTCATTATTTGTCTGGTGTTCTAGCCCATCATTTAATCAGGGGCGGCCCGTCCATTAAGAGCGCACGGGCATCGCCCCCTCTCTCCAGCCACCCTCCTCTATTACTAATGAATAGATTCATGTATTGAATGAATCTATCCATGGTCGCCACTGCCACCCCTTATTCAGGAGTCTGGCCCCTTTTCAGACGTCAGGTGGCAGTGTTTTTTTAAGCACCTGATTAGAGCCTTAGGCTCTAATAGGCTTCAAAAAGGGTGGACTTGGAGAGCAGAGCATTACGCTCGCAGTCCACCCAGATCCGCCAATCAGGTAGCGTGGGTCTAATACCCGTTACCTGATTGGCTGAAAGCACAGGTGCTCTGATTGCATGCCTCGCAGAACGTAAAAACAGAGGCGGGGGAAGCATGGAGGACACAGGAGCCATCCCACAGCTCGCCGTCGTCACCCGCTGCCTGACCCGCCACTAAGATGGGGTAAGTGCTTTGCAGACATTGGGTGGGCGAGGGTCACAGTGGCGACATTTGATGGGAACAAGTGGTGGCATTTAAATGGCACAAGTGGCTGCATATGATGGGCACAAGTGGCTGCATTTGATGGGCACAAGTGGCTGCATATGATGGGCACAAGTGGCTGCATTTGATGGGGCACAAGAGGCAGCATTTGATGGGCTCAACTGGCTGCATTTGATGGGCACAAGTGGCTGCATATGATGGGTACAAGTGGCTGCATTTGATGGGGCACAAGTGGCGGCATATGATGGGCACAAGTGGCTGCATATGATGGGCACAAGTTACTGCATTTGATGGGAACAAGTGGCTGCATATGATGGGCACAAGTGGCTGCATTTGATGGGGCACAAGTGGCAGCATATGATGGGCACAAGTGGCTGCATATGATGGGCACAAGTTACTGCATTTGATGGGAACAAGTGGTTGCATATGATGGGCACAAGTGGCTACATATGATGGGTACAAGTGGCTGCATATGATGGGCACAAGTTACTTAATTTAATGGGCATAAGTGGCTGCATATGATGGGCACAAGTGGCTTCATTTGATGGGCACAAGTGGCTGCATATGATGGGCACAAGTGGCTGCTATTGATGAGGTTTTTTTCAGTATTTTTCAGTTTGTTTGCGCCCCCCCCCCCAAACATTTTTAGTATCAGCCACCACTGCATTCAATACATCTAAAATTTAGAATGGGTGAGTTCATATTATTGCTTAACTGACTGCCACTAGCCTCTGTTCTGACTCATTAGTGGCAAGCCAGTCTCTTTTCCCTGGCCTGTTCTTTTGACTGCTCAAGCATTTAGCGGAATAAACCATTCATGCTAAATGCTACTTTCAGAGCAGGGTTCAGACAACTATTATAACTCTGAGCTAGACCCCCTAAGGGAACAGAACGCATGCTTAATAACTGCATGAATTCTCTTGTTTATAGCTGTCCTAGGCATTTAAATCATATGGAAAACAATTATTGTGATTTATTTCAGTTTACATCTGGGTTTCAGCATGTTTAAATAATTTAAGGTGGTTCTCGCTGCCGCTCAGAATTACTTCTTAGGATCTTAAATTCCTCAGACTCCAATGTTTTCTCAATATACTAAGATTTAATCTGGAGTTTTTGTCTGGGACCACGCCAGGCAGTTTTAAGTACATATACATTCTGAAAAGGCAGTTATACTGATGTACTGAAACCTCAACAATTTCCTTTCTATTAAACATAGATTAGCAGTGTTTTCCATTTTTAGTGATTTCTTGACACCTTCCAAAGCAACATTTTGTAACACAGATTTCATTTCTAAATATTAAAAAGCTAATTTGGCATTATATAAATTTGCCTTTGGCACACCACTGTGCTCAATGTAAGTAAACCATACTAACTTGTTCACCATCCAGCTCTCTAGAAGTTGGAGAGGAACCAGCAGCTTCTGTAAGGACTATTATCTGAAAGTGCTGCATTTTAAATGCCCCATAAATCATTTCCCAATTATTCCCCCGAGATTGTCAGAAAAACAGTGCTGTTTGAAAAAAAAAATGCTCAGTCAGGCATTATCTGTACAACATTTGTTATTATTCTTCAATTCAGTACTGCACTGTCATACTGCACTATTGACAAATGACATTAGTTTCTGCATGTTTACTAAAGCCATTTTTATCAGGAGCCAAATACCAATGACAACACGTGTTTGGAAGGCACATTTTTAGTAGATACACTCTTATGTTTAAGTAAATACAGCTAGTTAGAAAATTAGCAAACTGGAGTGGGTCTGATATCATCACACACTTTACAGCATTAGTCAGGGCCAGCGCTCCCACTAGGCGAACTAGGCAGCCGCCTAGGGGGGCAGGCCAGCTGATAGTTCAGTGCGGCAGGCGAATGGTAGCAATTGCAGAGCTGTGTGTGGCTTTCCCCTCTCCCTCCCACCGGCTTTCACATGTTGGAGGGAAAGGAATAGACCAGTGTGACAGGCAGCCAATAGCGCTGCTCTTCTGAGTGGGAGGGCGTGATTGTTAAGTTGCTCCGCCTCCTACCACTTCCTTAGCCACTTCTTTAGCCACTTCTTTAGCCAATCAGATTGCATAGCCCACCACATTTGATCAGAAGATGCTCATGGCCAGAGCAGGGTGGGATGGAGAGGATGCGACATACCTGAGCATGAAGAAGGTATTATCACACCTTATCAAACATGTCACAGGCTCACAGGTAATGCCGGCTACAGAAGTCTAATCATCAGTGTGTTCCATCCTGTGTGTAGAATAGGCAATGCTCACACTGATCGAGGGATGACTTCCCTCTCTCTTCTCACACTGCTTCTTATCTTTGTATTTATTTACACTGCACACAGGACAGGCAAATGCTGATTAGACTTCTGCAAGGCGCTGCACCTTCAGCTGTTTTTATAGAGCTATTTGTGCCTGAGTCCTGTGTCAGCCATCCATGATTTGTTTGACCTTTTCCTTGTTATCTTTCTGGGAATTATCTGGTCAGGCTAGGAGCTTCACAGACCTGTTAACCATTTACTGTCCTCCTGTACTTGAGAATTCACTGTTAGTAAAGTTTTTGTTTTTTTGGGCACTTTGTTATATCTTGTAAACTCCTTTTTACACATAGTGCAGTGATCAATGTTTTTACACATTGATCACTGCTAGGACACACTTGTACAGTGTCTGCAGTCTCTGACCATCTCTTGTATCATGTCCGCAGTCTCTGAATGTGACAGACCTAGCCAGGAGAGAGACTTTTGGAGGGGACTGAATGCTAGCCTTTTGCCGATCGATCGTGGGCCCTGGTATTTCGGGGAATGTTGCTCTTTGTGAGCTTTATGCCTGGGGACCCTTGAGGTGGTATTACTGTGGATTCGGGTCCTGGTCCCCCAGGACACACAGGCTCTGGGGACCCTGGATTTGCCATATTAGAAATAGTGGCTGATTCATAATGCTGGGGCAGATACTGTTAGGAGATGCTGATGTAAATTCCAGACACCTGCCTGTCTGTTGCCTGCTAGAATGTGTATTGTAAATAACTCTCTAGTATGGGATCTAAGAGTCATTAGATCCCCATTGTTGTTTGTGTTAATTAACTCTGCTATTGTGATAATGTTGATTGGGTTTTCTGAGCTACAAGACGGTCAGTCTGGCCTAAAGGTCATGTCTGAGTCATCTAGGCTGTCTAAAGGGATTAGTTAATTAGCCCATGTTAATTAGGTTAATTAGGTTACAGGTGTATTGTTAGAGTAATAGGAGCAGGAGGTCTGCACCTCCTCTTTTACTGTATAAAAAAGACTGTATTCCTGTCAATAAAGGGAGATTCCTGGTTGAACTTACATACAGCCCGCCTGGTGTTTGTTCTGAGCTACACAACTGGATTAGAACGGCACATAGCTGTAGTTCTAGTCCCGGAGCATCGGATGACCGAACCATCAGAAGTTGCGATCTGCAATCTGATTCTATAGCTTTAGAGGATTGTCGGGAGAGTGGAACCGAGCGAGCAGGGGCTCGTTACATTGGTGGCAGTGGTGGGATTTGCTCTCCAGTTACTGGGGTACTCCAAACCAGCCTGCAGGAGAGCCACGCTGAAAGACTTACTCGAGAGACGTGGAGGGAATGGTGGTATCATGCTTCCTTGTCTTGAACACATCCAAACCATCACCTGGATCCAAGGTCCAGATAGCAGGAGAGGAGAGGTACAGATACCAGCCACCATGGAAGAGGAATTCAGAAGGAGGTTGCGAGAGATGCATATACAGCACAGAGGACCAGTATCAGAGCAGGTCCTGCTAGGATGGTTTGATTCTATCCGCTGCGAACTCTGGAAGGAAGCGCTAGCCCGTGAGCAGCATAACCAGGGAAAAGTTCTCCCCTCCATCCATATAAGGTACTGGTCGCAGTATGAAGTGTGAATGCTGTTATTGGGGGAACAGCCGAACCAGGAGTGGACAGCCGAGTTAATCAGGCTGATCCGGGCAGAAATGCGGTTGGACGAGAGCTACAGAGCCCTCCGGTGGTATGTAGCCCAAGTGTGCCCGTGGACAGCGGATGACAGCCCCACGGAAGGCTTTGACTACGATGGCCTGGGATTATTATGGTGGAGGCTGTCCGAGGACCCTGACTTTGGAAGTGATTGGGAGTGGCGTTTTGGAGGAAATAATAAAGCACAGAGAGCGAAGACTGAATGTCTCGGAAGTGCACTGGGCACAGGAAGATTTGGAGTTTCTGGCCGTTCAGGGATGGGAGCTTGAGATGGCCTACAGACAGCTGCTAGACTCTGCTCAGCAGCAGGGTGGGGCTCCCTTTGCCTGGGACTATCAGGAAATACCAGTTGACAACTCTGAAATCCTGGCTGAAGAGTTGACAATGTGGCAGAGTAACAGTGTGCTTTGCCAACCTGCCCCCGCAGCTATGGAGGTGGAGGTCTTATGGCGGATGCAGCAAGTGCTGACTGACCTTGATGAACCTGTTTCTGCATTGGATGATCTTGGATGGAGGAATGTGCCTGTCCAGCAGCATGCCAGAGAATCGGCAGTGGAAAATCTGAAGATTACCGTCCCCAAAACTGAAGTGCTGACAACAGGGCAGAGCTCTGCTAACCTCTGCCCAGCACTGATAGCATCTTCTGGGTTCCAGGGACAGGAGATGGTGAACCTTTATCCCCAGACACCAGTTGCAGAGACAGGGGATTTGATAGACCTTTCTGCTGAGGAAGAACAACCTGGTGAGCCTCCAGCAGAAGAAGAGCTGTTATTAGGGCCAAAATTCACTGTGCTCTGCCCAGCACCAACAGAAGTATCTGTGAAGTTACAAGGAACTTACCCAGCTGAAGCGCTGGCAACCGGACAGAGGGCCCAAGATCTCTGCCCTACACCTGCGGCGGTTCCGGAGGCTCAGGGTGAGAAGGAGGTGGTCACTTCCCAGCAGCAGATCAGGATACAGGGGGAGTAGGGAGAGGAGGTGTTCGTCGTCCCTCCCCAACAGTTGGCCAGGGTGGAGGAAGTGGTCCTTCCTCCCCAGCAAAGATCTGTGCACCTGGGAGACAATACCACAGACATATCGTCCCAACATCCAGATGAGGGAATGGAAAAGGAAGCAGCCGGCTCACCTCCCCAATGGCAGCTACACAGTTTGGGAGTGGAGGAAGCTAGCCTCCTGCCCCAACAGTTAGCCGGAGCAGATGATGTGGGGTTTCCAGCAGAAGGGCTGGCAACAGGGCCGAATACTGCTGGACTCTGCCCTCAACTAATAGAGGATGGATTTCCTGTGAAGGTGGATGGGACTTCAGTCTCCACCTGTATACCCCAGGGATGCTGGGCAGTCGGCCCAGATCCCCAACAGCATGACGGAGTGAGCCCAGACACCCTGTCTTCTCTCCAGTGGCAGAAAGGACTCCAGGGAGAAGGGCCAGTCCAGGCCTCTCCCCAGCGGCAGATGTGTTCTCTGAGAGAGGCAGCGGTTGGCTGAGTGAGTAATGCTTTGTTTGGAACAATTTGTTTGTACTGTGTGGGTACAGGCATTAGAGGACTGGAACTACTGACTAACTTCGGAGTCAACCCGTCTGGGGTCTCCTCCTGTGTAATGCCCCGTACACACGGTCGGATTTTCCGATGGAAAATGTCCGATCGGAGCGTGTTGTCGGAAATTCCGACCGTGTGTGGGCTCCATCGGACATTTTCCATCGGATTTTCCGACACACAAAGTTGGAGAGCAGGAGATAAAATTTTCCGACAACAAAATCCGTTGTCGGAAATTCCGATCGTGTGTACACAAATCTGACGGACAAAGTGCCACGCATGCTCAGAATAAATAAAGAGATGAAAGCTATTGGCCACTGCCCCGTTTATAGTCCCGACGTACATGTTTTACGTCACCGCGTTTAAAGCGATCGGATTCTCCGACAACTTTGTGTGACCGTGTGTATGCAAGACAAGTTTGAGCCAACATCCGTCTGAAAAAATCCTAGGATTTTGTTGTCGGAATGTCCGAACAAAATCCGACCGTGTGTACGGGGCATTAGTCTCCTGCCGAAAGGGGAGAAATGTGACAGACCTAGCCAGGAGAGAGACTTTTGGAGGGGACTGAATGCTAGCCTCTTGCCGATCGATCGTGGGCCCTCGCATTTGGGGGAACGGTGCTCTTTGTGAGCTTTATGCCTGGGGACCCTGGGGTGGTATTACTGTGGATTCGGGTCCTGGTCCCTCAGGACACACAGACTCTGGGGACCTTGGATTTGCCATATTAGAAATAGTGGCTGATTCATAATGCTAGGACAGGTACTGTTAGGAGATGCTGATGTAAATTCCAGACTACTGTCTGTCTGTTGCCTGCTAGAATGTGTATTGTAAATAAGTCTCCAGTATGGGATCTAAGAGTCATTAGATCCCCATTGTTGTTTGTGTTAATTAACTCTGCTATTGTGATAATGTTGATTGGGTTTTTTGAGCTACAAGACGGCCAGTCTGGCCTAAAGGTCATATCTGAGTCATCTAGGCTGTCTAAAGGGATTAGTTAATTAGCCCATGTTAATTAGGTTAATTAGGTTACAGTTATTATAGATAAGGTTAATGTTAGAGTAATATGAGCAGGAGGTCTGCACCTCCTCTTTTACTGTAGAAAAGAGACTGTATTCCTGTCAATAAAGGGAGATTCCTGGTTGAACGTACATACAGCCTGCCTGGTGTTTGTTCTGAGCTACACAACTGGATTAGAACGGCAACTAGCTGTAGTTCTAGTCCCGGAGCATCGGATGACTGAACCATCAGATGTTGCAATTTGCAATCTGATTCTATAGCTGCAGAGGAGTGTCGGGAGAGTGGAACCGAGCGAGCAGGGGCTTGTTACACTGACCATCTCTTGTATCATGTCCGCAGTCTCTGACCATCTAATGTATCATGTCTGCAGTCTCTGACCATCTATTGCATCATGTCCACAGTCTCTGACCACCTCTTGTGTCATGTCCACAGTCTCTGACTATCTCTTGTATCATGTCTGCAATCTCTAACCATCTCTTGTATCATGTCCGCAGTCTCTGACCATCTCTTGCATCATGTCCACACACTCTCTGACCATCTCCTGTAGCATGTCCGCAAACTCTCTGACCATCTTCTGTAGCATGTCCGCACATTCTCTGACCATATCTTGTATTATGTCTGCAGTCTCAGACCTTCTCTTGTATAATGTCCGCAGTCTCTGACTATCTACTGTATCATGTCTGCAGTCTCTGATCCTCTCCTGTCTTATGTCAACAGACATGTTGGATGGTGAAGAGGGCCGCAGGTGCAGTGGATGGTAAGCAAGGGAGGCTGCAGGCACAGTAGATAATGAGGAAAGGGGTCCAAGGTGCAGTGGGTGGTGATGGAAGGAGTGCCTAGACACAAGTGGTGGTTAATAAAGGTGGGGCTGTAGAAAAAATGTTAATGTAGCATTTAGGGCAAGGGGCTTCATAATCCGGGGCCCACTAATTCAGGCCGAATGACCAGAGTCGCAAAGGTCGCGCTTGCAATTGGGCCCTGGTGTTCCACCATTGTGTCCACTTCTGCCACTAATATCTTTTTTTATAATGGCACACAGTGAAATAATTAAAAAGTGCCATTATAAAAAAAAACACAGTGACAGATTGTCACACAATACACACTGGGATCTGTGATCAAAGAGTGTATTGAGTTCTTATTTAATGACACTGCACAAAACCATTCAGTTTTTTTTTTTTTTTTGGGGAGGGGGGGACACAAGTAGCTTGTCTTGCCTAGGGAGCAAAATAGTCTAGCACCGGCCCTGCCATCAGTTAAAGCGGAGTTCCACCCACTTTAGGGAGGTGGACTTAAACGAAAGACCACCCCTCCACCCCTTGTTTTTGAATGTTCAAATTTTTAATTTTTTTTCCTTCCTACCTTTTTATTAACCACTTAATAACCGGCCTATAGCCAAATGACGGCTACAGGGCGGTTTGTTATCTCTGGGAGGGCGTCCAGGGACGTCTTCCCGGAGAATCGTTCCCGCGCGCCCGCTGGGGCGCGCACACGGGAACATCCGTGCTCGTCGGGTTCACGGGACCCGGCGCTACACGGATCGCGGTACAGGGCCAGTGACAGCGGCCCTTTACCACGTGATCGTTCCGTCCAATGACGGAGCGATCACAAATATAAACAAAAAAACTCAAACAGGGTCATGACAAGTTCACTGCTCTCCTCTCTTCACACCGATGCAGCGTGAGAGGAGAGGAGAGCAGATCGTGTGCTAACTGTGAGTTGTAACATAGTAGCAGTGCCCAGCAGTGCTCAGCAGTGCCCAGCAGTGCCCCAATAGTGCCCAAATAGTGCCATAACAGTTCCATCTGTCACTATCTGTCACTATCTGTCACCTGTACCACATGTGCCACCAGTGCCACCTCTGTGCCACATCAGTGCCACCTCTGTGCCACACCAGTGCCACCTCTGTGCCACACCAGTGCCACCAGAGCCACACCAGTACCACCAGTACCACCAGAGCCACACCAGAGCCACACCAGTGCCACACCAGTGCACACCAGTGCCACACCAGTGCCACACCAGTGCCACCTGTGCCCATCAGTGCCACCTGTGTCCGTCAGTGCCACCTGTGCCCGTCAGTACTCATATGCGCCTTTGCAGTGCCCGCCAGTGCCGCCAGTGCCCGCCAGTGCCCACCAGTGCCGCCTGTGCCCACCAGTGCGGCCTGTGCCCACCAGTGCCGCCTGTGCCCACCAGTGCCGCCTGTGTGCTAATCAGTGCCACCAGAGCCACACCAGTACCACTACAGTGCACACCAGTGTCACACCATTGCCACCTGTTCCCATCAGTGCCATCTGTGCCCATCAGTGCCACCTGTGCCCATCAGTGCCACCTGTGCCACTGCAGTGCCACATCAGTGCCGTCTGTGCCCACCAGCACCAGTGCCGCCTGTGCCCACCAGTGCCGCCTGTACCCACCAGTGCCGCCTGTACCCACCAGTGCCGCCTGTGCCCACCAGTGCCACCTGTGCCAACCAGTGCTCTGCAGTGCAGCCTCAACAGCCACCAGTATGGCAAAGAAATATTTTACTACCGAGGAGGCCTACCAGCGTCTAAGCATGACCGATGAGAGCAGCGGGGAGCTCTCTGGGTCTCAGTCTGATTCCGATTCCGATTCGACCTATGAACCTGTGATAAGCAGCAGTTCTGATACAGAATCTGAAGAGGAATGTGTGCCCGTGAAAAGAAGGCGTTCTGGCGTGGAGCAGCAGCCTACTACCAGCAGCGCAGGGCTGTCCACCTCGAGAGCAGGGCCGTCCACCTCGAGAGCAGGGCCGTCCACCTCGAGAGCAGGGCCGTCCACCTCGAGAGCAGTACCGTCCACCTCGAGAGCAGTACCGTCCACCTCGAGAGCAGTGCCGTCCACCTCGAGAGCAGTGCCGTCCACCTCGAGAGCAGAGCCACTACAACAAAGGCCAGGCACCAGTAGGGTGTCATCTCAGCCCCAAAGGGATAGGGGCCATGCCAGCCTTCCCTATGCCCTTCAAAACCTCCTGTGGCTTCCCTCTAATTCCGGAGCAGCAAATATCCCCCCTTTCTCCGCCCAGCCAGGTGTCCAGGTGAACACCGATGATTTTGCCATGATTGATTTTTTCCATTTGGTTTTCACTGAAGACTTACTATCGTCCATTGTGGCCCAGTGCAACCTCTACGCACAGCAGCACATAGTAAGCAACCCTGGCTCTAGTTACGGCCGTCCCTTTGAGTGGGGAGAACTAACCGTAGAGGAATTCAAAATTTTCTTAGGCTTAACGTTTACTATGGGACTTACAAAAAAAAAACAATTGTACTCCTATTGGTCTACCAAACCCATCCACCACATGCCACTCTTCTCATCCCTTATGCCAAGATCCAGATACCTAATGATCATGCGGTTCCTTCACTATAATGACAACACCCAGTGCCCTCCCCGAAATGACCCAGCTTTTAACAAACTATTTAAAATTCGGCCACTCCTAAATTATTTCTCTGAAAAATTTCCCCAGTTATACACCCAAACAGAATATTTCCGTGGATGAGTCCCTTGTAAAATTCTCCGGCAGGCTCGGCATCAAACAGTTCATCCCCAGCAAAAGGGCCCGGTATGGGGTAAAAATGTACAAACTTTGCGACCGAGCCACTGGGTACATTTACGCCTTCCGGGTGTACGAAGGGAAGGACTCCCAACTTCATCCCCCTGAATGCCTAGAGTACATTGGAGCCAGCGGAAGAGTGGTCTGGGATCTGGTCTATCCACTGCTTGGAAAGGGATACCATCTTTATGTGGATAATTTTTATACCAGCTTGCCCCTCTTCCGCAATCTTCACCGGAGAGACACCCCAGCATGTGGTACAGTAAGAGCCAATAGAAAGGGCTTCCCGCAAAAACTGGTCAACGAAAGGCTACGCCGAGGGGAGACGGCATCTTTGCGGAACCAGGAGTTATTAGCTGTCAAGTGGAGGGACAGACGAAATGTCCACATGCTGACGACAATCCATAATGACACCTACGTGGAAGTCCCAAGAAGAAACGGCCCAGTCCAGAAACCAGCTTGCATTTACGATTATAATCTGTTTATGGGGGGAGTGGACTTCAACGATCAGATGATTGAACCCTACCTTCCCACAAGAAAATCCCGCCACTGGTATAAAAAAGTGTCCATTTATTTTTTCAGTTTGGCCATGTATAACACTTATGTTATTTACCAAAAAACCACAGAGAACCCCGTATCCTATCTCCACTACCAAGAAGAAGTTATTTCTGCCCTTTTGTACCCTGAAAGCCCACCAGAAACTATTCGCTCTGATTCCGTGAGCAGACTCCATGAGCGCCACTTTCCTGACAAAATCCCCCCCCCCCCCGTGAAACAGGCCGCAGACGTCAAAAGAAATGCCGGGTGTGCTCCAGTCAAGGAATTCGAAGAGACACAACATATTATTGTCCCGATTGTCCTTCCCAACCAGGCCTCTGTATAGTTGGATGTTTCCGCCGTTACCATACTTCTCTACATTATTAGGGAAGTATGGTAAACGTAATTCTAATTTCCTGTCATTTTCCTCCACCCCCCTTATGCCACTGCACTGAAATGTACATACCTCTGCCTTCTCCGGAACCGACCCTGGCCTGTTATACGACCAAGCTTCTGCCTAACGCTAAACATACTTCTGCCTTCTCTGGAACTGACCCTGGCCTGTTATACGACCACGCTTCTGCCCAACGTTATACTGTACCTACCTCTGCCTGCTCTGGAACTGACCCTGGACTGTTATATGACCACGCTTCTGCCGAACGCTAAACTGTACCTACCTCTGCCTGCTCTGGAACTGACCCTGGACTGTTTGACCACGTTTTTTGCCTGCCTCTTGGATTGATCTTTTACCCTGCTGTGCTAGTGGGAACACAGGGGTCTCACATATGTGAGGGGCTCCAGAAATGTTTTTCTGGATGAAGAAAACTGATTTTTTAGTTTTCTCATTACCGGATTAGGGTCTGGAGACTCGGAGGCTTCAAAGAGATTTGGGTGGGAGAAGCCTCTACCCCTGTCCCCATTCTTTCCTGGCCTGCTACTTGGATCGTGTTCCTGCTTACTACCAGGACCAATATTTTGGCACTGCTGGCAACGTCTCTACTTGCACTGACCCTGGACTGTATATGGACAGTATCCCTGCCTGTACTGACTATGGACAATATTCCTGCCTGCTGCCTGGACAACTCCATTCACTGTCGCTGACCACGTCCCTACCTGCTGCCTGGATCAGGGCTCTCCTCCTGTGGACAATTGCACTACTAAAATCACAGGTAATCTTTTGTTTACCCTTTACTCAGCAGAATGTATTTTAGGGTGTAATTCTTGGTATGTTCATGCTATGTGTTAGAAATATGAAGGGCCTTCAAAAATGTGATAGACTGTAAGGAAATTGGATGTGTAATTTATGTCCCTAGAACACCTGATGGTGCTTCTTGGATGTTGGGCCTCTATGTGGCCAGGCTGTGTAAAAGTCTCACACATGTGGTATCGCCATACTCAGGAAGAGTAGCAGAATACATTTTGGGGTGTCATTTTTGCTATGTACATGCTATGTGTTGGAAATATCTTATAAATGGACAACTTTGTGTAAAAAAAAATGCATTTTCATTTTTTTCCACATTTTCCAAAAAGTTCTGGAAAAAAATGAACCATTCCAAAGACTAATTATGCCTCATAGATTATACGTTGGGGTGTTTGCTTTCCAAAATGGGGTCATTTTGTGGGTGTTTCCATTGTCCTGGTGCTCCAGGGCCTTCAAAAGTGTAATAGGTGGTTGAGAGATTAGATGTGTAATTTATGCTCCTAGAACGCATGAAGTTGCTACTTCAATGTTGGGACTCTGTATGTGGCCAGGCTGTGTAAAAGTCTCACACATGTGGTATCGCCGTACTCAGAAGGAGTAGCAGAATACATTTTGGGGTGTCATTTTTGCTATGTACATGCTATGTGTTGGAAATATCTTATAAATGGACAACTTTGTGTAAAAAAAAATGCGTTTTCATTTTTTCCACATTTTCCAAAAACTTCTGGAAAAAAATGAACCGTTCCAAAGACTCATTATGCCTCATAGATTATACATTGGGGTGTTTGCTTTCCAAAATGGGGTCACTTTGTGGGCATTTCCATTGTCCTGGTGCTCCAGGGCCTTCAAAAGTGTAATAGGTGGTTGAGAGATTAGATGTGTAATTTATGCTCCTAGAACGCATGAAGTTGCTACTTCAATGTTGGGACTCTGTATGTGGCCAGGCTGTGTAAAAGTCTCAAACATGTGGTATCGCCATACTCAGAAGGAGTAGCAGAATACATTTTGGGGTGTCATTTTTGCTATGTACATGCTATGTGTTGGAAATATCTTATAAATGGACAACTTTGTGTAAAAAAAAATGCGTTTTCATTTTTTTCCACATTTTCCAAAAAGTTCTGGAAAAAAATGAACCGTTCCAAAGACTCATTATGCCTCATAGATTATACGTTGGGGTGTTTGCTTTACAAAATGGGGTCACTTTGTGGGCATTTCCATTGTCCTGGTGCTCCAGGGCCTTCAAAAGTGTAAGAGGTGGTTGAGAGATTAGATGTGTAATTTATGCTCCTAGAACGCATGAAGTTGCTACTTCAATGTTGGGACTCTGTATGTGGCCAGGCTGTGTAAAAGTCTCACACATGTGGTATCGCCGTACTCAGAAGGAGTGGCAGAATACATTTTGGGGTGTCATTTTTGCTATGTACATGCTATGTGTTGGAAATATCTTATAAATGGACAACTTTGTGTAAAAAAAAAATGCGTTTTCATTTTTTTACACATATTCCAAAAACTTCTGGAAAAAAATGAACCGTTCCAAAGACTCATTATGCCTCATAGATTATACGTGGAGGTGTCTGCTTTCCAAAATGGGGTCACTTTGTGGGTGTTTCCATTGTCCTGGTGCTCCAGGGCCTTCAAAAGTGTAATAGGTGGTTGAGAGATTAGATGTGTAATTTATGCTCTTAGAACGCATGAAGTTGCTACTTCAATGTTGGGACTCTGTATGTGGCCAGGCTGTGTAAAAGTCTCACACATGTGGTATCGCCATACTCAGGAGAAGTAGCAGAATACATTTTGGGGTGTCATTTGTGGTCTGTACATGCCATGTGAGAGAAATAACCTGTTATAATGACAATTTGGAGTGAAAAAAAATAAAAATAAAAAAAATCTTCATTTTGCAAAGAATTGTGGGAAAAAATGACAACTTCAAAAAACTAAATGTGCCTTGTACTAACTACCTTGGAATGTCTACTTTCCAAAAAGGGGTCATTTGGGGGGTATTTGTACTTTACTGGCTTGTTAGGGTCTCAAGAAATGAGATAGGCTGTCAGTACATCAGGTTAGATCAAAATGATACATTTTCAGTGAGTGGCACCATAGCTTGTAGACCCTATAACTTTCACACAGACTAAATAATATCCACTAATTTGGGTTATTTTTACCAAAGATATGTAGCAGTATACATTTTTGGCCAAATTCATGAAGAAAAATTACTTATTTGCAAAAAATTTTAATAGAAATGAAGAAAAATGCATTTTTTTTACAAAATTTCCGGTCTTTTTTCATTTATAGCACAAAAAATAAAAAACCCTGAGGTGATCAAATACCACCAAAAGAAAGCTCTATTTGTGTGAAAAAAAGGACGAAAATTTCATATGGGTACAGTGTTGCATGACTGAGTAATTGTCATTCAAATTGTGAGAGCACTGAAAGCTGAAAATTGGTCTGGTTATTAAGGGGGTTTAAGTGCCCAGTGGTCAAGTGGTTAAGTACATAGTGTACTTACGATCCATCCGTGCTGCAGCACAGGACGTTATATCCTTTTGTGTGGTGAGCCCCCCCCCCGCTGTCTTCTGGGACCTGTGTGTGTCCCAGAAGACAAGCTGGCCATTCACAAAGCGCCACGCGACTTGCGCATGCGCAGTAGGAAACAGGCAGTGAAGCCGCAATGCTCCACTGCCGGTTTCTCTTAGTTAGAATGGTGGTGCCTGCACCCGATCCGATGGACGGATCGGCCTCGGGGGTCGACATTGCGGGCTCCCTGGACAGGTAAGTGTCCTTATTAAAAGTGAGCAGCTACAGTTTTTGCATTTTGCGGGTGGAACACTGCTTTAAGCTGCATGAGTTATTTTATGTGTCTTATGGGTGATATCATCGCTCTCCCGGCCACTCGTGTAGCTGGAGGCTGCGAACCTGGAAGGAAGACCGGGGAAAGATGTCAGCTTTCTCACCAGTAGGGATGAGCCGAACACCCCCCTGTTCGGTTCGCACCAGAACATGCGAAAAGGCAAAAAATTTGATTGAACACGCGAACACCGTTAAAGTCTATGGGACACGAACATGAATAATCAAACGTGCTAATTTTAAAGGCTTATATGTAAGTTATTGTCATAAAAAGTGTTTGGGGACCTGGGTCCTGCCCCAGGGGACATGGATCAATGCAAAAAAAGTTTTAAAAACGGCCGTTTTTTGGGAGCAGTAATTTTAATAATGCTTAAAGTGAAACAATTAAAGTGTAATATTCCTTTAAATGTCGTACCTGGGGGGTGTCTATAGTATGCTTGTAAAGGGGCGCATGTTTCCCGTGTTTAAAACAGTCTGACAGCAAAATTACATTTCAAAGGAAAAAAAGTAATTTAAAACTACTCGCGAGTTGCGGCTATTAATGAATTGCCAGTCCGACAATACAAATAAATGTTAACTGATAAAAGGGAAACCCTGAACCAAAATGAAAAAAAAATGACGTGGGGGTCCCCCTAAATTCCATACCAGGCCCTTAAGGTCTGGTATGGATATTAAGGGGAACCCCAGCCAAAATTTAAAAAAAAATGGTGTGGGGTCCCCCTCAAAATCTATACCAGACCCTCCAGGTCTGGCATGGATTTTAAGGGGAAACCCGCGCCCCATTTTTTTTTTTTAAATGGCAAGGGATCCCCCCAAATATCCATACCAGACCCTTATCCGAGCACGCAACCTGGCAGGCGGCAGGAAAAGAGGGGGGGACAAGAGAGCGCCACCCCCTCCTGAACCGTACCAGGCCACATGCCCTCAACATTGGGAGGGTGCTTTGGAGTAGCCCCCCAAAACACCTTGTTTCCATGTTGATGGGGACAAGGGCCTCATCCCCACAACCCTTGCCCGGTGGGGGGGCTTATCAGAATCTGGAAGCCCCCTTTAACAAGGGGACCCCCAGATCCTGGCCCCCCGTGTGAAATGGTAAGGGGTAAGGGGATAAGATAGAAGAAAGAAGAAGCATTTAAATAAAGGAATTGTCAAAAACTGTCTTTTGTCATTTTTAACATTTTCGACAGTTTTTTTGTGAAATAGTAGGGGTACTTTTACCCCCTTACCATTTCACACAGGGGGAGGGCCGGGATCTGGGGGTCCTCTTGTTAAAGAGGGCTTCCAGATTCCGATAAGCCCCCCAACCGCAGACCCCCACAACCACCGGGCAAGGGTTGTGGGGATGAGGCCCTTGTCCCCATCAACATGGGGACAAGGTGTTTTGGGGGGCTAGCCCAAAGCACCCTCCCAATGTTGAGGGCATGTGGCCTGGTACAGTTCAGGAGAGGGGGGACGCTCTCTGGTCCCCCCTCTTTTCCTGCGGCCTGCCAGGTTGCGTGCTCGGATAAGGGTCTGGAATGGATTTTTGGGGAGACCCCACGCCATTTTTTAAAAAGATTTTGGCACGGGGTTCCCTTTAAAATCCATACCAGACCTAAAGGGTCTGGTATAGCTTTTGAGGGGGACCCCACGCCTTTTTTTTTTCTTTTTCTTTTTTTGGCCGGGGTTCCCCTTAATATCCATACAAGACCTGAAGGGCCTGAAATGGAATTTAGGGGGACCCCCCACATCATTTTTTTTTTAAATTTTGGTTCGGGGTTCCCCTGTGGGGAATTCCCATGCCGTTTTTATCAATTAACTTTTATGTGCATTGTCGGACCGGCAATTCATTAATAGCCACGAGTAGTTTTAAATGACTTTTTTCCTTTGAAATGTCATTTTGCTGTCAGACTGTTCTAAACACGGGAAACATGCGCCCCTTTACAGGCATACTATAGACACCCCCCAGGTACGAAATTTAAAGGAATATTACACTTTTATTGTTTCACTTTAAGCATTATTAAAATCACTGCTCCTGAAAAAACGGCTGTTTTTAAAACTTTTTTTGCATTGATCCATGTCCCCCGGGGCAGGACCCAGGTCCCCAAACACTTTTTATGACAATAACTTGCATATAAGCCTTTAAAATTAGCACTTTTTATTTCTCCCATAGACTTTTAAAGGGTGTTCCGCGGCTTTCGAATTTGCCGCAAACACCCTAAATTTTTCGCTGTTCATCGAACTGGCGAACAGCCGATGTTCAAGGCGAACATGAGTTTAACTCGAACTCGAAGCTCATCCCTACTCACCAGTGATATTGCGGCGCTTGAGGGCTTCATTCTCAGGTAAGGATATCATAATGTGCTAGCATGTGATGCATACTAGCACATTATGACATTGCCCTGCAGGGTTTTGTTTTTTTGTTTTTTTAATCACCTGCGGTTTACTACCACTTTAAGTATAAAAAATATAGAAGCCCCAAAAATGTTTAAAAACTCCCTGCCCCCACATACATACACATACATACACTAACTCATGTGCTGGGTGTACACTAGATTGTAGTAGTAGTTTGAGTGTTTTTATAATGGAAAAAAAATGATTTAATAGGCAGTAGCACAAATACTGTGACTTGAAAAATTGCAACTACTAGCATTTTACCCCATTCAGGGCAAAATAACAGAATGGCTTTAACACCTCTCCATTTCTTCCCTACATAAACTCCCCATTCTTTCCCTTCCCTGATGCTGCCTTCATCATTGGGAGCAAAAGAGCATACCTGGCACTTCTAAGCACAGAGGAGCATGTGATTAGATCTTGTTTTGCCTGCTTTTTGCAAATTATACCAAATTATTCATCAATATACATTCTTTTCTGGATTTTGCAAAAGATTATTGAATTTGGCATTAAATTACAAAAAATATGTTTGTTTTTTTTAATGTAACTAAAAAAATCAGTTTTTCTCTGGTACCATGAATCTAAAAAGCAATCTATTTTGAATTTTTTTTTCTATAGGGCTCTTAAAGGGAACCTACACATATTTTAATTTCCTGAAGTTGCATTGTCCTCACTAAGCACACCCTTAGACACCTCTGCATATCTGCCCTTGGCATAGCGGATTAGAATAATGTTTATAAATATCAAATTTTGATATATATATATTTTTAATTTATACATTTTGAATATATTTATAAGAATCATTACGTAGCTATTATTATAGTAGGTATAGTAATACTTCGTGCCCAATAGTAGTGCTATATCATGAAAAAAGGTACCAAACAAGGGAGTAAAGGCAAGCCTAATATATTGCTTCCTAATATGGTTGGTAATTAGGCAAGCATAAAATGGTTTAACAATGGTAACAACACAACTCAACATACAAAGTGATTAACAGTAAGGATTAGGGATTAGATGACATTTGGTGCCCAGATCAGCAAAAACAGTAGCAAGGCCACCTCAAGTGCAGCAGTGAGGACTAGTAATGTTTAATCTACTGACCGCTGGAACTATACTGTCAGAGTGCATTTATGGCAGTGATGCTAGTCCTATATCGGCTTGGTATGCACTTTCCAAAAGAAAAGGAGG
The DNA here is from genome assembly GCA_037952925.1 of Lithobates clamitans. Taxonomy (NCBI): domain Eukaryota; kingdom Metazoa; phylum Chordata; class Amphibia; order Anura; family Ranidae; genus Lithobates; species Lithobates clamitans. The sequence continues at coordinate 2,201,863 of JBBGZY010000675.1, forward strand.
GTGGTAGCAGAGGAGGCAGGGGGGAAATGGGGGCTTGCAGAATAATTATTACGGGGGGGCAGTCCTTTGAGATGTTTTTTTGCTGGCTATCGCTGTATTAATAAAAAAATGTTTGTGAAAAACTTCATTTTTAAATGAGCAGTGCTTTTTTTATTTTTAAAGTGAAAGCATAAAAATAAAAAATCCTTCCAATATAGTGCCTGGGGGGTCCCCTTAGTCTACCTGTAAAGTAGCAAATCTGTACCATGTCTGGAATCTGCTGCAGCGATAGTTGCATTTATAAAGCCCAAAAAAATAACTTTTCCCTGCAAGTTGACTTTATTTTGCTCAGCAACAGCTGGGGAGCCAGTGTGTATGATGAGGCCACAATGTAGTGCACTGGAAACAAGATTAGAGATTTTTTGGATACTTTTGACTTTGGATAAAAATTTGACTTTGGATAAAAATTTGACTTTGGATAAAAATTGGTCTTTGGGTGTCGGTGGCGCCTTCCCAAAGTAACCCTATAGAGGTACTCTTGATGAAAGCAAGAATTGGCCTTGCTGTAAAAAATTGCAATGATATCCACCTGTCAAACAGGTGCAGAAAAATTACTCTTTGGGTGTGGGGGGCGCCTTCCCACCGTAACCCTATAGAGGTGCTCTTGATGAAGGCATAAAAAATTGCAATGATATGCACCTGTCAAACAGGTGCAGAAAAATTGGTCTTTGGGTGTCGGTGGCGCCTTCCCACCGTAACCCTAGAGGTACTCTTGATGAAAGCAAGAATTGGCCTTGCTCTAAAAAATTGCAACGATATGTACCTGTCAAACAGGTGCTGAAAAATTGGTCTTTGGGTGTTAATTGTGCCCATGAAACCTATACCAAAAACATTCTTCCAGATGAAATGATTGAACACCCTCAAAGCTAGGCAGCCATGAAGTTCTGCAGAGATTCCACATCCCAAAAAGACCTAATCAGTGAAATTGGCATCAGGGGCTTCATAGCTGGTAATCCAGGACTGATTCATTTTTATAAAATTCAAACAGTCCACGGAGTCTGTGGACAAACGCGTTCTATAATCTGTAACAAAACCTCCTGCAGCACTGAATAACCGTTCTGAAAGCACGCTAGATGCAGGGCAGCCCAACAACTCAATCGCATACTGGGCAAGTTCTGGCCAGTGGTCTATTCTCATGACCCAATAAGTCAGTGGATCATCAGCTGGAAAGCTCTCCATCTCTGTTTTGGCCCCGAGGTAATCATCCACCATGTGATGCAGGAAAAACATTCAATAAAATCCTCTTTAAAGTGTCCTCAAGAGATTTTATCTTCTGCACTCTCTGTGGGGACAGGATGAGTTCTGAGACCTTCCCTTTATAACGGTGGTCAAGGAGGGTTGCCAACCAGTAATCATCCTTCTACTTTATGCCACGTATTCTTGGGTCCTTTCGCAGGCTTTGAAGCATGAGGTTGCCCATGTGCCTCAAATTTGCGGAGGCTTGAGAAGCAGACTCCTTGGGGTCACTCAAGGTAACAGCATCTTCCTCTTATTTGAAGCCTATGAAAGTGCCAGAATTCTCTTCCTCATCCTCCTCCCCTCTCTCCTCCTGTGTGTTCTGTGACATAAAAATGATGGTGTCTGGATAAAGTGGGCCTTGAGAGGAAAGGAAGTCCTCCTCTTCCTCCTGCTGCTCTGCCTCCAGTGCCCTGTCCATAATGCCACGCAGAGTCTGCTCCAGTGGAACACAACAGGGATTGTGTCACTGATGCATGCATCCTTAATGATCAGCCATTGGTGTGGGGAAAAAAAGTTGAGACGGCCTGAGCCTGTCATCATGCCGCACTCGCAAAGGTACTCGTTGATGCCCTTCTGCTGCATGAATAGCCGCTGCAGCATTGCCAAAGTCGAGTTCCACCTGGTGGGCATGTCACAAATCAGGTGGTTTACTGGCAGGTGGAATTCCCACTGAATTTCAGCCAACCAAGCACTGGCTGTGTATGACCGCCTGAAATGACTACAGACTCTTCTGGCCAGCTTTAGCACATCTTGCAACCCTGGGTACATATTTAAGAAATGCTGCACCACCAAATTAAGGACATGTGCCATGCATGGCACATGTGTCAACTTTCCCTGTCTAAGGGCGGACAGGAGGTTTGAGCCATTATCACACACGACCATTCCTGGCTCCAGCTGGCATGGTGTGAACCACCTCTGGGCCTGTCCCTGCAGAGCTGCAAGAATCTCTGCTTCAGCGTGGTTCCTGTCCCCTAAACACACCAGCTGAAGCACTGCATGGCACCTTTTAGCCTGACTCATGGAATAGCCCTTTGAACTCTTAGGGGGTACCTGATGTTCATAGGACAATTCTGCAGAGGAGGGCATGGAGGTGGCGGAGGAGGAGGAGGAGGGGGTAGAGCTCACAGGTCTGCCATCATCACCACCAGCTGTATGGAGATGTGGGGGCACAACAAGCTGCAGCACCGATCCCTGTCCTGCATCCTTTCGAGTTGCAAGCAACGTTATCCAGTGTGCTGTGAACTAAATATATTGTTCCTGCCCATGCTTGCTGGACCACATGTCAGCAGTAAGGTGGATTTTATGGCTGACTGCCTTGCCCAACGATGCCAGAACATTCCCTTCCATGTGATGGTAGAGAGATGGAACGGCCTTTACGGGAAAAGTAGTAGTGACTTGGAACTTGCTATTGTGGTACAGCACATTGTGTGAATTCACGGAAGGGACAGAATCCACCAGGCTGAATGGCAGAAGTTGGAGAGCCAACAGCTTTGACAAGCTTGCATTAAATGCTGGGCATGTGGGTGGCAGGTACTGTATATTTTTTTTCTGCTGCGGCAGATGGGGCAGACAAATTTGCTGGCTACAGTCTACAGCTGGTGGTGTGCTGCTGGCAGGTGTGCTGCTAGGACCTGGGACACCCTGTGCTATACCATCATCCCTGTCAGTGGAGGCTTCTGAGAGGCAATGACTCGGTATAGCAGGGGCAGACTGAAGTGGGTAAGGAGGAGGAGGGACAGATTTATGCCCCTTTTGTGTGGCTTTTAGGTGCTCTTGCCAACGGGCTGAGTTGCTGGACGTTAAATGCCTTGTTAAGCATGTGGTACCCAAATAGCTGGTGTTTTTGCCACGTTTGATGTGCCTGAGACACAGTTTGTAGATAGCAACAGTGCGATCTGCTGCAGATGTGCTGAAAAAGGCCCAGACAGCTGAGCTTTGGGGAGTGGGCCGGGAGATAACAGCTGCAAAATGTGATGGAATAGGGTGGCTGCTCTCTACTCTTTCTTGATGTCGGCCTCCTTGGGGTTGTGCCACCTGACCTTCAGTTTCCTCCTCTGCTCTATCTGACACCCAAGTTGCATCAGTGACCTCATCATCATCATCATCATCATCTCCATCTCCTCCATCTTCATCGTTACCATTGGAGACAACTTGGCAATACGCTGTGGCTTGCGGAACATGAATGCCAATTTGTCTATTTGTCTAGTGTTCCTCCCTCTCTCTAGGCTCATGTTCCTATCATCCTCAGCCTCAGAACCAACATCTGAATCCAGTAATGGCTGGGCATTATCAAGGGGCAAGTGGCTGACGCTGTGGTCAAATAACTCAGCTGACTCCTCAATGGCTGATGTTGGGGATATGGCAGGAATAAATGTGGACAAGGAGGCAGGTTTATCCACTCTGGTAACTGCAGGGGACTGCACACTTGTCTCTGCTTGCGTGACAGAGGATGAGGAGGATGAGGAAGGTTTAGTAAGCCAGTCCACAACCTCCTCTGCATGCTGTGGCTAGAACTATATGGGCAGTAATGCACACAAAACTATATGGCGTTAACCTGGCAGTAACGCACACAGAACTATATGGCGTTAAACTGGCAGTAACGCACACAGAACTATATGGCGTTAAACTAGCAGTAACGAACACAGAACTATATGGCGTTAAACTGGCAGTAATGCACACAAAACTATATGGCGTTAAACTGGCAGTAACGCACACAGAAGTAAATGATGTTAAACTGACAGTAACGCACACAGAACTATATGGAATTAAACTGGCAGTAACAAGCACAGAACTATATGGTGTTAAACTGGCAGTAATGCAAACAGAACTATATGGTGTTAAACTGGCAGTAACACACACAGAAGTAAATGCCGTTAAACTGGCAGTAACGCACAAAACTATATGGCGTTAAACTGGCAGTAATGCACACATAACTTTATGGCGTTAGACTGTCAGTAACGCACACAGAACTATATGTCATTAAACTGGCAGTAACGCACACAAAACAATATGGTGTTAAACTGGCAGTAATGCACACAGAACTATATGGAGTTAAACTGGCAGTAACGTGCACAGAACTTTATGGTGTTAAACTGGCAGTAATGCAAACAGAACTATATGGCGTTAAACTGGCAGTAATGCACACAGAAGTAAATGCCGTTAAACTGGCAGTAATGCACAAAACTATATGGCGTTAAACTGGCAGTAATGCACACAGAACTTTATGGCGTTAAACTGTCAGTGATGTACACAGAACTATATGGCATTAAACTGGCAGTAACGCACACAAAACTATATGGCGTTAAACTGGCAGTAACGCACACAGAACTATATAGAGTTAAACTGGCAGTAACGCGCACAGAACTATATTGCGTTTAACTGGCAGTAATGCAAACAGAACTATATGGCGTTAAACTGGCAGTAACACACACAGAAGTAAATGCCGTTAAACTTGCAGCAATGTACATAACTATATGACGTTAAACTGGCAGTAATGCATACAGAACTTTATGGTGTTAAACTGTCAGTAACGCACACAGAACTATATGGCATTAAACTGGCAGTAACGCACACAAAACTATATGGCGTTAAACTGGCAGTAACGCTCACAGAACTATATGGCGTTAAACTGGGAGTAACACACACAGAACTATATGGCGTTAAACTGGCAGTAATGCACACAGAAGTAAATGGCATTAAACTGGAAGTAACGCACACAGAACTATATGGCGTTAAACTGGCAGTAACGCACACAGAACTATATGGTGTTAAACTGGCAGTAATGCACACAAAACTATATGGCGTTAAACTGGCAGTAACGCACACAGAAGTAAATGACGTTAAACTGACAGTAACGCACACAGAACTATATGGAGTTAAACTGGCAGTAACGCGCACAGAACTATATGGTGTTAAACTGGCAGTAATGCAAGCAGAACTATATGGCGTTAAACTGGCAGTAACACACACAGAAGTAAATGCTGTTAAACTGGCAGTAATGCACAAAACTATATGGCGTTAAACTGGCAGTAATGCACACATAACTTTATGGCGTTAAACTGTCAGTAATGCACACAGAACTATATGTCATTAAACTGGCAGTAACGCACACAAAACGATGGTGTTAAACTGGCAGTAATGCACAAAGAACTATATGGAGTTAAACTGGCAGTAACGTGCACAGAACTATATGGCGTTATACTGGCAGTAATGCAAACAGAACTATATGGCGTTAAACTGGCAGTAACGCACACAGAAGTAAATGCCGTTAAACTGGCAGTAATGCACAAAACTATATGGCGTTAAACTGGCAGTAATGCACACATAACTTTATGGCGTTAAACTGTCAGTGATGTACACAGAACTATATGGCATTAAACTGGCAGTAATGCACACAAAACTATATGGCGTTAAACTGGCAGTAATGCACACAGAACTATATGGAGTTAAACTTACAGTAACGCGCACAGAACTATATTGCATTTAACTGGCAGTAACGCGCACAGAACTATATTGCATTTAACTGGCAGTAATGCAAACAGAACTATATGGCGTTAAACTGGCAGTAACACACACAGAAGTAAATGCCGTTAAACTGGCAGTAATGTACATAACTATATGACGTTAAACTGGCAGTAATGCATACAGAACATTATGGCATTAAACTGGAAGTAACGCACACAGACTATATGGCGTTAAACTGGCAGTAACACACACAAAACTGTATGGCATTAAACTGGCAGTAACGGACACAGAACTTTATGGTGTTAAACTGTCAGTAACGCACACAGAACTATATGGCATTAAACTGGCAGTAACGCACACAAAACTATATGGCGTTAAACTGGCAGTAACGCTCACAGAACTATATGGCGTTAAACTGGCAGTAACACACACAGAACTATATGGCGTTAAACTGCCAGTAACGCACACAAAGTGTTATGGCGTTAAACTGCCAGTAACGCACACAAAGTGTTATGGCGTTAAACTGACAGTAACGCACACAAAACTATATGGCATTAAACTGGCAGTAACACACACAGAAGTAAATGGCGTTAAACTGGCAGTAACGCAATCAAATAGACAGTGTTCAACCATCACTACACTGACGCTATCTGAACTGTCCCTACTCTAGCTATACACTAATGTAAAGATTACTGACACGGTTTCACTACACTACACTGAAACTATATGTGCTGTTCCTACTCTACATTAACCACTTGCCGCCTGCCATATAGCAGAATGACAGCGGCAAAGTGGTTTCAATATCTTGACTGGAGGTCATATGACGTCCGCAGGATATTGAGCCGCTGCGCGCCCCCAGGGGCGCGCATCGCGGCGATCGTTGTTGCGGTGTGTCAGTCTGACACCCCGCAACACCGATCTAGGTAAAGAGTCTCTGACGGAGACTCTTTACCACGTGATCAGCCGTGTCCAATCATGGCTGATCACGATGTAAATAGGAAGAGACGGTGATCGGCTTTTCCTCACTCGCATCTGACAGACGCGAGTAGAGGAGAGCCGATCGGCTGCTCTCCTGACAGGGGGGGTCTGTGCTGATTGTTTATCAGCACAGCCCCCCCTCGGATCCTACCCAGGACAACCAGGGAAGCCGCCCAGGACCACCAGGGAAGCCGCCCAGGACCACCAGGGAACCCACCAACACTGGACCACCAGGTATGCCCCCTAGACCCCCAGGGAAATACTGATCTGTGCAACAACAAAAGTTTGGCCCGTACTCATGCCAGACAAACCATTCGCCCATCCCTACTTAACAACCATCCCAGTCAAACTGCATGCAGTATAGCTACAGTAAAGACATGGTATAGTCTCGTCTCAGGTGCAAGGTAGATGTGGTTCAGAGGTGGTAAAGGTTTAGTATAATGCAGTACAGGGTTGGTATAGGTGCAGTCCAGGTTTGGATTCAGTGCAGTATAGTTTGAAGTATGGGTGTGGTATTAATTGGGTACACTTGTGCCTCGTTTCCACTGAGCGGAATGGTTCAGTTCGGTACGGTACACTATTTTGAGTGTTTCCATTATGAAAGCGGCCCATACAACTGAACCGAACCGCACCATTCTGGGTTCTGCTTCAGATGTGGGGCCATAGAAAATGGTACGGTTCGGTTAGGGCGGAGCTACGATACATTCCACTGATTGGCGGACGTGTGACGCCATGCTAGGCATTTTTTCCAAACCCACGTATGGCCCCTGGCGGTCCGGTCTCACCTGAATAGGCCGGACCATTCTAGGCCTTCCAAACTGTACCGACCCAAAGCGATCCGCTCAGTGGAAACGAGGCATTGGTGTCCTGCTCTCTGTGGCTCTGTCCCTGCTAGCAGTATAAGCAATGAGAGAATAGTCCTCTCACCAGTCCCCAGGATGCTGCAGTGACCTCTTGCTGTAGAAGAGGGGCCCTCTCTTTCTCTCCCAGAAAAAACTCCAGTGATCAGTGGTGGAATACAGAGGGTGAGTGGATGCTCCAGTCTTCATGTTGCAGTGGTGCAGGTCCAGGTGCAATCTAGGTGGTGCTGCACTCCTCTCTGGTGTCCTCATTTCCAATTTCAGGCTCAGATCTCTGCAGATATGATCTCCAGCTGGTAGGAGAATATTCAGACAGAGGTGCCCTTCCTAAAACTCCCTCAGTGCTAAGAGGAAGAACTTTCCCACGTAGTTTAAAAAAAATCCTCTCTCCACTCCTTCTACTGCACATATTGGGACCAAGGTCTGGGCTGGCCATGGGGCACACCGAGCATTTGCCCAGTGGGCCGGGGCCACCAGGCTGCATGTCTTAACAAGAGCTGGCTAATGCAGGGGTCCCCAACCCCCGATCCATGGCCTGTTGATGACTGGGCTGCACAGAGGGAGGTACAGTAAGCAGCGTTTGTGGTCTGGACCAGGCTAACTAAGACTGCCGCTCTCCTCCCACCATGCAGCCATGACTGTGTCTCCTCTCCTAGATATCTGCACAGAGAGCAAAAGTCTTTGTATATTAACAAGTGGGTAATCACTCGCTTGTTAATAGGATCCAGATCTGAAGCTCCTCTCTTCCCATGCCCTGCTGATAGGATGACATCATTGGTAGGGCAGGAGAGCCGGGAGAGGTGACACATTCTTTGCTGCATAGGGGGAAGTGAGCAGCAAGACCCTGGAGAGGACACACAGGCTGAATTCTGCCTCTGCCCTGCTGACAGTAGGACTGTGCAGGGGAGGCAGAGAGTAAAAGGGGGCACTGCAAGGGACACTGTGATAGGGGATTGTGATTACTAGAGGCACTGTAATGTAGAGGGGCACTGTGATATTTAGGGGACTGCACTGTAAAGGGGCACTGTAATCATTACTGTTGGGGCTTGTAGTGTAACCATTATAGTGTACCCATTATATGACTGCTGTCTCAGACTACAACTCCCAGCATTCTCAGTGTTCTGTGTAGAAGTCTATGCGCTTGCTTGGCTTTAGCTCTTCCCCTGCTGGCTGGAGGAGGATGGTGCAGCACAACATTAATATCACAGTTGAGGGAGAGAGCCAACTAAAGAGCAATGTCTCCTTCTCCATGTTGTTGAAGAACGGCACCGGGCTACATATGTTTATACTGTATATAAAAGAGCTATGAATTATCTTTACAGTATAATTATGCACTTAAATGAAAGAAAAACTCCAAATAATTTGCGGATAATGTTAAAAATCCATTGTGATTTTTTATTTATAGCACTAATGTGAAAGTGACAGCTATAGAGAATACTAGTTCCAAATTATAAACTCCATTGATGCAGAGAGTTCAGAATCAATCACATAAACGATGAAGCCATAAGAGAAGTTGGAGGTATCCCAGGACTTCTAATTTGTGTATGTAACATACACCGAAACATCCTGCAGTTAATTTTGTAGCTTTTGTGAAAATATTTAAAATTCTGACATTTGTAACCATACAATGTATCCAATTTCCACAACATTTTTTGCAATCAAATATGTAAAATATATTACCTCTGTTAGAATAAGTAAAATATGAACGTATGTGAGTGGTGCATTGTGTGACACAATGAATATACTGTATTTGCTGAGGTTGTAAATGCTTTGACAGTTGTATCCTGTCGGAAATTAGGAACGCATCTTTGTAGCGAAGTCTTGAGACAGATTTGGAAGCTCAACAATTTCTACTTTGCATTATCTCAGGGTGGTCATATTTAAAGCTGTACTAAATGCAAAATAAATATGACATATAAGACGCAGTCTGTTGCTAGCTTTAACATAAAAACCATTGTTTTTTTTTAGTCTCCCACCCCCCAGTAAATTAGTGTTTTACCTGTTAATCCTGCTGTCATTTTTTCAACTTCCTTTAACAAACGAAGCTGTGCAGCAAAAGTGACAGTTAGAGGTTTGAGATAAACCATACTATACTGACAGGGGTGCTTACAATGGTCATCTTTTATTCATTTACTTAAAACCTTTATCACAACACCTGCTGCCACCGCAGGACTTATGTTATATAGGTAAGGATCGGGGCCATCTGGTGATGTCACCTGGAGCCCCCAAGTGACATCATCGGCCGGTGCATGCTGAGTTGGTCATGTCACAAGGGGGCGGTGCCACCAGGTGACATCGCCAGATGGCCCCGCCCCTAACCTATATAAAAACTGTCAAACAGGGGAGCCTGCAGTTGGCGGTTAGCCTTCGTCTCAGGCGGATAATGTTTTTTTCTTTTTTTGGGTCAGGCAGTGGCAGCGGGCATCATGATTGACAATGGATCTACATTGGGACATTGTTTTTTTATTTTTAATAAAGGAATTGTCAAAAACTGTCTGTGTTTTTTTTTCTTTTGGGGAATCCTTGTTGAAGGGGCTTCCAAATTCGAATAAGCCCCCTGCCCACAGAGCTACACAAGCACAGCCCAGGGTTGTGAGGAAAAAGGCCCTTGTCCCCATCAACATGGGGGCAAGGTGCTTTGGGGTGGGCCAGAGCCCCCCTGCCCCAAAGCACCCCTGCATGTCGAGGGCATGTGGTCTGGTATGTTCAGGAGGGGGCGCTCGCTCATCCCCCCTTTCCTGGTCTGACAGGCTGCATGTTTGGATAAGGGCCTAGTATAGACTTTGGCCGGACCCCCACGCCGTTTTGTTAAACATTTTTCTAATGCCAGCAATGTGGTTTTTTTTTTTTCATTCAGCTGTCAGCGGGGAAGCCCGCTGTTGTTAAGGACGCCACGGCCGGCCAGCTATTCACTGTGCCTTGATTGGACAAAGCTTTGCCCAATCAGGGTTTAGAATGCACTGTGCAAATTTGGGTGTTCCTGGAATGGGCGAACAGTCAATGTTTGGGCCGAACATTTGCTTGGCTCGAACTGTTCGCCCAACTCTAGTCACATCATATTTATCGGCATATAACACGCACTTTTTTCCCCTGAAAATCATGGGAAAATCGTAGGTGCGTGTTATATGCCGATCTCCGCCAATTTTGTGTGATCGGAGCGATCGCGGCCGACATACACAGCCGTGTGTAAATTCAAATATGGCGCCGAGACTGCAGGGACTCAGCGGAGCCGAGATACACATACCCGAGAGTCCTCGGCTTTTCTCGGCGCCGCTTACAGTCCCGCCCAGTCCCGCCATTGGACCTGTGTGACGTCCATCATAGGCCGGGACTGGGCGGGACTGTAAGCGGCACAGAGAAAAGCCGAGCACACTCGGGTATGTGTATCTCGGGTCCGGCGAGTCCCTGCAGTGGGGCAAGGCTGCACTGGGGCAAAGCTGCACTGACATGGCTGCACTGACAAGGCTGCACTGACATGGCTGCACTGACATGGCTGCACTGGGGCAAAGCTGCACTGACAAGGCTGCAATGGACACTGGGGCAAGGCTGCACTGACAATTCTGCACTGGGGCAAAGCTGCACTGACAAGGCTGCAATAGACACTGGAGCAAGGCTGCACTGACACTGACAAGGCTGCAGATGGACACCGATAACGCTGCATTGATGGGCATTTTAATGTAAGTTTTTCTTCCTTAAACTTTACTCCTAAAAGTTTTTTCCTTAAAATTCCCTCCTAAACTTGGGGTGCATGTTATACGCCGGCGCGTGTTATACGCCGATAAATACGGTATATAAAGTCCATCTAAATCTACAGGTCTATGGGGTTGATTTACTAAAGGCAAATAGACTGTGCACTTTACAAGTACAGTAGCTCCAGAGCTTAGTAAACGAGGGGAAGCTTTGCTGACTTCCATCATCCAATCATGTGCAAGCAAAAAAGCTGTTTTTTTATTTTCACTGCATGTAATTGGATACTCTTTGTAAAGTGAAGCTCCACCTCATTTACTAAAGCTCTGGGGAAACTGCACTTGCAAAGTGCACAGTCTATTTGCCGTTAGTAAACCAACCCCAATGTATTACTAATCTCTCCAGACAGTGCTGTTGTTCCTCCTATAGATAGAGGTGCCACCCTAAGGCCTTATGCACAATGGCACTCCTGCATTTAGTACAAACAACTTTTATGTCTCCCAGATTATTTTTCCTGTGCTTTAAGGCTTCATGTACACTAGCAGCTCCTAAACTTGAATTTAGGAGCTTATGGCGTTTTTTCACCAAAGCTCCTAAACTTAACTCCATAAAAGCCTGTGTGTCAATGTACACACAGGCTTTTACCATAGTTTAGGAGCTGCTGCGTTTAGGGGAGCTTCAACCTCCCTCAACCACCGTTTACTTAACGCGTTCAGGATAGGAACATTTTGACGGCTGGCAGAAAACCACTGCAAAATTGCAGCTCACATTTGCCACATTTTATGTTTTCCTGTGGCAGTAGTAAATGTAAGGTACAGAAAGCCTTACCGTTTAGGTAAGTTTACATATCCATTCAAAATCAATGCTAAACAGCCCGTGAATGCAAATTTTTCTGATTTGGCAAATGTACAGTGGGGACGGAAAGAATTCAAACCCCCTTAAATTTTTCACTCTTTGTTATATTGCAGCCATTTGCTAAAATCATTTAAGTTCATTTTTTTCCTCATTAATGTACACACAGCACCCCATACTGACAGAAAAAACACAGAATTGTTGACATTTTTGCAGATTTATTAAAAAAGAAAAACTGAAATATCACATGGTCCTAAGATGAATGCGGCCAAGTACAGGGATATCCTGGACAAAAACCTTCTCCAGAGTGCTCAGGACCTCAGACTGGGCCGAAGGTTTACCTTCCAACAAGACAATGACCCTAAGCATACAGCTAAAATAACGAAGGAGTGGCTTCACAACAACTCCATGACTGTTCTTGAATGGCCCAGCCAAAGCCCTGACTTAAACCCAATTGAGCATCTCTGGAGAGACCTAAAAATGGCTGTCCACCAACGTTTACCATCCAACCTGACAGAACTGGAGAGGATCTGCAAGGAGGAATGGTAGCGGATCCCCAAATCCAGGTGTGAAAAACTTGTTGCATCTTTCCCAAAAAGACTCATGGCTGTATTAGATCAAAAGGGTGCTTCTACTAAATACTGAGAAAAGGGTCTGAATACTTAGGACCGTGTGATATTTCAGTTTTTCTTTTTTAATAAATCTGCAAAAATGTCAACAATTCTGTGTTTTTCTGTCAATATGGGGTGCTGTGTGTACATTAATGAAGTTAAAAAATGAACTTAAATGATTTAGCAAATGGCTGCAATATAACAGAGTGAAAAATTTAAGGGGGTCTGAATACTTCCCGTCCCCACTGTATTTATACATTAAACATCTAGTGTACAAATGTGCATAGAAGGCCATGGGATGCATCTATTTAAGAAGTATAAAACAAAAAAAATTCCGCGCTAGAAATACAAAAGAATAAGCAGCAGTAAACAGTGCGACAACACCAACAAAACAGATAAAATAAACTGCGCTAAACAAAGGTTATATGTGTTGGAGTGAGTTAATAGTGTGACCTAACACCAACAAAAATATAGAAAACGAATCCAGTAAATAAAAGTCCAAATTCCCAAAGTAGTAGGTATTCAGTATAAGTGTGGATGCTGTTCCAAATGAGCTATGATTGCTCTTACCAGAACTCCAAAGAAATAAGTGGATGGCAAAAAACCCTTGCCAGGGCCTCTGGGGTATTGGACCAATCAGCACCGTCCGTGGTCAGATCAAAATCCCCTCAATGGATGCAGGAGAGAAGCAAAAACAAGAAAAACTGGCCATAGTGTAGTATGTTAAATGCTAAACATGGACATACGAACATACCAATCACCCTGGTGTGCACATAAAAACAACCAAAAAGGGGGGGAGAGAAGTGAAAAAAACCCCACCTCCGTGGCTGTAGATTGTGCTTACCGACTCACGGTGATAAACAGGTTCTTAGTAGGTTAGGAGCTGACATATAGCTGGCAAGAAGCACCCTGATACGTCCTCATTAACCCGAAGTTCACATCGTCAGTAAACCACCCAGAATATAAAAATTAAACTCTCCATGGTGAAATACGTTAAAAAACGAATTTAATAAATAAAGTAATGCACTTACAAAATAAAAGCACTTATATCGCATAAGTATATGTCGCCGGCCGGCATACAAGCATGGAAGCGAAGCTCGTCCTACTTCCTGGTCTCGTGGTAGCGTCGCTGCGTGCGTACCCAGACGCGTTTTGTCATCAAAAGGACGTTCTCAATGGGTCCCAATGGGTCATTTAACATACTACACTATGGCCAGTTTTTCTTGTTTTTGCTTCTCTCCTGCATCCATTGAGGGGATTTTGATCTGACCACGGACGGTGCTGATTGGTCCAATACCCCAGAGGCCCTGGCAAGGGTTTTTTGCCATCCGCTTATTTCTTTGGAGTTCTGGTAAGAGCAATCATAGCTCATTTGGAACAGCATCCACACTTATACTGAATACCTACTACTTTGGGAATTTGGACTTTTATTTACTGGATTCGTTTTCTATATTTTTGTTGGTGTTAGGTCACACTATTAACTCACTCCAACACATATAACCTTTGTTTAGCGCAGTTTATTTTATCTGATCTATTTAAGAAGGCTTGCTTTGTGGACCAGAACAGTCCGCTTTTTGATGCTAGTGTGCATAAGGCCTTAGACAGGAAGTGTGTTACTGGCTAGATCACCAGGTAAAAAGAAAAAGCAAAACATGAAATTAGAAAATGAATGCAGCCACTGGGGGGTTTAATGCCACTTTAAAAGTTTGTTTGGACCTGCTCACGATAGCATTTAATTAAACATCAAAATAAGAATTTTGTAACAGTCCCATGGTGCCATCCTTTAACCTCCCTGGCGGTATTCCCGAGTCTGGCTCGGGTTGGATTTTTCCATACCAAAAGCGGTAACCCCGAGCCAGACTCGGGCTTGCATCGCAGGATCCAGGAAGAGCATACTTACCTTGTTCCCTGGATCCTGCGATGTCTCCCCGCTGTGATCGGCGAGCCGCTGTGTCTCGCTCGATTCACAGTGCCGAGCTCCGTTCCCTGCGAGCGGTGCGACGCACGGGGACAGAGTTCGGCGGTAAATTCAAAAGTGAAACACATAGTATAGATACAGCATACTGTAATCTTACAGATTACAGTACTGTATCAAATAACTACACATCCCCCTTGGTCCCTAGTGGTCTGCCCAGTGTCCTGCATGCAGTTTTATATATATAAAACTGTTCTTTCTGCCAGGAAACTGGAGATTGTCCATAGCTACCAAAACTGTCTCTTTACATCAAAAGTGCTTTTAGACCAGCTAGAAAAAAGCGATAATAAATTAGAATCACTCGCAGAATTGAGCGATAGTGATTTGTGGGGAAATCCGTCACCAAACACTAAAAGTAACAAAAGCGACAATTCTGCAACTGAGCAAATTTCAGTGTTTTTGATTTGATTACATTATTATATAATTTTTATTATTATTATATTATTATTATTTGTTATAATTATTTATAGTTATTTATTATATTATAATTTTTTATTTCGTTTTTCAAACTTTATCATACCCGGGATGTCTACTAGACTCTTGTTTGGACAGATTTAAGTGAACTATTCCTAAGAATTACAGGCCTACAATATAAAACGCCAAATTTCTGTGCAAAATAATTGTACCGCTTTCTGCACCTAAAATCAGAAATAATCATACCGCCAGGGAGGTTAAATGAATGCACCCCCTTTCATAAAACAAAGTTCATTTTTGGAAAATAGTGTACACCCCAATATAAAATGTCATATATTAAAATAAGGTTATACAGCACTTTGAAAGATTTGACTCTTGCAGGGTCAGTGTGTTCGCAGAAAGGCTGGAGAGCGATACAATAATGATTTTCTGCAGGAGACAGTTCTTGTGGAAATTTTATGAAGATGTATTTTAATATGTATTGTCACAGTGTCTCCCAGTGTTAGTACTTCCGCAACCCACTCTAAAGAGCTGACTGGGGCATATTGATGCTGGCTGAGATCCGTTTGGTAGTGAAAAGCTCCTTGGGGATGTAGAGAAGTGTTTGCGGAGCGGGGACATGTCCGCCATCAAATGGCCCCTGTGCGATGCACAGAATGATCGTCTGGTAGGGGTGTGTTCGGTCTGCAAAGACATTATCGGTTTAACGAGTGTGCGCTTGTGTCGCCTCTGTATGCCTGATCAACATGTTTGTGGCACCATGAGCATACACCTGCAGATAATCTCTCGTCCACAAAGACAGTAGTATAGTCTGGGTATGCGTTGTTCTCTGAACAACGCAGAATATTGATTCACAAACAAACGATAAGAACGGGATTCTTTGAATGGTTGTGGTCGGGAGAAGTGTTCATAGTCTCAGGCTTCCTGTGATCAAAAACAGGGGGCCGGAGATTGTACACGCTGCCCCCACCAGGCATACCCATAAGACTCCCCTAGTCATTGTTGTATTGGTTGTTGTATAAATTTGTTTTTCCTGTGTTGAAAGTCACATCATGTGTGGTCATGTCCTTATTTGATCATGTCCTTATTTGGTCATATCCTGTGAGGTCACATCCTCTGTAGGAGGCGATTGGCTGTTGGAGGCCGGGCTTCCAGTTTGTGGTTTCCTGTTTGTGTGTGAATAAAAGCAAGAGCCGCTGCCCAGGATGGGCAGTCAATGCTGATGGAGCTGAGAACGTAAGCTATGGTGATGTCTGTTTACTTGTGGATATTTGGGAAATAGAGCTATAGGTAAGATGCATTATATCATTAGACAAAATGTGTGCTTATTAGCACAGGAGATATGGTGTGTGCATAGCATACAGCTAAATTTCCCTGACACAGTGAAGCATGGTGGAGGTTCCTTGCAAGTTTGGGGCTGCATTTCTACAAATGGTGTTGGAGATTGGTCAGGATCAGGATCAATGGTGTCCTCAACCAATTATGCCATAATCAACCATTATGCCATACCATCAGGAAGATTTATGATTGGCACCAAATTTATTCTGCAGCAGGACAACAACCCCAAACATACAGTCAATGTCATTAAGAACTATCTTCAGTGTAAAGAAGATAGCCATGAAAGTGATGGTTTGGCCCCCACAGAGCCCCAATCTCAATGTCATCAAGTCTGTCTGGGATTACATGAAGAGACAGAAGGATTTGAGGCATCCTACATCCACAGCATCCTACATACACAGAAGATCTGTGGTTAGTTCTCCAAGATATTTGGAACAACCTACCTGCTAAATTCCTTCAAAAACTGTGTGCAAATATACCTAGAAGAACTGATGCTGTTTTGAAGGGTGGTCACACTAAATATTGATTTGATTTGGATTTCTCTTCAGTTCATTTACCTTTTTTTTCTCATTTTGTTATTTAATAAAAAATAAAATTTTAACACTTCTATTTCTGAAAGCTTTCTTAATTTACAGCATTTTTTTCAGGCCTGCCTAAAACATTTTCACAGTACTGTATATCAGTAGCGTATTTAGGTTTTGTGCTGCCCTAGGCCTGACTAAACTTGTACACCCCCTAATTTAAATGCGACCCACCCTTTCCTCTTTAGGCTTCACCTTTTCTTCTTATGCCCTGTACACACGGTCGGATTTTCCGACGGAAAAAGTGCGATCGGATTGTGTTGTCGGAAATTTTGATCGTGTGTGGGCTCCATCTGACTTTTTCCGTCGGAATTTCCGACACAAAGTTTGATAGCAGGATATAAAATTTTCTTACAACAAAATCGGTTAAATTCCGATCGTGTGTACACAAATCCGACACACAAAGTGCCACGCATGCTCAGAATAAATTAAGAGATGAAAGCTATTGGCTACTGCCCTGTTTATAGTCTCGACGTACGTGTTTTACGTCAACACGTTCAGAACGATCGGATTTTCCGACAACTTTGTGCGGCCGTGGGTATGCAAGACAAGTTTGAGCCAACATCCGTCGGAAAAAATCCATGGATTTTGTTGTCGGAATGTCCGATCAATGTCCGATCGTGTGTACAGGGCATTAGAGCTCCACCTCTTTCTCGCTGTATAGTAAAAGTGGGTACCAAGTGCAGCCTCATCAGTGCCCATCAGTGCCCATCAATACAGCATCACCAGTGCCTATCAGCACAGCCTTGTCAGTGCCCATCAGCGCAGCCTTGTCAGTGCCCATCAATGCAGCCTTGTCAGTGCCCATCAATGCAGCCTTGTCAGTGCCCATCAATGCAGACTTACCAGTGCCTATCAGCACAGTCTCCATCAGCAAAGCCTAATCAGTGCCCAATAAGGGTCTCCAATTGCATTCTAATCATACCAAATTATGTGAGCAGACTGCAGTTCCTCTTTAAGCACCCATTCACATTGGGCCAATTTAGCATGCAATTTGACATGTCAAATCGCATGCCAAATCGGCAGCTATTGCCAATGGCACCATCCGAATTGGTGCGATACCGACTTTGCGGCACCGCACAGATTCCTAAAAGTAGTTCCTGTACTACTTTTGGTGACTTTGGGGGCGATTTGAATAGACATCTGGGCAGGATCCACACAGATGTCTGTCAAATCGCCCCCCCCCAAAGTCAGACTGCATTGCTGGTTTGAAATTGTGCGAGTTCAGCTAAACTTGCGCGGTTTCCAACCTGCATCAGTGTGAACCTGGGCTTAATGCAGTCAGCAGGATGGGTAATAAAATTCAGACTGACCTATGATCAGAAATTACAGTTTTCTTCATATGTCAGAAGGCAGCATTAGGCTGGGTTCACACCTATGTGAATTGGATGTTGGTTTTCCCCACATCCAATTCGCATAGCAGGAGAATGTAACCGGCTCTCTACCGAGCCGGTTCAAATATTTCCAGGACGGCTGCAGAGCGGCTTGCAAAGAAATGCTGTGCATCTTTGGCTCCATTTCAGGGCCGATTCAGGCAAAGATTCAGTCCTGATTCGTCCCTGAAATGGAGAACAGGGATGCACAGCGTTCCTGTGCGATTCGCGGCCAGTTCTAGTGTGAACCCAGCCTTAGACATACAAGTAGCTATGAAAGGTTAACCACTTATACAAGCAGACACTAAGGTGTTAAATGCCATTGATTCCAATAGCACCAGCCTGCAGATATTGAGCTATAAAGAGTTAACCATATATGTAAACAGCAGTGTACATGTCTGCTTTGAAGCAGAGTAGAAAAGCGCAGTCCTCCCCTAGCACCAAGGACACAGAGGGTTAATTATCAGAGAGTAGTCCCTATTTCAGATAACAGGGAGATAGGAGAAACAAAGTTGGAGCACAGATGTGTGAGGTTTCCAAGGAGAGACAGTGAAGAGGATCAGTATCTTACTCTCACCTCCTCCAGGATATGCAGAATGTAGCTAAGTCTGCCAGTTGAAGCCACAATCCCACTGAGCCTGGAAGAAGAAGAAGAAGCTGACAAGATCTCTCTCTCTCTCTGCTCTCCTGTCTGTGTGAAGGGGAGGGGAAAACTGTGAGCACACGCTCTACTCTATGTGAGAGTCTACTCTATGTGAGAGACGCTGCAGCCAGCAACCTCAAGAAGTGAATTGACTGACTCAGGAGGAGGAGGGGGGGCTTTTTTCGTGCAGGGGGAGCGGCGCCGCAAAGTGTCGGCCTAGGCCAAAATACAGCACTGCTGTATATACTGTATGTACATGTACACGCTTACACATACACTTATCATGGTTAAAGAGCAGTGCGATTTTTTTCTAAACTGCATTGTTCTTCAGCAACAGAAAGGAAATATAGGTCAGATTCCAATGTCTAAATAGTTTAATAGAATTCCCATGAAAAATTAGGACACTGGCCCATTCTCCTTTCTTCTCAAACCGCATAGTGATGTTCTCAGAACCCTATGGCCGAGCCATACCTGAAAATCATAACAGTTCCCTAACAACATCAATAAATGCCATGGTTTTATCTTTTAATTAACCACTTGACCTCCGGAAGATTTAACCCCCTTCATGACCAGGCCATTTTTTGCGATTCGGCACTCCGTTATTTTAACTGACAATTGCACAGTCATGCAACGCTGTACATAAATTAAATTTATGGGGTTTTTTTTACCCACAACTAGAGCAGTCTTTTGGTGGTAATAAATAAATACTTTCTGCTATAAAACATATGCAATAAAAAAATTTAAAAAAATATAATTTCTTCATAAATTTAGCCCAATATGTATTCTGCTCCATATTTTTGATGAAAAAAAATCCCAATTGGCATATATTGATTGGTTTATGCAAAAGTTATAGTTTCTACAAACTATGGTATATATACTGGAATTTTTTTTTAATACAAGTAATGGTGGTGATCAGCGACTTATAGCATGACTGCGATATTGCAATGGACAATCTCACATTACCTGACACTTTGTGGTAACCAGTGACACTAATACAGTGATCAGTGCTATAAATATGCACTGCCACTGTACTAATGACACTGGGAAGGAGTTAAACATTTAGGGCAATCAAAGGGTTAAATGTGTGCCTAACCAGTGTTTTTGTGTACACAGTGTGCTGCTTTTACTAAGGGATGTACTTAAATGTATTCCCTGTTTGTAGGGAAACAAACTCCAGCACGTCCAGCAGGACAGAGCTCAGCATTGTTTACATATGCAGAGCTCTGTTCTGTGTCTCTTCTTGCCGATCGGCGGGTGCCGGCGGACATTCATTGGCTGGCACCCGCTGATTGGCCTCTGCTATGACTAATCACAGCAGAAGCAGCATGCGCTCCCTATGCGGAAGTGCAGAATCACATATATAATATATATATATATATATATATATATATATATATATATATATATATATATATATATATATATATATATATGTAGCAATACCCACAAAGGAGCTGCTTACTCTGCCTCTCAACCCCAGGAATGGCCTCAGCCCCTCTGGCACACCTGCAATGTAACCAGTAGAATACCACAGTAATGCCACACTGACATAGTTCAAGTATTAATGTTTTCTTCAATTTACTTAGGTAGCAAGAAACTTAACTTCTCTCATCCACAGAGAGATGCATGAAGCCCAAGTGCATGGGTTCATCTTCACTGACCGACTCGTTACCAGGAGGCATGGGAGGTGAGGGAGGCACGGGTGGGACTGCAAATGTACAGGAGGCAAATGTACAGGAGGCTTCCGCAAGCGCTCCTTAAAAGAGAGTCTTTCTCTGAGTCTGGAGTCAATGAGGATGGCAAACGTGATCAACTTCTCCAGCTAAGTGGGTATATCTCGGGCTGCTATCTCATCCTTGATGAAATTCGAGAGACCATGAGAAAAAGCAGCAACGAGGGCCTCATTGTTCTAAGCAACCTCTGCTGCCAGAGTACAGAATTCAATGGCGTAGTCTGCAACAGTTCTCATACTCTGTTTGATGGACATGAGGCACTTGGCAGCAGAAGCAGAGACTGTAGGAATGTCAAATACCATTTTAAAGGAGGCCACAAACTCAGGGTAACTCAAGACAACAGGTTTTGAGTCACACATAGAGGGTTTGCCTAGGCCAAGGCTCTCTCAGAAAGCAAAGATATCACGAAACCTACTTTGCTTCTGTCCGTGGGAAACGTCTGGGGCAGCATCTCAAAGCATATCTCAACCTGGTTGAGAAACCCTCTGCATTGAACTGGATAGCCTGCAAATCACTGCCCATTGGTATCTTAAATAAAAATAATAATATAATAGATGAGCACCATAATGAGACACAGTGTACAGGGATAGGGACAATTGTAGACATGCACCCACGCTCACTCAGGTTTAACTAGATGGACTGGTGTCTTTATTCAACCTTACTAACTATGTAACTATGTAACTGGGGAAGTGGAGTGGAACCAGACATACCTCTTATAGAGGTAATACTCGAGGCGGGTGCCTGCACAGAAACTGGCGCAGCAGCAGGGACGGTCTGCAACTCAGGTTGTACAGGAGCAGCCACAGTGGGAGATTCCAGGTGAACCGTGCGACTCAGGAGCGTTTGTAACGCCATGGCAAACTGATCCATGCGGTGATCTTGCTCATCCAATCTGGAAAAAAATATTACCAACAAGTGGATTGACTGTATTCTCTGAATTCATGGCCTTCGCCTACTGTCAGAAACCATGAAATCAGACCGAGACAGAAGTACAGTTAAATCACATTTGTTTAATAATAAAAGTAAATAGAACAAACGTAGTCAAAACATAGTCAGAGTTCAGGAACTGGAACGGATTGTCAGACAAGGCAAACGTCAGGGAGTCGGAGATGAGCGTAGTAAAACAGCAAGCAGGATCTGGAGCCAGAACAGGAATTTAACAGGAATGCAGGAAAGCGTCTCTGTGATGTTGACTAAGGTGAAGGCAGAGATCCTCTGGGTTGGACGGCTTAAGTAGGCAGGACTGATGAGCAGGATATCATCAAAAGCTGAATAACTGTGGAGAGATAGGAGTTGGCAATTAGCCGACAGCTGAGCGGCCAGCTCAGAGAAGGAAGGGCTGAGCCCAGCCCTGACACCCACTCCCCCATGCTCTTTGTCGGTTCCAGTGAGCGATACCCTCCCTCCCTTCCCTTTTTCAGAGCACTTCTCAACACATTCTTCTCCACAATTACCCATTACTTTGGGTATGCCCCCTTATCTCACGTGTTTCTGATCCATATCGGTCTTAGGACCATGACCATAAATATAACTATATATAACTATATATATATATATATATATATATATAACTATATATATATATATATATATATAACTATATATATATATATAACTATATATATATATAACTATATATATATATATAACTATATATATATCTATCTATATATATATATATATATATATATCTATATCTATATCTATATAACTATATATATATATATATATATATTTATGGTTGGAGCCCTATGTCCGATATGTACATAGATAACACTTATAGTAAAGATAAGACTTACCATCGGAAATAGACCTGAAAGTGTGGACTTACCATATGAAATGGACCTGAAAGTGTGCCTTGGTCTAATGGCCGGTATGCCAAAATAAGGGGGCATACCCTGGTTTAAGAAATGATTATTCTGTAAGAGAAATGAATGAAATGAATAGTTTGAGAAATGCTGTGAAATGGGGATGGGAGGGTGGGTATCGCGCACAGGAAACCGACAAGCGACCACAGGTGAGCGGGCTGCTTAAGTACCCCCCGGGCTCCTCCCATAAATTCAGGCCACCATACTGGCCTTCCTACTTATGGTTGGAGCCCTATGTCCGATATGTACATAGATAACACTTATAGTAAAGATAAGACTTACCATCGGAAATAGACCTGAAAGTGTGGACTTACCATATGAAATGGACCTGAAAGTGTGCCTTGGTCTAATGGCCGGTATGCCAAAATAAGGGGGCAAAAACATTCAGGTAGGGTTATAATTTTATTGGTTTTCAGTTATTTATTGAGCCAATTTGGAGAATGCCTGTGCCATCTCTGTTTGTGGATTGGGGATATACCGGGCGAAGCAGGCTGATTTCCACCTGCCTAGTCTTTTGATGATGTGGTCTGGCACCCCGTGGCGGGACGCCGCGGAGGCTGCTCCGATGCGGAAAGAGTGTCCGGAATACTGACTAGGGTTAAGGTGAAGATTGCGGAGAAGTATCCTTATGTGTTTCACAAACTGAGAGGCGTTTAAGGGTTTGACTGGGAATGGTAGAAGGGAACTGCTGTCTGGTTGCTCAGGCAGGAGTGACAGGAGTCGGTTGAGTACAGCGACTGGACACCAGCTGTTGTCGGTTTTGTAGAGGTGAATGTTCACTCCTGAGCCCGTTTGCTGGGTTTTAGAGACCTCGAGGTGCAGGATGAAGTGGTCTTGGTATCGAAGCAAGTGTCGTCTGCATAGTACTTGGTCTGTGGGTTTGTTAGAGGTGAATTCGCCAGGCCGCAAGAACCCATAGTAAGCTAAATATATGGCTGCTTGTAAGACCGTGCTGGGGAGCAGACCGAATGGCGAAGTAGCCAGAATAGTTGACATGTCCCTAAAGATGGGCCCCGTAATGGGCAAGCGCTTAGTGCTGATGACTGGTTGTTGTTTCTGAATTCCCCTTAGAATGGCTCGTATAGCGTGAGATGAGAACAGTGAAGATTTTGTGGGGTCTTCAAGCGCCATGAAATGTTGAATGCCGGCTAGGTATAGCCGGACGGTATTGTAGGATAAGGCCAGCTGCGTGTGGCAGTGTGCAGTGAAGGCCAGTACCTGTTTGATATCTGTTGGTCCTTTGCGGCAGGACGTGAGGAATTATTAAAGGCCTTCCAAGCTGTCTGGTAGGCTTTGAGTGTGTTGTGGGAGAGGGAATGATTTATGAGTTGCGTAGCTCCGTGTAGATGTTGAACTAGTCCAGGGTCAGTTGTGACCAGACAGGGATAGGGGCCGACATTGGATCGGCATCGGGAACCTGTTTGAAAAAGGAGGGATAATTGAAACGTGACAGTGCGTCAGCTGCTGAGTTGTATCTGCCGGGAATAAATGCACAGTGTATATTGAACTGATGCTGTAAAGACAGTTGTACCAACCTGCGCAGGAAGGACATGACTGCTAGGGACTTGGACCTGCCTCTGTTGATGATGTCTGCCGTGGCCTGGTTGTCGGTGGTGAAGACTACGGTTTGTCCTGTCCAGTGGTGGCCCCAGAGTTGTGCGGCTGCCACTATGGGACAAAGCTCAAAGAGGGCAGATGTTTGGGAAAAGCCGGGTATCAACAGTATCTGTTGAGGCCAGGGTCCTGAAAACCAATGATGGCCAAAAATTGCCGCGAAACCTGTGGAGGCTGCAGCGTCCGTCACCACCTGGGGTGAATGGACCGAAACCATAGGTATAAATAGAGATATGCCATTCCAGGCGGACAAGAATTCCTCCCACATAGATAGGTCCGCTATAGCTGCGGAGTCTACATTCAAAATCTGATCAGGGTCTTGAGTTTCTGACAGAAATCTAAGCAGGCGTGATACAAATGTGCGGCCTTGTGGGATAATTCGCATAGCGAAGTTGAGCATACCCAGGAGAGACTGCAACTGTTTTTTGGTACAGCCCTTGGTGTGTGTAAACTCGTGAAGGACTGCCCTAATGCGTGTTAGTTTGTCGGGGGGGAGACTGGCTTGCATTGCGCAGCTATCCAAGCTGACCCCGAGAAAGGTGATGATGTTTGCTGGGCCATCGACTTTGTGCTCGGCGATAGGAACATTGAGGTTTCCAAAAATTACTCTAAGTTTGTCGAGATCTCCTGGGGGCTTGCTGGGCGGTTCTATCAGTAGGAAGTCATCCAGATAATGGATGACTTCATGGCATTGACCCTTGTGTAATAGTATCCAAACGAGGGACTGAGCGAACGTGTCGAAGAGCCACGGGCTACTCTTCGAACCGAAGGTGAGTTTCGTAGCAAAATAATATGCTTCCTTCCATTTGATGCCATGCCAGCACCAAAGGGATGGGTGGATGGGCAGGAGCTTGAAAGCATCCGAGATGTCGGCTTTGGAGAGCCAGGCACCTGTGCCTGCTTTGATGATCGCTTGTATTGCCATGTCAACGGAGGAATATTTTAGGGAAAACTCTTCGGAGGGGATCAGGGAATTGAGACTGGGTATGTGGGAAGAATGAGGCGCAGACAGGTCGTACACCAAACGCAATTTATTTGAGAACTTGCCCTTGACAAGCCCAATAGGGCTGACTCTCTATGTGCTGAAAGGGGGGCAAGTGAAAGGGCCTATCACGTAGTCCCGATCTACCTCTGCCTGTAAGAGCTGATCTATGGCTTGTTCGTCAATGGCTGCCGAACGAAGATTGGCACATTCGTGAGTACTGTGGGGTAGTGAAATGAGGCCGGTGTGAAAGCCTGCTGTGAAGGTAGGTGGCCAGGGAAGGGGTGGGATGTGAAGTGAGATACAGTCCTAACCATAAGAGGTTGATCCGGCTTAGTCATGCCCTCTTGTGTTGCTTGACTTCACACAAATTCCTAGGGTGTGCTCTTTGGCATAAGGTGCAGATGTGAAGTAGACGGCACTGGCTGAAGTTGCAGGACCCATAGTTGAAGTTGTTACAGATGGCTGCCCCTCCCACGGTTCGGACTGGGCGTCCGAGTTTGTCCACCTGAGGCGTTGGTTCAGGGATCGACTGACCCTGTACTGTACCTGAGGTAGAGGGAAACTCGAAGGGCCGTCTGATCGCCGTATTGGCGCACCAGGTGGCAGTGTGGGTGGAAGACTGGCAAATCGCACACAGAGGTGAGCGTAAGCCGGCAAAGTGGCGGCAGAAGAGCTCTGTGTCCATGAGACTCCAATCTGTCGTAGTCTGGAATTGTATGAATCTGGCGGCGGCCTTGGCTGAAAAGGAACGATGATAATCGTAAAAGGCAAAACCTCCATACGTGTGGCCCAAGTCTACCACAGTATGGAGATACAAGTCCAGCTCTTCCCGCCTGCTAGGGGTGGCTGAGCACAGGACATCTCTGAGCATGCCAAAGGCCAGGGTAAATTCTGGGACTGATAGCTTGCGGATCAATCTGGGGTCTTTGGCTTTAAGGACCACCGATATGTCGCCCCAGGAGTAGGCCTTATTTTCTGCCAAATCATGCACGGAAATAAGGAGAGAGGCCAGGTTGATGTCCTTGCCGTCCAAAATGTCCTTCCTGATACTGGTTGGGACCAGATGGGAGGGGTAGACAATGGGGCTCGAGCCTGAGGTACCTGCAGGAAGAGGTGTCAAGGTTTGAGTTGCAGTTGGGTCGGGGACAGCCGTGGCCGGTCGGGCCTCCAGAAGTGCAACCCTGGTTTGGACGTCTGCAACTGAGGTGGATAGAGATGACACCATCGTGTGTAATTGCGAGATGGCCGATGATATGGACTGGAGGGATGCCTGTTGGGTACTGGGTCCTGCTGCTGGTGGGGGAAAGAGGAGTTTGAAGAGCTCGCCTTTCCTCGCTGTGGCGGGGAAGGGGACACCTCTGCGTCTGAGCTCTGCCGTCAGTTTGGGGATAGTCCATCCCCTGAGGGATTGCACGCTGCCGCTTTCTGAGACCGGAGAAGGTGACAGAGGGGCCGTGAAGTCTTCGCTGCCGGCCTGGGACATGGTTGCTCTGGTGAGGATCTCTCGAGCTTTATTTCCTGGTTGACTGTAACCTATTGGGGGTGACATGAATTTCAAGTTTTTCCTTTGATCCGCTGAGTCATACTTACCCGACTTATTCTCCCATTCCTTTTTTTTTTTTTTTTTTTTTTTTTTTTTTAATTACCTGGGGGGATATCGTCCAACCTGGTGCAGGGTGGACCTACTGAACTTTGACTGACCTGAGGAAAATGAAAAGGTGACAATTCGTGAAGGGATTGCTAACTAACTTGAAGCAACGATTTGTATGGTGCTTGCAATCTTGTGACAATGAAATGATTCGAAATGTTTGCCTTGATTATGAAATGAATGAACTCCATGACAGAGGTCCGGCCTGGTCGTGTCATGATTTATTCGACCATGAACCGGGCTCTGGAGCATGTATTGAAATGAGGCAACTGAAAACATTGGTGCTCCCGGGACGAATCGGTGCCTGTTTGATGCATCTGGATTCGAATCGGAGCGCAGTATGAAATGAAATGAGAGAAATGATTATTTTGACCGAGGCTCGAATTGGTTGTGCCGTGTTTGCGACTGGCAACTAACCGAGCTCTGGTATAGGTATGAAATGCGATCGGAACCAGCGATGCATTCCGTGACGAATCGGTGCACCTCAGATGCGACTGGTTTCGAAACGGTGATGCGTTGAGGGAGTGAAATGGTAGTAATTGCATGACAGAGATATGGATCAATCCCCCGATGTCTGCGACTAGCTATGATCCGGACTCTGGAGCATGTATCAGAAATGAGGCCGAGCCCTGGGGCACGCCGTAATGAATCGGTGCATCGAAGATGCGACTGGATTCGAAACGGAGCGCGGTAAGTGAGGATGTAACATATCGTTTACCATGACGGAGGCTCGAATCGGTCGTGCTGTTGTAGCGACTGACTGCGAATCGGACTCCGGAGCATGTACTAAAATGTGGCCAATCCTGGGCACGCCGAGACGAATCGGTGCATTTCCATGCGACTGAATTCATGTCGGAACGTGATACGTGGAAATGAAATGATAACCATGACAGAGGTACGAATGACTGATAAAACGTAACTCTGGAGCATGTATAGAAATGAGGCCAATCCTGGGGCACGCCGAGACGAATCGGTGCATTTTCATGCGACTGAATTCATGTCGGAACGTGATACGTGGAAATGAAATGATAACCATGACAGAGGTACGAATGACTGATAAAACGTAACTCTGGAGCATGTATAGAAATGAGGCCAATCCTGGGGCACGCCGAGACGAATCGGTGCATTTTCATGCGACTGAATTCATGTCGGAACGTGATACGTGGAAATGAAATGATAACCATGACAGAGGTACAATTGACTGACAATAACGTAACTCTGGAGCATGTATAGAAATGAGGCCGTAATAACTGGGGCACACCGGAACGAATCGGCGCATCTTTTGGTGCGACTGGATTCGAATCGGAGCGCGGTAGGTGACTGAAATGAGAAATGATTTGAAATGTCAGAAATGAGTTTAGAAATGTTTCAGAAATGAGAAATGATTGGTATCGAACTAACTTGATTTGATAAATTGCAAATTGCGACTGGCTATGGCTGTCTACCGATACCGACATGCTAGAAATGAAGCGACGTCTGCGTCGCAGTGCTGTCGAAATGGTAACATATCGAAAGTACGAGCGATATACATTGCAGTTTGTGAAATGCGAGTGAAACGAAAATTTGAAATCACGGTTTAGTGACATGATATGAAAACGAAAAGTCCGACGGGACCCTACCTGCGACAGCCAAGCCAGACGCGTGGTACAAACTACGAACGAAAAACGAATACGGGAACTTGCGAGGCAAGAACTTGCGGACGCTGGTATATCGAATAATCGGCCTAGTGACGTATATCGCGCACAGGAAACCGACAAGCACCATAGGTGAGCGGGCTGCTTAAGTACCCCCCGGGCTCCTCCCATAAATTCAGGCCACCATACTGGCCTTCCTACATATATCTATATCTATATAACTATATAACTATATATATATATATATATATATATATATATATAGTAAACCTGCTATAGAGTGGTCGGGAAGTGGTCAAATACCATTTTCACATTTCTTACACATCAGTGCTGCTGATCACTTTCAGCTTCTTTTAGCTACTTGTTGTCTACATGCACTTGCTCCAGAGGTAGCTGCACTTTATTCTGCTGGACCCTCTTCATGGTTGTGACAACAGTGGAACATACCTGCACATTGTGTATTAAAGCATCTGCTTGTAGTCTACATGGGGGATCACGTATTACAGACTGCCATATAATAGCACAATGTAATGTTTGAACAAGGACCTACAAGGCAGAACTCAAAAAGACATTCAGATTTTAAAAGGCTGAAAACTATTTTTGGAATTAAAGTAACATGTTTAAACGTATATGATATTTTGGTGATACTCTTATAGGTATGGAATGAACATGGTAAACTATATGAGAAAGTGAGCTAATGCAAACTATAGCCACTTATGTGGCAAAGACATGCACTAATGAAATAAATACTACAAACAAAATAACAATGACCATATGTAATTTTAAATTACTTTATGTGCACTTAAGGTGCTGAGCTATTGTTTTCCTAAGATCATTAGCTCCATGTATTGGCCATAATGCAGTATTTTCCCAATTTATTCTATTCTGAATGAATGACTAATATTCAACCAGGAAAGAAAATTGCCTAATAACATACAATTTTTCCCTTCATTCATACAGAATGAATATACATGCAGTTTCTCAGGAATTACTAGCTCTGCAAATGTTGTTTATAAATACACCCCTTGGTCATTTGCTTTAAATGGGACAAGCAACAATGACATTGCAAATGCATTGACCTCATCTGACTTAAGGAAAGAAAATAAATAGGAGGATTCATAATTAATGGATAAAAGACACTTTAAAAACTTCAGAGCTGCAGCCTCGCTATTGCCCGTTAATGAAGCCTGATCAGTGCTCATCTGCAGCCTCGCCATTGCCCATTAATGAAGCCTGATCAGTGCCCATCTGCAGCCTCACCATTCCCCATCATTACAGCCTGATCAGTGCCCAGCTGCAGCCTCGCCATTGCCCATCACTGCAGCCTAATCAGTGCCCATCTGCAGCCTCGCCATTACCCATCATTGCAGCCTAATCAGTGTCCATCTCTAGCCTTGCCATTGCCTATCATTGCAGCCTGATCAGTGCCCATCTGCAGCCTTGCCCATCATTGCAGCCTAATCAGTGCCCATCTGCAGTCTTGCTCCTCACTGCAGGTTAATCAGTGCCCATCTGCAGCCTTGTTCCTCACTGCAGCCTAATCAGTGCCCATCTGCAGCCTTGCTCCTCACTGCAGCCTGATCAGTGCCCATCTGCAGCCTTGCCCATCATTGCAGCCTAATCAGTGCCCATCTGCAGCCTTGCTCTTTACTGCAGCTTAATCAGTGCCCATCTGCAGCCTTGCTCCTCACTGCAGCCTGATCAGTGCCCATCTGCAGCCTTGCCCATCTTTGCACATCTGCAGCCTTGCTCCGCACTGCAGCCTGATCAGTGCCCATCTGCAGCCTTGCCCATCATTGCACATCTGCAGCCTGATCATTGCACATCTGCAGCCTTGCTCCTCACTGCAGCCTGATCAGTGTCCATCTGCAGCCTTGCCATTGCCAAAATAGACAGAGCCGGATCTCCTGTGTACTCGGTTCGGTGTCACGCCCAGTCCCGTCCCTTGGCTCCGATCATATGATGGACATAACGCCGGTTTAATGCCGGAACGTCAACGCTAGGAGCCATCCAGGGGGCGGGACTGGGCGTGACTGTGAGCCGAGCCAAGTACACAGGAGATCCGGCTCTGTCTATTTCGGCAGCGCTAGTCCCCCCTTTCCCTCCGTGGCAGCCTATATCGGCGTATAACACGCACACACGATTTTCCCCCTATTTTAAGGGGGTAAAAGTGCGTGTTATATGTCAATAAATACGGTAATTGCCCATTAAAAAAACCAAAACAACAAATTCTTTATTGAGACTTTTATTTATTAAAGTGAACCTGTCACTTTGTCCATGTAGGGCAACATAAAAGGTTCTACAACCTAT
The DNA here is from genome assembly GCA_037952925.1 of Lithobates clamitans. NCBI lineage: Eukaryota > Metazoa > Chordata > Amphibia > Anura > Ranidae > Lithobates > Lithobates clamitans. Next base: position 2,232,709 of record JBBGZY010000675.1, read on the forward strand.
GTTCTCTGATATTATACTTGTCTTTTCCATTCTCCTTCACCATCCTGTTTGGCTGCCAAAGAATGGTGTAGAAAGGGTAGTCTCTGCACTCTTACCTTACAATGCTCAGTTCTGGCGATTGCCCACTTTTGCGGGGATGGAGAGAGGGTCACATGCTCCCTCCTCCATACCCAAAAGGTACCAGTTGATGAAAAAAAAGCAGCAGGAGGAGTGCAGGGAAGGTAAGTATTAGTAACAGAGGAAATGGCTATAATGAGAATCCAAAACGCCAATACAATACAAGCCACACACCAATGTCAGTTCCTCTAAGCACTTCTGGTATGATAGCATACAAAGGGGTTGATATACTAAAGGCAAATAAACTGTGCACTTTGCACAGTGCAGTTGCACTCTGCAAGATCAGTTGCTCCAGAGCTTAGTAAATGAGGTAAAGCTTCACTTTGCAAAGAATACCCAATCACATGCAAGGAAAATGAAAAAAAAACTGCATTTTTGCTTGCACATGATTGGATGATGGAAGTCAGCAGAGCTTCTGCTCATTTACTAAGCTGGAGCAACTGCACTTAGTAAAGTGCAGAGTGTATTTTTTAGTAAATTAACCCCAAAGTGTCTTCACCCAAGGACCACCCCAATTCATTTCAACATATCAGGCTTAGTCGTAAGGATAGAGGTGGCCAGGGAGGGGGGGTGACTTATATGTTAAGCACCATTAGGAGCCGTCACAATCTTATAACACTCAAAATCACACGTGTATTGCCTACATCGCCTTCTGCTGGGTATCCAAATTAGAACTATGACACACCTAATCCATAGTTTAATTAAAGTGGTTGTAAAGGTTGAAGGTTTTTTCGCTTCATACATTCTATACATGAAGGTAAAAAGGTAAATACAATAAAAAGGTAAATACATAAAGGTAATGGTTACCTGAGCCTGACTTGGATCCAGTGATGTGCACGAGAGCAGCTGCTCTCCTGGGCCTACTCATTGGCCAAGCCATTGGTTCCCACTGCTGTCAATCACAGCCAGTGAGCCAATGAGTGGGGGTGGGGCCAATCCCTGTTTCGTGTGTCTTATGGACACACAGAGTTGGGCTCGGCAACAAAATCTTTCTTGATCTACCCTTGGCTTGGCATCAAGAGATCCCCAAATTCTCCATTTCTTATTAAGTGATTGAACAGTACTGACTGGCATATTCAAGGCTTTGGATATCTTTTTATATCCTTTTCCATTTTTGTAAAGTTTCATTACCTTGTTACGCAGGTCTTTTGACTGTTCTTTTCTACCTCCTCATGGCTCAGTGTCTAGCCTGCTTTGTGCATCCATGTGAGAGCTAACAAACTCATTGACTATTTATACACAGACACTACTTGTGATTTAAAAAGCCACAAATGTGGGAAATTAGCCTTGAGTTGCCATTTTAACCTGTGTGTGCCACCTTCTGTGTCTGTACCAAGGCCAGATATTCCAGGGTATGTCAACTTTTTATCAGGGCCATTTGGGTGATTTCTGTTATCATTATGATTTAAAAAGGATCCAAAAACCTATGTGATAATAAATGATTTCATGTGATTGCTATCCTTAAATAAAAGACATTTTTTTGGCAGGATCAGTCATATTTTTAATATCAATACCAAAATTTCACAATTTCTGCCAGGGTATTGAGCACAACTGTATATACCCCAGTCACAGAAATAAACTGCTGGGAGCCCTACACATAGATATGGAATAGAATGAAATGAAATCAAATGAAGTAAAATAAAGTAGGACATCATGTATATGTGATAAAAAAGTATAAAGGTGGTTGTAAACCCTTACATACTTTATACTCAGTGAAGTGACTGGCCTCAAGTGATACACAGAGATTAAACACATCCTCCTACATAAGATGTACCTATTTATCTGCAGTCTTTTCTCCTTTACAGCCATTAAAATTGCAGAATGCATACAGCTTTTCTGAGCTTTCAAAAAACAGGGTACGGGGAGCTAAATTTACACTCCGTGAGTACAGCTGAGAGCTGAATGGAGGAAAGGAACATACCCCCTTACACACAGTACACAGGAACAGAGAGGCTATCAATCACAGGCTGGATCCTGAAGATCCCTCCCCTGTCACCTTTTTTACCTCTTGGTATCTGGAAAACCTGTCAGAAATGACACTTAGTGCTCTGGATTGAGAAAAGTACACACTATAGAGGGATATGCTTTGCTCGTATTTCATGTGTGAGGTTTTATTACCACTTTAAGGCAACCTTTAGTCTAGGGTAGATAAATTACAAACTGGGGGAATTTTCCTCTAAGTGGAACTTTAAGGGGCACTACTCCTCTACAGATCAAGACCATAAGTATAAAAAATATTATTTTATTTGAAAAAGGTTAAAAGCAGGATATACAATACAGAGAGAGTACAGGATGTACAGTGGGGGCAGAAAGTATTCAGGCCCCCTTAAATTTTTCATCCTTTGTTATATTGCAGCCATTTGCTAAAATCGTTGAAGTTCATTTTTTTTCCTCATTAATGTACACACAGCACCCCATATTGACAGAAAAACACAGAATTGTTGACATTTTTGCAAATTTATTAAAAAAGAAAAACTGAAATATCACATGGCCCTAAGTATTCAGACCCTTTGCTCAGTATTTAGTAGAAGCACCCTTTTGATATAATACAGCAATGAGTCTTTTTGGGAAAGATGCAACAAGTTTTTCACACCTGGATTTGGGGATCCTCTGCCATTCCTCCTTGCAGATCCTCTCCAGTTCTGTCAGGTTGGATGGTAAACGTTGGTGGACAGCCATTTTTAGGTCTCTCCAGAGATGATCAATTGGGTTTAAGTTAGGGCTCTGGCTGGGCCATTCAAGAACAGTCACGGAGTTGTTGTGAAGCCACTCCTTCGTTATTTTAGCTGTGTGCTCAGGGTCATTGTCTTGTTGGAAGGACCTCAGTCTGAGGTCCTGAGCACTCTGGAGAAGGTTTTCATCCAGGATATCCCTGTACTTGGCCGCATTCATATTTCCCTCGATTCCTGTCCCTGCAGCTGAAAAACTCCCCCACAGCATGGGCTTTCATGTGTCTTGCATTGAGGAGAGGCTTCTGTCGGGCCACTCTGCCATAAAGCCCGACTGGTGGAGGGCTGCAGTGATGGTTGACTTTCTTCAACTTTCTCCCATCTCCCGACTGCATCTCTGGAGTTCAGCCACAGTGATCTTTGGGTTCTTCTTTACCTCTCTCACCAAGGCTCTTCTCCCCTGATAGCTCAGTTTGGCCAGACGGCCAGCTCTAGGAAGGGTTCTAGTCGTCCCAAACATCTTCCATTTAAGGATTATGGAGGCCACTGTGCTCTTAGGAACCTTAAGTGCAGCAGAATTATTTTTGTAACCTTGGCCAGATCTGTGCCTTGCCACAATTCTGTCTCTGAGCTTTTCAGGCAGTTCCTTTGACCTCATGATTCTCATTTGCTCTGACGTGCACTGTGAGCTGTAAGGTCTTATATAGACAGGTGTGTGGCTTTCCTAATCAAGTCCAATCAGTATAATCAAACACAGCTAGACTCAAATGAAGGTGTAGAACCATCTCAAGTATGATCAGAAGAAATGGACAGCACCTGAGTTAAATATATGAGTGTCACAACAAAGGGTCTGAATACTTAGGACCGTGTGATATTTCAGTTCTTCTTTTTTAATAAATCTGCAAAAATGTCAACAATTCTGTGTTTTTCTGTCAATATGGGGTGCTGTGTGTACATTAATGAGGAAAAAAAAGAACTTAAATGATTTAAGCAAATGGCTGCAGAATAACAAAGAGAAAAATATTTAAGGGGGTCTGAATACTTTCCGTCCCCACTGTAAATACAGAGATATGCAAAAATACAATACAGTTGGAGTCAACCACTACTCTGTTGGATAAATAAAGCAACAGAGATGACCCAACGCGTTTCGAGTTAGCGATATCTCTGTATTCAATCTCTGTATTTGCAGACGATACTAAGCTAAGCAGGGCAATAACTTCTCCGCAGGATGTGGAAACCTTGCAAAAAGACCTAAATAAATTAATGGGGTGGGCGACTACATGGCAAATGAGGTTCAATGTAAAAAATGTAAAATAATGCATTTGGGTGGCAAAAATATGAATGCAATCTATACACTGGGGGAAGAACCTCTGGGAGAATCTAGGATGGGAAAGGACCTGGGGGTCCTAGTAGATGATAGGCTCAGCAATGGCATGCAATGCCAAGCTGCTGCTAACAAAGCAAACAGAATATTGGCATGCATTAAAAGGGGGATCAACTCCAGAGATAAAACGATAATTCTCCCACTCTACAAGGCTCTGGTCCGGCCGCACCTGGAGTATGCTGTCCAGTTCTGGGCACCAGTCCTCAGGAAGGATGTACTGGAAATGGAGCGAGTACAAAGAAGGGCAACAAAGCTAATAAAGGGTCTGGAGGAACTTACTTATGAGGAAAGGTTGCGAGCACTGAACTTATTCTCTCTGGAGAAGAGACGCTTGAGAGGGGATATGATTTCAATTTACAAATACCGTACTGGTGACCCCACAATAGGGATAAAACTTTTTCGCAGAAGAGAGTTTAACAAAACTCGTGACCACTCATTAAAATTAGAAGAAAAGAGGTTTAAATTATGTAGAGGGTTCTTTACTTTAAGAGCGGCAAGGATGTGGAATTTCTTTTCACAGACGGTGGTCTCAGCTGGGAGCATTGATAGCTTCAAGAAACTATTAGATAAGCACCTGAATGACCGCAACATACAGGGATATATAATGTAATACTGACACATAATCACACAGATAGATTGGACTTGATGGACTTGTGTCTTTTTTAAACCTCACCTACTATGTAACTATGATATTTGTTCTCTTCTTCAGGGGTAGGTGGTTAGACACAGGATGTAAATACATCTATAATTAATAAAAGACAGCTATAAGAATATACGCATTTTTAAACAAGCAAAACATCAAAAATTAAGTCAAACAATTTATGTGAATCCACTGACCATGAAACTTGCAAAAAAAATCAATGATCTTGCATCCACGTTTAACATTTTTGAAAAAAATGCTGCTGCCTTAAGCCAACCAGTTGGGGTCCAGAGAGATGGGTACACCCAGGAGAACCCAAGGCCCAGGATGGTCACTCACAGAGGGCGCTCCAACTCGGCCCCAATTGGAATACCTCACGTATGGCCCAAAGCGACAAATATTGCTAGAGACAAAAGGGAGTAGGAGATATATATAAAGTGTTGGGACCAAAATAAGGGACCTTTGCATTGAAATGACTATATAAGTGTCTGTTCGGAGCATACATAGCTCGCATGTTTCTGGATAATATAGGAACAGGAGAAAGTTAAAGGTCAGAAATGGCTAACTTCAGATGTTTGGAGTCAGTGTGCCCAAATGAATGTAAGGGGGGCCTATGGAGGGGGAACATAAAAAGTACACCATCAGATCTCGGAGTGATATGCATAAATATGTACCCGTGCGATGGTATCTTTTAGTACCTATATGTATGTAAGATTGGTACCCCCCAGTGTAACTGGATAGTTCCAAAAGGATTACCTTGATTAGGACTCAGTTCAGGTGTAGTCCCCTCTGACCTGTGTGTGCAGCCTAAAATGATGTTGGAAGGGACATCGTTTTATAGGGTTGATGGAGATCACATGGACCAATCCTAATGGTGGTGTGGGGAGGAGCTCACGATCAAGTAGCGCCCCCCCGAGTCCCCGACACACGAAAACGCCTCCACCATGACTTCCTGATGGAAAGAGGGTGTCAGGCGTCACATGGATGCCGGACAGGGTGTGGTGACGTCATCCTTCCAGCGAATGCACACCGGAAGGGACGTAATAGCAACACTGTCCCGCGTCGGTGGCTCACAGTGTACATCCGAAGTCATGGCAACCAGGAAAACCTGGCTCTACAACTCCAATCAAAGGGTGCCGGACACATCATGAGATGGCGTGAACGGCCCCCATGCGCCGAGTGAGGGACCTGGGTTGGTGTGGTGCACCAAATTATCCATGCCCAGACTGGAATGGCTAGAAGGCAGACATGTCAGGAGGAAGAAAATAGAAAAATATAGAAAATGATTGTGAACACAGAATCATATAAATGTACAATCATCGACAGAAAAAATCTAAACTGGTTCATTGCAGCGAGAAAAGCCATACACAGGGGTGCAGTGTTGAAGGGGGCACATTTTCCCCTGCTTATGTGGCAACACTGACCTGAGCCCTAACAAAAGGTCTCCCCCTATGGGATAAGTGCAGTATTTACATATTCAGACATGCTATCGATCTCTATACTTAAGGGGATTGAGCACTCACCCATCTAATACATTGGTTCTGTACCTATGGGCCATTTTTCGGTACTATTGATACTATGTTGAATACATTTATAGTGGGAATCTGTGACCACTTACCACTGTGTGTGATTTATATTCTAATATTTCTACATGACCATTGCATATCAGTGGTACCTATCATAGACGAATGCAGCGCTAATCTATATGTGAAAATAAACAAATGAACAAAAATGTGACTCTAAATGATAAAGCCAAGTGATAAAGGCACAAAAAGCAATGACATAGCAGGAACAGGGGCGGACTGACCATCGGGCAATTCGGACAGGGACCGAGGGCCCGTGGCCAGTAGGGGGCCCCATGACAGATTCCACTTCGATCTACCCGTCAATCACAGCTAGCTGACGGGTAGATCGGGTCCTGAATCACTTAGAGACTGCTGCAGTGTAAACGAACCTCTCGGGATGCGCTCCTCCCCGCCGGCCCCTCCTTCCCTCCCGTCCATCCCAGGTGCTTGTATTTGTCATCACCTCGGACGGACGAGAAGAGAGGAGGGAACACCGGCAGGGAGGAGCGCATCACGAGAGGTATGTTTACAGCCGCTTCCCACGCTACTCTGCATCTAGGAAGGAAAGTGCAGCAGCTGCTGTCCTGTGTCCCTCTATATGCCCAGGATCCTGCTCTGTGCCCAAAAGCCCTGATGCCTGCCCATACCCTGCTGTCTGCCCCATACCCTGATGCCTGCCCATACCCTGCTATCTGCCCCATACCCTGATGCCTGCCCATACCCTGCTATCTGCCCCATACCCTGATGCCTGCCCATACACTGCTATCTGCCCCATACCCTGATGCCTGCCCATACACTGCTATCTGCCCCATACCCTGATGCCTGCCCATACACTGCTATCTGCCCCATACCCTGATGCCTGCCCATACCCTGCTATCTGCCCCATACCCTGATGCCTGCCCATACTCTGCTATCTGCCCCATACCCTGATGCCTGCCCATACACTGCTATCTGACCCATACCCTGATGCCTGCCCATACCCTGCTATCCGCCCCATACCCTGATGTCTGCCCATGCCCTGCTCTGTGCCCCCATGTCCTGCTGTCTGCCCCCATGCCTTGCTCTTTGCCCCCATTCCCTGATGTCTGCCCCATGCTCTAATGTTTACCCCATGTCATGCTCTGTGCCCCCATGTCCTGCTGTCTACCCTATGCCCTGCTCCGTGCCCCCATGCCCCGCTCTGTGCCCCCATGCCCTGCTCTGTGCCCCCATGCCCTGCTGTCTACCCTATGCCCCGCTCTGTGCCCCCATGCCCCGCTCTGTGCCCCCATGCCCTGCTGTCTGCCCCATGCTCTGTGCCCCCATGTCCTGCTGTCTGCCCCCATGCCTTGCTCTTTGCCCCATGCTCTGTGCCCCCATGTCCTGCTGTCTGCCCCCATGCCTTGCTCTTTGCCCCCATTCCCTGATGTCTGCCCCATGCTCTAATGTTTACCCCATGTCATGCTCTGTGCCCCCTTGCGTGCCCTGTGCCCCCATGCCCTGCTGTCTACCCTATGCCCTACTCCGTGCCCCCATGCCCCGCTCTGTGCCCCCATGCCCCGCTCTGTGAGCCCATGCCCTGCTCTGTGCCCCTATGCCCTGCTCTGTGCCCCCATGCCCCGCTGTCTGCCCCATGCTCTGTGCCCCCATTTCCTGCTGTCTGCCCCCATGCCTTGCTCTTTGCCCCCATTTCCTGATGTCTGCCCCATGCTCTAATGTTTACCCCATGTCATGCTCTGTGCCCCCTTGTCCTGCTCTGTGCCCCCATGCCCTGCTGTCTACCCTATGCCCCACTCTGTGCCCCCATGCCCTGCTCTGTGCCCCCATGCACTATAGTCTGCCAATACCGTGCTATCTGCCCCATGACCTGATGTCTGCCCATGCCCTGCTCTGTGCCCCCATGCCATGCTGTCTGCCCCCTCGCCTTGCTCTTTGCCCCATGCCCCGCTCTCTGCCCATGCCCTGCTCTGTGGCCCCATTCCCTGATGTCTACCCCATGCCGTGCTCTGTGCCCCCTTGCCCTGCTCTGTGCCCCCATGCCCTGCTGTCTACCCTATGCTCTGCTCTGTGCCCCAATGCCCCGCTGTCTGCCCCCATGCCCCGCTCTGTGCCCCCATGCCCCACTCTGTGCCCCCATGCCCTGATGTCTGCCCCATGCCCTATAGTCTGCCCATACCCTGCTATCTGCCCCATGCCCTGATGTCTGCCCATGCCCTGCTCTGTGCCCTCATGCCTTGCTCTTTGCCCTATGCCCTGCTGTCTGCCCCATGCCCTGCTCTGTAACCCCATTCCCTAATGTCTGCCCCATGCTCTGTCTACCCCATACCATGCTCTGTGCCCCCATGCCCTGCTCTGTGTCCCCATGCCCTGATGTCTGCTCCATGCCCTGCTCTTTGCCCCATGCCCTGCTCTGTGCCCCCATGCCCTGATGTCTGCCCCATTCTCTGATGTCTGCCCCATGCCATGCTATGTGCCCCCTTGCCCTGTGTCCCGATGCCCTGCTGTCTACCCTATGCCCTGCTCTGTGCCCCCATGCCCTGCTCTGTGTGCCCCCATGCCCTGCTCTGTGTGCCCCCATGCCCTGCTCTGTGTGCCCCCATGCCCTGATGTGTGTGCCCCCATGCCCTGATGTGTGTGCCCCCATGCCCTGGTCTGTGCCCCCATGCCCTGATGTCTGCCCCACACCCTGCTCTGTGCCCCATGGCCTGCTGTCTGCCCCATGCCCATGCTCTGATGTGTGCCCCCATGCCCTACTGCATGCCCCCATTCTCTGCTGCCTGCCCCCATGATGTGCCCCATGACCTACTGTGTGCCCTGTGATATGCCCTATTGTGTGCCCCATTATGTGCTCTACTGTGTGCCCTTGTGGTGTGCCCCATGTTGTGTCCTACTGTGTGCCCCATTCCCTACTATGTGCCCCACTGTGTGCCCAATTCCCTCCTGTGGGCCTTGTGATGTGCCCTGTACCCTGCTGTGTGCCATATGATGTGCCCTGCTGTGTGCCCCTTGATGCATCATTCAGTGCCCCATAGTGTGCTCTTCTGTGTGCACCATACAGTGCCCTATGTGTGCCCTTCTGCTTCATGTAATATACCCTGCTGTACCCCAGAATGTATCCTCTTGCCCCCACATAATATGCCCTGCTATGCCTCATAATGTGCCCTGTTGTGCCCCATAATATGAGATTGTATCCCTCCTAATGTGCTCTGCTGTGCCCCTTAATGTGCCCTCATGTAAAATACCCTGCTGTGTCCCATTATGTGCCCTCTTGTCCCCATGTAATATGCCCCATAATGTGCTCTGTGCCCCATAATGTGCCCTCATGCCCCTATGTAATATACTCTGCTGTACCCCATAATGTGCCCTCTTGCCCCATGTAATGTTCCATGCTGTGCCCCTCTGCCTCCCCATATGTAATGTGCCCTATAATGTTCTCTGCTGCCCCCCCCCATGTAATGTGTCCTACTGTGCCCCCCCCAACCTGTAATGTTCCCTGGTGTGCCCCATAATGTGCCCTGCTGCTATCCATGTAGTGTGCCCTCCTGCCCTCCACACACACATATTGTGCCCTCCTGACCCCCTGTGCTATGACCTGCTGACTTCTATACTTTGCCATGGTTCCTCCATGCTCTGCCCTGCTGCCCCCTGTTTATCTCAGGTTCAACCCAGAATTGAGGCGTCAACGCAGTGCAAGATGGGGGGTGGGGCTTTGTGTGGGTGTGGCTTGAGTGTGGGCAGGGACACAGGGGGCCCCATGATCCCCTGTTGCCCGGGGGCCCCATGAGTTGTCAGTCCGCCCCTGAGCAGGAATGTGCAAATTAGTGTCTCTGGAAAAAAGTGACAATCCCAAAAGTCTATAAATAATTAAACCAGAAGATCCTCTCCCAAGCAGGGGAGTAACAGTGTCTTGAAGGGGCTGTGGACACTGGTAAGGAGGCGACCACAAGTTGCAATGACACTCCAATCTTCAAGAAAAAAGGTGGGTACTCTTACCGGATCAGTAGGACGCATCTACTGTATAGCAGTGCGTCAGTAATGCAAAAAGGAGATGGTCATCCAGGATGTCCAAAGAGGTAATGTCTTCCGGGCAGGGCCAGATTAAAAGCATCATGGGCTTGGGGCTGAGGATTTCAGTGGGCCTTTTTATGGAAATTCTCAGCTTTCAGCGCTGTCACACTTTGAATGACAATTGCACGGTCATACAACACTGTACTCATATGACATTTTTGTCATTTTTAATGTCAATTAAGAGCACTAAGTGTCATTTCTGCCCTCTGCTTTATTCCTCTGCTGTCAACATGAATCAACTTCTGACAAGTTTTCCTGACACCAAGAAAAAAATGGTGACAGAAGTGATCCATGTTGACAGCAGAGGAATAAAGCAGCGGGCAGAAATGACACTTAGTGTTCTTAATTGACATATGTACACACTATAGAGGGATAGGCTTTGTTCATATTTCATATCTGAGGTTTACAACTGCTTTAAGGCCCCGTTAATACCTGAGCTATTTGAAGCTCCATCAAAAGTGTTTTAACGCTCAACACTAGTATTGCCATTATACTGAATGGTGCCCATTCACATCCGAATGTAGTGCTGCTTGAAGACAGCAGCCCAAAAAAATCGATGAGCTTCTTCTAGATCAGAGTCGACTGTTTTTGCCCCAGTAAACTTCAATGGGAGGGTCTGAAAGGCATGTGTTTTTATCTGGTAACTTTCAATTGCCTAAAAAGAATTATAAAAAAAAAAGCTAGAAACTAGAAACTATTGCAAAAAAGTCCAAAAACCTGCCCATAAAATGGCCAAAGATATTCATCCGAAAAATGACCACAGACCAGAGATACAATGTATCAAGAATAAAAAGACACCAACAAGGGACCACCTGCAGCAATGGCGGAACTACCAGGGCCATAAAGGTTGCTCTTGCGACTGGGCCCTGGCAGTCTGCCCATTGTGGAGGGACCCCAAGATGGCAGAGTTCAGTTCACACTGCTGCGACCCAAAGTCATGTGACTTTCTTGCAACTTTTATGATTTAACATTGCAGTCTACGGCACTCAAATTGCACCAAAATCCCATTAAATGACTAGAATTATTGTCCCCGCACCTTGAGTCACATTGATTAAGACTGCACCCACTGAAATGAATGTGTTTTGATTTTTGTCATTTTTTTTACACAAATAGACCTTTTTTTGGTGGTATTTAAACACCACTGGGGTTTTTATTTTTTGCTAAACATGAAAAAAGACAGACACTTAAAAAAAATAATGTTTTTCTTATTTTATTATAATATTTTGCCATAAGTAATTTTTCTTCTTCACTGCTGTGTACTGATGATGCTACACTGATAGGCAGCACTGATGAGGCAGCACTGATAGGCACTGATGGGGACCAATGAGGCAGCACTGATAGGCACTGATGGGCACCAATGAGGCAGCACTGATGGGCATTGATAAGGTGGCGCTGCTGAGGCTGCACTGATATGCAGAACTGATCGGCTATGGTGAGCTGCACTGATAGGCAGCACTGATGGGTAATGATAGCTGGCACTGATGAGCTGCACTAATGGGCACTGATGAGCTGCACTAATGGGCACTGATGAGCAGCACTGATGGGCTCTGATAGGCGGCACTGACAGGCAGCACATATGGGCACTGATAAGGTGGTACTGATGAGGCAGCACTATTATGCGGCACTGATGGGCACTTATAGGCAGCACTGATGGGTGGCACTGACACTGATAGGTGGCACTGATTGTCTGCACTGATAGGTAGCACTGATGGTCAATGATAGGTGGCACTGATGAACTGCACTAATTAGCACTGATGAACTGCACTAATGGGCAGCAATGATGGGCTCTGATAGGCGGCACTGACAAGGTGGCACTGATAGGCGGCGCTGATGAGCTGCAATGTTAGGCAGCACTGATAGGTGGCACTGGCACTGATGAGCTGCACTAATGGGCACTGATAGGTGGCACTGATGAGCTACACTGATAGGTGGCACTAGCATTGATTGGATGGCACTGATAAGCTGCACTGATAGGTGGCACTGATGGAGGGCACTGGCACTGATAGGTAGCACTGACGAGATGCACTAAATATGCACTGATAGGTGGCACTGAGGAGCTGCACTGATAGGTGGCACTGATGAGCTGCACTGATAGGTGGCACTGGTATTGATTGGAGGGCACTGATGAGCTGCACTGATAGGTGGCACTGATAGAGGGCACTGGCACTGATAGGTGGCACTGACGAGATGCACTAAATGGGCACTGATGGGCTGCCTGCCCAGTCACTGATGTGATGAGTTGCACTTATATAGCCTCCTCCCCCCCCCCAAAAAAAAAAAAGTAAGTTAACCACTTCACTTCAGCCAGTACAGACATTACTAGTATACATCTGCACACTGCTGCATAATTTCACAAATAGAACTTATCTGCCTGAGTCTGCCATTGACTTCCCCAGTGGGCCAGCCCAGCGCTCATGGCTTACTTGAACTTAGTTGTGCTGTGCAGAATGCTGAATGCAGATCCTCCTTCTCCAGGCTCGCAGTACTGCCTGCACACAGCACTCCAGTCCTTTCCCAATCAAGCCTCCTGGGACGCCGGGGATGTCATGCCGGCCGGGACGTCAAGCTCTGCCTGCAGTGTGCAAGCACGCTCAGCCTCTATGGCGCACTGGTACCGCCCGCACTGCAACGTTTGCTCTCTGCTTCACCGCATCACCGCAATTACATTTGAGCTGACTGACACATATATGTGGGCCTATAAATAATGCAGCTGCCTGGCAATGTCAACGTATATAGCGGCCGGCGGCCAACGGGCGGGCCGTGGTGATTGTATGTATCTAGAGTGTTTGGGCCTATATTATGATGGGGGCCTGGAGCTGCAGCTCCAAAAGCCCCTATGTTAATCCGGCCCCAATGGAGGGGTGGTGTCCTAGGCAGGCTGTGGATCTCCAATGCATCCGATCTCCAATAACGGAATTGAGCGATCACAGGCAGATGGTTCTGGCTGATGTTGTCCTGGTCTGGAGGTTGATGTAGAGTTCCTCTGATGAGTTTTCTATGGTTGGGGTCTTCTCGGATGGCCCCTCTTGGCTCCTCTGATGAGTCTTCTATGGTTGGGGTCTTCTCGGATGGCCCCTCTTGGCTCCTCTGATGAGTCTTCTATGGTTGGGGTCCTCTCGGATGGTCACTCTGATGAGTCTACTATGGTCGGGTGACTGAACATGAAGGGGGAAATCTCTCCCAAATCTTGGCTTCTCTTCCTCCTGCTCACAAGTGTCCACAATCAGGGGAAAGTTCTTCTCCGTGTCCCTGATGGAAGATGGAGGCTTCTTGTCCTGGCTGAGAGGTGTGAGGGACGTTCTGTATCTGCACTACGGATCTGGGAAGACTCCAATCACATGTTAATGTGCAATGCTCTTCATGATGCCAAGAAGTCAAGACATTACCTGGTTGGACATCCTGGATGACCATCCCTTTTTTGCCTTACTGACGCACTGCTATACGGTAGATGCGTCCTACTGATCCGGTAAGAGTACCCACCTTTTTTCTTGAAGATTGGAGTGTCATTGCAACTTGTGGTCGCCTCCTTACCAGTGTCCACAGCCCCTTCAAGACACTGTTACTCCCCTGCTTGGGAGAGGATCTTCTGGTTTAATTATTTATAGACTTTTGGGATTGTCACTTTTTTCCAGAGACACTAATTTGCACATTCCTGCTATGTCATTGCTTTTTGTGCCTTTATCACTTGGCTTTATCATTTAGAGTCACATTTTTGTTCATTTGTTTATTTTCACATATAGATTAGCGCTGCACTTTTCTACTTTGATACTATTTGCGACTTGGTTTGTTGTGTGCTAGCAGCTATAGTTGTTTTTTGTTTTTAGTTTGGTACACTTGATAGCGCAGCTTTTTCCTTTTCCACCTATCATAGACCACATGATATGTGTGTATCTTATTACCATACACACACATATGAAAACTTGAAATTTCGCCTTTTCGGTTGTCTGTTAGTTCTGTGAGGTTCTCCCATACCCTGAGCCACAAGTTTACCAGCACCTATCCAGTATTTGTCCTGAGGAAGCTAATACTTTAGTGAAATGCATCGACAAGCAAGTTTTTGGAGGCATTACTGGATCAGAAATTCTTCTCCTACTTTGATACATTATTAAATCAATCTTTGTACCTTAGATCCAGCCCTCTGTAACTGCATTATTGGGTAACTGGTAACTGTGTCCATACAGGGTGTTGTTTGTATGTTGGTTATATATTTTTTAATTTTAATTGCTGTAATAACATTTATACCTTTTTATTGATTTTTCCTCTCATTGTGTGCCCACAAAGTCTGCCAATTTTTTGACTTGGTCAATCCTTAAACTTATTTTTTATAGAGGAGGGGTTGTAAAGCAGATCATTACGTGTCCTGGCATATGCACTTTAAAAAGTTTTCTTCAGGCATGTGTTTGAATAACCTCATGCCAGAAGCCTTTCTTTAAGTAAATGTGTCTCCCTTTAAACACTTTATTGTCCGAACAATTCCTCCTTATTCTCAGATACTGGCTGTAGGGGATAGAGGAAATTAACGCTTGTGTTATGATTATCAGTCAAATTTTTATTATCAATTCCAAAATTTCACAATTTCTGCCAGGGTATGCAAACTTTTGAGTACAACTGTATATACCCCAGTCACAGGAATAAACTGCAGGGAGCTTTAGGCATAGATATGGAATAGAATGAAATTAAATAAAATTAAGTAAAGTCAAGTAGGACATCATGTATATATGATAAAAAAAAGCATAAAGGTGGTTGAAAACCCTTACATACTTTATACTCAGTAAAGTGACTGGCCTCAGGTGATACACAGAGATTAAACAAATCCTCCTACATAATTTGTACCTATTTATCTGCAGTCTTTTCTCTTCTACAGCCATTAAAAGTGCAGAATGTATATAGCTTTTCTGAGCTTTCAAAAAACAGGGGACGGGGAGCTAAATTTACACTCCATGAGTACAGCTGAGAGCTGATTGGAGGAAAGGAACATATCCCCTTTCACACAGTACACAGGAACAGAGAGGCTGTCAATCACAGGTTGGATCCTGAAGATCCCTCCCCTGTCACCTTTTTTAACTCTCTGGAAAACCTGTCAGAAAAGACACTTAGTGCTCTGGGTTGAGAAAAGTACACACTATAGAGTGTACTTAAAAAAATAAATATTTTTTATAGAGGAGGGGTTGTAAAGCAGATCATTGCGTGTCCTGGCACATGCACTTTTAAAAGTTTTCTTCAGGCATTTATTTGAATAACCTCATGCCAGAAGCCTTTCTTTAAGTAAATTTGCCTCCCTTCTAAACACTTCATCATCTGAACAATTCCTCCTTATCCTCAGATACTGGCTGTAGGGGATAGAGGAAATTAACGCTTGTGAGTGGAAGCTGCTAGCGTGTGGTATGGAGTTGCCAGCCGTAGGTTTCCTATATAGACTACTGGTGAGTAGGCCATTCTCATCTTTGTGGATGGTAACATCAAGAAAAGTGATGGAACAACAATCCCACATCATAGTAAACATTAGATTGAAATTGTTATGGTTAAGTTGATACAGAAAAGTTTGTAATTGATCAATAGACCCATCCCTTACGAGAAAAATGTTGTCTATATAGCTATACCAGACGACAATGTTCTCCATAAAGGGGATCATCTCTTCCGATTGATTGATCATCTGTTCCCATTCCCCCAGGTACAGGTTGGCATATGATGGGGCACATGAGGTCCCCATCGCGACACCCTGCACCTGGAGGAAATGGGAACCATTGAAGGTGAAGTAATTGTGGAGGAGTATAAACTCCAGAGCACCTATTAAAAATTCATTGGACTTCTTTTCAAATCGGCTGTTCTGAGAAATAACATGTTAAATACATGCCAAGCCCTTGTCGTGTGGTATTGAACTGTACAAAGCCTCCACGTCCACAGCCACCAGGACTGACGTGGAGGAAATGCACAGTCCATCAATATTCTGCAAGAGTTATTCGACCATAGTGTTGGTTACATGCTGCTGGAGGATGTGCAGCAATTTGAAGGCTCCGATGTTGGTTCCCAGGTTGAGGAAATTAAGTAATGTGAGCCTAGAGAGAGGGGGTGCCACAGAAGGACAAGAAACTAGCAGTCATGTTCCTCCAACTGCAGCATACTGCCAAATTTGCTCCAGTGATGAGGAAGAAAATTGAGATTTTCTGTGCGAGCCGTCGTAGCTGTACATCGGCTCTTTAAGACACTGTAGTAGGCATGCACGCGCCCGCAGCGTGTCCCCAGAGCCAATGCGCTTGCCCGGCGGATGCAATGACCGCCGGGCACCCATGATGGCTTGTGACACACACAAATCCCAGTTCTGTCAGGGGAGAGGAGAGAGATCGTGTGTTCCTACTAAGTTTTTTTACCACAAATATGTAGAATATATATTGGCCTAAACTGATGAAGAAATTATTATTTATTTATTTTTTTGGGGGGGGATATTTATTATAGCAAAAAGTACAAAATATTGTGTTTTTTTCAAAGTTGTCACTCTTTTTTTGTTTATAATCAAAAAAAAGAAACCGCAGAGGTGATCAAATACCACCAAAAGAAAGCTCTATTTGTGGGGAACAAAGGACATACATTTTGTTTGGGTACAACGTCACACGACCACGTTAAGGGGGAATATCTTCCGGGGCTGAAGTGGTTAAGTGTGAGTACCCTGGATATTTTTTGTTTTAATAAAATGAGTGTGTAAACAGTATTACACTATCGAGCCTATTTCTTTATATATGATCCGAGGAGAGCAAGATTGGAATACCTGGGAACCTGCAGAGTCCATATTGATTGTTTTGCACAAAAGTTATAGCGTCTACAAAATAGGGGATAGATTTATGGCATTTTTATTATTATTATTTTTTTTTTACTAGTAATAGCGGTGATCTACGATTTATTATTATTATCGGAAGTGCTATTTCGCGCGTACAAATTGGACACTTTTGACACATTTTTGAGATCGTCGCTTCCGCCGGGCACTCGCATCAGCTCCGGGTACACGATGTGGTGCGTGCCTCCTACAGCGTCTTAAAGGGCCAACATAGAGTTAAGGTTGCTCACCCAGGGGAGCCAACGTGCCGCAGTACATAAAAGAAAAAAAAAGTGTCCCACAATGTCCATCCATCTTCAATCACGCCACCCGACAGACCTGACCCGGTCAGGCTGCTTGCTCAGATAGGCGGTCTGGTATGGATTTTGAGGGGAACCAAACGCTGTTATTTTTTTACATTTTGGCGTGGGGTTTCCCTTAAAATTGATACCAGACCCGAAGGGCCTGGTATGGACTGGGGGGGGGGGGGCACGCTTTTTTTTTTATATTTTGGCATGGAGTTCCCCTTAAAATTGATACTAGACCCAAAGTGCCTGGTATGGACTGGGGGGGGGGGGTGTATCCACACCAATTTTTTTCCTTGATTTTTTTATCTATATTGCCAGGAGCCGGCAATACATTACAGCTGCGAGCAAGTTTAAATAACATTTTTTCCTTTAGAAATGTCATTTTGCTGCGGCACTTTTCTATACATTTCACAGATGCGCCACTTTACATGCAGGGGACCCCCCCAGGAACAGTATTTAAAGAAATATTTCATTTTTATTGTTTCACTTTAAGCATTATTAAAATCCCTGTGCCTGAAAAAAACTGTAGTTTTAAAAACTTTTTTTTTGCTTTAATACATGTCCCCTTGGCAGTACCCGGGTCCTTGTACACTTTTTATGGCACTAACTTGCATATAAGCCTTTAAAATTAGCACTTTTGATTTTTCATGCTCGTGTTCCATTGACTTTATTAGGGTTCGAATGTTCGCTCAAACTTTTTGCCTGTTCGCATGTTCTGGTGCGAACCGAACTGGGGGGTGTTCGGCTCATCCCTAGTGTGTGTTATGGCATCCAAAGAGTTCAATTTTGGTCTCATCTGACCAGACTATATTCTCCCAGTATTTCTCAGGCTTGTCTAAATGTTGTGCAGTAAACGTTAAACAAGCTTCAACATTCTTTTTCTTCAGCAATGGGATCTTGCGTTGGTGAGCGTGCATACAGGCCATGGTGGTTGAGTGCATTACTAATTGTTTTCTTTGAAACAATTGTACCTGCTAATTCCAGGTCTTTCTGAAGTTCTCCACAAGTGGTCCTTGGCTCCTGGACAACTCTTCTGATAATTCTTTTCACTTCTCTGTCAGAAATCTTGTGAGGACCACCTAGTCATGGCCGGTTTATGGTGAAATTATGTTCTTTCCACTTCCGGATTATGGCCCCAACAGTGCTCACTGGAACATTCAGAAGTTATAAAATCCAATGCAATCAGTATGTTTTGGAACAATAAGGTTGTGAAGGTTTTGAGAGAGCTCTTTGCTGTTACCCTTCATGAAATGTTTCTTGTGTGACACCTTGGTAATGAGGCACATTTTTATAGGCCATCAATTGAGACCGAACCAACTGATATTAATTTGCACTGACAAGGGGCAGGATTGCTTTCTAATTACTGATAGATTTCAGCTGGTATCTTGGCTTTCCATACCTTTTTGCATCTCCCTTTCTTTGTGTGTTCAATACTTTTTCCCTGTGTCATTCCATTTTATTACACATAACCTAATTTCTGAACGTATTTGTTTTTGTTTTTTTTGTATGTATGGATTGCAGGGGCTGTTAACAACATGTGCTGAAAATTTCATGTCAATAGCACCTTTAGAAATATATTTACCTAGAAAAATGGTGACGTGTTCAATACTTATTTTACACACTGTATTAAGTAGTTTGTCTGTTATAATGTTAGCCTTCTGATATTTGATACTATAACATATTCTGAATAACAGGATGTCACATTTGCATTTTTTAATTACTGTACATTTGATTATACATATATACAAATCTTATTTTTCACTGCAAGTAATGCTTAGAGTTCTATCACTGCATTCTCAGGGGACATTCACAAATTGTACTCTGCAGCCAAATAATCTCTTTTGGCACTCTAACAACGTATGCCTTGCACTTAATTACAACCAAAATTCTTCCCACAAACTTAGAGCTCATGTTTACATTTGTGTGAAGAAAAAATATAAAAAACCAATGCAGATGCATCAAATATTTCACTGCAAAAGAAAAAGTTCCACATATATGTGTAGAGATTTGTTTCATAAGGTTCTTTATAATGGAACAAGATGCCTACAATGGGGCATTGATGCCAAAAATGTTTTTTTTTTTTTAGAGAGAAGTTGCATCGTATACTCTGAACATTAGCATATTCCTTAACCACTTCAGCCCTGGAAGGATTTTCCCCCCTTCCTGACCAAAGCACTTTTTACACTGCGTCGCTTTACCTGCTAATTGGACCGTCATGCAATACTGTACCAAAACGAAATTTGCGTCCCTTTTTTCCCACAAATTATGCTTTCTTTTGATGGTATTTGATCACCTCTGCGGTTTTTATTTTTTGCCCTATAAACGGAAAAAGACCGAAAATTTTGAAAATTAAATGATATTTTCTCCTTTTTGTTATAAAAAAATCAAATAAACTCAATTTTAGTCATACATTTAGGCAAAAATGTATTCGGCCACATGTCTTTGGTAAAAAAATGTCAATAAGTGTATATTTATTGGTTTGCACAAAAGTTATAGCGTCTACAAACTAGGGTTAATTTTCTGGAATTTACACAGCTTTTAGTTTATGACTGCCTATCTCATTTCTTGAGGTGCTAAAATGGTAGGGCAGTACAACCCCCCCCCCCCCAAATGACCCCATTTTGGAAAGTAGACACCCCAAGGAAATTGCTGAGAGGCATGTTGAGCCCATTGAATATTACATTTTTTTGTCCCAAGTGATTGAATAATGATAAAAAAACAAACATTTTTACAAAAAGTTGTCACTAAATGTTATATTGCTCACACATGCCATGGTTATATGTGGAATTGCGCCCCAAAATACATTTAGCTGCTTCTCATAAGTATGGGGATACCACATGTGTGGGACTTTTTGGGAGCCTAGCCGCGTACGGGGCCCTGAAAACCAAGAACCGCCTTCAGGATTTCTAAGGGCGTAAATTTTTGATTTCACTCCTCACTACCTATCACAGTTTTGAAGGCCATAAAATGCCAAGATGACACAAAACCCTCCCAAATGACCCATTTTGGAAAGTAGACACCCCAAGCTATTTGCTGAGAGGCATGTGGAGTCCATAGAATATTTTATATTTTGACACAATTTGCGGGAAAATTACAAACTTTTTTTTTTGTACAAATTTGTCACTAAATGATATATTGCTCAAACATGCCATGGGCATATGTGGAATTTAACCCCAAAATACATTCTGCTGCTTCTCCTGAGTATGGGGATACCACATGTGTGGGACTTTTTGGGAGTCTATCTGTGTACGGGGCCCCGAAAACCAAGCACCCCCTTCAGGATTTCTAAGGGCGTAAATTTTTGATTTCACTCCTCACTACCTATCATAGTTTTGAAGGCCATAAAATGCCAAGATGGCACAACCCCTCCCCCCCAAATGACCCCATTTTGGAAAGTAGACACCACAAGCTATTTGCTGAGAGGAATGTTGAGTCCATGGAATATTTTATATTTTGCCACAAGTTGCAGGAAAATTACAAACTTTTTTTTTTGCACAAAGTTGTCACTAAATGATATATTGCTCACACAGGCCATGGGTATATGTGGAATTGCACCCCAAAATACATTCTGCTGCTTCTCCTGAGTACAGGGATATGACATGTGTGATGTGTGGGACTTTTTGGGAGCCTAGCCGCGTACAGGGCCCTGAAAACCAAGTACCCCCTTCAGGATTTCTAAGGGCGTTAATTTTTGATTTCACTCCTCACTACCTATGACAGTTTTGAAGGCCATAAAATGCCAAGGTGGCACAACCCCCCCCCCCCCAAATGACCCCATTTTGGAAAGTAGACACCCCAAGCTATTTGCTGAGAGGCATGTTGAGTTCATAGAATATTTTATATTTTGCCAGAAGTTGCAGGAAAGTGACAAACTTTTTTTTTTTTTTTTTTTTGCACAAAGTTGTCACTAAATGATATATTGCTCAAACATGCCATGGGCATATGTGGAATTACACCCCAAAATACATTCTGCTGCTTCTCCTGAGTATGGGGATACCACATGTGTGGGACGTTTTGGGAGTCTAGCTGTGTACGGGGCCCCGAAAACCAAGCACCCCCTTCAGGATTTCTAAGGGCGTAAATTTTTGATTTCACTCCTCACTACCTATCATAGTTTTGAAGGCCATAAAATGCCAAGATGGCACAACCCCCCCCCCCCCCCCCCAAATGACCCCATTTTGGAAAGTAGACACCACAAGCTATTTGCTGAGAGGAATGTTGAGTCCATGGAATATTTTATATTTTGCCACAAGTTGCAGGAAAATTACAAACTTTTTTTTTTGCACAAAGTTGTCACTAAATGATATATTGCTCACACAGGCCATGGGTATATGTGGAATTGCACCCCAAAATACATTCTGCTGCTTCTCCTGAGTACAGGGATATGACATGTGTGATGTGTGGGACTTTTTGGGAGCCTAGCCGCGTACAGGGCCCTGAAAACCAAGTACCCCCTTCAGGATTTCTAAGGGCGTTAATTTTTGATTTCACTCCTCACTACCTATGACAGTTTTGAAGGCCATAAAATGCCAAGATGGCACAAACCCCCCCCCCAAATGACCCCATTTTGGAAAGTAGACACCCCAAGCTATTTGCTGAGAGGCATGTTGAGTTCATAGAATATTTTATATTTTGCCAGAAGTTGCAGGAAAGTGACAAACTTTTTTTTTTTTTTTTTTTGCACAAAGTTGTCACTAAATGATATATTGCTCAAACATGCCATGGGCATATGTGGAATTACACCCCAAAATACATTCTGCTGCTTCTCCTGAGTACAGGGATACCACATGTGTGGGACTTTTTGGGAGCCTAGCTGCATATATCATTTAGAGAGTAGGGGAGGACAGGGGTGCTTTGATTTTTTTTTTTAATTTATTTATTATTTTTTTGCTTTTTTATCTTATTTTTAAACTGTTTCTTTCATTTTTTTATCATTTTTATTGTTATCTCAGGGAATGTAAATACCCCTTAAGATAACAATAGGTAGTGACAGGTACTCTTTTTTGAAAAAATTGGGGTCTATTAGACCCTGGCTCAAAGCATCTGACCACACCAAGATCGGTGTAATAAAATGCTTTCCCAATTTCCCAATGGCGCTGTTTACATCCGGCAAAATCGAAGTCATAAAATGCTTGTAGCTTTCGGTTTCTTAGGCCATAGAGATGATTGGAGCCATTCTGGTATATGATCAGCTCTATGGTCAACTGGCAGAATCACCGGCTGTTTTCTCAGGTTCCCTGTTGGGACAGGAGAGCCAGAGAAAAACATGGAAGACGGTGGGGGGGGGGGGGCATTCCCTCCCACTGCTTGTAAAAGCAGTCTAGAGGCTAATTAGCCACTAGGATTGCTTTTACATGAAAGCCGACCGCTGGCTGAAAAGAATGATACAAAGATGATACCTAAATCTGCAGGCATCATTCTGGTATAACACTCAAAATCCAGCAACATACCAGTACGTTGCTGGTCCTTGTTGGGCATATATTGTAAACTTTTTTTTTCATGCAGCCTGTGGGCTGAACAAAAAAAAGAGATTGATCGGTGGGTATGCCCACCATTAGAATACCCTCCTTCATCCACCCACTTCTAATTATGGGCATACATGCACCGTTTATATATGCCGAAGCATGGGGGCATCCGCCCCAAAAGGTAGGAGCTAATCGCTTATCCGCCCCTGCTGCCCCCATGCTTTGGCATATATGCTCTTTTTTTTAACTGTGGTGGTGAAATCACCTCCGACAGCTCTGGAGTCACGGCTTTATGTATCGTGGGAGCAAACGCTGTTGCTGTCAAGATAAATAAATCCGCTCTGCAGCTGAATGGCGTACCTGAAAACAAAAAAATGGTTAACAATAAAACACAGTAAACAGTAAAGTATAAAAAAAATTGCATACCTGAAAAGCAAAACATGATAAAACATAATAACAATAAAACATTGCAGAATAGAATACAGTAAAAAAGAGCAGAACAATAGAGAGAAAATAGAGAGAGAACAATAAAACGACAACTTTTTTTGTTTTTTTATTTGATATTTTTTTTGTGTTTTTTTTTTTTTACTATTTTTTTTTTTACACTTTTTTTTGTAACTAACTTTTGTAACTGTAACCACTTCCAGGTTCGGATCTCTCAAAATGCGATGGCTTGGGAAACCCTGTGAAAGTGTGCCTAGTCTGTGCAGTGCTGTACCCTACACTAATACTCAACTAGTATATGGTAGCGTTCAAAACATTCACCAATGCAAAGACCAGGATTGTCAGGACAGGAGGGACAATAGTAGCGGGTGTCACGTCTATATCCGCGCTTGCTGCAGACACGACAACTTTTTTGGGGGGTTCGTTGGGATGGGGTACTCGGGAGCACATAAAGAAAATGCCTCTCATGCAGCCTGCTTACTGCATTTGGTTGGGGAAGGTGAGGTGGAGCACCGTCTGGAAACAGAAGGGCTCTGAAAATCTCTTCCTGGAATTTAAGGAAGGATCCAGTCCGTTCTGAAGCTCTGTATAGCACATGAGTGTTCAGCAAAGCCAATTGAAATAAATAAACAGACACTTTCTTGTACCAGCGTCTGGCTTTACGGGCAACTAGGTACGGCGCCCACAACTGGTCATTGAGGTCCACCCCTCCCATATTTTGGTTATATTCGTGGACACAGAGGGGTTTCTCCACAACACCAGTCGACGTAGTAATTTGGGCCGTCGTGTCTGCATGAAGGGAGGTAAGAACGAAAACATTCTTATTATCCCTCCACTTCATAGCGAGCAAGTTATTACACTTGAAGCAGGCTCTCTCCCCCAGCCTAAGACAGGAATCTACAAGCCGCTGGGGAAAGCTACGGCGATTAGGTCGCACAGTGCCACATGCTCCAATCTGCTGATCAAACAAGTGACTAAAAAGTGGCATGCTCGTGTAATAATTGTCCAGGTACAAGTGGTACCCCTTTTTGAATAAGGGTGACACCAAGTCCCACACAATCTTGCCAGCGCTTCCTATGTAGTCAGGGCAGTTTGTCGGCTCTACATGGCTACCTTTTCTCTCGTAAACCAAAAAACTACATGTATAGCCTGTGGCCCTGTCACAGAGCTTATACATCTTGACCCCGTATCTGGTAAACTTGCTGGGAAGGTACTGTTTGAATAACAAGCGGCCAGAAAACTTAATCAGGGACTCATCAACGCAGACAACTTGATGGGGAGTAAACAAGTCTGCAAAATGTTGGTTGAAGTGGTTTACGAGAGGCCGAATTTTGTAGAGCCGATCGTATCCAGGGTCTCCATGAGGACGACAGAGTTCATTGTCATTGAAGTGCATGAACCGCAAGATCTGCTCATATCGTGCCCTGGTCATGGAGGCAGAGAACAAGGGCATATGGTGAATTGGGTCAGTGGACCAATATGACCGCAATTCACTCTTTTTAGTTATGCCCATGTTGAGGGAAAGGCCCAGAAAGAGCTTAAATTTGGAAACCGTATCCAATCTCTGGCAAGGGAGGACTGGGGAATAGTGACAATGTGTTGACTAGCGTACAAATTGCTTTGGTCCACAATAGATCTATTGAGATCTTCAGGGAAAAACAGCGAATAAAAATCAAGTGACGTAAAATCAACTGTTTCCACCTGAATGCCGGGTTGGCCAGTGAATGGGGGAAGTAATGGTGCTGCAGAAGTGGTGGGTTCCAAATTAGGATTGGTGAATGCAGCAGGAAGGGTACTATGGGCACGACGGGTGTGTGTTTGTCTTCTTGGTGGCAGTGGGACACTACTTGTGCTTGCCACCTCACCAGCTTGAACTGCACTTATGGGACTCGCCACGTCACCACGTGATACTGCAGTGCTGGATTGACTATGACCAGGGTGTACTAGGCCGCTGGTGCTTGCCATTTCAGCAGAAAGAATAACGGCGCTAGTACTGCTCTGCTCCATACGAGTGACCTGCAGTTCTTGCACATCAACGACAGAAGAAGAAGTTCGGGGTCTGGTACGCCTGACCTTGGCAGGGACCACAACTCCGTGGTCAGAGCTATCTGTCATGGAGCCACTGTCCTCTACAGGATTGTATTCTGAGCCTGAATCTGACAGATGAGTGACTTCCTCTTCACTATCTGTCATGCTCAGAAACGTGTAGGCCTCTTCACTAGTGTACCTTTGATTTGCCATTTTGGGCTCTAAATTTAGTAGTACACTAGTGAGACTCACAGGTAAAAAAGCTCCTGACTGTTAGCGACTGTATCAAAACGCTACCAAAAAAACTGTTAGCGATCGCAGGGATCAGGCCTGACTCTGCAAACGCTGCAGTTATGTGTGTTAAGTGTTTTGCAAGTGACAGTGATCGATCAATACTGCACTTGGGTGGGCTGGGCTAGGCGGAGGGGCAAAACGCAGGTGCTAGCAGGTATCTGGGCTGATCCCACTAACACTGTATTTTTGGGAACCCTAAACTGCTGGGGACACTAGTATAGATCTGATCAGATCAGATATTGATCCGTTCAGATACTATAACACTAAGGGAGGTGTATGCTGCGTGCGTGGGTGTTAGCGGTACTGGCACTAACCTGACGCTGCCTGGGGCGACACAGACCCTATCTAACCCTAAAACCTAACTTGTATCACGCGCCGGGTGATCAGGGGGTTAAACCTTTATTAGGTAATAAACGACGGGTGCCCTGACACTATAAAAAATAAAGTAACTAACCAGCGTCGCCCGTAACAGTTAATACGGTGATCACTGGTGAAAGGGTTAACTAGGGGGCAATCAGGGGGATAAAAGCTTTACTAGGTAGTATATGGGGGTCCCTGATGCTATAAAACACTGACGGCGAACCTAAATGCTTACCTCCCTAACTAGCGTCACCTGTGACACTAATACAGCGATCCGAAAATTGATCGCTTAGTGACACTGGCGACGGGGGGTGATCACGGGGTTAAACCTTTATTAGGGGGGGTACCCTAAACCTAAAGCGGCTTACCACTAACTGCCCTACCACTTATAACTGTCACAAATGACACCAATGCAGTAATCAGTAAAAAAAAAAAAAAAACTGCTATTGGTGTCCCTTTCACAGGGGGTGCAGGGGGGGGGGGGTGATTGGGGGGTGAAAAGTGTGCCTAGAGTGTTCTACTGTTTGTGTGGTGTTTGGTACACTTACTTTGATGTCTTCTCTCCTCAGCACAGGAACGAAAAGACAGACACGAGGAGAGATGACATCACTTCCTCTGCCGCTGTTTACATTACAGCAGCAGAGGAAGATTCTCATTCGTTGGGAGCGATCACGAGGGGGTGGCTACTAATGAGTGGCCTCCCCCTCAGCATGGATCACTCCCCTAACGATGCCGACCGCCCCGGGCACCGGGGGGCGCGATGCGCCCCCGCCCGCGGGTGACAAATCACGTATCAGATACGTGATTTTGCCTGCCCGTGCCATTCTGCCGCAGTATATCTGCGTTAGGCGGTCGGCAAGTGGTTAAGCTGATCCTAACCCTTAAAGTGTTACTAAACCCAGGACCCTACATTCACTATATCTGGTCTCCCACAGTACGCATAACATTAAAATGCAATTATTTTAGTAAATATAAACTACCTTTTCTCATCAGCAGTTATAACAGTCTTGTGACTTCTATGAGTGTCTAGTTAAAGCTTGTAGGAGGAGTTTTCATTTTCCCCTGACCCTCTGTCTGGACAGTGCTGATTGGCCCTGTACTGATCACATGCACCCTCCCAAAAAAAACTCTCTAGCAACACACACCAAACTGAGCATGTGCAGCTTGTCTCCTAATGCTCTGTTCTATCAGGAAATGGTCTGGAGTCAGTGGAAGAAGAGGAGGATTTATTTATTGTTTCTAAAACTACTGTAGATTTCCAAATATATTTTTCAGTCTTAACTTTTATCTGACCAGAATTCTGTTATATATTTACTTTAATATAATCTTTATCATCCACCTGCAATTCAGGTTTGTTAATTTTGTTAAATAATTTTTCTACTATCACGTTTGAGAAGACTGATCTTAAGGTTAGGTTCGGCTCTGAGTTTGGTCTAAGCCCATGTTCAGCTTTACCTGGAAATCAGCTGTCAGTGCCAGATACAGAGCTACAGGTGGGAATTTCCTCACTGTGCAGCTGCATGTACATAAAGGCGCAGGGGTGCTTCTGACATCATTAACCCAACAATTTAATTGACCTAAAATGGTCATGTGGTCATATTAGATCAATGATTAGGAATGTCCCAGCCACTTACTTCCGGATAGCATATCACTAATGAAGACAGAGCATCCAAAACTAAGCTGTGACTCTCTAGTCCAAACTAGCACTTCTCTTTATTTCCTTCCTTCCTAACCCTCTCCATATATTCATCTCATCCCTCTCATAATGGCCCCCTGTTCTGGTATGTTTGAAGGTAAAGACACCTAAATATAATAGAACATAAAACCTTCAGTGATCCTAGACCCTACTTTAACATTCACATCTATATGTTTTATGTTTCCTAGAGTCAGAAAGGGGTTAAAACATCTAAAAAAACACAAAAAAATAAAAAAAACAAAAAAATAATAAATTATGAGCTACAAATGAAACAAAAGTGCCTTTTATCACCAAACAAGGATATGCTACAAGCATTTATGATCAATATATGGCAAGCATTGCGACAATACAGATAAATGAAGGACATTTATCCAAGCTTTTCCTATTTCTGCTTGTCCCATTCACACTCATAAATAAAAGCAACAACAAGAGGAGGGGCGAGCACAATTCGAGGCACTATAAGGGAGAGATGTAAGCTCGCATCTTGAACGTCCAGTTGAAGCTACGTAACAATACGTTGCGAAACGCGTCAAAGTAACTGCGGTGCTTGGATGCCGTTTCAGTGATTCCCCACACTATCCAGGAAGCAGTGGAGTGGAGTACCTTCCATCGAAGTTTCTACCCATACCGCCGAAGCCGCCACGAACAGGACTACTAGCAGCCACTGGACTTGTTTGCGGTGCGGCTGCCTCTCGCATCGGCGATGAGTGGACACCAGGGTCTGTGACATCCACTGGCGTTGATCCAGCCACTTCAAACAGACGGATGGAAATGTGAGAATCCTGATACTATTCCGAAACGCTGGCTCCCATATCGGCATGGAAGGCGGTGATGTTATTTGGCGGTGTGGACACACACTTCTCTTTACTCTCACCTAGGAAGGTTACTAGCACCTAACTCTATACCATGGGGATCTAAGTAGGTCCCGTGACAGTTTGTTTTGTTGGCTGTACAATCAGGGTACAACATTTGGTGATGATGGCAGGAAAGTGAGCGATAAGATACCACCTATACCCTAGTGATTCCATTAACCAACCCAACAATTACTGTCATATTGGTACAGACTACCTAATTACTCATGATACCCATGATAATGGTTGCTTGGACATTATAACGAAAAAGAGCTAATTTTTGATCTTGTCTATTCATAGGATGTGCACCTCTAATACATCAATCTTGTGACTTTGTAAATCGGAGCACGTATTGAATAGACGTTTAGCTGGTGACAGCAACTATATCAACATTACTCAACCCATTTGGCCTTACTATACATGGTGTTACAATATCAGTCAGTTTTAGCCTCATTGCTATCCCCGGGGACCACACTCACATGGTCACCCATGTATATGCTTGAATCTTTATTATTTTATTGTGATTAATTGGCAATTTGCCTTCGGGGTTTCCATGTGTGTGTGGATCACTGCAGGCGCCTGCACTGCATGTTTATTTTGTGTGTTATACATTGTGGTTGGTTAGTCTTGTTTGTCCTTGTCAGTCTGTCTGTTTTGTCGGAACACCATCAGAGGGGTCTGCGCCCCCCCTGTGGTGTATCATTTTATGGTTGGTGACGGGAGACCGTTGACACTTTTTTGGCTTCCTTTGAGAAGCAATTGGCTTTTACTTAATATGTGTTTTTGGTAAATCAATAAAATTTGGTACTGGTTTTTACACAACGTTCTCTCATTGCCCTCTCTGACCAATAGTAGCTGTTTTTTGCAAACTAACACTTCACATCTGCTGTTTGGAGAATTCTTATGACCATTGCTGTTTATAAGGTGTAATGTATCAAGTAGTTGTCATCAAACTTTCCCATGACATTAATATTTTAAAGAAAGCATGGCATTATGATCATGATGACATACTCAGTTGTATTGTCACAATAGTGTCTATGATGACTTAACTGTAGTGCCACCCCCAAAGGGGGTCTCAATCCCAAGAACAGCCCCACCCCTTCTGGCACACCTTGTAAACAGTGTAAATGCAAGCACGGTAATAACAGACACAAACTGTAGTGAACCAGGAAGTTTGTTCACTGGGAGACATTCCACAATCAACAAGCAGTCATAAGGTAAATTAGTAGTCAAAAATGGCAAACTCAGATGTACAACAATACAGCAGAGGGCCACGGGGGAATTTCAAATAGCACCGTTAAACAACTTGAATGATTTTAGTATGGTCTCTGTGCTCAGGCATGAAGGGGATCAGGTCTGACTTGATAACGGTTAGTCTGTTTCCCTAACGTCCTGAAATCACAGACCCAGGCAGTAAACATGTGATGCAACAGGCAATAATGTAAATCATCAACTTTAGGATTAACGTTAGTGTTCCTCTTTAGGGAATATTACTATGGCCACCAAATCAGTGCTAACTGAACGAGAAATAGGAAGGTCCTCACAATGGGGATATCCGCTATCTTCAGCTAGCCTGGCGTTGGTGCACTTTATTTACTAATTGGCAGGATGAGCCAAGTGTGTAATTAAAAGTATCCTGGCAGACAAAGTGATGTGCAGTATGATAGTAGTATCCTGGCAAGCAAGACAGATAATGATGACTGCTCATCAGGGTGTTAAGGTCTCCACAAGTGTAGGCACAGGTACAGCAATGTTAGCTGCCTGCAGTATGTCTAAGGTGGGCAAGTGCCCGCTCACCAATCCTGCAACCAAGGGATCAAACGAGATGTCCTGGCAGACAGGTTCTTCAAAAGGCCTGACTGGATATCTTGCAACCGGAATGGCTCACGTCCTCAGGAACGCCTGGAGATCTATCTGGGGTCCCTCTCTGGTGGGATGTCCATCACTGCCTGACTCTTGGAGCCGTGGCAGGATCAGCACCCGACCTCTGGAGTTGTGGCAGACAAGTCGCCCTGATGAGTAACAGCAGTCTCTCTAGTTATGTCCATCTTCCCCTCTCACCTCGAGTTCATCTCCTAGCTCTGCAGTCTCTGGAGTAAGATTCCTTCCTTTGTGTGAGAGCATGCTAGGCTTTGTAGTCCCCCTCGGGATTCCTATGAGGCCGCCTGTGATGGGGACTACATGTCCCAAGATTGCTTTGCTACTCCTGCTGCCCTGGGTTTATTGGCTCTCCTCCTCCTGCCAATGAGGATGCAGGGGAGGGAGCAAAACAGATGGCTGTGTCCTTGCAAATGCCGCTCTCGTAATGCAGTGAAGGGGGGGAGAATTTATGTTGACCTAAATATGCAGAATATTACCTTATGAGTCATAGCCAAATGGGTTTTCTACTTAAATTTTTGTGAACCTGCCTCCTGCCCTCCTTCCGTAGATAAGATTAAATCAAGTTTAATTGTGTCCTGGATCCACCATATGGCTGGTTTCACACCAGTGCGAGTTGGATGTGGATTTCCCCGCATCCAAACCGCATCCAATTCGCATGGCAGGAGATTGTGACGGGCTCTCTATGGAGCCGGTTCACACATCTCCGCAGCGGCTCCAGTGCGAATTGCACAGGAGCCCTGTGTGTCTTTTGGTCCACTTCAGGTCCGAATTCAGCCTAAAACTCAGGCTAAAATCGGACCTGAAATGGTGAATTGAGACTCACCGGACTCCTGCTGTGAGCCGCTGCATTCTCAAGTGTGAACCCAGCTTAAAAGAAACTAGCAGTATGTGGAAGAAAAACTTCCAAGAAACTTGCAAGAGTTTCTGGTTTTCTATTAGTTTCAAGTGGAAAACACATAAAATTAATCTCCAGCCAAAACGTTATGTATTTATTTTAATTTTGGACAGAGTGGACAAGGGTCAGCAAACGTTCTGTCCTGGATACACAAGAGGAGGTAAAGAAACCAACCCCAAAATGAGAGCAAATCATGTATGGCAGGTGTCACCAAAACAGATGTCCCCTATTTTAAAGGTTCTGACCTTACCGACTCTTTCAAAACTAGAAAAAAATGTTTTTTGGCTAGAGTACCACTTTAAATTGCAGGGTCTAATTAGGATACAGACAGTCTTAATAAAAGAGTGATAAATATCCATTTGACTATTTGTAAACCTTTGTAGTTTTAGTTTAAATATTCCCACACAAACCCAATACATTTTAATCTCTGTATGAAAGACAGATGCTTCATGTGAGGTGCCGCAATAAGCTGGAAGCGTGAAGCTGACTTAACTTCACTGTTTATTGTTCTAAGCATGAGAACAGCATAGCTTTATCACTGGCGTACAGATGTCTATAAATATTACAAATGCATACTTCCCTAGAATGAATGCCCATCTGGATCTATGCGAAAATACAGCTATGTATATCTGCCGCTTTCTAATGTAAATTACAATAAAAAAAGAATGTTTCCACCCTTTGCAGCTGCAGTTATGGTCATTTCCATTTGTGCATTTTGCCATTTGTTTACAATGGAAGTTCAGTAAGTAGTCAGAGAAGAATTTAAAAAAAAAAAGAACAAAACCAAACCTGTGTTCTCAAAAAAATTTAGGCAAACAAAGACAATTAAAGGGATTCAGTGCGTTAGATGAGATTTATTAGAGTACATGCATTTTTATGTTTGCGTGTAGTAAATTATGTCACTAGATAACAAACTTATATTGTAGCTCAAGTCATTATACATTTTAGATATTGTTTTATTTAAAAGAAGTATATTTATGTGGTTAAAACTGCGATTGTACTATTTGTGCAATGAATTGGTAAAAAGCTAAACTATCTTTTTTATGCTAACATGGACTAGTAAACATGCAAATTACCATCCCACCTGGAGGATTTTATGTTTGTCAAGAAATTTCTAGAAGAAATTAAATATGGATTACTATAACTTAAACTCTCAGTGCAATAAACCTAAGGATCTTGATTGTAATGACATATTTTAGGTTGCCAGGAATTTGATCTAAAGCTCTGTGCAGACTTCTAGGCTAGGAAGTGAGCCAATTACAGAAGCAGGGGGTGATGATTTTGGGAAATTCTACCTACACACTCTATACATCCGGATATCAAGTTCCTAATGTAGGTGGCAAGGTCGAAACAAAAATATCTAGGTTGTAATTTATGATAGCATTTTATTCCAAGGAAACTTTTTTGCATAACAAACCCCATTAGACCAGTGGTTCTTAAACCTAGTGAGACTGTTCTCCCAGACAGGTAGTGCCTGAAAAAACGATTCCATGGCAGGATTACAGGTATTCTTTTAATGAAAGCTCCACATTTAAAAAATAAATAAAAACAACTTCCAAAAATTACATTAAAGTGATACTAAACACACGCTGTTTAACTTAGACTGTCCCTTCTATTTTTGTATATGGATGATGGCACTGTAATTATTTTAATGAAAACACAAAAAACATCAAATTACCTCTTTCCTAATTGATATACTCGATATACAGCTGTTACATCACCCAGCTCTTTCCCAGCCTGTCTGCAGAGAAACATAAGCAAGAGTGTCTAGTCCGCTGCTGTTGGTCATGTATTCAAAAAAAAAAACAGCCTTTGGAATACAGAGTAAAAATAAATAATTAATATCAATACATTGCTTTAAATTGTCATACAATTATATATTTGAAATCAAATCTTTATTATTTTTAGGCAAAAACATGGTATGTGTAGATTTATGCCAGTCACAGTCACTCCCATCCAGCCTTTCTCTTAGAATAGGGCTGGGCTCAACCTTTCCTTCTCTGAGCTGACCACTCAGCGACTTCCCAGCTCCTTTCTCTCCACAGTGACTCAGCTGTTGATGATATCCTGCTCGTCAGTCTTGCCTGCTTAAGCCGTCCAGTCCAGAGGATCTCTCCCTTCGCCCTGGTCAACTTTTTTTTTTTAATCAAAACTTGTTTATTGATAAATTGCTCATATGATACATACAATCATTGCAGTATAAAGACAAAGAAAAACAATACATATAGTATATGTCTCTGTAGGTATACATAGCATCTGAACAATAACATAAGATGGTGATAAATGATGATAAATTTCTTTTACCCTTTCCATCCCCAAAGAAGAGAATTTTAAAAGGGGTTTAACCAGCATTTTCGACCTATTATGATAAAACAGTGTTATACTTTTCTTCTGTTCACGGATAAAGCAAAGTCTAGTGCATAACCTTTAAACTTAACCAAACCTGTGTTTCCCGTTTCCCTCTTGCTCCCCCCCCCCATCTGTTGATGACTTTTTACTGAAGGAGTCTATCCATTACCAATTGTGATGGAGCTAGGCTAGGGTCGTCCAGCCTTGGTTGCCAAATAAGATTACATTTTCCCACAGCCTTTCTGCAGTTGTAGGCCAACCGCTCTCTGAGAAGTAAAGAATTAACATATGCAATCCACTGTTTTCCTGTAGGGACCGCAGGTCCCATCCAATATCATGCTATAAGTTTCCTGGCCAGGTACATCAGTCTAGTGATCATATAATACATGCCCCTTGGGTACATTTCCTCATCTATTGCCCCAAGCAAGTACACCAGGGGGTTTAGGGGAACAGGAACCTGAGCTAGTCTGGATATGCACTGAGACACCTCCGCCCAAAACCGGCGGAGTTTCTGGCACCTACAGAGCAAATTTATAAAGTCCCCCTGATGTACTTTACATTTTGGGCACAGGGTTTTGGGCACAGGGGGGAGTCTCTACTTCCCCAACTATGGAGTTGTATTGGCGTTCTATAGGATCTATGTAGGATAAATAATTGTGACAGTTTATGAGATGCTGAAACCGATGCCACAGGTATTGACTCCAGGGCAATGTCCCACTGATCTCTATCTATGTCTCCGATATCCTCTACCCACTTACTCCTACACTTGAGAGAGGCATGATCCTGGAAGGAGGACAACAGTTCCACATATATCCTAGATATGAGTCCCTTACGGGTCTCAGCCTGGAGAACCTCCATCAGCAGAGGGGAAAATGACGCTGTTAAGGACTGGGTCTGCTGCTGCACCCCGCCCTGGTCAACTTTACAGAAACTATCTCCTGCGATCCTGTTCAAGACTTGCTTTGCCGACATCCCTTCTGGCTCCAGATCCTGCTTGCTGTTCCACTACATTGATCCCTGACTTCTGGCTTAGCTGCATATCCGTTCCGGTTACTGAACTTTGGCTATGGTTTGACTATGTTTGTTCTTTTTACTTTTATTATTAAACAAGTGTGATTTAACTGTACTTCTGTCTCAGCCTGATTTCATGGTTTCTGACAGAATAAGAGGAAGACAAATCCTTCATTAATCTACATGTAATATACAGGCGAAGCCTCTATTAATCTACATGTAATATCCCGCCCCCATTGTGTTTTGCTTGTTAGTGGGCATGGAGGAGGACGGTTGGAGTGGGATGTCATTAACCACTTCAATACCAGGCACTTACCCCTCTTTCAGCCCAAGCCAATTTTCAGCTTTCAGCACTGTCGCTGTTTAAATGACAATTGCGCAGTCATGCTACACTGTACCCAAACAAAATTTTTATCATTTTGCTCCCACAAATAGAGTTTTCTTTTGGTGGTATTTGATCACCTCTGCATTTTTTATTTAATGCAACACAAATTAAAAAAAGACAGAAATGTATTTTTTAAAAAAAGGTTTTCTTTAGTTTCTGTTAGATAATTTTGTAAATAAGTAAGTTTTCTCCTTCACTGATGGGCACTGATAAGGCGGCACTGATGGGCACTGATATGGGGCACCGATGAGGTGGCACCAATGAGGTGGCGCTGATGGGCACTGACGATGGGCACTGATAGGTGGCACTGATGGGTGGCACTGATATGCAGCATTGATGGGCACTCATGGGTAGCACTGGTGGGCACTGATAGGCGACACTGATGGGCACTGAGAGGCTGCACTGATGGGTACTTATGGGTGGCACTGATAGGCAGCACTGATGGGCACTAATAGGCAGCACTGCTGGGCACTGATACATGGCACTGATGGGCACTGATACATGGAACTGATAGATGGCACTGATAGGCATTACTGATAGAACTGGCACTGGCAGGCATTGCTGATGGACACTGATTACCATCTGCCTGGGCACTGTTTGCCATCTCCCTGGTGGTCCAGGGTGGCATAACTTTTGGGATACCTTTGTGGGCTGGCGGCATCCCTGGTGGTCCTGGGCGGGCATCCACGGGGGGTTGCGCTGATAAACAATCAGCACAGACCCCTCCTGTCAGGATAACCGCTGATCAGCTCTATTCTACTTGCGTCTGTCAGACGCGAGTGAGCAAAAGCCGATCAACGGTTCTTCCTGTTTACATTGTGATCAGCTGTGATTGGACACAGCTGATCACGTGGTAAAGAGCCTCCATTGGAGGCTCTTTACCGAGATTGGTGTAGCGATGTGTCAGACTGACACGCCGCACCACTGATCGCCGCGATGCGCACCCCCACGGGCGTGCACCGGCAGTTATCCTGCTTGATGTCATATGATGCCCAGTTAGGATAACTGAATCACCACCCGGCTGTCATTCTGCTATAGGCTGGGTGGGAAGTGGTTAATCAGTGTGTATATGCCCACATGTGTGACTTTATAGTCACATGGGCTGCTCAGATGTGATAGCGAGGAAATGCTCAGCATAGAAACTTACTGAAAACTGAGCATGTGCACAGTTGCCACCACAGCTGCAAAATTCCTAGCTAAATTGGAGACATGAACAGAAGGTAGGGATAGAGATCAGCAGGATCAAACAGGTTTTTTGCAGAATACAGAAAACAAATCTCAGAGGAGTTGATTTACTAAAACTGGAGAGTACAAAGTCTGGTGCAGTTGTGTATGGTAGCCAGTCAGCTTCTAACTTCAGCTTGTTCAATTAACCACTTGAGCCCCGGACCATTATGCTGCCTAAGGACCAGAGGTCTTTTTCCAATTTGGCACTGCGTCGCTTTAACTGCTAATTGCGCGGTCATGCAATGCTGTACCCAAACGAAATTTGCGTCCTTTTTTTCCCACAAATAGAGCTTTCTTTTGATGGTATTTGATCACCTCTGCGGTTTTTATTTTTTGCGCTATAAACGGAAAAAGACCGAAAATTTTGAAAAAAAATGATATTTTCTACTTTTTGTTATAAAAAAAATCCAATAAACTAAATTTTAGTCATACATTTAGGCCAAAATGTATTCGGCCACATGTCATTGGTAAAAAAAATGTCAATAAGCGTATATTTATTGGTTTGCGCAAAAGTTATAGCGTCTACAAACTAGGGTACATTTTCTGGAATTTACACAGCTTTTAGTTTATGACTGCCTATGTCATTCCTGAGGTGCTAAAATGGCAGGGCAGTACAAAACCCCCCCAAATGACCCCATTTTGGAAAGTAGACACCCCAAGGAAATTGCTGAGAGGCATGTTGAACCCATTGAATATTTATTTTTTTTGTCCCAAGTGATTGAAAAATGACAAAAAAAAAAAAAAAAAATATTTACAAAAAGTTGTCACTAAATGATATTTTGCTCACACAGGCCATGGGTATATGTGGAATTGCACCCCAAAATACATTTAGCTGCTTCTCCTGAGTATGGGGATACCACATGTGTGGGACTTTTTGGGAGCCTAGCCGCGTACGGGACCCCGAAAACCAATCACTGCCTTCAGGATTTCTAAGGGTGAAAATTTTTGATTTCACTCTTTACTGCCTATCACAGTTTCGGAGGCCATGGAATGCCCAGGTGGCACAAAACCCCCCCAAATGACCCCATTTTGGAAAGTAGACACCCCAAGCTATTTGCTGAAAGGCATGGTGAGTATTTTGCAGCTCTCATTTGTTTTTGAAAATGAAGAAAGACAAGAAAAAACATTTTTTTTTTCTTTTTTCAATTTTTAAAACTTTGTGACAAAAAGTGAGGTCTGCAAAATACTCACTATACCTCTCAGCAAATAGCTTGGGGTGTCTACTTTACAAAATGGGTTCATTTGGGGGGGTTTTGTGCCACCTGGGCATTCCATGGCCTCCGAAACTGTGATAGGCAGTGAAGAGTGAAATCAAAAATTCACGCCCTTAGAAAGCCTGAAGGCGGTGCTTGGTTTTTGGGGTCCCGTACGCGGCTAGGCTCCCAAAAAGTCTCACACATGTGGTATCCCCGTGCTCAGGAGAAACAGCAGAATGTATTTTGGGGTGTAATTTCACATATTCCCATGGCATGTTTGAGCAATATATCATTTAGTGACAACTTTGTGCAAAAAAAAAAAAATAAAAAAAAAATTTGTCTCTTTTCCGCAACTTGTGTCGCAATATAAAATATTCCATGGACTCGACATGCCTCTCAGCAAATAGCTTGGGGTGTCTACTTTCCAAAATGGGGTCATTTGGGGGGGTTTTGAACTGTCCTGGCATTTTATGCACAACATTTAGAAGCTTATGTCACACATCACCCACTCTTCTAACCACTTGAAGACAAAGCCCTTTCTGACACTTATTGTTTACATGAAAAAGTTGTTTTTTTTTGCAAAAAAATTACTTTGAACCCCCAAACATTATATATTTTTTTAAAGCAAATGCCCTACAGATTAAAATGGTGGGTGTTTCATTTTTTTTTTTCACACAGTAATTGCGCAGCGATTTTTCAAACGCATTTTTTGGGGAAAAAACACACTTTTTTAAATTTTAATGCACTAAAACACGCTATATTGCCCAAATGTTTGATGAAATAAAAAAGATGATCTTAGGCCGAGTACATGGATACCAAACATGACATGCTTTAAAATTGCGCACAAACGTGCGGTGGCAACAAAATAAATACATGTTTAAAAGCCTTCAAAAGCCTTTACAGGTTACCACTTTAGATTTACAGAGGAGGTCTACTGGAAAAATTACTGCACTCGATCTGGCCTTCGCGGTGATACCTCACATGCATGGTGCAATTGCTGTTTACGTTTGACGACAGACCGCCGCTTGCGTTCGCCTTAGCGCGAGAGCAGGGGGCGACAGGGGTGTTTTTTTTTTGTTTTTGTTTTTTCTTTATTATTTTTTTGCTTTTTTAATCTTACTTTTAAACTGTTCCTTTCATATTTTTTTTTTTAATCATTTTTATTGTTATCTCGGGGAATGTAAATATCCCCTATGATAGCAATAGGTAGTGACAGGTACTCTTTTTTGAAAAAATTGTGGTCTATTAGACCCTAGATCTCTCCTCTGCCCTCAAAGCATCTGACCACGCCAAGATCGGTGTGATAAAATGCTTCCCCAATTTCCCAATGGCGCTATTTACATCCGGCGAAATCTAAGTCATGAAATACTCGTAGCTTCCGGTTTCTTAGGCCATAGAGATGTTTGGAGCCACTCTGGTCTCTGATCAGCTCTATGGTCAGCTGGCTGAATCACCGGCTGCATTCTCAGGTTCCCTGTTGAGACAGGAGAGCCAGAGAAAAACACGGAAGACGGTGGGGGGGGGGGGCATTCCCTCCCACGGCTTGTAAAAGCAGTCTAGAGGCTAATTAGCCGCTAGGATTGCTTTTACATGAAAGCCGACCGCTGGCTGAAAAGAATGATACCAAGATGATACCTAAACCTGCAGGCATCATTCTGGTATAACCACTCAAAGTCGTGAATGGCGTACCTGAAGACAAAAAAATGGTTAACAATGGTTAACAATAAAGCACAGTAAACAGTAAAGTGTAAATAATTACACACCTGAAAAACAAACATGATAAAACATAATAACAATAACAATAACAATAAAACATTGCAGAATAGAATACAGTAAAAAAGAGCAGAACAATAGAGAGAGAGAATAGAGAGAGAGAGAACAATAAAACAACAACTATTTTTTTTTATTTCATTTTTTTTTTTTTTTACACTTTTTTTGTAACTAACTTTTATAACTGTAACCGGTTCCAGGTTCGGGTCTCTCAAAATGCGATGGCATCTTGGGAGACCCTGTGAAATGGCGCCTAGTCTGTGCAATGCTGTACCCTACGCTAATACTCAACTAGTGAATGGTAGCGTTCAAAACATTCACCAATGCAAAGACCAGGATTGTCAGGACAGGAGGGACAATAATAGCGGGTGTCATTGCTGCAGACACAACATCTTTTTTGGGGGGTTCGTTGGGTAGGGGTACTCGGGAGGACATAAAAATGCCTCTCATGCAGCCGACTGCATTTGGTTGGGGATGTGAATGGGGGAAGTACGGGCGCTGCAGAAGCGGTGGGTTCCCAATTAGGATTGGCGAATGCAGCAGGAAGGGCATTATGGGCACGACGGGCCTGTGTTTGTCTTTTTGGTGGCAGCGGGACACTACTTGTGCTTGCCACCTCACCAGCTTGAACTGCACTTATGGGACTCGCCACGTCACCAAGTGTTACTGCAGTGCTGGTTTGACTACGACCGGGGTGTACTAGGCCGCTGGCGCTTGCCAGTTCACCAAAACGCTACCAAAAAAACTGTTAGCGATCGTAGGGATCAGGCCTGACTCTGCGAACGCTGCAGTTATGCGTTTAGTGTTTTGTAAGTGACAGTGATCGATCGATACTGCACTTGGGTGGGCTGGGCCGGGCGGAGGGGCAAAACGCAGGTGCTAGCAGGTATCTGGGCTGATCCCGCTAACACTGCGTTTTTGGGAACCCTAAACTGCTGGTGACACTAGTATAGATCTGATTGGATCAGATATTGATGCGATCAGATACTATACCACTAAGGGAGGTGTACGGTGCGTGCGTGGGTGTTAGCGGTACTGGCGCTAACCTGACACTGCCTGGGGCTGGTGCTTGCCAGTTCACCAAAACGCTACAAAAAAAACTGTTAGCGATCGCAGGGATCAGGCCTGACTCTGCGAACGCTGCAGTTATGCGTTTAGTGTTTTGTAAGTGACAGTGATCGATCGATACTGCACTTGGGTGGGCTGGGCTGGGCCGGGCGGAGGGGCAAAACGCAGGTGCTAGCAGGTATCTGGGCTGATCCCGCTAACACTGCGTTTTTGGGAACCCTAAACTGCTGGTGACGCTAGTATAGATCTGATCGGATCAGATATTGATCCGTTCAGATACTATACCACTAAGGGAGGTGTACGGTGCGTGGGTGTTAGCGGTACTGGCGCTAACCTGACGCCTGGGGCTGGTGCTTGCCAGTTCACCAAAATGCTACCAAAAAAACTGTTAGCAATCGCAGGGATCAGGCCTGACTCTGCGAACGCTGCAGTTATGCGTTTAGTGTTTTGTAAGTGTCAGTGATCGATCGATACTGCACTTGGGTGGGCTGGGCTGGGCCGGGCGGAGGGGCAAAACGCAGGTGCTAGCGGGTATCTGGGCTGATCCCGCTAACACTGCGTTTTTGGGAACCCTAAACTGCTGGGGACGCTAGTATAGATCTGATCGGATCAGATATTGATCCGTTCAGATACTATACCACTAAGGGAGGCGCATGCTGCGTGCGTGGGTGTTAGCGGTACTGGCGCTAATCTGACGCTGCCTGGGGCGACGCATATCACCGCCGGGCGATCGGGGGGATAAACCTTCATTCGGTAATAAACGGCGGGTGCCCTGACACTATAAAAAATAAACGAACTAACCAGCGTCAACCGTAACGGTTATACGGTGATCAGTGGTGAAAGGGTTAACTAGGGGGCAATCAAGGGGTTAAAACATTTATTAGGTAGTATATGGGGGTCCCTGACGCTATAAAACGCTGACGGCGAACCTAAATATTTACCTCACTAACTAGCGTCACCAGCGACACTAATACAGCGATCAGAAAAATGATCGCTTAGCGACACTGGTGACGGGGGGTGATCAAGGGGTTAAAACTTTATTAAGGGGGGTTAGGGGGGTACCCTAGACCTACAGGGGGGTAACAGTAACTGTGCTAACACAGTAACTGTCACAAACTGACACAGCAGTAATCAGAAAAAAAAAAAAAAAAAAAAAAAACTGCTGGTGTCAGTTTGTGACAGGGGGGGGGGGTGATTGGGGGGGGATCGGGGGGCGATCGGGGGGGGGATCGGGGTGTTTTGTATGCCTGGCATGTTCTACTGTGTGTGTGTGTGTTGGTGCACTCACTCACATGTCGTCTCTCCTCGGGCCGGAACGGAAACTACCGACCCGAGGAGAGATGACATCACTTCCTTTGCTGCTGTTTAGCAGCAAAGGAGTGTTCCCATTGGCCGGCGGCGATCGCGAGGGGGGGGCCACGAACGGATGGCCTCCCCCTCGTCTCTGATCGCTGGGGGACAGAACGGGACCGCCTCGGGCGGCGGGGGGGGTC
This sequence comes from Lithobates clamitans, assembly GCA_037952925.1. Taxonomy (NCBI): domain Eukaryota; kingdom Metazoa; phylum Chordata; class Amphibia; order Anura; family Ranidae; genus Lithobates; species Lithobates clamitans. Next base: position 2,274,660 of record JBBGZY010000675.1, read on the forward strand.
CGACCGGACCCCCCACCCGCGGGAGGCAAATCACGTACATGTACGTGATTTTGCCTGCCCGTGCCGCCTTGCCGACGTACATCGGCGTGAGGCGGTCCTTAAGTGGTTAAAGTGGCTGTAAACCCATCTGTTAATAATAATAAAAAAAGTGGTTGTAAACCCACTTGGTTATTTTCAGGCAAGCCCCTTTCTTCCATAATGCTATGTGCCGTGTGTATGTAGGGGGAGAGGACAGAGGGGGACTGCGAATGATAGAGGCATGTAAACTGACCACAGTGTCAGGGCTCAGCAGCCATGATAAATTGCGGTCAGTTTACAGTGGGGAGGGCAGAACCAGGCAGTATCAGCCAGGTATTTTATATGTTAGAAAGGGTAAAATTAGCACAAGCACTGTGCTGTTACTCATATTCATATATATATATATATATATATATATATATATATATATATATATATATATATATATATATATATATTTTTTTTTTTTTTTTTTTTTTTTGGGGTAACAAACACTTTAGGCTGGGTTCACACTGATGGGAATTGGATGTGGATTTCCCTGCATCCAATTCGCATTTCAGATCCAAATTCAGGCAAATATTTGGGCCTGAAACGGTGAACTGGGATGCACCGGACCCTTGCTATGAGTCGTGTCTGCACACAGTGTGAACCCAGCCTTAAGTTTTGACAAAAAGACTGGAAGATGATTGGTTTCTATGCAGAGCTGCTCCATATTTTGGACTCTCCAGTTTTAGTAAATCAACCCCATAGTGACTGAGTTAGTATGAACAGCATTTATTGATCATTTTTTTATGATGTGGGTTTAGTGAGACTTTAAAGTAATAATAAATGCTCCATGTTTTTTGAATACATACATTTCCAACAACCAGGGAAACCTTACCTAGTACTTTATTTTATTCACTTAAGTGCCCAAACACTTATATTTTATAGTAGTCGCCGGCACTGCTTCCCCAAACTTCCTGCCGGAGAACGTGCTTACTGTGTGTGTTGTGGGAATTAGTCTCCTACAACTGCCTAACAATTAGCTTTGAGCAGGCAAGAGGCAGGATCAGGGGAGTGGCTTGCCTTGGAGTTATGTGTTTAGTGGAAACTGGGCTTTCCACTCTAGTCCCGGCCAGGTGCGGCCAGTCCATTAAGGGCGCACGGGCACCACCCCCCCCTATCCACACCACCCCCTATATGGTTAATGGATGTGGCCACCCCCTATTCATGCATCTGGCCCCTTTTAGGACCATAGGCTCTAATAGGCTTCAAAATAGGGTGGACTCGGAGCCCACCCAGGTGTGTTAGTAAAGCAAATGAATATTCGCTTTTCTAACACTGAATCAACCTCTGCGCCAATCAGTAAGCGTGGGTCTGATACCCATTTCCAGATTGGCTGAAAGGTCAGGCAATCCTATTGGATGCCTAGGAGGAGGAGGAGGGGGATGCATGGCGGAAGGCGCCGTGATCCACACCACCCGCTTCCTAGGTGGGGTAAGTACGGGGCTTTGATGTCCTGGCTGTCCTCCCGGAGGGGGGTTGCTGCCGCCAACGACCGGGGGGTGGCTGTTTGCCGCCCCCCCAAAAGAAAAAAACACCAGCTGCCACTGGTTCTGGCTAGGAGTGAGCATGCAAGGGTGACTCCATAGGACCCCGCAAAAGGAGTCACTGTGTAACCGGAAAGCAGTGTAAACGCTCGGTGGACAAGCAACAGCAGGAGTAAAGAAGAAGTTGCATTTGTCAAGAGGCAGCATATGCTGTATGGTAGGTTCAATTAATAAGAAATAAGGCTTTAATGTAATTTTTAATTGTTAAAGCGTACATACAATTTTAGTGATTGGGTCTACATCTACATTATTATAGACCGCTGCGGCCCTTTTGTATATGATGTGCAGCCCTCAAACCTCAGCAATCTGTAGTGGGAACATTGATTAGGGTAATAGCATTGATCTCTACTAGTATCATGTAGCATGTTCCAAGTTATGTATAGTATTGCTGCAGCATTTCATCAGCCAAAAATGTAGCATGTCCACACTCTCTGACCCTCATCTCCTCTATTAGGTCTGTAGTTTCTGAAAGTCCTCTCGAGCATTACATATATTGAACAATATGTGAGGCCTTTTGATGATGTCAGGGGAGGCATTTGAGGCCCCTTTAGCTCATAAGTTGACAGCCACTGAAATAGACAATGATTACTGTATCTGCCAGCACATAGCAAATATTTTTGTCTACACTCAAGTTAGGTATTGTACAAATTTGACAGCAACAAATTTGTTACTTTATTTAAGAATTTCTCAGTTATCCTTTGTGCTAGTGTAATTTAGTTTTCAGGAATTGCAACTATGTGTAGTCCTTAAAATATCATCAGGTAATGATAAAATCTACGATGGAGCCATCGGTACATAAAGGAAAAAGTGTGCTGAGGCAGATGAAATAATTATTTGCTTCTACAATACTGTATATAAGTAGTGCTCTCTAGCCATGGGTTATTTTCTATTTTATGCATGTGCATTAGATAAAACATGTCAATGTCTTGCCGGATCTTACATTGAACCATAAAGCAGTCTAATAATGAGGTAGTGGATGATTAAACTGCAGGCTTAGTGAGACTCGAGAATGTCCTTGGCCAAACAGAAGTATCTTTATGTACTTCAAAACTAGGTTCGGCATGCTGTCACATCTAACTTTTTCATTATTATCATTCTTTGCAGAGCACCCCTTTGTAATGGAACCTATCATAGACATCAAGCCAGATACAATAGCTAGCGAGGGAGCAGCTTTCAGCTTACAGTGTACTTACTGTGTCCCCATTTTAGTGTTATGATAACTGGGGACTGAGACATAAACAGTTCTAATGCGTTTATTAGTGTGGTGACTGTGTAGCATAAATACATTACTAGTTCAAACCTCTATAAACAAGTGATGTATTTCTTCTGTGACCTTTATTTTTGGCACACGTCCATATAAGAATCTAGTCAGCACTTACAGTCTGCTAAAGTCACTGCTAAATATCTTCAATGGGGCCAAGTATTTAAACGGAAAAAAAAATGTATATACAGTATATATTTTTATTTGTGAGCGATATGCATTTGACTCCTTGTATATATACGTAGTGTTAAATAATTGTTTGTGTAGCCCTGGTAAAATCCAGGTAAGTTTGTGAGCTCCCAGAATTAATTTGAACACAAGTACAAGGCCTTAAGCCGGTATTCTGCCGAAAAATCCAACTCGCCAAAATCTCCAACCACGTCACTTCCGGTGACTCTCCAGCAGCAATAATTGTAAATTTTGATGAGTTGGCTGTTTTCACAGAACACCGGAGGCATATACATTATGATGCATGACGAGTTGGCTGTTTTGACTGAACACTGGGTAAGGAGGAAAAAAGTTGTCGCCGCCTTGGAGACGGCCATGTTGTTGGTTACTAGCGGGCGGACTAACAACGTCCACTCATTATATCTTGTACCGTACTGTAGACGCTGCTGGTGTTCTGTGAAAACAGCCAACTCGTCAAAATCTACCATTATTGCTGCTGGAGAGTCACCGGAAGTGACGTGGTTGGAGATCTTGGCGAGTTGGAGTTTTCGGCAGAACATCTTCCATAAACGGTTTAGACCATCTATAGGCAGGCTGAATGTACCCAAGTTGATTGATCGATCAACTTGGGCACAACCAGCCTTCTGGATTTTACATGTGATTATTGCAAGCAGCTGTTATAGCTGCTAGCATTAATCACTGTATTCTCCCAGTGGGGACAGCTTCCCCGGCCTCACCCTGCCAGCAGAACACAATAGTTTGGCAGGAGGGATTCCCCTGTCAACACTGTCCTGTGGTTGCAGGAAAGAAATTTGCTCCATCCTTGGCAGGCCTTACTCCAAAACAGATGGAAGGAAGGAAATTAAAGGGTTAGCATTCTTTCAGACTGGATTTTATTGTTTCTTCACACCAGCAGCTAAACTGAACACATGACCACTGGTGTGAGTTGCGAGGACACTGGCATATCAAATGTTTTACATTTTTATTTTTGTTAGGATTTGAACAGTGTTATGCTGTGTACACACGATCGCACATTCCGACAACAAAATCCATGTTTTTTTCCAACGGATGTTGACTCAAACTTGTCTTGCATACACACGGTCACACAAATCTTGTCGGAAATTCCGATCGCCAAGAACGCGGTGATGTACAACACATACGACGAGCCGAGAAAAATGAAGTTCAATAGCCAGTGTGGCTCTTCTGCTTGACTCTGAGCAAGCGTGGAACTTTGTGCATCGGAATTGTGTACACACGATCGGAATTTACGACAAAGGATTTTGTTGTCGGAAAATTTGAGATCCAGATCTCAAATTTTGTTTGTCGGCTCCATTTTGTTGTGTGGGCTCCATCGAAAAATGTCCGATGCAGCCTAGACACGATCGGAATTTCTGACAACAAGCTCCAATCGAACATTTCCCGTCAGAAAATCTGACCGTGTGTACACGGTATTAGAATGCGATGGTTCTTGCTGTAACCTGCTGCACTGAAAAAAAATGTAGTGCATGCCATCTTTTTTTTAGAGCAAACCACTGCAACACAGTGGTGCAAACTGACACCATAGGAAACAACCCAAACTGCCTTGTCTTTCCCTTGGGATTGCCCAGGGCATTCCAGTGCAATTGGTATAAATGGAATCTTGTACAGTTCTCTGTTCATGCAGCACATATGGTAACATACATTTTTCCTTTGTCTTGGGATTCCTACTTGACATGCATTTTCATGCAGCAAAAAGCAGTACTTTTGCTGAATTAAATTTGACATGTATGCATTGGCCTTTTTTGCACAAAATATACTTCACCCATCCTGCCTAGTCCCAGCTACCCAACCCTCCCCTACCAGCTACTTACCTACCTCAGTAAGACACCAGTGGCCTCTGGCTGAAAGCTTCCTCACCTCACCTTTACAGTGAGCCCTCAGAAATTTCTATGGGCCATCTCTTAAGCAACTCCAGTCTTGAGGGACAGCCCCATAGAAGTCTTTGTGGGGTCAATGCACAAATGTGACTAGCTGTTAGAAAACATGAAAGAAGGCCACAGATGTAAAGTAGAAGTAGAAGTAAAGTCAAGTTGACCTTTAAGCTGGCTATGCACTATGCAAATTTGGCCAGTTCTTGATTAACTGGCCAAAGTTTGCTTCTTGGGGGCCCTATTGCCACCCTTTTGCCCAGCATACCTTAACTGACATATTGAGGAAGCCAGACAAAAAAAATTCAGCCAAACAGAATCTAACACTACGCTCTCTTCAGACTGAAAATTCTGCTGAGCAAGGGTAGATCTATTGTGTCTCAATCCTGATTGGAACCACCCTAATGCCCTGTACACACGGTCGGATTTTTCGACGGAAAATGTGTGATAGGACCTTGTTGTCAGAAATTCCGACCGTGTGTGGGCTCCATCACACATTTTCCATCGGAATTTCCGACACACAAAGTTTGAGAGCTTGCTATAAAATTTTCCGACAACAAAATCCGTTGTCGGAAATTCCGATCGTGTGTACACAAATCCGACACACAAAGTGCCACGCATGCTCAGAATAAATTAAGAGACGAAAGCTATTGGCTACTGCCCCCTTTATAGTCCCGACGTATGTGTTTTATGTCACCGCATTTAGAACGATCGGATTTTCCGCCAACTTTGTGTGACCGTGTGTATGCAAGACAAGTTTGAGCCAACATCCGTCAGAAAAAATCCATGGATTTTGTTGTCGGAATGTCCGATCAATGTCCGATCGTGTGTACGGGGCATTAGACAAACGTGTTTCTGGCCAGATCACAAGGTAAAAATTATGAAAAAATAAAAGCCAACAAAGAAAACAAATGCAGCCACCTCTTGTATGGACTGATATAAGATGCAATGCATTATTTTTTGTTTTTTAGGGTTAATAAAGCTTTAAGGGTAAAAAAGATGTGGCTAAGTAAGGAAAGTGTCAGATGTAAATGCTTACAGGTTGGTTGAATATGCATAGCTGAACTGTCCTTCACCTGCAAAGGACTTGCAGAATAGTTTATTTGTCACAGAAGAGCTGAATACGGATCTGCTATGTTTGCATGACTAAAATCAGCACTGCTTCACATCGTTCACTAAGTTAAGTAAAAATTCACTTTGCTAAGTGTTTGGCCTATACTCGTTTAGTCGTTTAGTACCGTAGGTTAGCTTTACTTTCTCCCAACTCCTGAGGGTACTTAACAGTATTCAATTACAGTCACATAATAAACAGGAATATCAGTTATGAGGCTGTGTCATTTGGTGAATCTGCACATTAATGATTTAAAAATGAATATTCGTAATAATTCACATTTCTAATTTGACTACTTTCCATTATATTTAAAAATTCCAAGCTGATTTATGCCAAGCTTATTTATATCACAGTTCACCCTGTTAAAGTGTTTTCTGCATCCAAACTAAAATAAACTGCGACATTGTGTTTATGCAACCTAATGGCTTGTTCAACTGCATCAGAGTTTCCACAGCTGAAGCTCAAATTGTATATTGGCTGATTTATGAAAAGTGAACAAAAGTAGACATGGTGCTGTTGGCCATGTCAACCAGTCCAGTTCTCTCTTAATTTTCAGACCTGCAATAAAAAATGTCAGGTGGAATTAGCTTGCTATGAAATGTACACTAGAGTCCCCTTTCCTGAATTTTTTTTATTATTCAAACCAAGAGTGTCATAGTGGTACAGAGGTTCTATATATTGAATGTCGCCAAACTAGTTCACGAATGCTCTGGTTTACTAATTGACATAATGCCGCACTCACAAGCCCAGTCACTAACCAAATTGACCAATGAGTTGTTCGAACCTTAATTCAGTTAACCAGACTTGTTTTTACAATACACCAGTCATATCTATTTTGTTACCTAAACTGGCCTCAAGACAAAAATGCAGGCACCTAGTGATGCCTACATATCCCCTTAATGTCTTCCTGGGAGCCACAAGGGCCCAGAGTCTTGGAGTACTCCAATATAAAACATTTGAGGCTTTCTTGGTGCCACAGAAGCCATTTAAAGCTATGTGCAGGCAGGTGGGTAGGTTCTCAGGTCTCTTTTAAGTTATGGTCTAGTAAATATATATGTAGATCTCTATATATATCTATTTCTATACACACACATATATATATACATTTGTGGTAGTGGTAGTGTGGTACCCCAGCAGGGTGATGATGCAGGATTCTCTACCAAGCAGGTTGAGGGGGCTCCAGGGGGGTTTGCTTAATATAGAGTAAACTGATCAGTTTCCTTAATGTTTAAAAAAGTCCACTTTTGGGACCTGGAGCCCGGGGATTTCTTAGCGATCCAGGTGGGATGAAGTCTTGGGTCCTGATTTTGTGAACCACCAGCTCACTGACTGGTCAGGTGTGTGCTGGGCTATTAATAGACACCTGGCCATGGTTCTGGGCTCCACCCTCCCAAGGAGTCCTGGCTTGCAAGGGAGAAGCCACAGGAGTGCATATGTGCACTGGTACAGACTAAGACCAAAGCCCGAGGTCAGAGTAACGAGGGTTTGCTGTCTATGCAAGAAGTATTGGCACGGAAATGGGAAACAGACAAGGACCTAAAGGGAAAGGTCACAACTTCAATGTTGTAAGCCAGGAGGCTGAATGTACTGTTGTTTGGTGCTGATGGTGAAAACCCCCTGCTAGGTAAACCCTTTGTTTTCCTTTCTGGAACTTTGTTTGATTTTTCTTTAATCACTTAAGGACCAGAAGTTTTTCCCCCTTAATGACCAGGCCATTTTTTGAGATATGCACAGCGTCGCTTTAACTGACAATTGCGAGGTTGTGCGACATTGAACCCAAACAAAATTGACGTCCTTTTTTTTCCCCACAAATAGAGCTTTCGTCTGGTGGTATTTGATCACCTCTGCGTTTATTTTTTGCTCTATAAACAAAAAAAGACCAACAATTTTGAAAAAAAAACAAATACTTTTTACTTTTTGCTATAATAAATATCCCCAAAAAACAAATAAACAAACAAAAAATGTATTCATCAGTTTAGGCCAATATGTATTCTTCTACATATTTTTGGTAAAAAAAAAATTGCAATAAGCGTATATTGATTGGTTTACACAAAATTCATAGTGTTTACAAAATAGGGGATAGATTTATTATTTTTTTTTTTTACTAGTAATGGTGGTGATCGGCGATTTTTAATGGGACTGTGACATTGCGGCGGACAGATCGGAAACTTTTGACACTTTTTTGGGCCCAGTGACATTTATACAGCGATCAGTGCTATAAAATACATTGATTACTATATAAATGACACTGGCAGGGAAGGGGTTAACACTAGTGGTGATCAAGGGGTTAAATATGTTTCCTGGGAGGTATTTCTAACTGTGGGAGGAGGAGACTGACTGGAGGAGGAGAGAGATCGCTGTTCCTGATCATTAGGAACAGCAGATCTTTCTCGACTCCCCTGTCAGCACGGGGATCTGTTAATTTATATTGACAGATCCCTGTTCTAGCTCTCTGTGGAGCAATCGCGGGTGGATGGCAGACATCGCGGCTGCCGGCCACGTGCATCGGCTCCCCAAGGGCCTAAGGGAGCTGACGTACAGCTACGGCGATTTGCGGGAACGAGCCGACCTGCCACAGTATATTGACGAGGGCTGGTCGGCAAGTGGTTAATAAAAGTGGGCCATCAAGCCCTGAAATGGAACTGTTTGGTGTGGACTGTACTTGCTAGCGGGCGAGTACCGTTTTCACAGTGCTTTGTGTTTTTTTTTTTTTTTTTTGCTTAATGTGATTTTTTTTTAAGGTGTATTGCACCTTTACTTGCATTTAGATTTGCATTTAGATTCAGTGTGTACATGGGGTTTATGCTTGTTAAGGTACAATAAAATGCAAACATATTGCTTTTTAATGCAGATAACTGTATGAGAAACAATCAGTTCTAAAATTATTTAGCGGAATATTCAAATAATGGTGTGTGCCAGGGATGGTCAATAAAGTAGAAAATGTGTAGTGCACTCCAGTGTTACAACCTTGAGTAAAATGAGTTGAGCAGTTGAGCAACTGTGGATTGCAAATCTAAATGAATATCATATGAATCACCAGCACACTGTGCTATTCTTTATGGAGACTTTTAAATAGTAATATGGCAAACAATGAGACATTTTTGGATGAGTATGTGCTACTTCCTAAGGCAGACTCTTTGCCTGAGGAAGGAATTCATGTTTTGCCCCGAAACATTACATGGTTTGATGTTACTGATTAAAAGTCTCTGATTTAAAAGCAATGGCCATTATACTTGCATTACATTTCTCATTGCGGAAACTAAATCTTTGCTCTCATTCTGTGCCAACATAGATAAACTGTATACATTTGGATTAATCTAAATCAAGGTGACCAATTATAATTATACCTTTGCTTCACAAGGCACTGAGGCAGAATCAAGATAAACACACTAAACACACAGTAATTTACATTATCCCTTCTCTTTCTGTATGTGGATGATGGCACTGTAAATATTTTATTTAAAAAAAAAAACATCTAAGTACTCTTTCCTACCCTGTCTGTAGGGAAACAGTGGCAGGAGGAGCTTCAAGTCCTCTGCTGCGGGTCACATGTTCAGAAAAAAACAGCCTTTGGAATACAGAGTAAAAATAAAATAAATAAGTAATATCAATAAACTGTTTTAAATTGTCATACAAATATATATTTGAAATCATAACTTTATTATTTTTTGGCAATGCCATGGTGGGGGCAGATTTCTGCCAGTCACAGGCTGTGTCACGCCCCTCCAGCCTGGGTCTTGAAATAACAGGGAGATGAACTACCATCAATCAAGATGTAATATTCCATCCCCATTGTATTTAGCTAGTTAGTGGGCATGGAGGAGGAGGAAGAAGAGAGTGGGCTGTCATTTACCACTGTGTATAGTCACATGGCTCAGATGTGATAGGGAGGAAATGCTTAGGGTAGAAATTCGCTGAAAACTGAGCATGTGCACTAGCTGCCAACACTGCTCTACAAAATCCCCAGCTGTAGTGGGGACATGGACTGAAAGGAGAGATAGAGAATAGCAGGATTGACCAGTTTTTTTGCAGAATAGAGAAAACGAAACCCATAGTGACTGAGTGAGTATAAACAGCATGTAATACAGCATTTATTGATAATTTTTTTATGATGTGGTTTTAGTGAGACTTTAAAGTAATAGTAAATGCTCCATGTTTATTGAATACATACATTTCTGAAAACCACTGAAACCTTACCCAGTACTTTATTTTATTCATTTAAGTGACCAAATACTTATATTTTTCAGTAGTCGCCGGCACTGCTTCCCCAAACTTCCTGCCGGAGAACGTGCTCACTGTGTGTTTGTGGAAATTAGTCTCCTACAACTGCCTAACAATTAGCTTTGAGCAGGCAAGAGGCAGGATCAGGGGAGTGGCTTGCAGTGGAGTTATGTGCTTATGTGGACACTGGGCTTTCCACTCTAGTATTGACAGTTTTTGATGATGTAGGTTTAACCTTTTCACACCGCCCTTTAAGTGCTTTATAATGCCGGGAGGATAGGAGGGCTTAAGAGCACCTGACTGCCGTGATTGGCTGTCACGGCGGTCACGTGATCCGAAAACTCCTGATCACAAGCAGTGGACGGGAGCTTTGGGTTAGGCACCGGTAACTGTAGGGAGCATGCACCACACGCTCTTGGAACAGCGGTTTATACTGCAATTCACACAAATATGTGGCCCCTCGGTGCCAAGGACCAGGCGCCGAGAGGCCGCATATTTGCGCGCGGACGGCGCCAAGGGGTTAATGACACTTTAAAGTCGAACTTCAGCCAAACTTTTTTTTTCTATGGGTTGAGTGGCATAGTTCTCAAATCTTTGTTAGGTTCTATGGTCTTTGTCAATTCACAGCCTCTTTGGATTGACACCCATCACCTAGACAAAAAGTTCTAATAGAGACAGTTACAGAGTCATGCTTTGTAATCTTTCCCTAATGTTAAATTGTATGTATTGCCATGTGTGTCCCCACACAGAGAATTATTTTGTTCTGTTCTTCCCCACAGTCATCAAAACCATAGGAAATGGGAGGAAATCTTCCTAGGGGGGGACACAGACACTATAAAAGCTAAAAGAGCTTCATACTGTTCCCTACTGTATTCTTTTTTTTTTTGGGTGGAAATAACTGACTGCAGTTGTGCTTGTATTCTTTGTTTTATATACATTGATTTATTCATACTACAAATCTCTATGATTGTTGAAAATATTTGGGCAAATATAACTAAAATGAAGACACAGGAACATTTTAAAAGGCATTACAAACAGCTTAATAGATTACAGATCACTAGGGGAACATCTGTAAGGCAGTACAGCCAGTCTAGTAAAATGGGCAGATTACACCCATTAAGTCTGAAACTGGTGCTCCAAACTGGAAGCAGGACCATTTATTTGACTCATTTTATTTTATGAGTGTTCTTGGAAAGTAAGACTCTAGGTGTTTTGTAATCAAAAAAAGACATACTTTAAATGCATTGCATATCTGGATAGAACATGTTAAATATTCATTGTAATGGAATATACATGACGTGTTTAACTTACCGTAGATAAAAAATGTGAAATGCACTCACTCTTGCAAAATTATTTAAACAGCTTGTACTTTATTACATTAAATTGTGGTCATTTTGGATAGACAAGGAGAGAACTGAATTATTAGCATATGCACAGAAATAAAACAGTAATTTGTTTACCAAATGGCGCTATAAATTTAAAAGTGGACTGAGAACATGCACTTGAGCTTCTTGAAAAACAGGAAACTTAGAATTCCAGATTGTCATTGCATAACCTGAAACGACCTGAAGCCATTTTGTGAAACTACTATATTTCTATAATGGCTATTGTTGTTGTTTCAATGTGTGTTTACAGTGCCTTGAAAAAGTATTCACACCCCTTGAAATTTACCACATTTAGTCATGTTACAGCCAAAAACGTAAATGTATTTTATTGGGATTTTATGTGATAGACCAACACAAAGTGGCACATAATTGTGAAGTGGAAGTAAAATGATAAATGGTTTTCAAAGTTTTTTTAAGAATAAATATCTGAAAAGTGTGGCGTGCATTTGTATTCAGCCCCCTTTACACTGATACCTCTAACTAAAATCTAATGGAACCAATTGCCTTCAGAAGTCACCTAATTAGTAAATAGAGTCCATCTGTGTGTAATTTAATCTCACTATAAATACAACTGTTCTGTTAAGCCCTCACCGGTTTTTTAGAGAACCTTAGTGAAAAAACAGCATCATGAAGGCCAAGGAACACACCAGACAGGTCAGGGATAAAGTTGTGGAGAAGTTTAAAACAGGGTTAGGTTATAAAAAAATATCCCAAGCTTTGAACATCTCATGGAGCACTGTTTAATCCATCATCCAAAAATGAAAAGAGTATGGCAAACCTACCAAGACATGGCCATCCACCTAAAATGACAGGCCGGGCAAGAAGAGCATTGAACAGAGAAGCATTCAAGACGCCCATGGTAACTCTGGAGGAGCTGCAGAGATCCACAGCTCAGGTGAGAGAATCTGTTCACAGGACAACTATTAGTCATGCACTCCACAAATCTGGCTATTATGGAAGAGTGCCAAGAAGTAAGCCATTGTTGAAATAAAGCCATAAGAAGTCCCGTTTGCAGTTTGCGAGAAGCCATGTGGGGGAGACAACAAACATGTGGAAGAAAGTGTTCTGGTCAGATGAGACTAAAAATTAAACCTTTTGGCCTAAAAGCAGTAGGCTATGTGTGGCGGAAAACTAACACTGCACATCACTCTGAACACACCATCCCCACCGTGAAACATGCTTCAGCAGGGACAGGGAAGCTGGTCAGAGTTGATGGGAAGATGGTTGGAGCCAAATATAGGGCAATCTTAGAAGAAAACCTGGGGCGGAGGTTCACCTTCCAGCAGGACAACGACCCTAAACATACAGCCAGAGCTACAATGGAATGGTTTAGATCAGTGGTGTCCAAACTATGACCCTCCAGTTGTTAAGGAACTACAACTCCCATCATGCCTAGTCATGTCTGTGAATGTCAGAGTTTTACAATGCCTCATGGGAAGTGTAGTTCCGCAACAGCTGGAGGGCCGTAGTTTTGGACACCCCTGGTTTAGATCAAAGCATATTCATGTGTTAGAATTGCCTAGTCAGTCCAGACCTAAATCCAATTGAGAATCTGTGCAAGACTTGAAAATTGCTGTTCACGGAGGCTCTCAATCCAATCTGACAGAGCTTGAGCTATTTTGCAAAGAATAGGCAAAAATTTTACTCTCTAGATGTGCAAAGCTGGTAGGGAATGAGACATACAAAACACTTGTAGCTGTAGTTGCAGCAAAAGGTGGTTCTACATAGTATTGACTCAGGGGGGCTGAATACAAATACACGCCACACTTTTCACATATTTGCTTGTAGAACATTCAAAAACCATTTATCATTTTCCTCCCACTTTACAATTATGTGCCATTTTGTGTTGGTCCATCACATAAAGTATGAATACTTTTTCAAGGCACTGTATGTACAGTATGCGTGCTTGCCTGTTTGAGTGTGCGCACACATATATAGAAATGTTTATTTATATGCAAAGTACACAATTATTTTATACTCCTAAACTTTAAGCTGAAGACAAATTCTTTTTATGCCTGTAAATACTTTGCCAATAAAGCTAAATTGTGATTTCAAAATGTTTTAAGGATCTATTTACACCAGGTGTGATAGGACTGCATTGGGCGGCTATTCCAGTGCATTCTCACAATGTTGTGGTGGTAGGCGCTGAAAAAAAGTACAGCCAGCCATACATTTTTTCAGCGCAGCGCTGTGCAAGACAATCCAATTTCTCGAATCGTGCAGTAGCCAATAAAACCTAATACAATGTCACTGTGTGACATTTAAATAAAGTTTGTTTAACCACTTGAAGCCCGCAATATAGCCAAAAGATGGCTACAGCATGGGCTTAAATTGGCGGGAGGGCGTCCATGTACGTCCTCCCATGCTTGCACTGCTCACATGCCCCCTGCGGCGCATGGGTGGCCTGCTCTGTGATCACTGAGTCCTTGGTGTCTTCCTCCTGGCTGATCAGCAGGTGCCAGCAGTCATCCATTGGCCACCACCCACTGATCGGCTTGTGCTGTGTCTAACCACATGCGCGCCCCTACCCGTAAATGCAGAATCACGTATATATACGTGATTCTGCACAGAGTGGCTGCCCTGTAAAGCAAGGGCCATTTGGGAAGTGGTTAATGAATGTGCAATGCTGCTTAATGTTTAACACAACCCAACCCAACACTACCGGTCATGTGTATACAGCGGTGTGTGGTACCCATTGTAATATTTATGGCAGGCTTTGAAGAGTGGTTATGAGGCTTTTAAAATGACAAATAAATGCAATTTAAGTGCATGGTTTTGATGCACATGTGAATGAGCCCTTAACGTGAGACAAACCATTTACCGCTGACAGGGGTGCTTACAATGATCAGTTTTTGTTTTTTCTTCTAAAACCTTCTAAAACCTCTATCCCAACAGAAATAAAAACTATTGCTTTAACTGCTTGTGTACCTTTAGTGTGAGTTGGGATTCGGCTTCAATATGTTTAGTGTATTTAAATCTGCTAGTACATGTAGCACTCCCCACCACCCCAATTAACAATGCTGCTGTCCAAAGGTGCCCCTGTGCTTCTTCATGCACTGTGGGGGTGCTCTAATACAGGAGGTATGTTACTGGCCAGACCACCAGGTGAAAACAAAAGAAAAAAAAGAAAAAAAAAGAAAGAAAACTAATGCAGCCATCACATCTAATGATTAGGAAGCTGCAATACATTACATTTTTGGTTTAGGGATTAATACCACTTTAAGATGCAGGTAATATTGAGTGTTAAGCTATTAGAAGGATTTATAAATAGGGTGAAAACTGCCTGTCACGTGCCTGGAAAATATGTAAATGGAAAACGCAAAGTAAATGAGCTCTGGCGCTGAACCAGGAATTAGCAGAGCTAGTAAACCAATAAGTAAAGTGATCATCCTGGCTTTGCAGTGTGGCAGAGGTGAGTAAGTCACAAAGCAAGCTGAACAAAATTACTCTTTTAGCAAGCAGAACAAAAAACATATATGTATCCCAACTGTTTTTTTTAGCTGACTGCCATTGTTCAGCTTTAATCTTTCTTTCTTTCTTTCTTTCTTTCTTTCTTTCTTTCTTTCTTTCTTTCTTTCTTTCTTTCTTTCTTTCTTTCTTTCTTTCTTTCTTTCTTTCTTTCTTTCTTTCTTTCTTTCTTTCTTTCTTTCTTTCTTTCTTTCTTTCTTTCTTTCTTTCTTTCTTTCTTTCTTTCTTTCTTTCTTTCTCTCTCATCATTTCTTTATATCAGAACTAGATTTTGTGAGTTTATAATATAACTTTTGTCTGCTTTTTGATGATGACCAGCAGAAGCTGCAAGATTTATGGAGGGGCCCCATGGGGAACAGTCTCTGTACACAGCATCATGAAACAATCCTCCCCATATAGCACTGTAATGTGCACAATTTATAGTTTATTTAAATATTGGAAACTTTACATACATACAAAAGCCAATTGACTGAAGACCAACAAAATTATATTCTTTCCAAAACAAAGTAGTGACTACATTCTAAAACACCTAAACTGTTGCAATAACTATCTACATTCCTCCAGAATCAATGTTAAATAAATGCTGCCCTCTGCTGGTATAAAAGGACTACACGTCTAAGTTTGTACATTTTATTTACTTAATGTTACTTACCTCATTATATACTATATCTGTTATTTGTTCTGGCAATACTTTTGCTGTTAAGATGCTTATGGCACATGCCAACAGCCCCGACTAACTGTTTAACTTGGAATTAGGTGGGAAGTAGGTCTAAAAACATTATCTAATAGCTATTTGTTAATCCAAATATAAGTTGGTAGAAGGAGCTGCCTTGTCCACACTTTCCTGCTCCTTTCATCTCTCAAAAGTGTGGCGCTATATATCACATCCACAGCTGTGTGTATTACAATAAAGGCATATAAAAATAGTGAATACTACCAAAAAATGTATGATCATAAAATGGATAGTGTCAAATAATTAATCAGTGTTGATCACATATAAAGTAAATACAGAATAATGCTTAATGATCAGATGTGCCAGTGATTATTAGAAACCCGTGCTGGTTCCATGAGCCAAACACCAAACATAAAAGACATAAAACTTTAAAAGGCCATAAAAAATGTGTAGAAAAATAGTGAAGAAAACATCAACAGAGTTCAAAGAGGGTGATGCATGGCCAGATGGTATTCACAGAATTTTAGTACGCCATTTCAGGTCAATTTTTTCCGGTAAGCCTCCTCTACTTCTGGTGTTGGCCCCGGCACTGATGTACAATCTATGCACACTTGTGGTTTCCCTTCTGCCCACTCGCCAGATTTGGTGCGACTAAAATTCTGTGAATACCATCTGGCCATGCATCACCCTCTTTGAACTCTGATGTTTTCTTCACTATTTTTCTACACCTTTTTTATGGACTTTTAAAGTTTTATGTTTGGTGTTTGGCTCATGGAACCAGCACGGGTTTCTACTAATCACTGGCACATCTGATGATTAAGCATTATTGTGTATTTACTTTATATGTGATCAACACTGATTAATTATTTGACACTATCCATTTTATGATCATACATTTTTTGGTAGTATTCACTATTTTTATATGCCTTTATTGTAATACACAGGGCTGTGGATGTGATATATAGCGCCACACTTTTGTTTCTTTTGTTTTTTTCTACCTTGAGTCTATAGGTGTGTTGGCTGCTTTTCACTTTCTTTCCAAACGTAGCGCTGTACTTAATTTTTATTTTTCCTTTCATCTCTCCAATAAAATAAACGGGTATGCTCAAACAGCTAAGCATACAGGTATATGTATCTCTCTGGTGTCTGCTTCACCTGATGATAGTCAGATCATGCTTGGACATTTATCCCTTATGATGTACTGTATGTGATTGCCCTTGTTTGGAAATCCTTTTGAACTTGACAAAGAGGGACAATTTGTAAAGCAGAGGAATACAGTGTGCATAGTGTGCTGCAGTGCAAGGTGGGTGTGGAGAGTGAGCATGACCATATGGCTGTGGTTTACATCACACTGGCAAACCCAATGGCACTTTCAGAGAATACAGTGAAGAACAAGGTACAGCAAACACGTTTGGCATTAAGTGTTTAGAAAACATTAAAATGCATTGACTGCAGGGCTCAGGAGTGTGTGGTACACACAGTGGTTGAGTGTGTAACCCAGTGTACAGGGATTAGGACTGTGTGATGCAGAGAACGAAGGGCCAGGAGTATGTAATGGAAAAGAGTGCAGGGGTCAGAAGTATGTACTGCACAAGCTATTGTACAGAGAATAACCAAAAATTACCCCCTATGCTCAGTACAATTTACCCTCTCCACACACAAGCCCATGTTCCCCACAGTACAGATCTCCCCCGACAGCCTTAATTCCCCACTTATCCAGTACAGATATCTCCCCATAGCCCTAAACCCTCCTCAGCACAACCCCCTTCCCAGTCCACTCCCTCAGTACAGTCCCATCCTCCCGTACAGACACCAGTAGTGAGATGATTTGAGCTTTGTGACATGGTACATTATCCTGCTGGAAGGAGCCATCAGAAGATGGGTACACTGTAGTCATAAAGGGATGGACATGGTTAGCAACAATACTCAGGTAGGCCGTGGTGTTTAAACGATGCTCAATTGGTACTAAGGGGCCCAAAGTGTGCCATTGATACAAGCAGTAGCGGCCCGTCCATGGGGGGCGCCCGGGCGCCGCCCCTCCCCACCTGGACAGTCACAAAAAAAATGAAGAAAAAATGTTTTTCTTAAAACTGGCTCTTTAAAAAAAGAAAAAAATCGAAAAGAAGGTCCATAAGTGCACTGTGTTCGGGCCCTGGACGCAGAGCACTATGGGAAGCGCTATGTCTATGCAATCACGAGATTGCAGACGCGGCACTTCATTTGCGGGCTTTTAACCCACCTTGTGGCACGATCCATCGCACCGAGTAGCTTCCGCATATTATATTATATGCATTACTGTGGCCGGTGCTTTGAGTGACATTCGTGTTATGATGTCACTTCCGCTTTTATCTCCCAGTGCGCCTGAGCAGAGGAAGCATGAGGAGCGGACTCCTCTACTGCTGTGTGACTACACAGTCACACCGAGATAAGACAATGCTGCCTTGGAGCCATAGAGAGAGTGAGAGACCCGAAGTATGTCCGCAGAGCGCCAGTGAATGGAGCCGTCTAAGCCTTGTACGGGGAGAAGGATGGAGCCGGGCTCACTGCTGTGCCGTGTACGGGGAGAAGGATGAAGCCGGGCTCACTGCTGTGCCGTGTACGGGGAGAAGGATGGAGCCGGGCTCACTGCTGTGCCATGTACGGGGAGAAGGATGGAGCCGGGCTCACTGCTGTGCTGTGCTGTGCTGCGCTGTCCTGGTCTGTCTGTCAGGTGAGTGCTGGGGGGGGAGTTCTGCTGGATGGAGAGGAACCCCAACACTGCTGTCTGTCTGTCTGTCAGTCTGTCTGTCTGTCTATCTATCTCACCCATTATCTGTCTATCTATCTCACCCAGTATCTGTCTATCTATCTCACCCAGTATCTGTCCATCTATCTCACCCAGTATCTGTCTATCTATCTCACCCAGTATCTGTCTATCTATCTCACCCAGTATCTGTCTATCTATCTCACCCAGTATCTGTCTATCTATATGTAAGCCCTATTGTGGGCGAGTGATGAAGGGGGAATGGGGTTGGTTGAGGCTTTGTTTGCGCCCCCCCCAAAAATATGGAGCACCAGCCGTCACTGGATACAAGGCAGGATGGATCCATGCTTTCATGTTTACACCAAATTCTGACCCTACCATCTGAATGTCACAGCTGAAATCGAAACTCATCAGACCATGTAATGTTTTTCTAATCTTCTATTATCCAATTTTGGTGGGCCCGTGCGAATTGTAGCTTCATTTTCTTGTTCTTAGCTGACAGGAGTGGCAACTGGTGTGGTCTACTGCTGAAGCCCATTTGCTTCAAGGTTTGATATGTTGTGTGTTCAGAGATGGTATTCTGCATACCTTGGTTGTAATAAGAAATTATTTGAGTTACTGTTGCCTTTCTATTATCTGTAACCAGTCTGCCCATTCTCTTCTGACCTCTGACATCAACAAGGCATTTTCCGCCACACAACTGCTGCTCACTGGATATTTTCTCTTTTTTCCAACAAACCCTGGAGATGATTGTGCATGCAAATCCCAGTAGATCAGCTGTTTTTTAAAATACTCAGACCAGTCCGTCTGGCACCAACAACCATGCCACGTTCAAAGTCATGTAAATCCCCTTTCTTCCCCATTCTGATGCTCGGTTTCAACTTCAGTAAGTCATCTTCACTACGTCTAGATGCTTAAATGCACTGAGTTGCTGCCATGTGTTTGGCTGATTAGCACTTTGTGTCACCAAGCAATTGAAGAGATGTACCTAATAAAGTGGCTGTTGAGTGTTTATGCAAATTGCATCCCAGGTTGTATTTACCACTGAGTTTGAAAGTGTAGCACCCTCTTAGTCAGGTTGCTAAGAAATAGGTAAATTTAGTTATTGGCTGGATGTTAGTTAATCCAGTTTTGATTTGTATAGTTGTGCACTTGGTTTCTCCCTAAGCTCAGTGAGGTTGTGATCTCTCACAGTTGCCAGTAGGTCTCAGCCCTCCTAGTAGGAGGTTCAGGCCACTGGGGCATGATAGGGGAGACTATAAATATTTGGGGATGCCATGCTCTTTGGTTAATTCACCTGTAACCTAATGACACATTAGAGCAGTATATTTTATGTTTGTGGTGACTAGTTCCAATAGGTAATGACTAAACGCTAACATTTGCGTAAAACACATCTACCTCTTTGTCCCCTGTTCCATCTGTCAACCACTTGTCATATGGGAAGCTTTAATAAAAAGGATTATTGGAAGTGCAGCCATCCGGAATCATTTCCTTATCTCAGCCATCCCAGTAGGAGATTCAGGCCACTGGGGCATGATGGGGGAGACTATAAATATTTGGGGATGCCATGCTCTAGATCTTTTACTTCAGACTGAGGCCTGAGGAACTTGGATTGTTCATGATAAGCCCAGAACCCTCACTGGGACCTAGCCTGCCTTTTTGGAGCACAAGCCTACACATCTGGCCAGCTGGGAAAGCTGCATCTCTGAAAGTTTTGCCACTGGTTCATTTGCTGTTCTTTAGGATTCTGGTTGTGGCAGAGCCTAGGAGCCTTACCTGTAGCTTCAGAAACATCCCTTGGACTTCACACTGTAAGGATCCAGTCCACTATCACTTTACTGGAAGGCATCAAAGCTTATTCTAGGCAACTAATCCTTGGCCTCATGAGTAAAAGACTGTTTGCTGATCCAGGTGACATTAGTGCTACAAGGAGATAAGAGATAATGCAGTGATTTGGGGTATAGAATGTTCAATTCCAGAGTCTCCAACCACACTGTTCAGGTTTTTAATAAAAAGCTGCTTTCCAATACCATATTTGTAGACCATGCGCAACCTTTCTCAAGCCTGTCCAAAAACCTGTCCTAGTTAGGTAAGTTGAGTTACTGCAAAAAAGGCATGTGAAGGAAAATCTTCTGGTGACCACTGTCTAAAGCCTCGTACACACGATCGGACTTTCCGACAACAAAACCGTGGACTTTTGTTTGAAGGGTGTTGGCTCCAACTTGTCTTGCGTACACATGGTCACACAAATGTTGGCCAACAATAATGAACGTACGAGGAGCCAATAAAAAGGAAGTTCAATAGATGTGCACCACCCTTTGGGCTCCTTCTGCTAATCTCGTGTTTATCTCGTGTTAGTAGAAGTTTGGTTAGTGACGATTTATGCTGTCCAGCCTCGTGCTTTTCAGTTCATTTCTGCTTTTCAGGTTGTGCTTGTCGGTTCGTATCTGTTCTTCAGTACGTGCTTGTCAGGTAGTTTCTGTCTTTCAGTGTGTTCTATTTATAGTTTGCTTCTGATTTTCAGTGCCTGCTTGTCCTGTCATTTCTGATTTTCAGGTCGTGCTTGTCAGGTCCTTTCTGATTTTCAGTGCGTTCTGTCAGTTTGTTCTGAGCGGCTGTTCGTTAACTAACCATGTTGCGTTCTCATCGGAGAGATGGTGCTGTTGTTGTGCTTGGTGTTATTGCTTTGACCCAAGTCCAGTCCATGAACAGGGAGAGGAGGTGTTCTTGGACCAAGAACTGGTTGCTTAATCGTGGCCAATTCTGTCATATGCCTTTGCTGCGCGAGCTCCAGGAAAATAATCCTGATGATTTCAGAAATTATCGGATGACGGACCCAGTCTTTCACCGTCGAATGGCTTTGCTGTCCCCTTTTATATTACGAAGCAGGACACCTGCATGCAGCAAGCTATCTCTCCCGAGCAAAGACTCGTCGCCACCTTGCGGTACTTGGTGATGGGGAGAAGTCTCCAGGACCTGAAGTTCATGACTGGGATCTCCCCCCTCCCCAGGCTCTGGGAATCATTATTCCAGAGACCTGTTCTGCCATAATTCAAGTCCTGCAGAAGGACTATTTTAATGTATGTTTTATCCTTTGACATCACATTC
This sequence comes from Lithobates clamitans, assembly GCA_037952925.1. Lineage (NCBI taxonomy): Eukaryota > Metazoa > Chordata > Amphibia > Anura > Ranidae > Lithobates > Lithobates clamitans. The sequence continues at coordinate 2,296,312 of JBBGZY010000675.1, forward strand.
TATGTATTTAATGTTTGCTAATGTATTGTATTCATTTCATCATTACATAATTACCATGATTGTAATATGCTGTGAATGTCCTCTTTGTCCTCATGCAGGCTGTAAGCTTTTAATGCTCCTTTTATGTCCTTCATGCATATTTGCCTTCACTAACCTCCCCAGCATGCTATCCTGGGCCCATACACACCTAGCCTAGTCACTTAACAATGTATTTTGTCAGCTCCATTCTAGTGCTTACCCTAAACACCCCCTAAAATGTATCCAAATGTTATTGTTGTCCTTAAATTGAGGCAGAGTGCAAGATGCTTTTATTTTTGGGCCCAAACTCATTTTGACCCCCCCCCCCACCGCTAAGTAAACCGATACCAATACTCTATCTGCTGACTTTGCCAAGCCCATACACATTATACCTACCTCTATTGTGTTCATATGTATGGATGATTTAAAATAGATTCCGCGCTTAGGATAATATGGGTTGCTGCCCACCCTTTTTGGGTTCCCAAGGGAACTTACAGAGGTATGTATAGAAAATGGGGTGATTGGCGCTACCCTATATGGTGCTAGGTGGTTAGTCAGGAAACAGCATAAATAATATACTGGATTCCTAACACCAAATCAGCAGTAAGTGTGTTCCCTCACGGGGATATAGTATGTGAATAGTAAACAAATATCAGTGCTCAGAAAACGTATATATCCACAATCTAAAGAGTGAATGCGTATTAAAGTAATAAGTATAAGCTAACTCCAATTAGATGTGATTAAATATTAGAAATAAAAATAGAAAAATAGAAAACTATATAAAACTCAATGATAGCATATAGGACTATATAGCATAATTGTGCAAGGGTGTCCAGGGGGATCCACACCCTAACATACAAACATTAGGCGTGTGAACATAACCCACTAATATACTGCAATAAGTCCACTTTTAAACATGAATATATTAAGTTTCCAAATAATTAGCCCAAAAATTGATCGAAGTCAAAAAAGCATACGTGTGAAAAATAAATAGATAGTCCCAAAATATTTAGTGTTCCATATATAAAGTGACTTCCGTGCTCGACAGGTAATGTGACTGTAGTGATCCTCCAATGGGTCCCCACTCACCGGACGTAGATACCCCTGCAGGGGTTATAGGAATAGAGTGGGTGGCTTTATATGGCTTTCCTCCTTATTATCTGTGTCGGCCAGTCTGTTCCTCCATCAAGCTAGTATCTCTGTTTGGTCAGGATCCGAGTATGGCTATTCAGAGCTTCCCAGGGCGTTCTCCATCAACAAACAGCAGAGTCTTCTAGGACTGTGATCTGTCATGTGCAGCAGCTCTCCTGGGATCCTGATGAAGATGTGGAGGAGCCCAGCTTGACCCGGGTATAGCATTGTTAAACATATTTCTTGTCAAGAATTGATTATGTTAACTAGATGTTATTGATTACAAATTTCTGATTTAACAAAGTGGATTACATATCAATAGACAGTAGTAGCCAAAAATGAATGAAAATGCTGGGATCAGAATGATGGTCTTTTCTGTTTGTTAACATTCAATTTGCAACAGTCATGAGCTCAAAACTGTATGTGTTTGATGGCCAAAAACCTAAAACTATGTACCATTTTCATACACAGGAAAGTCTCAGCCAGGAGGAGGCCGTGGCAAGCAGCCTGACTGAATCCCAGGTTCATCCCCTCCCCCTTCCAACCAAAAGGACCAGGAAGGCAAGGAACCTGGAGGAGGCCACGGCTGCTTTCCTAAAACACTACTGTGGCAATTAGCACGGTCCCTGATGGCCAGGAGGCATTTGGATGTATCACAGCAAATAAATTAATACAGATGGAGGCCCAGCGCACTATATGCGAGGAGATAATTCTGCAGGCCCTAAACAAGGGGACGAGGGGCGAACTCACCCATCAAACACACCTCTGTGAGTTGGACCATGCTCTTCCACCACCTCCACCAACAATACAGCCACCCCAACCCCCAAAGCTGCCTGGAAGGAAGTGTTGAGAGTGATGGCCTGGGTTTGGTGTGGTCTGGCAAAAAACGCAGGCTGTTGTAAGACCACAGCCTTGGGACATATATGTCATCTGCTGCTGCTCCCGATCTCTTGGGGTCCTGGACCATATTGTACTCCCTATTAAATGGACTCCTTAGGTTACCAATTTTAACAGTCAAATAATTGATGTCTGCCCTGGGGTACAAAGGCTTCACCAACTCAACTATTTCTCCATCGTTTCCTTCTTCTTTATTTTGATTTGGCCCTGTGCTCCCTATTCAATTACAAATTTTGGTTTTGACAAATACTTGGCTATGTGTTTTACTTCAACAGTTTGTTTGTGAGTAGGCAGGTACATTTCAAAAATACAATGTCAAATTAACAAGGGACACCAACATAGTTGTATCTTTGAGGTTAAAAAATACAAGATAATAATGGTGTTGTGGTAACTTGACACACAAAACGAAGAAAAAAATATTCTGGAGATCACTAGATCGTGTGTAGGGGGCATAAGAGGGGATATCCCCTACCTTTAGAGAGATCTCCTCTTTGTTCCTGATTTTTCTCTAGAACAAGAAAATCTTCCAGGTGGGACACAGACAGCAAAAAAAAAAAAAAATAACAGGGGTCATAATCATTCTCCACTCTATCCAAAACAACAGGACAAAAATCTGTCTTTGCATACACTTGAACGCCAAACTTCATACACTTTGTCAATATTTTCATCTGTAGCTGCAGCAATTAGAGCATACTCTCCAAAAGATTGCGGGTTGCTGGATATTGTGGATTTGCTCACTGCAGAGCTTGGCCAACCTTCCCTTTTCATAAATTCAAATGATAATATCTGATTTTATATTGTTCTTCATTTTCCATTTACACTCCCATTTTTCCCCTTATGTATTTTTCAATAACAGGATAGGAAAACCGCATCCATTTAAACCATATCAATCCAGATGCAAACCTAAACTATTCCCAAACTCTACTTTGTTGTAGCTAGAGCAACTATAACATAGACATGTACTGAAGATGAAAGACAGTATAATTAACAGATAAGGACCCCTAATACAAAGAATGCTATATGCATATGAGTAATGACTGCCTGTCTGATGTAACATGTGGTAAACATATGCTCAGATAACGTCAACTAGAACAAAAAAAAAAAGAATAAAATTGAAAATTAAATCAGCATATACGTGCTACATTTTTTAAAACTGGAGAACATATGGAAGTACGGTAAAACAATATTACTGCAGTAAAATATGTATGATTATGATGTCTGGGCCCCCTTCTGCTGCTAATAAATTTAGGCTGATAGTATAACTCAAATTCTCAAAAAGTTGGGACACTGTGTAAAATCTACTGTACATAAAAACAGAATGCAATGATTTGCAAATCATATAAACCCATTCTTTTTTCACAACAGAAAATAGAAAACATATCAAATGTTTAAATTGAGAAAATGTGCCATTTAAAAGAAAACAAGGTCATTTTGAAATTGGTAGCAGCAACATGTCTCAAAAAAGTTGCGATAGGGCAAAAAAAAAAAAAAAAAGCTGGCAAAGTAAGTGGTACTAACAAGGAAGAGCAGGAAGAACATTTTGCAATTAATTAGGTTAACTGGCAACAGGTCAGTAACAGGATTGGGAATAAAAGAGCATCTTAGAGAGTCAAAGTGTTTCAGAAGTAAAGATGGGCAGAAGTTCACCAATCTGTGAAAAGCTCCATCTACAAATTGTCAAACAATTTCAGAACAATGTTCCTTAATATAAAATACTTTAACCACTTCCAGCTCGGCCGATAGCAAAATGATGGCCAGGCAGTGGTTAAGTTATCCTGACTGGGCGTTATATGACGTCCAACAGAATAAGCCACTAACGTGCGCCCTGGGAGTGCGCAGCGATTAGTGGTGCAGTTTGTCAGTCTGACACACCGCAAATGCGATCCCGGTAAAGAGCCTCTGACGGAGGCTATTTACCACGTGATCAGCCATGTCCAATCACGGCTGATCACAGTGTATACAGGAAGAGCCGTTTATCGGCTTTTCCTCACTCGCGTCTGACAGACACGAATAGAGGAGAGCCGATCGGCGGCTCTCCTGACAGGGGGGTCTGTGCTGATTGTTTACCTGTAGACTTCACCTAACTTTTCAAGAATTCACCCCTTTTTAACTAATGAAGCCACCAAGCTACTCATTCTCTCCCTTGTTATTTCTCGCCTTGACTATTGTAACTTCTTTCTCTTAGGCCTGCCTCTACACAGGCTATCTGTCTCATAGCCAAAACAGAAAGTGATAGGACATCCCTCCAAAGTGAGGGAATCCCTAGCTGTCACTTGCATATCTGTACTGTGGACAACCAAAAATGTAGGACTTTCTTTCACTTTCACATCCAATGAAAAAAAAAACAGTAAACAGACAAATAGAGAGGGGGCACCGGCCGCAATAATTCTAATCCCTCTCCACTGTCCAAAACTAAAAAAAAGTGTTGCCTTTAGTACTTTAAAATGCATCTAAACCCAAGAACAAAAATGCATATAATATATTGCAGCGTAACAGTGCTTATATGTGGTTGCTGCATTTTTTTCTTTTTCCCTTCACCTGTGGATCCTGCCAGTAACACTTCTCCTGTCATAGGATAACAATGTTTACTCAGTTTATTGGATATATAACTCATGTAGTGTTGTCACACTAGGACAGGAAGTGTGTTAGGATTACAGAATCCCCCCCCCTCCATTTCCATAACATGGGAATGTTCTTTAGTTTACAGAGGTTAACCAGACAAAGTTTGTGGGTGGCTATGTGGGGGGGCCCAGAGATAGTGCCTGCTAGTAAAGGGGGGGACCTGAGGCTGCCATTCAACACAAAGGTGGCAGCACTCCAACTCATTACACTCTGTACAAATGGATAACAGTTCCCCAATACACTTCATAACTCTTCTATCTCTTTAGTTGTGTAGCATTTTTGAGCCTGTGCTGCTGAGCCTGTACTGGACTCCACCAGTCCAACATCCCTTCACCTCAGTCCCAGCGATTTGTATATTACACTTGAATACTAGGAAGCTGAACTCTTGTACATGCCTTATGCTTGTTCTTCTCCAGAGGCTTCATTCCATCTTCCGTAACTTCCAGGCTGGGTCCCTAGGCTGCCCCCGTTCTGTGATATTGGACCCATGGTGGGGTTCTGATTGCTAGGGAAGGAGACTAAACACACAAGCTTCTTCACTACCAGGGTCTTCTGTCACCTTTGTCAAGTGGTGACAGTTCAACACGATGTCCTCAATACACATTCCTGTACATATTCTTCTAAGAGCCCCTTAGTTAGTCCACTGGTGCCCCTTCTTGCTCCATAAAGTAGTCATACCTTAGTTAGGTCAGAGAGTCCTTAGAGTCTATTGGTCCTAATGATGTCCAGTGACATAACACATAGAGGCAGGACTTCCGGTTGCCTAATTCACATCCAGTGACATCACCGGATTCCTCCCCGTGGAACGCACACTGGCACCAGTTTCCAGGGGACCAGCAACAGTTCTGACATTTTGTTTGGTTGGCCATACCGGGTGCCAGATGAGGCACCATAATATGTGAGTGAATATTCCTTACTTTTAGATTTATTTTAAACTTTATTAAATGCGTTGCGCAATGATACTCTCTCTGTGGAGTTTTTGCACCTCTGTTTGAGTAACATGTTAAGGTAAAAGCACGCATTGCAAGTGATCTCCCTTGGAGTGCTGAAATATTGGATCCCAGCTTAAGGCATATATTGACCTACTTAATATTAAGGGGTCATCTGCAGATGACAAATATGTGAACAATGGATTGAAGTGCAGCATGGTCACCAATTGATTAGCGCACCTATTATTGAATTATCAGCATATGGTTTTAAGTGCGACTCAAATGCTTGGACTTTTTTAAGTAGTGATCTATGGATAGTCAAGTACAGAAATGTAATATTGAATTATAGCACTCATGCACTTTGGGAAATACACAAGTGCTGCTTTTTCATTGGTCAAGCATGAGGTCAGACCTTTGGAATCCCGAAGGGGCTCCCACAAGGCATAGATAAGTGAAAAGTAGTGGATTACATTCCTAGCAGAATGGCTGAGTAGACCTGGAACTGAACCATCCTACTAACTGCAGCTTCCCCAGGAGGTGGCCCCCATCTTTTTATGTGTTTGCCCCAGCAGAGGGCAGTATGTCCCCAAAAAGCAAAGAAAAATTACACTGCTTGCAATACAACTACTTAGTGCACAGGATCCCCACTGTATTTTGGGCAGGATCAAATAATGAAAATTAAAAAACTACTGACACCGTTCACTGCCCTACTGACACCAACCTCTGCTTCACTGACACTGTCCTCTGTCCTACTGACACATCTACTGCTCTACTGACTGACAACATCCACTGCATTACTGATACCAACTCTGCCCTACTGACATGTCCACTGCTCTACTGACACCGTCCACTGCTCTGACACCGTCCACTGCTCTACTGACACCAACCTCTGCCCTACAGATACTGTCCACTGCCCTACTGACCCTGTTCACACACCATCCACTGCCCTACTGACACTGGCTACACCCGGTCCTCTGCTCTACTGACACTGTCCACTTGACCTCCAGCACGTTAACCCCCTTTATGACCAGGCCACAAATAGAGTTTTCTGTTGGTGGTATTTAAACACCACTGCGTTTTGTTTTTTTTTTTGTTTGTTTGTTTTTGTGCTACAAAAAAATACTGACAATTTTAAAGAAAAAAACAAATTTTTACTTTTTGCTATAAAACATATCCAGCCAATAACAAATTAGAAAAAAAATCATATATTTGGTAAAAAAAAATCCAAATAAGTGTATATTTATAGGTTTGCACAAAAGCTATAGTGTCTACAAACTATGGGATTTTCTAAATAATTTTTTTACTAGTAATTCTAGAAAAACTAGAAATTCTGGCCTTAACATTCTGACACAAACTGACACTTTTTGGGAACCAGTGACACTAATATAGTGATCAGTGCTAACAATATGCACTGTCACTGTACTAATGATACTGGCTGGGAAGGGGTTAACATCAGGGGTGATCAAAGGGTTAATGTGTGCCTAACCTGTGTTTATTTGAACTGTGTGAGGTGCTTTTTCTAGGGGAGGAGAGGGAATTTATTCCCTGCTTTGCAGGGACACAAACTTCACCCCTTTCCCCATGTCAGAACAGTGATCGGCCTTGTTTACATAGGCAGATCATAGTTCTGTCTCTCTGCCTGACGATCAGCGGGTGCCAGAGGACATTGAGTACCCGAAACCCGCTGATGGGCTTCCCCTGTGTGTAATCACAGTGGAAACAAACCGACGGCAACCTACCCAGAAGTGCGGGGTCACATATATATACGTGATCCGGTGCACAGCTACCACCCTGTAGCAGTAAAACTGCTATAGGGCGGACGGGAAGTGGTTAGGTAGGCTAAGTTAATATTTTTACAGTGACGTTTGTTTTATTAATCTAAGCATTTTTTCGGGGGACAAGAATGCTTTTGTTTTATTTACCTGTGCCCTTTAAGCCCCTCCCACTTTTAACACAATTTGACCACACCCACTGTTCACCATTACTATTCTCCTAGGGGCACCTAAAGGTGTCCCAGGTCTTTTACAATCCTATAGCATATACTACAAAAAAATTGCTTTGAGCCACTAAAGTGTTCAGGTTTGGTTTAAAGAAAAGGTGGCACAGTGCCAGAAAAAAGCAGCAGGGCTTTGTGAGGTGATTTTAGGCCTCACCTCTGTGGTGGATTACGATTGGTGCAGACGTTACAAAAGAAGAGAGCCCAAAAGCGAGTCTTTAATAATTCACTTCTTGCTTTCTCCTAATCTGCACTGGAGGTGAGGCTTAAAATCACTCCATTCAATCCTCACCTCCGAAGAAAAACAAAAAAACAGCCAAACGTTCCAGGCCTTTAATAAGCGAGTATTACAGACAAACAGCAACTGCCCCAACCCATAACTGGCCTTAACAACAAGGAGCACATGGAAGGGCGATGCATGTCAAAAAAAAACAAAGAAAAATTCCCAGCTCAACTTACCAACCAGTCTGCACCAAACTGAATTAACCTAACAGTTCACGTTAAAAAACAGGGGTTTAGTTTGCATACATTTGCAAATGCATGCGTAAGCTGCAGAGGCCATGACGAGGCACCCCAGTATTATCTGCATTACTAACTCTATAAATTTTGAGAGCCTCCATAGTAGGAGCACATATGTAAAAATGGATAGACTAAGGGCAGGTATGCTTGGAAGGAGCCCGCTCCTCCTTAAAGGCGCAGTGATGCACCTTTGCTGTCATTGTGCTATTTGCTGGGTGTCCAGTGTGCCCCTGTACCTTTAAGGAGGAGTGGGCTCCCTCCAGGCAAACATTTTGGAGGCTGAAGTTCAGTTTTAAGGTCCTCCAGCAATAAACCTGAAGGAGGAGCTCAACTAGTGTACCTTAGAATTGGGAGGAGTCAACATATGACCTGGTTCATACCTGTTCGTTTTTTAGTGCGTTTTTCAGAAATGCACTACAGTCCATTTAATAAATAAAATTAAGTGTGCTTGCAATCAAAAATTCATATGTTACTTATATAGATAAATAAATTAATATAAATATTGAATAATTAATAAATCAAAATCAAATATCTTAAAAAATACTGAATAGATCAATAGTGAATGAATTAAGTGCTCTATATATAATAATAAAACTTATAAATAGAATAAACGTGATCAAAAATCAAAACATGATACAATAGTGAGTGAGGTCCATTCAAAACCAAATCAGTGGAAGTGCATCAATCCCGTGAAGGCAAAGTCAGAGATCCACAATTCATCAAAGACAGCCAATATAGGTGGAACAAGGAGAAAGAGATGTGAGGATATATCCCAGCAGATAGTGAATCTGGAGGACACTAAGGATGGACCCTTACCAGGAGTGGTGGACCCCCCTGTTGGCGAGGTCTTGTGCGCATGCAGATACAGCCCTCTGCGGGGACAGCTGAATGGTGGCATCCAACTCGGCTGGTGTATGGAGCGTTCCAATAAGAGACTGATCCAACCCGTCTGCCTGGAGGGGGACACCCACTCGACCCGAAGGTTGTAGGTGGGGGAGGAAGCAGAAAAGGGCTCCAATAGTGTAGTAAATTAAAAAATGTTTATTGGTAAAACAAGGCAAAAGAAACAAACTTCGCCATACAGCACTAAAAAGTTGTAAAAGCCGGCATATAAAAAACGAACACCCGTGCAAACATGTAGCGAATGGCGTGATGGCGTACAGTGCGTAGCCACGCCCTACATGTTTCATCATAAATGACGTCTTCAAAGGTGCCCATTTTGAAAACGTCATTTATGACGAAACATGTTTGCACGGGTGTTCGTTGATTTTGATTTATTAATTATTCAATATTTATATTCATTTACTTAGCTATATAATATATGAATTTCTGATTGCAAGCACACTTAATTGTATTTATTATAGTCTATTACACGGATATTGGTGTTTTTTTGTTGCAGCTGTAGTCTAGCATTTTTTTACTCTGTAGCGCAGGTTTCCCTTTCTTTTTACTACAGTCCATTTAACATGGTTTACTATGGGACACGTTCACATCTATGCATTTTTCAGCCACTGCATTTTTGGAAAGGGTCAGGGACTTTTTTAAACGCAATATATTGCCTTTTTGGTGCATTAGACTTTAATGGACATGCTGGGGTAATGATTTTTTTTTCTGTGTTTTGTGTTTTTTGATCTTAACAACAAAAACATCTCCCCTTAAAAAAAAAAAAAAAAATGCAAAATGCATAAAAAAAAAAAAAAAATGCAAAATGCATTAAAAAAAAACGTGTGAAAAACTAGTCAAAGGCTCCATTCACACCAATGCATTTTTTTTTCTGTTTTTGCAGAAACACAAGACATTTTTTTAACATGGGTTCCTATGGAACACATTCACATCGATGCATTTTTGTGCCTCTGCATTTTTGATAAGGGTCAAAGACTTTTTTCCAACAGCATGCAGTGTTTTGCATGTAAAAACTTCAATGGACCTGCATCCAAAACACAAGTACTGCGTTTTTTTTTTTTTTTTTGCCTTAGTCACTGTAAATAGCAGGTTGCTGAGAAGCGGCCCAGGAAGCCGCCCGGCGCGTCATTAATAACTGATGAGTCATCAGCTGTCAACGGGATTCCCCACTGACAGCTGAATGTAAACAAATGAATTGCCAGCAAAAAAAATGTGTGGAAAAAAAATGGCGTGGCGTTCCCCCCCAAAATCCATACCAGTCCCTTGTCCGAGCCTGCAGTCCAGCAGGCCCGCCACCCCACTCCGAACCATACCAAGACGCATGCTCTCAACATGGGGGAGAGCTTTGGGGCAGGGGGGCTCTTCCTGACAACCCTGGGTGGTGGTTGTAGGGGTCTGAAGGCTTATCAGAATATGGAATCCCCCTTTAACAAGTGGACCCCCAGATCCCGGTCCCCCTCCCCCATGTGAATGAGTATGGGGTACATTGTACCCCTACCTATTCACCAAAAAAAAGACGTGTAGTGCTACAAAACACAGGAGACACTTTTTGACAGGTCCTTTATTAAAAATTGTGTCTCCTCCCTCCGGTGTTTCTTCTTCCTCTTCTCTCTCTGGTGGTTTCTTCTCCCTCCGCTGTCTCTTCTCCCTCTTCTCCCTCCAGTGGTCTCTTCTTCCTCTGGTGGTCTCTTCTTCCTCCGGTGGTTTCTTCTCCCTTCGCTGTTTTCTCCCTCCGCTGTCTCTTCTCTCTCTTCTCTCTCTGGTGATGTCTTCTCCGTCCGCCACCGCTGTCCACTAAAAATAAAAAACACGGCCTTCCGTCGATGCTGGCTGCCTCCGTTGTGTCGGCTCCCGCCGTTGTGTCGGCTCCCGCTGTCTTCTATTTCTTATATAGCCATGGGGCGTGGCCATCCAGTGATGTCACCCCGAGACCCCACACATTGTGATGTCATGAGGAGAGGGGTCTCCAGGTAATGTAAAAAAAAAAGCAATAAAGAAAAAAAAAACATGTTCCCTCCCCTAAAAAAATCAAACCAAACCCTTATTCGAGCATGCAGCTACCTGCCCTCAACATTGGGGGGGTACCTTGCCAGGGGGGCCCCCCTGGAAAATAACCTTGTCCCCATGTTGAAGAGGACAGGAGCCTCTTCCCAATAACCCTGGCCTGGTCACCTCAAACACACTCAAAACATGTAAATGCACTGCAAATGCACTGAAAACGCACACAAATGGGCATGCAGAAACAGAGTGAACACAGAGTTTGTGTTATAAATGAGGCCTAAATTTGAAAATATGCATGTACCTATTGAGTATACATGGTCATATGGATGTAAGCAGGTACAGTATGTGCATACAAATGAGTGAACCTTTAAACTCAAGGAACATAAAAAAAATCCACCTTAGGTACAGTATGTCTAGGGATGTATGAATAAGATATAAGCACTTAGCACTTTATTCCTTGCTCCAGAAGGTTCCCTCTATCACTGCAACCAGTCCCCCACAGCCTGCTCTCTAAGCTGCGACCGACTTTGCTCACACTCCAGGCTCCTCAGCTTACAATACAGAGCTACGGACCCTCTATTGTACATAATGACACAGAGGCTCTGCCCAGTTCAAACAAAGAAAGAGAGGTCCAGAGCCCACTGGAGCAGGGGTATAAAGTGGGGGTTTAAAGGATAATATTTAAAATAATACCTGATGATTTTTGTGATTACATCAGTATGAAAACATATTTAAAAATGGCATTTTTTTTTATTTATACTAATGTAAATATATCTACCAGATTCCACAAGATGGCAGACTTGCCACAATTTAACATATGCAAGACGCTAGACAGAGCGTAGCTACATATACTGTAGATCAGGGGTAGTGAATTAAAATTCAAGGAGGTCCGGTAACTAAAAAAAAAAATTTGGCCGAATCACAAGTCTGTGCCATGAAAGATTGTATGTGTCTACTTTCCTTTTTTTGTCACAAACACGCTCTCTGGCGCTTTTCTTACTGTTTCCTCCACACACTCTGGTCATACCCTATAAATGTCCTCAATAGAGTTCCCCCTTACATTAGGTGCCCCTACCACAATAATTCATTACATTGGGTGCCCCCATCAAAATACCCCCATAAATCAGTTGCCACCATCAGAGTGCCCCCTTACATCAGGTGTCCTCATCAGAGTGCCCCCTTACATCAGGTTTCTTCATCAGAAGGCCCCCTTACATCTGGTGTCTCCCATCAGTGTGCCACCTTGCATTATTTGTCCCCATCGGAGTGCCCCCTTACATTATGTGCCATCATCAGAGTGCCCCTTTACATCAGGTGTCTCCATCACATCAGGTGTGCCCATCAGAGTACCTCTTTACATCAGGTGCCCCCATCAGAGTGCCTCTTTACATCAGGTGTTCCCATCAGAGTGCCCCTTTACATCAGATGCCCCCATCAGAGTGCCCCTTTACATCAGATGCCCCCATCAGAGTGCCTCTTTACATCAGGTGTTTACATCAGAGTGCCCCTTTACATCAGGTGTCCCCATCAGTATGCCCCTTTACATCAGGTGCCCCAATCAGCGTGCCTCTTTACATCAGGTGCCTCCATCAGAGTGCCTCTTTACATCAGGCGTCCCCATCACAGTGCCACTGTCAAATTTTTTCAAATTTAGGAATCATGCTTGTTTCAAGAGCTATTACTGTAATTTAGCATGAAACATAGTATTGTTCATTCTATTCACTGTTTCATCAATTACCAAATCCCGAGTTCTCCAAGCCTTCGGCAGCGTTTGGCTGCTGTAAAAAGCTGAATCAATAAATTGAATTGAGAATGATCCAACCCGTCTGCCTGGAGGGGGACACCCACTCGACCCGAACGTTGTAGGTGGGAGAGGAAGCAGAAAAGGGCTCCAATAGTGTAGTAAATTGAAAAATGTTTATTGGTAAAACAAGCCAAAAGAAACAAACTTCTCCATACAGCACTAAAAAGTTGTAAAAGCCGGCATATAAAAAACGAACACCCGTGCAAACATGGGGCAAACGGCGTGATGGCGTACAGTGCGTAGCCACGCCCTACATGTTTCGTCATAAATGACGTCTTCAAAGGTGCCCCTTTGAAGACGTCATTTATGACGAAACATGTTTGCATTGGTGTTCGTTTTTATATGCCGGCTTTTACAACTTTTTAGTACTGTATGGCGGAGTTTGTTTCTTTTGCCTTGTTTTACCAATAAACATTTTTTAATTTACTACACTATTGGAGCCCTTTTCTGCTTCCTTTCCCACCTACAACCTTCGGGTCGAGTGGGTGTCCCCCTCCAGGCAGACGGGTTGGATCAGTCTCTTATTGGAACGCTCCATTCACCAGCCAAGTTGGATGCCACCATTCAGCTGTCCCCGCAGAGGGCTGTATCTGCATGCGCACAAGACCTCGCCAACAGGGGGGTCCACCACTCCTGGTAAGGGTCCATACTTAGTGTCCTCCGGATTCACTGTCTGCTGAGATATATCCTCACATCTTTCTCCTTGTTCCACCTATATTGGCTGTCTTTAATGAACTGTGGATCTCTGACTTTGCCTTCACGGGATTGATGCACTTCCACTGATTTGGTTTTGAATGGACCTCACTCACTATTGTATCATGTTTTGATTTTTGATCACGTTTATTCTATTTATAAGTTTTATTATTATATATAGAGCACTTAATTCATTCACTATTGATCTATTCAGTATTTTTTAAGAGATTTGATTTTGATTTATTAATTATTCAGTATTTATATTCATTTATTTATCTATATAAGTAACATATGAATTTCTGATTGCAAGCACACTTAATTTTATTTATTATAGTCTATTACACGGATATTGGTGTTTTTTTTGTTGCAGCTGTAGTCTAGCATTTTTTTACTCTGTAGCGCAGGTTTCCCTTTCTTTTTACTACAGTCCATTTAACATGGTTTACTATGGGACACGTTCACATCTATGCATTTTTCAGCCACTACATTTTTGGAAAGGGTCAGGGACTTTTTTAAATGCAACATGTTGCCGTTTTGGTGCATTAGACTTCAATGGACATGCTGGGGTAATTATTTTTTTTCTGTGTTTTGTGTTTTTTGATCTTAAACAACAAAAACATCTCCCCTCAAAAAAAAAAAAGCATAAAAAGTGCAAAATGCATAAAAAAAAAAAACGTGTGAAAAACTAGTCAAAGGCTCCATTCACACCAATGCATTTTTTTCTGTTTTTGCAGAAACACAAGACATTTTTTTAACATGGGTTCCTATGGAACACATTCACATCAATGCATTTTTGTGCCTCTGCATTTTTGATAAGGGTCAAAGACTTTTTTTCCAACAGCATGCAGTGTTTTGCATGTAAAAACTTCAATGGACCTGCATCCAAAACACAAGTTCTGCGTTTTTTTGTTTTTTTTTGCTTTACAGTCACTGTAAATAGCTGAGAAGTGGGTCGGGAAGCCGTCCGACGCGTCATTAATAACTGATGAGTCATCAGCTGTCAGCGGGATTCCCCACTGACAGCTGAATGTAAACAAATGAATTGCCAGCAAAAAAAATGTGTGGAAAAAAATGGTGTGGCGTTCCCCCCCCAAAATCCATACCAGTCCCTTATCCGAGCCTGCAGTACAGCAGGTCAGGAAAGGGAGAGGGAGGACCAAGCGAAACCCCCCCCACCCCACTCCGAACCATACCAAGACGCATGCTCTCAACATGGGGGAGTGCTTTGGGGCAGGGGGGCTCTTCCTGACAACCGTGGGTGGTGGTTGTAGGGGTCTGAAGGCTTATCAGAATATGAAATCCCCCTTTAACAAGTGGACACCCAGATCCTGGTCCCCCACCCCCATGTGAATGAGTATGGGGTACATTGTACCCCTACCTATTCACCAAAAAAAAAGACGTGTAGTGCTACAAAACACAAGAGACACTTTTTGACAAGTCCTTTATTAAAAATTGTGTCTCCTCCCTCCGTAGTTTCTTCTCCCTCTTCTCTCTCTGGTGGTTTCTTCTCCCTCCGCTGTCTCTTCTCCCTCCGGTGGTCTCTTCTTCCGCCGGTGGTCTCTTCTTCCGCCAGTGGTTTCTTCTCCCTCTGCTGTTTTCTCCCTCCGCTGTCTCTTCTCTCTCTTCTCTCTCTGGTGATGTCTTCTCCGTCCGCCACTGCTGTCCACTAAAAATAAAAAACACGGCCTTTCGCCGACGCTGGCTGCCTCCGTTGTGTCGGCTCCCGCTGTCTTCTATTTCTTATATAGCCATGGGGTGTGGCCATCCAGTGATGTCACCCCGAGACCCCACACATTGTGATGTCATGAGGAGAGGGGTCTTCAGGTAATGTAAAAAAAAAGCAATAAAGAAGGAAAAAACATGTTCCCTCCCCTAAAATAATCAAACCAAACCCTTATTCGAGCATGCAGCTACCTGCCCTCAACATTGGGGGGGTACCTTGCCAGGGGGGCCCCCCTGGAAAATAACCTTGTCCCCATGTTGAGAGGACAGGAGCCTCTTCCCCATAACCCTGGCCTGGTCACCTTAAACACACTCAAAACATGTGAATGCACTGCAAATGCACTGAAAACGCACACAAATGGGCATGTAGATATAAGCACTTAGCACTTTATTCCTTGCTCCAGCAGGTTTCCTCTATCACTGCAACCAGTCCCCCACAGCCTGCTCTCTAAGCTGCGACCGACTTTGCTCACACTCCAGCCTCCTCAGCTTACAATACAGAGCTACGGACCCTCTATTGTACATAATGACACCGAGGCTCTGCCCAGTGGAGCTTCAAACAAAGAAAGAGAGGTCCAGAGCCCACTGGAGCAGGGGTAAAAAGTGGGGGTTTAAAGGATAATATTTAAAATAATACCTGATGATTTTTGTGATTACATCAGTATGAAAACAAATTTAAAAATGGCGTTTTTCTTTATTTATACTAATGTAAATATAGCTACCAGATTCCACAAGATGGCAGACTTGCCACAATTTAACATATGCAAGACGCTAGACAGAGCGTAGCTACATATACTGTAGATCAGGGGTAGTGAATTAAAATACAAGGAGGTCCGGTAACTAAAAAAAAAAATTTGGCCGAATCACAAGTCTGTGCCATGAAAGATTGTATGTGTCTACTTCCCCTTTTTTTTGTCGCAAACACGCTTTCTGGCGCTTTTCTTACTGTTTCCTCCACACACTCTGGTCATACCCTGTAAATGTCCTCAATAGAGTTCCCCCTTACATTAGGTGCCCCACCACAATAATTCATTACATTGGGTGCCCCCATCAAAATACCCCCATAAATCAGTTGCCACCATCAGAGTGCCCCCTTACATCAGGTGTCCCCATCAGAGTGCCCCCTTACATCAGGTTTCTTCATCAGAAGGCCCACTTACATCTGGTGTCTCCCATCAGTGTGCCACCTTACATTGTTTGTCCCCATCGGAGTGCCTCCTTACATTATGTGCCATAATCAGAGTGCCCCTTTACATCAGGTGTCTCCATCACATCAGGTGTGCCCATCAGAGTACCTTTTTACATCAGGTGCCCCCATCAGAGTGCCTCTTTACATCAGGTGTTCCCATCAGAGTGCCCCTTTACATCAGATGCCCCATCAGAGTGCCTCTTTACATCAGGTGTTCACATCAGAGTGCCCCTTTACATCAGGTGTCCCCATCAATATGCCCCTTTACATCAGGTACCCCCATCAGAGTGCCTCTTTACATCAGGTGCCCCAATCAGAGTGCCTCTTTACATCAGGTGCCTCCATCAGAGTGCCTCTTTACATCAGGCATCCCCATCACAGTGCCACCTTACATCAGGTGTTCCCATCAGAGTACCCTTATACATCAGATGCCCCCATCATCGTGCCCCCTTAACATAATATGTGCCCATCAGCATGCCCCTTTAAAAAATATGTGCCCCTTAACATTAAAAATACCCATTGTAGTGCCCCTTAACATTAACTATGCCTATCAGAATGCCCCTTATTTAATGTTATGGGGCACACTGATCAGAGTGAACCTGTAAACACCCTACCCCACATACTTTGTGGCAGGCAGGGATCAGTAGGTAACAAGCTGCAAGGGACGAGAGCTGCATCGGGAGTTTTGCTGAAGGGGCGCGCATAGCCCGTCATACCTTGCGGCTCCCGACTCTCACTCGATAACAACAGCAGGGGGCGGGGGCGTGCACGTGATGTCACGGCTTACCTCGCAGCTTTCGGCTCTCACTTGATAAAAACAGTAGGGGGTGGGAGCGTGCGTGTGACGTCATGGCTTGCCTCACCGCTCCGGGCGGGAGCTGCGAAATAGAAAGCAGCCGGGGGTGTAGGGCGCACACGTGATGTCATTGGTTGAAAGCGCCCGCGGCCCCAGCAACCAATGACTGCTGAGCTGAGCAGCGTAGATGTAGCGCTGTACGCTGGCAGCCTGACGGTCCGGACAAGAGTGTTGCTAAGTCCGTGCTCGGACCGCAGGCCGCCATTTAGTGACGGCTGCTGTAGATAAACAGTGCTCTGTACATTTTTTTTTATGTGTTCATAACACATGATTCACAATAGAATGGAATGTTCGATGTTTCAAATGGAACAGACTTAATATCCTGGCAGTGGAGAATGTGATATCACGCTTTTTCCTTGTTAAAATATTTTATTATGTATTCAGTTGTTAGACAAGTTTAGGGATGAGCCGAACACCCCCCGGTTCGGTTCGCACCAGAACCCGCGAACGGACCGCAAGTTCGCACGAACGTTAGAACCCCATTGACGTCTATGGGACTCGAACGTTCGAAATCAAAAGTGCTCATTTTAAAGGCTAATTTGCATGGTATTGTCCTAAAAAGGGTTTGGGGACCCGGGTCCTACCCCAGGGGACATGTATCAATGCAAAAAAAACTTTTAAAAACGGCCGTTTTTTCGGGAGCAGTGATTTTAATGATGCTTAAAGTAAAAAAAAAAAAGTGAAATATTCCTTTTAAATATCGTACCTGGGGGGTGTCTATAGTATGCCTGTAAAGTGACGCGTGTTTCCCATGTTTAGAACAGTCCCTGCACCAAATGTCATTTTTAAAGGAAAAAATCTCATTTAAAACTGCTTGCGGGTTTAATGTCATGTCGGGTCATGGCAATATGGATGAAAATCAGTGAGACAAACGGCATGGGTACCCCCCAGTCCATTACCAGGCCCTTTGGGTCTTGTATGGATATTAAGGGGAACCCCGCACCCAAATTAAAATAAGGAAAGGTCCCTATATACTCTGAACAGCAGTATTCAGGCGGTGCAAACAAGACAGGGACTGTAGGTTTGTTGTTAAGTAGAATCTGTTTGTAATTTTGAACATTTTTAATGTGTTTAGCTCAGGCCAAAAAATCTTTTCTAAGCTTTTTGGAAAACATAGGGAAGGGTTATCACCCCTGTGACATTTGTTTTGCGTCTTTCCTCCTCTTCAGAAGATTTCACCTCACTTTTTTGTCCCAATGAAAAATGTTTTTGGAAAATTTGGGTTTTTTTGTGGAACAAGGATTGGAAAGCATCAGTGGAAAGGAGAAATTGTTTTCCCATATTAACTCTTACAGGAGAGAATTTCCCTTCCTTAGGGGTAGATTTCATCTCACTTCCTGTTGTCTCCTTCCGTTTGCAAGTAGGAGTCGTTTGTAAGTTAGATGTTTGAAAGTAGGGTCCCGCCCTATATACTCAGCAGAAATTTGGGCCTTAGGTGTTGCTGTGGCCAAAACACTGTAAGCCCTCACAGGGCCCTGCTGTGAAATATTAGATCAAGAATTGTAATTACATGCCCCTGTTGAACAGGAGCTGAAAAATTAGGCCTTAGGCACTGGTGCTGGTGCCACAACACTGCAACCCCTCACAGACACTCTAGTTGAAACGCAGGAACAAGCCCTGCTGCAAAGTATTGCATCAAAAATTGTAATTACACGCCCCTGTTAGACAGGGGCTGAAAAATTGGGTCTTAGGCACTGGTGCTGGTGCCACAACACTGCAACCCCTCACAGACACTCTAGTTGGAATGCAGGAACGAGCCCTGCTGCAAAGTATTACATCAAAAATTGTAATTACACGCCCCTGTTAAACAGGGGCTGAAAAATTGTGCCTTAGGCACTGGTGGTGGCGCCCAGAACCAAAAATGTTCTTACAAGCTATCAGCGTGATGATTGAGGAGGAAGAGGATAATTACTCAGGGATAGTCACTCAGCATCAGCATAGGCAGTCTTTGAAGGGATCTGAGATTTCAAAAAAAATTATTCGGTTACATCTGCATCAGGTGCTTGGTAGCTGGTGGTGATCCAAGACTGATTCATTTTTATGAAGGTCAGCCGATCGACCGAGTCGGTGGACAGACGCACCCTGTGATCGGTTACCACGCCTCCAGCAGCACTGAATGTGCGTTCCGAAAGAACGCTGGATGCAGGACAGGCCAGTAGCTCAATTGCATACTGTGCAAGCTCTGGCCAGTGATCCATCCTCAAGACCCAGTAACCCAGAGGATTTTCGGTGGGAAAGGTGTCCAAGTCTGATCTTGCCCCTAGGTATTCCTGCACCATGTAAAACAGACGCTGGCGATGGTTGCTGGAACCGATCATACCTTGGGGCTGCGGACCAAAAAATTGTCTGAACGCATCGGTCAGACGGCCACCTTCTCCACCGCTCCTTCTTTGACTGACCGAAGCCTCAGCAACACGTTGTCCAGAAACAGGAGTTTGTAACCTCCCAGTCTCTGGGAACGCGTTGCACAGACCTTTCTGCAAGGCCTCCCGAAGATGTTTCATCCTCTGCTCCCTCTGCGATGGCAAGATAAGGTCCGCAACCTTACCCTTGTAACGTGGATCAAGGAGGGTTGCCAGCCAGTATTGGTCCTTCTCCTTGATACCACGAATACGAGGATCCTTACGCAGGCTTTGCAGGATCAGGGAGGCCATGCAGCGTAGGTTTGCTGAGGCATTCGGTCCGGAGTCCTCTGGGTCACTAAGGACAACAACGTCCGCAGCCACCTCCTCCCAGCCACGTACAAGTCCATGTGTTCCTTGGGACTGATCCCTTAAAGACTGCTGATGCTGAGTGCCAGGCTCCACCTCCATACTGACACAATCTTCCTCCTCCTCCTCCTCCTCCTCCTCCTCATCCTCTTCCTGTGTGATCGGCGGGCACGCAGGAACACTGTCTGGATAAAGGGGGCCTTGAGAGCTAAGGAAGTCCTCCTCTTCCTGCCTCTGTTCTGCCTCAAGTGCCCTGTCCATTATTCCACGCAGCGTGTGCTCCAACAGGTGGACAAGGGGGACAGTGTCACTGATGCATGCACTGTCAGTGCTCACCATCCTCGTGGCCTCCTCGAATGGTGACAGGACAGTGCATGCATCCCTGATCATGGCCCACTGGCGTGGGGAAAAAAAACCAAGGTCCCCTGACCCTGTCCTGGTGCCATAGTCACACAGGTACTCATTGATGGCCCTCTGCTGCGTGTGCAGCCGCTGCAGCATGGCCAACGTCGAGTTCCACCTGGTGGGCATGTCACAGATTAGGCGGTTCTTGGGCAGGTTAAACTCCTTTTGGAGGTCCGTCAGCCGAGCACTGGCATTATATGACCGGCGGAAATGCACAGAGACTTTCCTGGCCTGCCTCAGGACATCCTGTAAGCCCGGGTACCTGCCCAAGAACCGCTGCACCACCAAGTTAAGGACGTGAGCCAAACAGGGCACATGGGTCAGTTGTCCCTGTCGGAGGGCAGAGAGGAGGTTGGTGCCATTGTCGCAAACCACCATTCCTGCCTTAAGTTGGCGTGGCGTCAACCACCTCTGAACCTGCCCCTGCAGAGCTGACAGAACCTCTGCCCCAGTGTGGCTCCTGTCCCCCAAGCACACCAGCTCAAGCACCGCATGGCATCTTTTGGCCTGCGTACTTGCGTAGCCCCTTGAACGCCTACGGAGCACCGCTGGTTCCGAGGAAGAGGCCATGGAGGAAGAAGAAGAGGAGGGGGTGGAGGAGAGAGGTGTGTCACAATCAGCATTTTGGAGGCGTGGTGGCGGAACAACCTCCAACACTACTGCACCTTGTCCTGCATCCTTCCCAGCTGCCAGCAGAGTCACCTAATGCGCCGTGAAACTTAAGTAACGTCCCTGTCCATGCCTGCTGGACCATGAGTCAGCGGTAATATGCACCTTACCGCTGACCGCCCTGTCCAGCGAGGCATGGACATTGCCTTCCACATGCCGGTAGAGAGCCGGAATCGCCTTCCGTGAGAAAAAGTGGCGTTTGGGTACCTGCCACTGAGGAACCGCACATTCCACAAACTCACGGAAGGGGGCAGAGTCTACCAACTGAAAAGGCAGCAGTTGAAGTGCTAGCAATTTTGCCAAGCTAGCATTCAACCGCTGGGCATGTGGATGGCTGGGAGCAAACTTCTTTCGGCGGTGCAGCAGCTGGGGCAGGGAAATTTGCCTGGTACAATCTGACGTCGGTGTACCAAAAGCAGATTGCCCACAAGTACTTGGCTGTGACACACCTAATTCTACACCTTCATTCCTCTCACTGCAGGTCGCAGAGAGGACTGAAGGTCTAGTGGGGTTGGAAATCTCAGCTGATGAGGAGCAAGGAGAGATCGTCTTTGTTCTTTGGTGTGGGTCTTTTAGATACGCTTGCCAACGAACTGCATGGCAGGTCAACATATGTCTGGTCAAGCATGTGGTACCCAAGCGGGAGATGTTTTGGCCACGCGAGATACGCTTGAGACATATGTTGCAAATAGCAGCGGTGCGATCTGATGCACTCGTCTCAAAAAAGGCCCACACCAAAGAACTTTTTGAATAACGCGCAGAGACTGCAGCGCCCTGCACATGTGGAGCTTTGGGGTGTGATGCAGTCAATGTGCTGCCCTTAGGCTGGCCCCTGGAGGGCATCCTGCCTAGTTGGTGATGTGCCACCTCCTCCTCCTCCTCCTCCTCCTCCTCCTCTCTCCTATCAGGCACCCACGTTGAGTCAGTGACCTCATCATCCCCTCCCTCCTCATCACTGGAGCAAACCTGGCAGTATGCTGCAGCAGGGGGAGCATGACTGCCAGATTGCTGTCCTTCTTGGGCACCCCCTCTGTCCGTGCTCATGTTACTGCCTTCATTGAGCTCAGTATCATCATCAGAGCCTTCCAAACGCTGGGCATCCTCCTGGAGCATGTACCCAACACTGTGGTCAAACAGTTCGAGGGAATCCTCATGAGGACATGGTGGAGCTAGGGAAGGAGTCACTGATGACATTGAGCTGAGGGAAGAGGCCGCTGCTTTGCCAGACAAAGCACCCTGGGCATGGGTGAGAGAGGATGAGGAGGATGAGGACGGCTTGGTCATCCACTCGACCAAGTCTTCCGCATGTTGCGGCTCAACACGGCCAGCTGCCGAAAAAAAGGCCAAGCGTGTCCCATGGCCACGTGCTGATGAGGATGCACCGTCTCCACGACCAGCACTAGACACAGAGCCTGCTTGCCCTCTCTTATTGGCTTGTGACTGTCTGCCTCTCCTTCTTGGCCTTCCAGACATACTAATGGCCTGTAGCTGCACTAAGCTGGGATAGAACACCTGTAATTTTCTTCAGGTAGCTTTATATACTGTAACCAGACAAGCCTGCCTGTCAGTAGGAAGATAACAGGAACGGATCTAGCTGAACACTGTGAGCAGGACGTACTGCACTAAATGTATATAGCAGGAACGGATCTAGCTGAACACTGTGAGCAGGACGCACTGCACTGAATGTAAATACCAGGAACGGATCTAGCTGAACACTGTGAGCAGGACGCACTGCACTGAATGTAAATACCAGGAACGGATCTAGCTGAACACTGTGAGCAGGACGCACTGCACTGAATGTAAATAGTCTAGCTGCCTGACCGTGGTACTAATAGGATCAAAAAGAACACCTGTAATTTTCTTAAGGTAGCTTTATATACTGTAACCAGACAAGCCTGCCTGTCAGTAGGAAGATAACAGGAACGGATCTAGCTGAACACTGTGAGCAGGACACACTGTACTAAATGTAAATAGTCTAGCTGCCTGACCGTGTTACTAATAGGATCAAAAAGAACACCTGTAATTTTCTTCAGGTAGCTTTATATACTGTAACCAGACAAGCCTGCCTGTCAGTAGGAAGATAACAGGAACGGATCTAGCTGAACACTGTGAGCAGGACACACTGTACTAAATGTAAATAGTCTAGCTGCCTGACCGTGTTACTAATAGGATCAAAAAGAACACCTGTAATTTTCTTAAGGTAGCTTTATATACTGTAACCAGACAAGCCTGCCTGTCAGTAGGAAGATAACAGGAACGGATCTAGCTGAACACTGTGAGCAGGACACACTGTACTAAATGTAAATAGTCTAGCTGCCTGACCGTGGTACTAATAGGATCAAAAAGAACACCTGTAATTTTCTTCAGGTAGCTTTATATACTGTAACCAGACAAGCCTGCCTGTCAGTAGGAAGATAACAGGAACGGATCTAGCTGAACACTGTGAGCAGGACGTACTGCACTAAATGTATATAGCAGGAACGGATCTAGCTGAACACTGTGAGCAGGACGCACTGCACTGAATGTAAATAGCAGGAATGGATCTAGCTGAACACTGTGAGCAGGACGCACTGCACTGAATGTAAACAGCAGGAACGGATGTAGCTGAACACTGTGAGCAGGACGCACTGCACTGAATGTAAATAGCAGGAACGGATCTAGCTGAACACTGTGAGCAGGACGCACTGCACTGAATGTAAATAGCAGGAACGGATGTAGCTGAACACTGTGAGCAGGACGCACTGCACTGAATGTAAATAGCAGGAACGGATCTAGCTGAACACTGTGAGCAGGACGCACTGCACTGAATGTAAATAGCAGGAACGGATGTAGCTGAACACTGTGAGCAGGACGCACTGCACTAAATGTAAATACCAGGAACGGATCTAGCTGAACACTGTGAGCAGGACGCACTGCACTGAATGTAAATAGCAGGAACGGATCTAGCTGAACACTGTGAGCAGGACGCACTGCACTAAATGTAAATACCAGGAACGGATCTAGCTGAACACTGTGAGCAGGACGCACTGCACTGAATGTAAATAGCAGGAACGGATCTAGCTGAACACTGTGAGCAGGACGCACTGCACTGAATGTAAATAGCAGGAACGGATCTAGCTGAACACTGTGAGCAGGACGCACTGCACTGAATGTAAATAGCAGGAACGGATCTAGCTGAACACTGTGAGCAGGACGCACTGCACTAAATGTAAATAGCAGGAACGGATCTAGCTGAACACTGTGAGCAGGACGCACTGCACTGAATGTAAATAGCAGGAACGGATCTAGCTGAACACTGTGAGCAGGACGCACTGCACTGAATGTAAATAGCAGGAACGGATCTAGCTGAACACTGTGAGCAGGACACACTGCACTGAATGTAAATAGCAGGAACGGATCTAGCTGAACACTGTGAGCAGGACGCACTGCACTGAATGTAAATAGCAGGAACGGATCTAGCTGAACACTGTGAGCAGGACGCACTGCACTGAATGTAAATAGCAGGAACGGATCTAGCTGAACACTGTGAGCAGGACACACTGCACTAAATGTAAATAGTCTAGATAGAAGATAACAGGAACGGATCTAGCTAAACTGAATACAGTGTATATATATATATGCAACACCTGGGATGCATATATATACACAATACACTGTAAGTGCAGCTAACTGACTGACTGTTCTGCCTAATCTATCTAACTCAAATCAAATGACACTGTCTCTCTCTCTCTCTATCTCTCAGCACACCGGAACACACACTACACAGGGCCGCCGGGCAGGCGGCCTTATATAGTGTGGGGTGTGTACTAAATCCCCTGAGCCATAATTGGCCAAAGCCACCCTGGCTTTGGCCAATTACAGCTCTCTCTACTGACGGCGCTGTGATTGGCCAAGCATGCGGGTCATAGTGCATGCTTGGCCAATCATCAGCCAGCAATGCACTGCGATGCCGCAGTGAATTATGGGCCGTGACGCGCCACACGAATTTGGCGCGAACGGCCCATATCGTTCGCAATTCGGCGAACGACCGAACAGCCGATGTTCGAGTCGAACATGGGTTCGACTCGAACACGAAGCTCATCCCTAGACAAGTTGGACAGAATAAAGATTATACAGTCAGAATGATAAAGTTCACTCACATATATCCAAAAGCAGTACTATTACAATCTAAGTTCAATAAAAAGACAAATGTTGAGTTATTAATAAACCCTTGATTAGTGGTACCTAAATATCTAAAAGAATATGATCATTTAAGATCTTACGTTACTGTGATCTTAATAACTCAATATAGGTAAAAACAAATTGTACATGTTTCAATAATTAAATGTGAGTATAAGTAGAGAGAAAAGAAAAGGAAAAAGAAAAGGGAAAAAGAAAAGGGAAAAAGAAAAGGAAAAAGAAAAGGAAAAAGGAAAAGGGTAGAGAGTAAAGAGGAGAAAAGGGAATCCGCGGGATCGAGCCAAGAGTAATCACTATTACTGAAACTAAGGCATTCAGGATGTTATCCTCTTAATCAACTACAATGGCAATAGCACTTGTTTATCAAATGTTGGGGGTAGAAAATTAACTATCCAGGGCTGTCAAATTTTTTCAAATTTAGGAATCATGCTTGTTTCAAGAGCTATTACTGTAATTTAGCATGACACGTAGTATTGTTCATTCTATTCACTGTTTCATCATTTACCAAATCCGGAGTTCACAAAGCCTTCGGCAGCGTTTGTTTGGCTGCTGTAAAAAGCTGAATCAATAAATTGAATTGAGAATGTGTTAACATTTCCAGTTTCAGATTGAGAAGAGCCGTTACAGGATCTAAAGGGATTTCTCTTTTAAATAACTTTGACGCCATATTAAATATTTTCTTCCCAAAGATTTGAGCTTGAGGGCATACCCACCAGGTGTAAAAGTATGTGCCCAAATCCGAACAACCACGGAAACAAAGTGCAGAAAGATTCTGTGTGTATTTGGCTACTCTAATAGGTACAAGGTACCATCTAGTTAAAACTTTATAATTTTTAACTACCGCCAAGACATTGGGGGAGGTTGCCTTTGTTACCGACCAGATTTGATTCCAATCTGCATTTTCTAATGGTCGTTCCAGGTCTGTCTCCCATTTCTGTACATATGAAGGTTTTTCTGAATTGGGATGAACTAATATTTGAGAATATAATAGTGATATTATACCTCTGGAATGTGGGGCATTTTTACAAAAAGTTTCAAAGCTAGTCAATCGGTTAAGGGGGGTATCTGAATTTACAAAGGGCGTGAAAATTTTTTTTATTTGTAGATACCTAAACAGCTCTGATTGGGGCAGTCCATAAGATTCGCAAAAGGGATAAAGGTTGAAGAATTTACGAATTTATGCATTGTCAAGAGATCAAGGGAAACCCAATCTTTGAAAGATTTAGGTGAAACCCATGCAGGATAAAAAGCTGGGTTTTTATAAAATGAAAGAAGAGGATTGTGTAGTGATTGTAGATGGCTATCAGTTTTGATTTTATCCCAGAGAGAGAGATAATGCTTAGTAATAGGATTTCGTAGTTCTTTACAATCTTTTGGAGAGATCCAAAGTATGTTAGATATTGAAAGTGGGTAACAATCTGCTGCTTTGATAAGCACCCATAAAGGAATTTCGTAGTTTACTTGATATTTAGTAAGGCTAGCTAAATGTGCTGCCTTATAATAATTCACAAAATTAGGAAATCCCAAACCATCGTTTATTTTGGGGAGAAATAACATGTATTGTTGTATTCGTGGTTTGGAAGTACCACATACAAATGACAATGTTCTTTTCTGTATAATTCTCAAGAAATATGTAGGGATTGGAATTGGCAAAACTCTGAATAAATATAATATTTTGGGAAGTATTGTCATTTTGATGGCATTTATTCTTCCAAACCACGATAACGGAAGGTAGGACCAAGATTTAAACAAATTTGTTATAGATTTTAGAATTGAGGGGTAATTGAGTGAGAAAAGATCCAATAAGGATGCAGAAAGATTAACCCCTAAATATGGGATTGACTTTTCGTTCCAAGTAAATGGGAGTCCCTGTTTTGCTGAGGTTAATTCCAAGTCTGAAAGTGATATATTTAAGGCTAGGCATTTTTTTAGGATTGATGAAAAGGCCAGAAAAAGTAGCAAATGCATTTAGTATTGGAATAAGGTTGGGGCCAGAAACCTGTGGGGAAGAGAGAAATAATAGTATATCATCTGCAAATAGACAAATTTTGTGTTGGTAACCACCTACTTCAATACCTGTTGTTATAGTAGGATTTGATCTTATTGTTTGTGCAAGTGGTTCAACTAGAAGTGCAAATAATAGAGGGGAAAGTGGGCATCCCTGTCATGTGCCTCTTTCAATGTTAAATGATTCTGACTTATATCCTGCATATTTGACATAAGCTCGTGGTTCATTATATAATGTCCTGATCCAATTTATATAGTTAGGGCCAAAACCCCATTTTTGTAATGTATAATTCAGATATGGCCAAGAAATGGAATCAAAAGGTTTCTTGATGTCTAATGAAAGAAAGCATTGCGTGTTTTTGCAATATGAGCTAGAAGGGTTGCTCTGCGCACATTATCTCCTGCTTGACGTTTAGGCATAAAGCCCACTTGGTCTGTATTTACAAAATCTACCAACATTAAAGCATGGGAACAGGGCATAGATGCAAAGTACACTGAGGATCAGTGGCAAAAAGCTCTGCAAATTACCTTTACTACGACCAAGAGCGCTAATCTATGGGAGGTGACTAGGCATGAGCTTCGAGTTTGAACCTGAAGGGCCTGGTATGGAATTTAGGGAGACTCCCTTTTTTGTTTTAATTTTGGTTCGGGGTTCCCCTTTGGGGAATTCCCATGCTGTTTTTATCAATGAACTTCTATGTGTATTGTCGGCAATGCAATAGCCACGGGTAGTTTTAAATGGGTTTCTTCCTTCAAAATGTCATTTTGCTGTCAGACTGTTCTAAACACAGGAAACATGCGCCCCTTTACAGGCATACTATAGACACCCCCTAGGTACGAAATTTAAAGGGATATTACACTTTTATTGTTTGACTTTAAGCATTATTAAAATCACTGCTCCTGAAAAAATGGCCGTTTTTAAAACTTTTTTTTGCATTGATCCATGTCCCCTGGGGCAGGACCCAGGTCCCCAAACACTTTTTATGACAATAACTTGTATATTAGCCTTTAAAATTAGCACTTTTGATTCATGTTCGTGTCCCATAGACTTTAACGGTGTTCGCGTGTTCGAACAAACTTTTTTCCTGTTCGCATGTTCTGGTGCGAACCGAACAGGGGGGTGTTCGGCTCATCCCTAGAGGTGACCCACAAAATACTGAGATGGTATTTAACGCCATATAGAATCTCTAAATTTGACCCACAAACTTCTCCCCTTTGTTGGAGGAATTGTGGAGAAACCGGCACGTTGCACCATGTCTTGTGGAAATGCCCAGGTCTATAATCAATATGGTCCAAAGTATTCTATCTAATCTCAAAGTTCATAGGGTCGCAAATTACTCCCAACGCAGCTGTGGCAGTACTGTCATTAGGTATAGAATATATACTACCTGAAACGAGAACCATAGTCACACACATCCTCCTTAGTACAAGATTGGCTATAATGCAACACTGGAAAGACGCCAACCCACCCAGTCAACTAACTCTCACGCTACATATGAACTAATGTTTGCAGCAGCTCAGGGTAATTATCAAAAAATGAGAGCTAAGTGGTCTAGCTGGTATACATGGTACACAACCAAATATAAAGGATGAATATAGCGGTAAATACTGATTTGTTATATGCTTGAGCTAAGCTATGCAACGTTACATTCTTCTTAAGTATTATCCTTTACTTTTGACTTAAAGTCAATCTACGACACACCACTACTTTATTATTGCACTTTCATTTTTTTTTTAATTTCTTTTCTTTATTGTTTCTACTGTTATTAATGTTTTTCTTCCTAATCCTAACCCAAGTTATACAAGTCATGAATAACTCTTTATAAACCACACAATACATCCAGGAATTGCTTACTTTATCGCATATATAAACAAATAATGTATCAATGATCCAATATTTTTATTGAGACGGGACGCAAGAATTTTTGCTAAAATCAAGGATTCTTGTCTAAAAGTTTTTTTGTCCAGTATATTATTAAATGCATCTACCAACATAGAGGAAATAATGTCTGCAAAAGTGAGATAATATAGTGCTGTATACCCATCGGGGCCAGGCCTTTTATTTATTTTTAAATCCTTAATGGCAGCCATTATATCTTCGATAGTTATAAGTTCATCTAAGTGATTTTTATGGGAGGGGGATATTTGTCAGAGAATCTAATTGACCAGACTGTGTGGACTGCACAGAGGAAACCCAAAACACATATAAGTGAAATAATGGTGTTTAATAAATAAGTGACAAGTAGAGAAATATAAACAGTGCAAAACCAACACAACAAACCCACTACAAACAACAATATATACAAGGAAATGGAGATACCGTAATCGTAAACAAAGCCAGGCCAAGGTCATACACAGGGAGATCAAACCAGCAGGACAGGAAGAGGGTGGATGGATGGGATACAGGGCAGGTATCCAAGGTAACCAGGAACAGAGGGGATAGGCTCAGGATAGGGATGGGATCAGATCAGGTCAGGTCAGGTCAGGACAAGGCAGATGCAGGCTCAAGGTCAAAGTAACAGGCAGCAAGGTTAGAGTGCAGGGAGAGAGATACCAAGGCAAGCCTATGAGGGCTTGCCGGGTATTTATAAGGCTGGTAATTGACCTCATGTCACAGCTGAGCGCAGTGTGTGTTGTCTGCTCCATACTGCCAGGATCCATCCGCTGGTGGACATCAGTACTGCGGCCAAAAGATGAAATGACACCAGCAGGGAAATATTCTCCTGACAGTTCAACACTGCCAGGAGACACGTGCTGGTGGACCCCAGTACTGCATGCCAAATGATATATCTTACCAGCGGATGGACCCTTTCCTGACAGTACCCCTCCCTAAAGGAGCGGCCTCCGGACGCTCCAACTGGTCTTAACCACTTGACGACCGCCTCACGCCGATGTACGTCGGCAAAGTGGCACGGACAGGCAAAATCACGTACATGTACGTGATTTGCCTTCCGCGGGTGGGGGGTCCGATCGGACCCCCCCCCGGTGCCCGAGGCGGTCGTCGTTTGTCCAGCGGCGATCGGTGATGAGGGGGAGACCATCCGTTCGTGGCCCCCCCCTCGCGATCGCCGCCGGCCAATGAAAACACTCCTTTGCTGCTGTATGCTAAACAGCAGCAAAGGAAGTGATGTCATCTCCCCTCGGGTCGGTATTTTCCGTTCCGGCCCGAGGAGAGACGACAAGTATGTGAGTGCACAAACACTACACACACAGTAGAACATGCCAGGCACACAAATCACCCCGATCCCCCCCCCGATCGCCCCCCGATCCCCCCCCAATCACCCCCCCCCCCTGTCACAAACTGACACCAGCAGTTTTTTTTTTTTTTTTTTTTTTTTTTTTTCTGATTACTGCATAGTGTCAGTTTGTGACAGTGACAGTGTTGGGACAGTGTATATTACCCCCCTTTAGGTCTAGGGTACCCCCCTAACCCCCCCTAATAAAGTTTTAACCCCTTGATCACCCCCCCTCACCAGTGTCGCTAAGCGATCATTTTTCTGATCGCTGTATTAGTGTCGCTGGTGACGCTAGTTAGTGAGGTAAATATTTAGGTTCGCCGTCAGCGTTTTATAGCGTCAGGGACCCCCATATACTATCTAATAAATGTTTTAACCCCTTGATTGCCCCCTAGTTAACCCTTTCACCACTGATCACCGTATAACCGATACGGGTGACGCTGGTTAGTTTGTTTATTTTTTATAGTGTCAGGGCACCCGCCGTTTATTACCGAATAAAGGTTTAGCCCCCCGATCGCCCGGCGGCGATATGCGTCGCCCCAGGCAGCGTCAAATTAGCGCCAGTACCGCTAACACCCACACACGCAGCATGCGCCTCCCTTAGTGGTATAGTATCTGAACGGATCAATATCTGATCCGATCAGATCTATACTAGCGTCCCCAGCAGTTTAGGGTTCCCAAAAACGCAGTGTTAGCGGGATCAGCCCAGATACCTGCTAGCACCTGCGTTTTGTGCCTCCGCCCAGCCCACCCAAGTGCAGTATCGATCGATCACTGTCACTTACAAGGCACTAAACGCATAACTGCAGCGTTCGCAGAGTCAGGCCTGATCCCTGCGATCGCTAACAGTTTTTTTGGTAGCGTTTTGGTGAACTGGCAAGCACCAGCCCCAGGCAGCGTCAGGTTAGCGCCAGTACCGCTAACACCCACGCACGCACCGTACACCTCCCTTAGTGGTATAGTATCTGAACGCATCAATATCTGATCCGATCAGATCTATACTAGCGTCCCCAGCAGTTTAGGGTTCCCAAAAACGCAGTGTTAGCGGAATCAGCCCAGATACCTGCTAGCACCTGCGTTTTGCCCCTCCGCCCGGCCCAGCCCAGCCCACCCAAGTGCAGTATCGATCGATCACTGTCACTTACAAAACACTAAACGCATAACTGCAGCGTTCGCAGAGTCAGGCCTGATCCCTGCGATCGCTAACAGTTTTTTTTGTAGCGTTTTGGTGAACTGGCAAGCACCAGCCCCAGGCAGCGTCAGATTAGCGCCAGTACCGCTAACACCCACGCACGCACTGTACACCTCCCTTAGTGGTATAGTATCTGATCGCATCAATATCTGATCCGATTAGATCTATACTAGCGTCACCAGCAGTTTAGGGTTCCCAAAAACGCAGTGTTAGCGGGATCAGCCCAGATACCTGCTAGCACCTGCGTTTTGCCCCTCCGCCCGGCCCAGCCCAGCCCACCCAAGTGCGGTATCGATCGATCACTGTCACTTACAAAACACTAAACGCATAACTGCAGCGTTCGCAGAGTCAGGCCTGATCCCTGCGATCGCTAACAGTTTTTTGGTAGTGTTTTGGTGAACTGGCAAGCGCCAGCGGCCTAGTACACCCCGGTCGTAGTCAAACCAGCACTACAGTAACACGTGGTGACGTGGCGAGTCCCATAAGTGCAGTTCAAGCTGGTGAGGTGGCAAGCACAAGTAGTGTCCCGCTGCCACCAAAAAGACAAACACAGGCCCGTCGTGCCCATAGTGCCCTTCCTGCTGCATTCGCCAATCCTAATTGGGAACCCACCGCTTCTGCAGCGCCCGTACTTCCCCCATTCACATCCCCAACCAAATGCAGTCGGCTGCATGAGAGGCATTTTTATGTCCTCCCGAGTACCCCTACCCAGCGAACCCCCCAAAAAAGATGTCGTGTCTGCAGCAAGCGCGGATATAGGCGTGACACCCGCTATTATTGTCCCTCCTGTCCTGACAATCCTGGTCTTTGCATTGGTGAATGTTTTGAACGCTACCATTCACTAGTTGAGTATTAGCGTAGGGTACAGCATTGCACAGACTAGGCACACTTTCACAGGGTCTCCCAAGATGCCATCGCATTTTGAGAGACCCGAACCTGGAACCGGGTTACCGTTATAAAAGTTAGTTACAAAAAAAAGTGTAAAAAAAAAAAAAATATATGAAATAAAAAAAAATAGTTGTTGTTTTATTGTTCTCTCTCTCTCTATTCTCTCTCTCTATTGTTCTGCTCTTTTTTACTGTATTCTATTCTGCAATGTTTTATTGTTATTGTTATTGTTATTGATTGTTATTGTTATTGTTATTGTTATTGATTGTTATTGTTATTGTTATTGTTATTATGTTTTATCATGTTTGTTTTTCAGGTGTGTAATTATTTACACTTTACTGTGCTTTATTGTTAACCATTGTTAACCATTTTTTTGTCTTCAGGTACGCCATTCACGACTTTGAGTGGTTATACCAGAATGATGCCTGCAGGTTTAGGTATCATCTTGGTATCATTCTTTTCAGCCAGCGGTCGGCTTTCATGTAAAAGCAATCCTAGCGGCTAATTAGCCTCTAGACTGCTTTTACAAGCCGTGGGAGGGAATGCCCCCCCCCCCCCCACCGTCTTCCGTGTTTTTCTCTGGCTCTCCTGTCTCAACAGGGAACCTGAGAATGCAGCCGGTGATTCAGCCAGCTGACCATAGAGCTGATCAGAGACCAGAGTGGCTCCAAACATCTCTATGGCCTAAGAAACCGGAAGCTACGAGTATTTCATGACTTAGATTTCGCCGGATGTAAATAGCGCCATTGGGAAATTGGGGAAGCATTTTATCACACCGATCTTGGTGTGGTCATTTGCTTTGAGGGCAGAGGAGAGATCTAGGGTCTAATAGACCACAATTTTTTCAAAAAAGAGTACCTGTCACTACCTATTGCTATCATAGGGGATATTTACATTCCCCGAGATAACAATAAAAATGATTAAAAAAAAAAATATGAAAGGAACAGTTTAAAAGTAAGATTAAAAAAGCAAAAAAATAATAAAGAAAAAAAAAAAAAAAAAAAAAAAACACCCCTGTCGCCCCCTGCTCTCGCGCTAAGGCGAACGCAAGCGGCGGTCTGTCGTCAAACGTAAACAGCAATTGCACCATGCATGTGAGGTATCACCGCGAAGGCCAGATCGAGTGCAGTAATTTTTCCAGTAGACCTCCTCTGTAAATCTAAAGTGGTAACCTGTAAAGGCTTTTGAAGGCTTTTAAACATGTATTTATTTTGTTGCCACTGCACGTTTGTGCGCAATTTTAAAGCATGTCATGTTTGGTATCCATGTACTCGGCCTGAGATCATCTTTTTTATTTCATCAAACATTTGGGCAATATAGCGTGTTTTAGTGCATTAAAATTAAAAAAAGTGTGTTTTTTCCCCAAAAAATGCGTTTGAAAAATCGCTGCGCAATTACTGTGTGAAAAAAAAAAATGAAACACCCACCATTTTAATCTGTAGGGCATTTGCTTTAAAAAAATATATAATGTTTGGGGGTTCAAAGTAATTTTTTTGCAAAAAAAAAAAACTTTTTCATGTAAACAATAAGTGTCAGAAAGGGCTTTGTCTTCAAGTGGTTAGAAGAGTGGGTGATGTGTGACATAAGCTTCTAAATGTTGTGCATAAAATGCCAGGACAGTTCAAAACCCCCCCAAATGACCCCATTTTGGAAAGTAGACACCCCAAGCTATTTGCTGAGAGGCATGTCGAGTCCATGGAATATTTTATATTGCGACACAAGTTGCGGGAAAGAGACAAATTTTTTTTTTTTTTTTTTTTTTTGCACAAAGTTGTCACTAAATGATATATTGCTCAAACATGCCATGGAAATATATGAAATTACACCCCAAAATACATTCTGCTGCTTCTCCTGAGTACGGGGATACCACATGTGTGAGACTTTTTGGGAGCCTAGCCGCGTACGGGACCCCGAAAACCAAGCACCGCCTTCAGGCTTTCTAAGGGCGTGAATTTTTGATTTCACTCTTCACTGCCTATCACAGTTTCGGAGGCCATGGAATGCCCAGGTGGCACAAAACCCCCCCAAATGACCCCATTTTGGAAAGTAGACACCCCAAGCTATTTGCTGAGAGGTATAGTGAGCATTTTGCAGACCTCACTTTTTGTCACAAAGTTTTGAAAATTGAAAAAAGAAAAAAAAAATGTTTTTTCTTGTCTTTCTTCATTTTCAAAAACAAATGAGAGCTGCAAAATACTCACCATGCCTCTCAGCAAATAGCTTGGGGTGTCTACTTTCCAAAATGGGGTCATTTGGGGGGGTTTTGTGCCACCTGGGCATTCCATGGCCTCCGAAACTGTGATAGGCAGTAAAGAGTGAAATCAAAAATTTTCACCCTTAGAAATCCTGAAGGCAGTGATTGGTTTTTGGGGTCCAGTACGCGGCTAGGCTCCCAAAAAGTCCCACACATGTGGTATCCCCATACTCAGGAGAAGCAGCTAAATGTATTTTGGGGTGCAATTCCACATATGCCCATGGCCTGTGTGAGCAATATATCATTTAGTGACAACTTTATGAAAAAAAAAAAAAAAAAAAGTGTCACTTTCCCGCAACTTGTGTCAAAATATAAAATATTCCATGGACTCAATATGCCTCTCAGCAAATAGCTTGGGGTGTCTACTTTCCAAAATGGGGTCATTTTGGGGGGTTTTGTGCCACCTGGGCATTCCATGGCCTCCGAAACTGTGATAGGCAGTGAAGAGTGAAAGCAAAAATTTACACCCTTAGAAATCCTGAAGGCGGTGATTGGTTTTCGGGGCCCCGTACGCGGCTAGGCTCCCAAAAAGTCCCACACATGTGGTATCCCCATACTCAGGAGAAGCAGCTAAATGTATTTTGGGGTGCAATTCCACATAGGCCCATGGCCTGTGTGAGCAATATATCATTTAGTGACGACTTTTTGTAAATATTTTTTTTTTTTTCTCATTTTTCAATCACTTGGGACAAAAAAAATAAATATTCAATGGGTTCAACATGCCTCCCAGCAATTTCCTTGGGGTGTCTACTTTCCAAAATGGGGTCATTTGGGGGGGTTTTGTACTGCCCTGCCATTTTAGCACCTCAAGAAATGACATAGGCAGTCATAAACTAAAAGCTGTGTAAATTCCAGAAAATGTACCCTAGTTTGTAGACGCTATAACTTTTGCGCAAACCAATAAATATACGCTTATTGACATTTTTTTTACCAAAGACATGTGGCCGAATACATTTTGGCCTAAATGTATGACTAAAATTTAGTTTATTGGATTTTTTTTATAACAAAAAGTAGAAAATATCATTTTTTTTCAAAATTTTCGGTCTTTTTCCGTTTATAGCGCAAAAAATAAAAACCGCAGAGGTGATCAAATACCATCAAAAGAAAGCTCTATTTGTGGGAAGAAAAGGACGCAAATTTCGTTTGGGTACAGCATTGCATGACCGCGCAATTAGCAGTTAAAGCGACGCAGTGCCAAATTGGAAAAAGACCTCTGGTCCTTAGGCAGCATAATGGTCCGGGGCTCAAGTGGTTAATTGTCCATGGTCTATGACATCAGGCAGAATGGTGGAAGAAGGCATTTCAGGCTGGTCATCAGGCACATCCGGGCAGACGGCTGGCATGTCAGAGTCTTTGAGCTGGGCAGCGGACAGGAACAACTCGAGCTGGGCAGCACACAGGAACAACTCGAGCTGGGCAGCACACAAGAAACAAATCGAGCTGGGCAGCACACAGGAACAACTCGAGCTGGGCAGCACACAGGAACAACTCGAGCTGGGCAGCACACAGGAACAAACCGAGCTGGGCAGCAGGCTCCGGGTCATCGAGCTGGGCAGCAGGCTCCGGGTCATCGAGCTGGGCAGCAGGCTCCGGGTCATCGAGATGGACAGCAGGCTCTGGAACATTGGGCCGAACAGCGAGCACCGTAAGGGCAGGCCGGATTACAGGCACCGGCTCAGCAAGCTGGGTAACGGACCCCGGCCCAGTGGGCTGGGTAACAGGCCCCGAGCCAGCGAGCTGGACACCGGGCACTGGTTCGGCAAGCCGGATAACGGATACTGGCTTGACAGGCCAAGTGACGGACTTCGGTTTAGCAGACTGGGTAACGGGCACCAGTTCAGCGGACCGGGTAACGGGCACCGATTCAACAGACTGGGTAACGGGCACCGATTCAACAAGCTGAGACACGGGCACCGAAACTCCAGGCTGAAACACGGGCACCGAAACTTCAGGCGGAGACAAGGGCACCGAAACCTCAGGCTGGGATACCAACATCACGACATCAGGCTGGAAGACAGGTACCAGGATATCAGGCTGGAGGATGGTCACATCAAACCGGAAAGCAGGCTCATCAGGCTGAACAGTGGGCACATCAGGCAGAACAGCAGGTACTGGCACAACAGGCTGGACAGGTACATCGGACTGGTCAGTAGTCGCTGAAGCGTCAGACTGGAACATGGACACTGGAATTTCGGCCTGAGCAGCAGGCACTGGGACCTCAAACTGGGCAGCGGACACAGGCATTGGCACAACTGGCTGAGTAGTAGACACTGGCACATCAGGCTGGAAAGCGGACTGGAAAGCCGGCACCGAGACATTAGACCAGGCAGCGGGTGCTGGAATTTTAGACTGGGCAGCAGACACAGGCGCTGGCACATCGGGCAGAACAGCAGGTACATCGGACTGGTCAATAGTCGCTGGGGCGTCAGACTGGAACATGGACACTGGGATTTCGGGCTGGAAGGCAAGCTTCAAGACATCCGGCTGGAAGGCAGGCATATCAGACTGGAGAGCGGGTGCATCAGACTGGAGAGCGGGTGCATCAGACTGGAGAGCGGGTGCATCAGACTGGAGAGCGGGCGCATCAGACTGGAAGTTGGGCACACCAGACTGGAAGGTGGGCACACCAGACTGGAAGGTGGGCACACCAGACTGGAAGGTGGGCACACCAGACTGGAAGGCAGGGACATCAAGTTGGAAGGCAGGGACATCAAGCTGGAAGGCAGAAACCAAGACATCAGGCTGAAAAGCAAGCTTCGGGACATCAGGCTGGGAGGCAGGCATGAAGACATCAGACTGGGGAGCGGGCACAGACTGAAAAGCGGGCACCGGGACTTCAGGCTGGAAGGCAAGCTTCAAGACATCCGGCTGGAAGGCAGGCATATCGGACTGGATTGCAGGTGCATTAGACTGGAGAGCGGGTGCATCAGACTGGAAGGTGGGCACACCAGACTGGAAGGCAGGGACATCAAACTGGACAGCGGGCACAGGCATTGGCACAACAGGTTGCGTAGAAGACACTGGCGCATCAGGCTCGGTAGCAGGCACTGGTTTGACAGAATCAGGTGGGTTAGTTGGTGTGGAAGCAAGTTGGGTTACTGGCAGGATCGTGTGGGTAGGAAAGAATTTTTGTTTCTTTTTTGGTTTAGCCCGTGCAGTCTTGTATGTAGGTGCAGGGCTGAAAGAAAAGAAAGTAGCTGGATCGAAGGAAGACCAAGGAACTGTAGCTAGAGAGGGGTTTTGTGGGACTGTTACAGGTGGAGGAGAAGAGACAGGTGGATTGAAGGCGGAATAGGTGCTACACTTGGAGACTGGGTAGTAGTATTTGGTAGGGGGTTTGATAAACTGGGCTGTAGCTGAGGTTGCCATAGGCG
The DNA here is from genome assembly GCA_037952925.1 of Lithobates clamitans. Classification (NCBI taxonomy): domain Eukaryota; kingdom Metazoa; phylum Chordata; class Amphibia; order Anura; family Ranidae; genus Lithobates; species Lithobates clamitans. The sequence goes on from JBBGZY010000675.1 coordinate 2,334,507, forward strand.
ACGGGGAGATACATTTTTGGGGAGACAGAGGATTAATGGCAGGGCTGGAGTATTGTGGCTTAGCAAAAGACAGGAGATCTGACCATACCTGCAGCACAGGTTGAACAAACGCTGATTCACACACAGCCTGACTAATCAAGGATTGCACCGACTGGATGCAATTAGACAACACTTGCTGTGAACAGGAGGAATAATGTTCCATAAAATAGGCTGGATCATCCTCTAACAACCAAACCAGGGATTCAACTTGGCCATAATTGAAGGGGGGCGAAAAATCATCACTTCCCTCAGGAATGCATGACAGGGCTGGTTTTGCACATAACTGGATCAGAGGCTGAACATCTTCAAAAGACATATACCCCTGATCCACTAGGGAATGAGCTGATCGGATAGTTTCCATCAGCCTGTCACTAGTCCACCCTTTTAAAATCTGGCGACAATATTCACCATCCTCTTCTGCTAGCAGAGAATAATAAAGAATTTCATCGAAATCCATATTAGCAGACCCGATAAACTAGGATGGTTTCCTCAATGCAGCCACGTCTGGTCAGGGATGGCCTTGGTATACTGTCAGAGAATCTAATTGACCAGACTGTGTGGACTGCACAGAGGAAACCCAAAACACATATAAGTGAAATAATGGTGTTTAATAAATAAGTGACAAGTAGAGAAATATAAACAGTGCAAAACCAACACAACAAACCCACTACAAACAACAATATATACAAGGAAATGGAGATACCGTAATCGTAAACAAAGCCAGGCCAAGGTCATACACAGGGAGATCAAACCAGCAGGACAGGAAGAGGGTGGATGGATGGGATACAGGGCAGGGATCCAAGGTAACCAGGAACAGAGGGGATAGGCTCAGGATAGGGATGGGATCAGATCAGGTCAGGTCAGGTCAGGTCAGGACAAGGCAGATGCAGGCTCAAGGTCAAAGTAACGGGCAGCAAGGTTAGAGTGCAGGGAGAGAGATACCAAGGCAAGCCTATGAGGGCTTGCCGGGTATTTATAAGGCTGGTAATTGACCTCATGTCACAGCTGAGCGCAGTGTGTGTTGTCTGCTCCATACTGCCAGGATCCATCCGCTGGTGGACATCAGTACTGCGGCCAAAAGATGAAATGACACCAGCAGGGAAATATTCTCCTGACAGTTCAACACTGCCAGGAGACACGTGCTGGTGGACCCCAGTACTGCATGCCAAATGATATATCTTACCAGCGGATGGACCCTTTCCTGACAATATTTGAGGTAAATTTATGCGTGAGAAAAAAGAATCAGCTTCTTTAGGGTTGAATTTATTTGTTTCCGAATAAAGGGATGATAAGCTAGAACCAAATTTCTGCACGATTTTGAGCGGGTTGCTGGTGTATGTATTTCTAGCCCATTTAAGTTTAATTGATTTAAAAGATTTATTTATAGATTTTAGTGCGTGTGCTAAATATGTAACAGTAATAAGGAGAGCCGGCAAAACTGTAATCCTTGAAGTGACGTTTATTGGTACATCAGAGTGACAATAAAACAATAATCTGACGCGTTTCGGCAATAGCCGAATAGTCATAGCTAGTTTGAAACAGATATGGCAAAATATATATATACTCACATACACACATGCAAACTCCATCTCTACAGAATTGGCCTATCAAGTTGGTGTCACATAAAATTACCATATTTAATTGATACCAATTATTCAAGTGGTTAGTGACTACACCTGTTTTTAGCTAGCATGAGAAGTGGGAGAGGGAAAAAAGGCAATATAAAAAGTTATTTTGTTGAGCCAAAAAGTAATGTGTAGAAAAAATGCTACATGGGATATTAAGACCTTATTACTCCAAGGGAGAAATATATACCTTAAAGGAAAGGAAATGTTCAAAATGTTCGGAAAAGAAAAAAAAAAAATATGCTAAATATGTACCTGATTTATTAGATATTAGATAGTTAGTTAGATATAAAATGCATATTTAATACGATACAATGTTTTATCAGAGCAGAATTTGTAAGGAACAAGTCATATTCGATATCACGCTTTTAAACTGTTTATGAAACATAAAATTAACATAACCCCTTTGCGCTGACCGTTTTCCAGACCTTTAAGAGTTCTAAAAGCCAGGAGGCAGAAGCTGCATTTGGATCATGTGACCGCGGTGATTGGCTGTCACAGCAGTCACTTGATTGGAAAGCTCCCGATCGCAAGTATGCATCAGGAGCCTAGCGATCCCCGCTGGCTAAGTAGTTTTAAAGTGATATTAAAGGTTTGTTTTTTATTTTCTAAATAGGTTCCTTTAAGCTAGCCTATTGTTGGTTCACTTACCTTTTCCTCTGATTTCCCTTCTAAATGCCTTTTTTCTTTGTATGAATTTCTAACTTCCTGTTCCTCCTCTGTAGGCTTGCCCCATCATCCGAGCCGTTCTGGCTGGGGGTTAGTATGCGTGCTCGCCCCCTCCCTTGGGACTACATCCCTGCGGGGAGACGCTGTGTACATTCACAGGCATGGGAGGCAGGGGAGCTGCGGGCGTGTCTAAGACACTGTAGCTCTACCTCCCGTGCCTTGTTATTGTATTGAATGACTATCTCAGCAGCACAGCCCTGCCTTAACTCTGCCCCCTTATTTGCTGCAGTGAAAGTTGGAAGAAATAATTAAATATCATAGCTTGTTTTTTTGAATAGTAACTAGTATTTGTTTATACTATGGGCATGCTGGTCAGGCGGGAATGGGCCTGTTAACTGGGCGACGTGTGTTCAACCAAGGCAGAACTAGAAACAAGAACTAGGTTCCTTCTCGTTCTGTCACGCAGCGAAAAAGCGGCAATGCGCATGCGCGATGCTGCTAAGCCTCAAGGGAACTGTAGTTCCTTTGGAGCCGTGACATAATTGAAGCGAAAACCCGGAAGTTTAGGATACAGTACACAGAGGAAAGGAGGAAGTGGAGAAAAATCATACTTCTCTAAAAGGTAATTAAATCATTTTGGCTCAAACATCTATATTCACAATATATATATCACATAGATCACATATTCCCCAATTTTTTTTTACCTTTAAAACCCCTTTAACAGGGCAGCATATATAGTCATGACCAAAAATATTGGCACCCCTGCATTTCTGCCAGATAATGCACCACTGCACCCAGGAAATTGTTGCAACTACAAATGTTTAGGCATTCTTATGTTTATTTATTTTGTTTGTATTGATATGACACAAAAAAAGTGAATGAGTTTCTTACATCACTCTACTGGAATTTTGGACCATTCTTCTTTTAATACCTGCTCAAGGTCTCTCAGATTGGAAAGGTTCCTTTTCCCAAATGCTGTTTTGAGATCTCTCCACAGGTTCTCTATGGGATTTAGATCTGGACTCATTGCTGGCCAGTTCAGTACTCTCCAGCTCTTTGTCTTAAACCATTTCTGGGTGCTTTTTGACGTGTGCTTTGGGTCTTGTCCTGCTGTAAGACCCATGACCTCTGACGAAGACCCAACTTTAAGACACTGGGCCATATATTGCACCCCAGAATTCTTAGGTAGTCCTCAGATTTCATAATGCCATGCACATGGTCAAGACATCCAGTGCCTGAAGCAGCAAAGCAACCCCAAAACATCAGTAAACCTCCAGCATGTTTGTAGGGACTGTATTCTTTTCTTTAACCTGTTGCCGCCCGCCCACCGTCATATGACGGCGGAGCAGTGCGGCTCTTGTTCTGGATCAACGTCATATGACGGCGGACCATTCACACAGGGCATGCGTGCGATCGCGGGAGCGCATCCCTGCACTGTCGGTGGCGGCGTGTCCCTAAGACACAGCGCGTCACCGACAGGGGTGAACAGCCATTGGGCATGGCTGTTTACCACGTGATCGGCCGTGATAACGCCACGGCCGATCACAAATGGTATTCCCCTCCTAAGACTGCGCATGCCCTCAATCGGGAGCACGCGGCGCGGCCATGTCAGTGGCGGCGCGTTCCCAGGAACACTGCTCGTCATTGACAAGGGTAAACAGCCAATGGCTGGCGGCTGTTTACCACATGATCGGCTGTGATCCATTCACAGCCGATCACTAAATGTAAACACAGACCGGTTACTAGCTGTTACCGGCTCTTCTCTCCTCACACACCATTTCCAGTGTGAGGAGAGAAGAGCCAGGAGCAGTGAGTTACCGATCTGTGTAGTGTCAGTGTCTGCACCAACACCACACACAAAAAGAGAACCAGTCACATCGCCCCCCCCATGGCAGCTGTCACCCAACAGTCACCACATAAGTGCCCATCAGTGCTTATAAAAATGCACCTGTCACCCATCAGTGCCCACAAAGTGCACCTGGCACCCATCAGTGCCCATAAAGTGCACCTGTCATTGTCAGAGACTGCCATCAGTGGTGCACCTGTCACCCATCAGTTACCATCGCCAGTGACCATCATCAGTGACCCATCTGTGACCCTCATCTGTCACCTATAAGTCCCATAAAGTGCACCAGTCACCATCAGAAACTGCCATCAGTGACTGTCACCTGTCACCTGTCACCCATCAGTGATCATCACCTGTTGCCCATTAGTGACCGTCACCTGTCACTCATCACCTGTCACCTGTCGCCCATCAGTGACTGTCACCTGTCACCTGTCAACTGTCAGTGAACGTCACCTGCCACCCGTCTGTCACCTATCACACAGCCCATCAGTAACCGTCAGCTGTCACCCGTCGCACAGCCCATCCAAAAAATGTCCAAAAGAGTATATACCAGTAAGGAGGCATTCCAGATCCTCTCCATGACTGATGAGAGCAGCAGGGAGTTTTCATCAGATTCAAATGCCAATTTCGAATCAAATTTAGCATTTGAAAAAGCTGGTCTTGCCATTCCAACATGGCTGCCTTCCGACTCAGGATCAGCAAGAATTTCCCCTTTCACCGCACAGCCAGGTGTGCAGGCCAATACCCAAAATTTGACTGAAATCGATTGTTTTTATTTATTTTTGCCTGACATTGCTGCAATTCATTGTGGACCAGTCCAATTTATCAACTATGCTTGCATGTGAACTGACCCTGGCCTGTTTTATGGACTATGCTTTTGCCTACCGCTTGGACTGATCTGTTTCCCTGCTACTGTATTACACAGGGGTCTCACATGTGAAGGGCTCCAGAAATGTTTTTCAATTTTTTTTGTTGTCTCTGGGTTTCGTAATTTCCGGATTAGGGTCTTGAGTCCGGAGGCTTCATAGAGATTTGGGTGGGTGAAGCCTCTACCCCTTTGCCTCTGTGCACAGGTCTTACCTGATTGCGGCCCTCAGCCTACTGGTGACTTACTGCCATCATGCCTCTTTCTGCCGCATAAACTGACCACACCTCTGCCTGCTACCTGGACTATGGAAATAATTAGCTGTAGCAAGAGGCAATATGTTTATGAAGAGTTGGAGAGCAGTACAATAATGGGTGCAGGCAGGTAACGGTGTACCTGGACCAATATTATGGCTGTGCTGGCTGTCTCTGTCTCGACAATTTCTATGGACAAATGCTTTGGCTGTGCCGACGATATCCTTGTGCTGACTATAGACAATATTCCTGCCTGCTGCCTGGATAATTACTATTGTTGTTGCTAAGCACATCCTTGCCTGCTGCCTGCTGCTTGCTGCCTGAACCAATTCTCTCCTCTGGGGACATTACTAAAAGCACAGGTAATACTTTTTTTACCCTTTCCTCAATATCATTTATTTTGGAGTGTAATTTTTGGTATGTAAATGCTATGTTTTAGAAATATGAAGGGCCTTTAAAAATGATAGGTTGTCAGGAAATAGATGTGTAATTTATGCTTGTAGAACACTTGTAGAAAGGTGCTACTTCAATGGTGGGCCCCTGTATGTGATCAGGCTGTGTAAACGTCTCACAAATGTGGTATCGCCATACTCAGGAGGAGTAGCAGAATGTATTTTGGGGTGTCATTTTTGCTATGTATATGCTATGAGTCGGAAATATCTTAAAAATGGACAACTTTGTGTAAAAAAAAAATGCATTTTTATTTTTTTTTCCATATTTTCCAAAAACATCTGGAAAAAAATGAACCGTTCAAAAGACTCATCATGCCTCATAGATTATACGTTGGGATGTTTGCTTTCCAAAACAGGGTAATTTTGTGGGCGTTTCCATTGTCCTGGTGCTCCAGAGCCTTCAAAAGTGTAATAGCTGGTTAAGAAATTAGATGTGTAATTTATGCTCGTAGAACGCCTGAAGGTGCTACTTCAATGGGGGGCCTTTGTATGTGGCCAGGCTGTGTAAAAGTCTCACACATGTGGTATTGCCATACTCAGGAGGAGAAGTAGAATGTATTTTGGGGTGTAATTTTTGCTATGTACATGCTATGTGTTGAAAATAACTTAAAGATCAATAACGTTGTGTAAAAACAATGCGTTTTCATTTTTTTCCACATTTTCCAAAAACTTCTGGAAAAAAATGAACCGTTCAAAGGACTCATTATGTCTCATAGATTATACGTTGGGGTGTCTGCTTTCCAAAATAGGGTCATTTTGTGGGCGTTTCCATTGTCCTGGTGCTCCAGAGCCTTCAAAAGTGTAATAGCTGGTTGAGAAATTAGATGTGTAATTTATGCTCGTAGAACGCCTGAAGGTGCTACTTCAATGGGGGGCCTCTGTACGTGGCAAGGCTGTGTAAAAGTCTCATAAATGTGGTATCGCCATACTCAGGAGGAGTAGCAGCAGAATGTATTTTGGGGTGTCATTTTTGCTATGTACATGCTATGTGTTGGAAATATCTTAAAAATGGACAACTTTGTGTAATAAAAAAAAAATGCGGTTTAATTTTTTTTCCACATTTTCCAAAAACTTTTGGAAAAAATGAACCGTTCAAAAGACTCATTATGCCTCATAGATTACGTTGGGGTGTCTGCTTTCCAAAATTGGGTCATTTTGTGGGCGTTTCCATTGTCCTGGTGCTCCAGGGCCTTCAAAAATGTGATAGGGCATCATGAAATTATATGTGTAATTTATGCTCCTAGAAAACCTGACAGTGCTCCTTGCATGTTGGGCCTCTGTATGTGGCCAGGCTGTAAAAAAGTCTCACTCATGTGGTATTGCTCTATTTAGGAGGAGTAGCAGAATGTGTTTTGGTGTGTAGTTGCAAGCATGCATATGCTGTGAGAAAAATAACCCGTTAATATGACAATTTTGTAAAAGAAAAAAAATCTTCAGTTTGCAAAGAATTGTGGAAAAAATTTACAGCTTCAAAAAACTCACCATGTGACTTACTAAATACCTTGGGATGTCTTCTTTCCAAAAAGGGGTCATTTGGGGGGTATTTGTACTTTCCTGGTTTGTTAGTGTCTCAAGAAATGAGATAGGCCTTCAGTACATCAGGTGTGAGCAATTTTCTGTGATTGGCACCATAGCTTGTAGACTTCAAGACAAAATAATATACACTAATTAGGGTTATTTTTACCGAAGCTATGTAGCCGTATAAATTTTGGCCAAAATTTATTAAGAAAAATTACTAATTTGCTAAATTTTATGACAGAAACAAAGAAAAAGGCATTTTTTCACCAAATTTTCAGTCTTTTTTTATTTATAGCACAAAAAATAAAAAACCCACTAGTGATTAAATACCACCAAAAGAAAGCTCTATTTGTGTGAAAAAAGGATGCAAATTTCATTTGTGTACAGTGTTGCATGAGTAATTGTCATTAAAAGTGTGAGAGCTCTGAAAGCTGAAAATTGGTCTGGGCAGAAAGGGGGTGAAAGTGCCCTGTAGGCAGGTGGTTAAAGGCCTTGTTTCTTTTTCTGAAAACAGTAGAATGATGGGCTTTACCGAAAAGCTGTAATTTTGTTTCCTCTGTCCACAGCACATTCTCCCAAAAGGATTTTTGCTTCCTCAGGTAAGTTTTGGCAAACTCCAATCTGGCTTTTTTATGTTTCTGTGTCAGTCAGCAGTGGGGTCCTCCTGGGTCTTCTACCATAGCGTCCCTTTTCATTCAGATGGTAACATATAGTGCAAGCTGATACAGTTGTAACCTGTGCCTGAAGATCAGCTTGAATTTGTCTGGAAGTTGATCGAGGCTCTTTATATACCATTCGAACAATCCTTCATAGCAATCTTTGATCAATTTTGTCTTTCGTCTATGTCCAGGGAGATTAGCTACAGTGCCATGGGCTGTAAACTTCTTGCCAATGTTGCACACAGTGGACACAGGAATATTAAGATCTCTGGAGATGGACTTGTAACTTTGAGATTATCCATGCTTTTGCATAATTTTTCTTCTCAAATCCTCAGACAATTATTTGCTTCTCTTTCTCTTCTCCATGCTCTGTGTGGCACACAGAGACACACAACAGAAAGGTTGAGTCAATTTTTCACCATTTTACATGGTTGCTGGTGTGATTTCTTGATTGCCAGCACCTGTTAATTGATACAGGTGAATTTAATTACAAATTAAGGAGCATGATGGGCTTTACCAAAAAAGCTGTAATTTTGTTTCTTCTGTCCACAGCTCATTCTCCCAAAAGGATTTTGGCTTCCTCAGGTAAGTTTTGACAAACTCCAATCTGACTTTTTTATGTTTCTTTGTCAGCAGTGGGGTCCTCCTGGGTCTTCTACCATAGCTTCCCTTTTTATTCAGATGGTGACATATAGTGCAAGCTGACACAGTTGTACCCTGTGTCTGAAGATCAGCTTGAATTTGTCTGGAAGTTGATCGAGGTTCTTTATCTACCGTTCGAACAATCCTTCATTGCAATCTTTGAATCAATTTTTTCTTTTGTCCATGTCCAGGGAGATTAGCTACAGTGCCATGTGCTGTAAACTTCTTGGCAATGTTGCGCACAGTGAACACAGGAACATTAAAATCTCAGGAGATGGACTTGTAACTTTGAGATTATCCATGCTTTTTCTTCTCAAATCCTCAGAAAATTATTTGCTGCTCTTTCTCTTCTCCATGCTCTGTGTGACACACAGAGACACACAACAGAAAGGTTGAGTCAATTTTTCACCATTTTAACTGGTTGCCGGTGTGATTTCTCGATTGCCAGCACCTTTTAATTGATACAGGTGAGTTTAATTACAAATAAAGGAGCATCAGAAACTTGTATGCAAATATTTTTTACAATTTTGATAAGGTGCCAATCATTTTGTCCAGTCCATTTTTGGATTTTTGTGTGGAATGTGTCAGATTTGGCTTTTTTTTCCCTCCACTTTTTTGTGTCATACCAATACAAACAAAAGAAATAAACATGAGAATTCCTAAACATTTTTAATTGCAACAATTTTCTGGGTGACGTGGTGCATTATCTAACAGAAATGCAGTGGTTCCAAAATTTTTGGCCATGACTGCAAGTGGCCACTTGGCATGAAGGCCGACCCACATATATGTGAGCAGCTGGCACCAAGAGGTTAAATAGCTCACCAAACCAGTAAAGAAATATTGCTTTATTACTTTTCTCACGATCCCACGAGAAGACATCAAATGTAACGTGGCAATGATGCCTCCAGCAGCTCACTCTACGTATGTGAGGAAGTCTATAGTCAAAGTATACATAGGGTGAGCTGCTGGAGGCATCGTTACCATGTTACATTTGATGTCTACTCGTGGGATCGTGAGATCCGAATAGACACATACATGGGCGGCCCATGCATTGTGGGCACACGGGCGCCCCCCCTAATCCCTGCCTCCACCTCCCGATCCATGCGCCCGGCCCCTTTCAGGACGCCGGACGCATGGACTCCTATGGCAGCGTGGGCGGGGGTGATTTTTTAGGAAGTAACTGATTAGAACCTGAGGCTCTAATAGGCTTCAAAAAAGAGAGGGCTTGGGCGCAGAGAGTGCGCCCTGATCCCACCCTGTTGTGTGACCATAGCAAATTAATTTTCACTATTTTTACACCACAGTGCATCCCCACCAATCAGGAGGCAGGTCAGTGAGACCTGTTTCCCGACTAGCCAAAGCGCTGGGCATCCTATTGGATGCCCGACACTTTGGCGGAAGATACACTCACAGGGAAGGAAGCTGGAGGATTGGACTCCTCCGCCGCTGCCACTGACACAGGAGGAGAGAACAAGGACACAACAGCCCGGGGCCAGAATGGAGGAGGAGACAAATGGGATGCAGGAGCCTGCCCATCCCCCAGCTCGCTGCCGCCACCCAGATGGGGTAAGTGCCGTTCTGATGGCGGGCAAGTGGGGGGGGGCAGAGGTTGCATATGATGGGCACAGGCTGCATATGATGGGTACAGGCTGCATATTACGGGCACATGCTGCATATAATGGACACAGAAGCTGCATATGATGGGCACAGGCTGCATATGACGGGCACATGCTGAATATGATGGGCACAGAAGCTGCAAATTATGAGCACAGGCTGCATATTAAGGGCACAGAGGCTGCATATGATGGGCAGAGGCTGCATATGATGGGCACAGAGGCTGTATATGATGGCACAGAAGCTGCATATGATGGGCACAGGCTGCATATGATGGGCACAGGCTGCATATGACAGGCACATGCTGCATATAATGGGCACAGAAGCTGCATATGACGGGCACAGGCTGCATATGACGGGCACAGGCTGCATATGACGGGCACAGGCTGCATATGATGGACACAGGCTGCATATGATGGGCACAGGCTGCATATGATGGGCACAGGCTGCATATAATAGGCACAGAGGCTGTATATGATGGGCACAGAAGCTGCATATGATGGGCACAGAAGCTGCATATGATGGGCACAGAAGCTGCATATGATGGGCACAGGCTGCAAATGATGGGCAGAAGCTGCATAAGATGGGTACAGAAGCTACATATGATGGGCACAGAGGCTGCAAATCACGGGCACAGGCTGCATATGATGGGCACAGGCTGCATATGATGGGCACAGGCTGCATATGATGGGCACAGAGGCTGTATGATGGGCACAGGCTGCATATGATGGGCACAGGCTATATATGATGGGCACAGGCTGCATTTGACGGGCACATGCTGCATATAATGGGCACAGAAGCTGCATTTGACGGGCACAGGCTGCATATGATGGCACATGCTATATATGATGGGCAGAAGCTGCATATGATGGGGACAGAGGCTGCATATGTTGGGCACAAGCTGCATAAGATGGACACAGAAGCTGCATATGATGGGCACAGGCTGCATATGTTGGGCACAGAGGCTGCATATGTTGGGCACAGGCTGCATAAGATGAGCACAGGCTGTATATGATGGGCACAGGCTGCATATCACAGGCACAAGCTGCATAAGATGGGCACAGAGGCTGTATGATGGGCACAGAGGCTGCAATTGATGGCACAGTGGCTGCATTTTATGGCCCCTATTCGGCCCCTCAAACCGACCACAATGCATTGCGGCGCTGAACAGTGCATTGCAAGCCCTGATTGGCTGAAGCAGTGAAAGCTTCAGCCAATCAGGGCACAGAGCACTGTCATGACTTTATCCAATCATGGCTCCTTCCCGCCCCACAGTATGAAAGTATTCTTTCAATGGCAGCCATTTTCAGTGTGATTTCGGTGTGGAGAGAGATAGAACAGGGCTTTGTTCAGTGCTATTAATGAGTGTTCTATACTGTGCTATTTTGCTTCAATTGTCACTGTAGAATATTAGTTTACTGTCAGTCTAGGAATAGTGTGAGTGTAGTGAGGAGGACCATCATTCAGCTTTGCATAGTGTGCAGCTAGATTAGGGACAGCTCAGATAGTTTCACTGTAGTGTAGTGAGACTGTTTCATTCATACATACATTAGTGTAGAGTAGGGGCAGCTCATATAGTTTCAGTGTAGTGTAATGAGACCGTGTCAGTAATCTTTACAGTAGTGTATAGCTAGAGTAGGGACAGTTCAGATAGCGTCAGTGTAGTGACTGTTGAACACCATCTATTTGATTGCGTTACTGTCAGTTTAACACCATTTACTTCTGTGTGCATTACTGCCAGTTTAACGCCATATAGTTTTGCATGCGTTACTGCCAGTTTAACTCCATATAGTTCTGTGTGCGTTACTGCCAGTTTAACGCTATATAGTTTTGCGTGCATTACTGCTTAATGTCATTTTAATGCCATTTACTTCTGTGTGCATTACTGCCAGTTTAATGCCATATAGTTTTGCGCGTGTTATTGCCAGTTGAACACCATATCGTTTTGTGTGCGTTAATGCCAGTTTAACGCCATATAGTTCTGTGTGCGTTACTGACAGTTTAACGCCATTTACTTCTGTGTGCATTACTGCCAGTTTAACACGATATCGTTTTGTGTGTATTACTGCCAGTTTAACTCCATATAGTTCTGTGTGCATTACTGCCAGTTTAATGCCATATCGTTTTGTGTGTGTAATGCCGTGTACACACGGGCGGACTTTCCGACTAGACTGGTCCAACGGACCGAATCCGGCGTACAATCCGACCATGTGTGGGTTGCATCGGACTTCCGACAGACCGTTTCGGTTGGAAATCCGACGAACTTAGATTTGAAACTTGCTTCAAATCTTTACGTCGTAAGTCCGCCGGACTCAATTCCTTGACAGAAAGCCTGTTTACCTGTATGCTAGTCCGACGGACCAGATACGACGTAAGGGTACTGCATCTCACACTCGCTTCAATAGGAAAAACAAATGTTCCTATTGCGGCGAGCGCGGGACATACCAGGCCCTTAGGTCTCGTATGGATTTTAAGGGGAACCCCCTATGCTGAAAAAACGGCGTGGGGTCCCCCCCAAAATCCATACCAGACCCCTATCCGAGCACGCAGCCCGGCCGGTCAGGAAAGGGGGTGGGGATGAGTGAGTACCCCCCCTCCTGAACCGTACCAGGCTGCATGTCCTCAACATGGGGGGGTGCTTTGGGGTGTGGGGCACCCTGCGGCTCCCCCACCCCAAAGCACCTTGTCCCCATGTTGATGAGGACAAGGGCCTCTTCCCGACAACCCTGGCCGTTGGTTGTCGGGGTCAGCGGGCGGGGGGCTTATCGGAATCTGGGAGCCCCCTTTAATAAAAAAGCCCCCAGATCCCGGCCCCCCACCCTATGTGAATGAGTATGGGGTAAATGGTACCCCTAGCTATTCACCAGGGAAAAATGACGCAGTGCGCCCCCCTCCCCTGAAGTACCCCCCCATGTTGAGGGCATGCAGCCTGGTAAGGTTCAGAAGGGGGCGCTCGCTCGTCCCCACCCCCTTTCCTCCCCAGCCGGGCTGCGTGCTCGGATAGAGGTCTGGTATGGATTTTGGGGGGGACCCCACGCCATTTTTTCGGCATAGGGGGTTCCCCTTAAAATCCATACCAGACCTAAGGGCCTGGTATGCCCCGCGACAGGGCTTGCAAGGCGAGATTGACTTCCTTTCTACTCCCGTCGTACCCGAGTCACGTTCAAAATGAACGGACTTGTCCATGTGTGGGCAAGTCCGTTCATTCGGAAAGTCCGCCATAACTCCGTCGGAAGTCCGTCGGGAAGGCCGGCGGACCTAGTCTGCCGGAAAGTCCGGTCGTGTGTAGGCAAGTGCGTCCGTTCAGGAAGTCAGTCGAAAGTCCGCCGGAAGTCCGTCGGGAAGACCGTCGGACCTAGTTTCCCAGAAAGTCCGGTCGTGTGTACGCGGCATTACTGGCAGTTAAACGCCATATAGTTTTGCGTGCATTATGTAGAAAAATGTAAAATGATGCATTTGGGTGGCAAAAATATGGTGGGAGAACCTCTGGGGGAAATCTAGGATGAAAAAGGACCTGGGGGTCCTAGTAGATGATAGGCTCAGCAATGGCATGCAATGCCAAGCTGCTGCTAACAAAGCAAACAGAATATTGGCATGCATTACAAAGGGGATTAATTCCAGAGATAAAATGATAATTCTCTGGCTCTATAAAACTCTGGTCCAGCCGCACCTAGAGTATGCTGTCCAGTTCTGGGCACCAGTCCTCAGGAAGGATGTACTGGAAATGGAGCTAGTACAAAGAAGGGCAATAAAGCTAATAAAGGGTCTTGAGGATATTAGTTATGAGGAAAGGTTGCGAGCACTGAACTTATTCTCTCTGGAGAAGAGATGCTTGAGAGGGGATATGATTTAAATTTACAAATACCGTATTGGTGACCCCACAATAGGAATAAAGCTTTTTAGTGGAAGGGAGTTTAATAAGACTCGTGGCCACTCATTAAAATTAGAAGAAAAGAGGTTTAACCTTAAACTACGTAGAGGGTCCTTTACTGTAAGAGCAGCAAGGATGTGGAATTCCCTTCCACAGGCAGTCTCAGCAGGGAGCATCGATAGTTTCAAGAAACTATTAGATAAGCACCTGAATGACCACAACATACAGGGATATACAATGTAATACTGACATATAACCACACACACATAGGTTGGACTTGATGGACTTGTGTCTTTTTTCAACCTCACCTACTATGTAACATGTATGGGTAGCTTTAGAGCAGGGGTCTCCAAACTCTTTAAGCTAAGAGCCAGTTTACTGTCCTTCAGGCTTTAAAGGGGTGGGGGGGGGTGGGACTGTGGCCAGTGGGAGTAGAAAATCAGTAGAAAACCCCAGCATCAGTGGCCCTTCATTGGTTTTAATGGGGGGAATAGGGCCCCATTGTTGATACTGTATCAATGAAGAAGAATGGTGCCCCATGGTGCTCCATCATTGATGTCAGTTGGTGGGATAGTTCCCCAAGGGCCAGATAAAGGCAAGTAAAGGGCCACATCCAGCCCCCCCAGCCATAGTTTGGAGACCACTGCTTTAGAGCACACGTGCCAGTAGTAGTGGAGTGTAGTGTTTATTACACAGAATACAATTATGTATTTTATTGCATTGCACCCATAAAGGTGATTATTTGTAAGTGAAACAACCTATTTTTATCTCTAACATACCCAAAGAATGATTTATAGCTGGATCTTGATGGAGGAAATTCAATATGCCAAAAGGTGAGCTGAACAGCATTAAAGAACAGGCCTGCAGCTAAAGGGAACCTGGATGGAGGGCCAGCATGACTGGGGGGACAGCTGTAGTAGGTAGCACAGGGAATTTCCTGTTAGGAGGTGGGTTAGGGCTTAAAGGGGGGAGTTATGGTCATTGGTGAGGGGTAGGCATGGCTTTAGTTAATTTTGACCCCTGCAGAGGGAGGGGTAAGCTCACTCATGTGGCAGCAGTGTAGGAGACAGGACACAGGCAGTAAGTTTTTCCCACCTTCCCTCCCTGTTGTTGGCTGTATGGTATGTAATGTTGTTGTGTATTGAGGTTGGTATGGGCAGGGGTCTCTGGTTTGTGAAGGTTGGAATGGTGGAAGGTAAACAGGATATGGTGTGGGGACGGGATACCGGTTATCGGGCTGCAGTGGCAAGAAGGTGGCAATAGTTTGTCCCTGAACTGGTGGGATCATGGCTAGGAGCCAGGATGCGGAGGTGATGGTGCAGCCGATGCGGTAGAATACCTTCCTTCATGAACCTCAGAAATGGCATATATATATATATATATATATATATATATATATATATATATATATATATATATATATATATATATATATATAAAAATATAAATATAAATATAAATTTTAAATAGAGTTAATTTTATAAAATTTGTAATATGTTAATAAGGGGGTCAGATGGCCATTTAATCCAGATGGTGTGTTGTACTTATTTATTAAGTAAGGTAAGATAAATAAGTTGGGGTTAAGGGTTTAAGGTGAGGCATACGGGACATCAGCTATACATCAGTCATGGTAACATACACAATGATTGCAATACAGACATGTATTCTCACCTAAAATACATAATGCTTCTGCAGTGTGAATCATCATCTTCATATTAACCTCCTTTAGATATAACCGTAAATATAATTTTATGAAGCATTCCAGTAGGGTTTAAATTATTTTTGAGTTTTTGAGATACTTCATGTACTGATTACGATGAGAAATAGTATTTCATTTATAGCTCAGGCTTGTCTTGGAGACGTGCCAAGTTTGGAACTGCCATGACAGCATGCTGTTTTGGTATACTTTGCATTACGAAAATGACACGTTCACTGCCTTTTAACTTACTTATGTACAACAAAATTTGACAGCATCGCCTGACAGAACTGTTACTACCTGAAATGGATGCATATCATAACCAGCGTATTAAAGAAAAAAAAAATCAACTTTCTATTTAACATTATTTGCTGTTTAGGGGTTTCCATGCCTCTAACTGAAAATGTCTATATGTTAGAATTTTAGCTACTACATATGTTGGCCACTTCTCCCACCTAGCATGGTATAGCTAAACAGATCTAAGATAATTTTTAAATGGGTGGAATTTGGTGCTAGTAGCACACCATGGCAAAAAGTGGGTGTGGCCAATGGCCAGTGAACGTATGATTTAAAAATATACCTGCAGCAGCTTTGATAAGAATCCCACTCACATGAAAGTAGTCTGTCTCAAGCCCAAGTAGCATATTGCATCCACAGAGGCACGGTGTAGATAATGCAGAATTTTTTTAACAGCACAGGGGTGTTTCTGCCAAGCCTTGTTGATGTGCACTAGACTGTCAGACTCTGTAGACTCACAGCGGATGGTTGTGCATTCAGGAAGACGCAACAACACATTTCAGGTTAACACCCCCTTTGTCAAGCCTACCCATTGTGAATAACACAATAATTTTATACTAGGATGCTAGTGAGCTACAGGTTGCAGTGCTTTACATCTCACTTGAAATTATTATAAAAAAAGGACAATCAAGCACAAAATAGATATACAACAATACTATACCATGCTACATGGCACAGCAAAATCTCACATATCATAATAGGCCAGCAACGCTTGGAGAACTACAAGGCAAGGTATAGTTAAAAAAAAACATCTATATAAAGGGACATTCCTTCATAAAAATATGTATATAAGGGACACTTTTTCAGAAAAAAGAAGGTCATTATTATAAAAACAGTATAGCAGGGGTAGGCAACCCCAAGCACGCAAAGCCTCTTTTGCCGGCACTCGACTCCCTCCCCATCAGCAGAGCAGCGCAGGGAAGTGTCCGTGAGACACTAATGCATTCCAATTTCAGAATTTCCCATGCCGCACCTGCACTGAGGGGGAGGCGCTGTGCCCCCACACATTGTAAAAGATGGGAAACATTGTTTGGTTCTCTAACTTTGCTGTAGCTCCGATCGCCAGTTTTTGTGATGGGGAAGAGATTGGGTGTAGTTCTGTTGGGGGGGGGGCTCCCTATTTCCAGGAGGAGGAGGACTGTCATTGGCCACTGCTAAAGCCAATCATAGTCCTGCTAGCCCTGTCCACCATCTGGAGGAAGATGACTCGCTTGGTTGCCACTACCAATCTCAGAAAGAAGGGATTTCACGGTGATTGAGAAAACCACAATCAGGTGTCAGTTGAGCTTCTGGGAACGTTGTTGAAATTATTCCTGAACCTTTGCGTCACTTACTACTGAACCCCTGCACTCTGTGTCCCTTTAAGCCACAGCCAGTATTTAGCGCAATGAAAATCAAACCCAACCACTTTTTCTCAGTTGCGGGAGCCCAACTTATGATCCTAAACACAGGCCCACTGCTTTCAGAAAATACCCCTGACCTGAGCTCATCATTGCGCATCCATTCTAGATGCTTGTATGTGACATCACATACATCACATAGAAGCATGTGGGCTGAATGTGAGAGGTGGATCAGCAGGATGAGTGTACCAGGACAGGTAGATGTGTCTCATCTCTGCTTCCTTTCACCACTCTGCATATCACGCATATCATAGATGAGAAGAGGGTACAGCGGTGGAGCATATGAGTAGGAGGGGTTCAGAGGTGGAACAGAAGAGCAGGAGGGTACAGCGGTGGAAGAGATGAGAGGGGGGTTCAGCAGTGGGACAGAAGAGCAGGGGGGGTCAGTGTTGGGGCAGAAAAGCAGGGGGGTAGAGCAGTGGGGCAGATGTGAAAGGAGGTATTGGTGGGGCAGGAGAGCAGGGGGAACAGAGGTGGGGTGGAAGAGCACAGAAGTGAGACAGATATGCAGGAGGTACATTGGTGGGGTAGATGAGAAAGCGGGTTACAGTGGTGGGGCAGATGAGCAGATGGGTTCAGTGTGTAGTAGTGAGACAGAAGAGCATGGAGATACAGCGTTGGAGCAGATGTGCAGGGAGGTACAGTGGTGGGGCAGATGAGAAAAGGGGTACAGTGGTGGGGCAGATGTGCAGGAGGTACAGTGGTGGGAGGGATGAGAAGGGGGTTACAGAGATGGGGCAGATGAGAAGCGGGATACAGAGGTGGGGCAGATGTACAGGGGGTTATAGTGGTGGGACAGATGAGCAGGGGGTACAGAGGTGGGACAGATGAGCAGGGGGGGTGCCGAGGTGGGGCAGATGTGCAGGGTAGTACAGTGGTCGGGCAGATGAGCAGATGGGTTCAATGTTCAATGGGTTCAATGTTAGGACAGATGAGAAGGTGATTCAGTAGTGAGACAGAAGAGCATGGAGATACAGCGTTGGAGCAGATGTGCAGGGAGGTACAGTGGTGGGGCAGATGAGAAAAGGGGTATAGTGGTGGGGCAGATGTGCAGGAGGTACAGTGGTGGGAGGGATGAGAAGGGGATTCAGCGGTGGAACAGAAAAGCAGAGGGGTACAGTGATGATGGGGCAGATGAGCAGGGGGTTACAGTGGTGGGACAGATGAGCAGGGACTACAGAGGTGGGACAGATGTGCAGGGTAATACAGTGGTGGGGCAGGTGTGCAGAGTAGTACAGTGGTGAAACAGATTTGCGGGGGGGACAGTGATCTGAGGTGTGGAGTTGCAGGAATTGGGGATGAGTACAAGATGTTAATTTCTCACTTCTAAAGTAGTTTACAACATTAACTTTGTAAACTTCACACTCTCAATCACGAAAATGATTTTTTTATATTTTTTTGTTATAAAATCACCAAGCTCAATTTCATTGAAAACATTTTTCGGAACACTGTGCTCAAAAGGTTGCCTACCCCTGGCGTATTCAGTAGTACAGTACAAGGAGTAATTGTAATTCTAAGAAAAGTACAGGAATAATAAAGCAGCCCATTACCTATCCAGTCAGAAAAATGTTCTGACAAATTGCTGTTGACTTTTGCAGAATGTCCTCGGCACTGCATTAAAGCTAAACTCCAGCCTTACCTTCATCCTTTCACATTTGTACAATCCCCTCTCCTGTACTGTAATTTGACTGCATGCTGTGAGCTCCCCACTGTGTGCATTAGAAGCTGCAGCAAGTCAGATAAAGCCTGCAACATTATATGGCTCGAAGACATTATTTATTGCCAGACTAATGCTGGCCATACACTATACGAAAAATCAGACGAAATTTGTCATTTTGACAGTTCGTTCGTTTTTCGGCCAGTTAATGGGCACAAAATCAATAATCGTTGTTTACATGTATACATGTATAAAGGAGTATAAAGAGGACCTGTCATGGCTCTATACATGTATATAGGACTATAAAGAGGACCTGTCATGGCTCTATACATGTATATAGGAGTATAAAAGTACCTGTCATGGCTCTATACACGTATATAGGAGTATAAAGAGGACCTGTCATGGCTCTATACATGTATATAGGAGTATAAAGAGGACCTGTCATGGCTCTATACACATATATAGGACTATAAAGAGGACCCGTCTTGGCTCTATACATGTATATAGGACTATAAAGAGGACCTGCCATGGCTCTATACATGTATAAAGAAGACCTGTCATGGCTCTATACATGTATATAGGAGAATAAAGAGGACCTGTCATGGCTCTATACATGTATAAAGAGGACCTGTCATGGCTCTATACATGTATATAGGAGAATAAAGAAGACCTGCCATGGCTCTATACATGTATATAGGAGTATAAAGAGGATCTGTCATGGCTCTATACATGTATATAGGAGTATAAAGAGGACCTGTCATAGGGAGTATAAAGAGGATCGATCATGGCACTATACATGTATTTATAAGTATAATGAGGACCTGTCATGGCTCTATACATGTATATAGGTTAGAAAGAGAACTTGTCATACATGTTTACAGGAGCATAAAGCGGACCTGTTATAGCTCTATACATGTATGTAGGAGTATAAAGTGGACATGTCATGGCTCTATACATGTATGTAGGAGTATAAAGTGGACATGTCATGGCTCTATACATGTATATAGGAGTATAAAGGGGACCTGTCATGGCTCTATATATGTATATAGGAGAATAAAGAAGACCTGTCATGGCTCTATACATGTATATAGGAGAATAAAGAGAACCTGTCATGGCTCTATACATGTATAAAGGAGTATAAAGAGGACCTGTCATGGCTCTATACATGTATATAGGAGAATAAATAAGACCTGTCATGGCTCTATACATGTATATAGGAGAATAAAGAGAACCTGTCATGGCTCTATACATGTATAAAGGAGTATCAAGAGGACTTGTCATGATTCTATACATGTATGTAGGAGTATTAAGTGGACATGTCATGGCTCTATACATGTATATAGGAGAATAAAGAGGACCTGTCATGGGTCTATACACGTATATAGGAGTATAAAGAGGACCTGTCATGGCTCTATACATGTATATAGAAGTATAAAGAGGACCTGTCATGGCTCTATACATGTATATAGGGTAGAAAGAGAACCTGTCATGGCTCTATACATGTAAAGGAATATAAAGAGGACCTGTCATAGCTCTACACATGTTTACAGGAGTATAAAGAGGACCTGTCATGGCTCTATACATGTACATAGAAGTATAAAGAGGACCTATCAGGCCTCTCTACATGTATATAGGAGTATAAAAGGACCTGTCAGGGCTCTATACATGTGTATAGGAGTGTAAAAGGATGTGTCATGGCTCAATGCATGTATGTAGGAGTATAAAGAAGACATGTCATGGCTCTATACATGTATAAAGTGGACCTGTCATGGTTGTTTACATGTATAAAAGCATAAAGAGGACCTGTCATGGCTCTATACATGTATAAAGAGAACCTGTCATGGCTCTATACATGTATATAGGGGTAGAAAGAGAACCTGTCATGGCTCTACACATGTTTATAGGAGTATAAAGAGGACCTGTGATGGCGCTACACATGTATATAGGAGTATAGAGGACATGGCATGGCTCTATACATGTATGTAGGAGTATAAAGGGGACCTGTCATGGTTGTTTACATGTATATGAGTATAAAGAGGACCTGTTGTGGCTGTATACATGTATAAAGGAGTATAAAGAGGACCTGTCATGGCTCTATACATGTATATAGGAGTATAAAAGTACCTGTCATGGCTCTATACATGTATATAGGAGTATAAAGAGGACCTGTCATGGCCCTATACATGTATATAGTAGTATAAAGAGGACATGTCATGGCTCTATACATGTATATAGGAGAATAAAGAGGACCGTTCATTGCACTATACATGTATATATAAGTATAAGAGGACCTTTCATGGCTCTATAAATGTATATATAAGTATAAAGAGGACCTGTCATGGCTCTATACATGTATATAGGAGTATAAAAGGACCTGTCATGGCTCTGTACATGTATATAGGAGTATAAAAGGAAGTGTCATGGCTCAATACGTGTATGTAGGAGTATAAAGAGGACATGTCATGGCTCTATACATGTATATAGGTGTATATAAAGGACCTGCGCATGGTTGGCGGCCGCAATGTCCGCCGGCCACCCGCAATCGCTCCACAGAGAGCCAGAACGGGGATCTGTCAATGTGGACAGATACCCATTCTGACAGGAAAGGACAGACAGATCTGCTGTTCCTAGTGATTAGGAACAGCGATCTCTCTCCTCCTCCAGTCAGCCCCATCCCCCCCACAGTTAAAAACACCTCCTAGCAACACATTTAACCCTTTCCCTGCCAGTGATATTTACAGAGTAATCAGTGCATTTTTAAAGCACAGATCGCTGTATAAATGTCAATGGTCCCAAAAATGTGTCAAAAGTGTCAGATCTGTCCACTGTAATGTCCCACTAAAAATCGCAGATCGCCGCCATTACTAGTAAAAAAATAATAATAAAAATGCCATAAACCTATCCCCTATTTTGTACACGCTATAACTTTTGCGCAAACTAATCAATGTACGCTAATTGCGTTTTTATTTTTACCAAAAATATGTAGAAGAATACATATTGGCCTAAACTGATGAAGAAATGTATTTTTTTTTGTGTTTTTTTTTTTGGATATTTATTATAGCAAAAAGTAAAAAATATTGTTTTTTTTTTTTTCAAAATTGTCGCTCTTTTTGGGTTTATAGCGCAAAAAATAAAAACCACAGAAGTGATTAAATACCAGCAAAGGAAAGCTCTATTTGTGGGAAAAAAAAACCCGTCAATTTTGTTTGGGTACAACATCGCACGACCGCGCAATTGTCAGTTAAAGCAGTGCAGTATCGCAAAAAAAAATTATTGAAGTGTATTATTTTTATTATTACATTGTTATATAAAATGAAATAGTTCAACTCACCATAATGCAGAATCAGTAGGAGGCCTGAGCGTGTCACTTGCCACCGTCACCTGCCTTCAGATGTGGATTGTCACTTGCCACGTCACCTGCCATCAGATGCGGATTGTCACTTTCCACGTCACCTGCCACACGTAGTGGATTGTTACTTGCCACGTCACCTGCCACATGTTGTGGATTGTCACTTGCCACGTCACCTGCCACACATTGCGGATTGTCATTTGTCACGTCACCTGCCACATGTAGCAGATTGTCACTTGCCATGACGTCACCTGCCATACATTGTGGATTGTCGCTTGCCACAACGTCACCTGCCACACGTTGCAGATTGTCACTTGCCACGCGTTACGGATTGTCACTTGCCACGATGTCACCTGCCACACGTTGAGGATTGTCACTTGCCATGATGTCACCTGCCACACATTGCGGATTGTCACCTGCCACACATAGCGGATTGTCACTTGCCACAACGTCACTTGCCACACATTGCAGATTGTCACTTGCCACGTCACCTGCCATCAGATGCGGATTGTCACTTTCCATGTCACCTGCCACATGTAGTGAATTGTTACTTGCCACGTCACCTGCCACATATTGCAGATTGTCACTTGCCACATCACCTGCCACACATTGGGGATTGTCATTTGCCACGTCACCTGCCACACGTAGCAGATTGTAACTTGCCATGACGTCACCTGCCACACATTGTAGATTGTCGCTTCCCACAACGTCACCTGCCACATGTTGCAGATTGTCACTTGCCACACGTTGCGGATTGTCACTTGCCATGATGTCACCTGCCACATGTTGCGGATTGTCACTTGCCATGACATCACCTGCCACACATAGCAGATTGTCACTTGCCACAACGTCACTTGCCACACATTGCAGATTGTCACTTGCTGTGTCCCTGAGTGAAGGCAGGCAGCAGAGAGATGATGTAATTTCTCTGCTGCCCGCGGCTGCACAGTGAGGGCGGAACTGCAGTGATGCAGGGCAAGCGGGGGGAGAGATGATGTCATCTCTCTGCTCCCCTGCCCGCCTGCCCGCTGATTGGCCAGCATGCTCGCCCACCTGCCGACTGGCCCGTTCGCTCACTCAGCCGCCGACCTGCCTGCCTGCTGACTGCTCCCCCCCTGGGCAGCGAGTGTTCTGCCCGTGTGTTATTATCACCTCATCGCCGGGCTCCCACACAGTGGTATAAGCAGCGGAGCGGGCAGGACTGGCTGGCTGGCGGGCGGCAATTTGCTGCCCCCCTAAAAGTGCCGCTCGGGACCGATGGTCCTACCGGGTCCCATGGTAGGGCCAGCCCTGGCTGTTAGCAAAAGCTGGTGGCACTGATTGAGGGGAAATTTTCCAACAGAGAACTTGTACAGAAGTTGATCAGTAAATGAATTTCTTTACAACCATCCTGCCCATACATGGATTGAAAAACAGAAGGTCCCTACTGAACGCGATGAATTTCAATGTGTACAGGGGTCAGTAGTAGGTACGGCAGTGTACAGGGGTCAGTAGTATGTAGAGTAGTGTACAGAGGTCAGTAGTAGGTAAGGCAGTGTACAGAGGTTAGTAGTATGTAAGGCAGTGTACAGAGGTCAGTAGTATGCAGGGCAATGTACAGGGCTCAGTAGGATGTAGGGCAATGTACAGGGCTCAGTAGGATGTAGGGCAGTGTACAGGGCTCAGTAGGATGTAGGGCAATGTACAGGGCTCAGTAGGATGTAGGGCAGTGTACAGAGATCAGTAGTATGTAGGGCAGTGTACAGAGATCAGTAGTATGTAGGGCAGTGTACAGAGGTCAGTAGTATGTAGGGCAGTGTACAGAGTTCAGTAGTAGGTAGGGCAGTATACAGAGGTCAGTAGTATGTAGAGTAGTGTACAGAGGTCAGTAGTAGGTAAGGCAGTATACAGCGGTCAGTAGTATGTACGGCAGTGTACAGAGGTCAGTAGTATGTAGGGCAGTATGCAGAGGTCAGTAGTATGTAGGGCAGTGTGCAGAGGTCAGTAGTATGTAGGGCAGTGTACAGAGTTCAGTAGTAGGTAGGGCAGTATACAGAGGTCAGTAGTATGTAGGGCAGTGTACAGAGGTCAGTAGTATGTAGGGCAGTATACAGAGGTCAGTAGTATGTAGGGCAGTATACAGAGGTCAGTAGTAGGTAGGGCAGTATACAGAGGTCAGTAGTATGTAGGGCAGTGTACAGAGGTCAGTAGTATGTAGGGCAGTGTACAGAGGTCAGTAGTATGTAGGGCAGTGTACAGAGGTCAGTAGTATGTAGGGCAGTGTGCAGAGGTCAGTAGTATGTAGGGCAGTGTACAGAGTTCAGTAGTAGGTAGGGCAGTATACAGAGGTCAGTAGTATGTAGGGCAGTGTACAGAGGTCAGTAGTATGTAGGGCAGTATACAGAGGTCAGTAGTATGTAGGGCAGTATACAGAGGTCAGTAGTAGGTAGGGCAGTATACAGAGGTCAGTAGTATGTAGGGCAGTGTACAGAGGTCAGTAGTATGTAGGGCAGTGTACAGAGGTCAGTAGTATGTAGGGCAGTGTACAGAGGTCAGTAGTATGTAGGGAAGTGTACAGAGGTCAGTAGTATGTAGGGCAGTGTACAGAAGTAATTAGTATGTAGGGCAGTGTACAGAGGTAATTAATATGTAGGACAGTGTACAGAGGTTAGTAGGATGTAGGGCTACATCTCACTTGAAATTAATATAAAAAAGGACAATCAAGCACAAAATAGATATGCAATACTATACCAGGCTAAATGGCACAGCAAAACCTCACATATAATAGACCAGCAATGCTTGGAGAACTACAAGGCAAGGCATAGTTTAAAAAAAGAACATCTATATAAAGGGACATTCCTTCATAAAAAGGTCATTAGTATAAAAGGAACATAAATATACTGTATAGCAGGGGTAGGCAACCCCCAGCACTTGAAGTTTCTTTTTCCGGCACTCGACTCCCTCCCCATCAGCAGAGCAGCGCAGGGAAGTGTCAGTGACACACTAATGCATTCCAATTTCAGAATTTCCCACGCCGCACCTGCACTGAGGAGGGAGGGAGGGAGTCACTGTGCCCCAACACATTGTAAAAGATGGGAAACATTGTTTGGTTCTCCAACTTTGCTGTAGCTGTGATCATCAGTTTTTGTGATGGGGAAGAGATTGGGTTTAGTTCTGCTGGGGGGGGCTCCCTGTTTCCAGGAGGACTATGATCGGCCACTGCTAAAGCCAATCACAGTTCTGCTAGCCCTGTCCACCATCTGGAGGAAGGTGACTCGCTTGGTTGCCACTACCAATCTCAGAAAGAAGGGATTTCATTGTGATTGAGAAAACCACAATCAGGTGACAGTTTGTGGAATTACTGTTGAGCTTCTGGGAACTTTGTTGAAATTATTCCTGAACCTTTGCATCACTTACTACTAAACCTCTGCACTCTGTGTCCCTTTAAGCAACAGCCAGTATTTAGCGCAATGAAAATCACACCCAACCACTTTTTTTCAGCTGCGGGGCCCAACTTATGATCCTAAACACAGGCCCACTGCTTTCAGAAAATACCCCTGACCTGAGATCATCATTGCGCATCAATCTAGATGCTTGTATGTGACATCACATACATCACAAACATCACATACAAGCATGTGGGCTGGATGTGAGAGGTGGATCAGCAGGATGAGTGTGCCAGGACAGGTAGATGTGTCTCATCTCTGCTTCCTTTCAACACTCTTCATATCACACATATCATAGATGAGAAGAGGGTACAGCGGTGAAGCAGATGAGTAGGAGGGGTTCAGAGGTGGAACAGAAGAGCAGGAGGGTACAGCGGTGGAAGAGATGAGAAGGGGGTTCAGTAGTGGGACAGAAGAGCAGGGGGGTTCAGTGTTGGGGCAGAAAAGCAAGGGGGGTAGAGCAGTAGGGCAGATGTGAAAGGAGGTGTATTGGTGGGGCAGGAGAGCAGGGGTAAAAGAGGTGGGGTGGAAGAGCACAGAGGTGAGACAGATATGCAGGAGGTACATTGGTGGGGCAGATGAGAAAGCGGGTTACAGTGGTGGGGCAGATGAGTTCAGTGTTAGGACAGATGAGAAGGTGATTCAGTAGTGAGACAGAAGAGCATGGAGATACAGCGTTGGAGCAGATGTGCAGGGAGGTACAGTGGTGGGGCAGATGAGAAAAGGGGTACAGTGGTGGGGCAGATGTGCAGGAGGTACAGTGGTGGGAGGGATGAGAAGGGGGTTCAGCTGTGGGACAGAAAAGCAGGGGGGTACAGTGATGGGGCAGATAAGCAGGGGGTTACAGTGGTGGGACAGATGAGCGCGGGGGGTTCAGTTGTGGGCCAGATGAGAAGGGGGTCACAGTGCTGGGGCAGATGAGCAGCGGGGTACAGAGGTGGGGCGGATGTACAGGGGGTTACAGTGGTGGGACAGATGAGCAGGGGGTACAGAAGTGGAACAGATGAGCAGGGGGGTGCAGAGGTGGGACAGATGAGAAGGGGGGTGCAGAGGTGGGGCAGATGTACAGGGTAGTACAGTGGTGGGGCAGATGTGCAGGGTAGTACAGTGGTGGGGCAGATGTGCAGAGTAGTACAGTGATGAAACAGATTTGCGGGGGGGACAGTGATCTGAGGTGTGGAGTTGCAGGAATTGGGGCTGATCTGAGGCGTGAGAGTGCAGGATGTTAATTTCTCACTACTCAAGTAGTTTACATTAACTTTGTAAACTTCACTCTCAATTACGAAAATTATTTTTTTAAATATTTTTTTGTTATAAAATCAGCAAGCTCAATTTCATTGAAAACATTTTTCGGAACACTGTGCTCAAAAGGTTGCCTACCCCTGGCGTATTCAGTAGTACAGTACAAGGAGTAATTGTAATTCTAAGAAAAGTACAGGAATATTTAAGCAGCCCATTACCTATCCAGTCAGAAAAATGTTCTGGCAAGTTGCTGTTGACTTTTGCAGAATGCCCTCGGCACTGCATTAAAGCTAAACTCCAGCCTTACCTTCAGCCTTTCACATTTGTACAGGCCCCTCTCCTGTACTGAAATTTGACTGCATGCTGTGAGCTCCCCACAGTGTGCATTAGAAGCTGCAGCAAGTCAGATAAAGCCTGTAACATTATATGGCTCGAAGACATTTTTTATTGCCAGACTAATGCTGGCCATACACTATACGAAAAACCGGACGAAATTCGGTCATTTCGACAGTTCGTTCGTGTTTCGGCCAGTTAATGGGCACAAAATCAATAATCATTGGGACGTTTTTGAGCCGAAAAAAAACTAAGGACAAGTATGGAAATTTTCTGCCAAACAAACGATAAATTGAAAGGTTAATGTGTTTCTCATCCAAACTGCTTGCACTAGGTATATGTAAAAAAACGAACAAAAAATGGATTCATTTATGTCCACTGAACAATTTATCGGTCATTACATGACGGCACCATCGCTTGCTCCCACGGCCGAATGTTCGTTTTTCATAAAATATGTTCGGCCGATTTTTCGTATAGTGTTTTCCCAGCAATAGGCTCGATTCATTTTTGATGCATTTTGCAATGCAGGGAAATTTTTTAACATGTTCCTATGGAACATGTTCACATCAATGCATTTTATTATGCCTCTGCATTTTTGGAAAGGGTCAGGAACTTTTTTCCCACAAAATGCAGCTTTTGCATGCAATAGACTTCAATGGACCCGCATCCAAAACGCAAGAACCGCGTTTTTGCCGCGATTTGCCTTTTTTTTTTTCTAGCTGAACATTCATTGTATATAACTGGTTGCTAAGGAGGGGGTCGGGAAGCTGGGGTCCCCCCAAAATTCATACCAGACCCTGCATGCAGCCCGGCAGGTCAGGAATTGGAGGGGACGAGCGAGCGCATGCCTTCAACAAGGAGGGGGTGAGTGCTTTGGGGCAGGGGTGGGCTCGCTCGTCTCCTCCCTTTCCCAGTGGTTGTCGTGGCCTGTGTGCTTATCGGAATCTGGAAACCCCCCTTTAACAAGGGGTCCCCAGATCCTGTCCCCCCCCCATGTGAATGAGTATGGGGTACATTGTACCCCTACCCATTCACCAAAATAAGTAGTGTAGTGTGACAAAATACAGACAGTTTTTGACAAGTCTTATTAAAAATATCGTCTTCTACCCCGCATCTTCCTCCTCCGGGCTTCTCCTTCTCCCACTGCTTTTTCTTCTGCTCTTCTTCTGTCTGCTTTGCTCCGCTGTTCTTCTTCCTCTGAAGAGAACAGATCAACGGGACGCAGCATCGGGGGAGGGTCGTCGGCGGCAGAGGAAGAAGAACACCAGACAAAAAAGACAGGAGAAAGAAGAAAAGTGGAAGAGGAAGAAGGAGAAACTTGGAGGAGGAAGATGCAGGAGAAGGTACAATGTACCCCTTACTCATTAACAGGGGGGGTTAGGACGCTGAGATCTGTTAAAGGGGGCTTCCAGATTCCGATAAGCCCCTGCCCCCAGACCCCGACAACCACCGGGCAAGGGTTGTCGGGAAGAGCCCTTGTCCCCATCAACATGGGGGCAAGGTCCTTTGGGATGGGGGAGCAGAGCCCCACCTGCCCCAAAGCACCCAACCCCCCATGTTGAAGGCATGCGGCCTGGTATGGTTCAGGAGGGGGGGCACTCACTCGTCCCCTCTTTTTCCTGACCTGCCAGGCTGCATGCTCGGATAAGGGTCTGGTATGGATTTTAATTTTTTACATGGAGGAGTCCCCTCCGAATACATACTAGACCCAAGGGCCTGGCATGGACTGGGGGGGGACCCAACGTTTTTTTTTCTCACAATTTTTTTTACATTCAGTGGGAAAGCCCGGTGACAGCTGATGACTCACCGGTTGTTAAGGGTGTGGCGGCCGGCTTCCCGGCCCCCTCCCTAGCAACCAGCTATATACAGTGTAAAAAAACAAAAACGAAAAAAAAAAACGTAAATCGCGGCAAAAATCGCTGTAAAAACACTTGTCTGCAGAAGCGCTTAAAAGCAACATGCATAGAAAACACTCAAAAGCAAACAGTGGGTTGAAAAAAAAAAAAAAACACACACACACACAATTCCCCCATCCACACATTCGAGCCTTTGTATTCTGACAGTGGAGAGACTTCCCCGCTTCACAATACACTGATCAGCGCTGTTGGCAGGGCTGGCCCAAGATATTGTGCTGCCTGGGACCAAGAATAAAATGCTGCCCCCCCTCCCCCCCCCCCGAAAAAAATCACGCCCACCAGGCCCCCGCATTCATTATTTTATATCATGAAAACTAAAGGGGAAGGGTCATGGCGGTCTACATGTATAGGAGTATAAAGAGGACCTGTGATGGCTCTATACATGTATATAGGAGTATAAAGAGGACATGTCATGGCTCTATACATGTATATAGAAGTATAAAGAGGACCTGTCAAGGCTCTGTACATGTATATAAAAGTATAAAGAGGACCTGTCATGGCTCTGTACACGTATATAGGAGTATAAAGAGGACCTGTCATGGCTCTATACATGTATATAGGAGAATAAAGTGGACCTGTCATGGCTCTATACAGGTATATAGGAGAATAAAGAGGACCTGTCATGGCTCTGTACATGTATATAGAAGTATAAAGAGGACATGTCATGGTTCTATACATGTATATAGGAGAATAAAGAGGACCTGTCATGGCTCTGTACATGTATATAGAAGTATAAAGAGGACATGTCATGGCTCTATACATGTATATAGAAGTATAAAGAGGACCTGTCAAGGCTCTGTACATGTATAAAGAGGACCTGTCATGGCTCTATACACGTATATAGGAGTATAAAGAGGACCTGTCATGGCTCTATACATGTATATAGGAGAATAAAGAGGACCTGTCATGGCTTTATACATGTATATAGGAGAATGAAGAGGACCTGTCATGGCTCTATACATGTATATAGGAGTGGAAGTGTCATGGCTCAATACGTGTATGTAGGAATATAAAGGGGACCTGTCATGGCTCTTTACATGTATATTGGTGTATATATATAAAGGACCTGCGCATGGCCGGTGGCTGCGATATCTGCCGGCCACCCGCGTTCACTCCACGGAGACCCAGAATGAGGATCTGTCAATGTAAACAGATCTCCATTCTGAAAGGGGAGGAGAGACAGATCTGCTGTTCCTAGTGATTAGGAACAGCGATCTCTCGCCTCCTCCAGTCATCCCCCCCCACCGTTAAAAACACCTCCAAGGAAACACATTTAACCCCTTCCCTGCCAGTGACATTTACACAGTAATCAGTACATTTTTATAGCACAGATCGCTGTATAAATGTCAATGGTCCCAAAGATGTGTCAAAAATGGCAGATCTGTCCAATGCAATGTCGCCGTCCCGCTAAAAATCGCAGATCGCCACCATTACTAGTAAAAAATAATAATAATAAAGATGCCATAAATCTCCTATTTTGTACATGCTATAACTTTTGCGCAAACTAACCAAAAATATGTAGAAGAATACATATTGACCTAAACTGATGAAGAAATTTTTTTTTTTTTTGTTTTTTGTCTTTTTTTGGATATTTATTATAGCAAAAAGTAAAAAATATTGTTTTTTTTTTTTTTCAAAATGTTCGCTCAGTTTTGGTTTATAGCGCAAAAAAATAACAAAACGCAGAAGTGATCAAATACCACCAAAAGAAATCTCTATTTGTGGGGAAAAAAAGGGCGTCAATTGTTGGGTACAATGTTGCACGACCGCGCAATTGTCAGTTAAAGCGATGCAGTGCCGTATCGCAAAAAAGAATTATTGAAATTTTCCAACAGAGAAGTTGTACAGAAGTTGATCAATAAATCAATAAAATCAATAAATAAAACAGAAGGTCACTGCTGAACCAGCCGAATTTTGATGTGTACATTGGTCAATAGTAGGTACGGCAGTGTACAAGGGTCAGTAGTACATAGAGTAGTGTACAGAGGTCAGTAGTAGGCAAGGCAGTGTACAGAGGTCAGTAGTATGTAGGGCAGTGTACAGGGTCCACATCTTCCACACCTATAAAACCCTTGTAGATTGAACAGCTATTTTCTCTGGGGGGGGGGGGGGGGGATCAGATATGTTTTTTACTATTCTTGTTCTTAGCCCTGGTGCTCTTCGATAAATAAATCTAGGTTTACTTGGTAGTAC
The DNA here is from genome assembly GCA_037952925.1 of Lithobates clamitans. NCBI lineage: Eukaryota > Metazoa > Chordata > Amphibia > Anura > Ranidae > Lithobates > Lithobates clamitans. Next base: position 2,366,069 of record JBBGZY010000675.1, read on the forward strand.
TTGGTTTAAAATGGGATCCTTCTGTAAAATGGGACAGTATTTTTTAATACTTTCTTCCAAAAATTTAAATTGTTTATTAAAACCTGTGATGAAGGTGATATATTCTTTTTCTGTTCTTTGTTTTGTTGTTAGCAGTGCCTGTCTGTCCATATCTCCTACCTGTTCTCTTATTTTTAATAATATATCGTGAGGATAACCTTTGTCTGTAAACCGTTTAATCAAAATATCCGTTTGTTCTATATAGTCTCAATATAGAGTGCAGTTTCTTTTTATACGCACAAATTGCCCTTTGGGAATTGTTTTAAATTAGGGAACTTATTTAGGGCCCATTTAGCTGCATTCATGGTGTCTGGTAGGCAAATGTTGGTGTACAAAGACTCAACGTCTATTGTAACCAAAAAAATAGTCTTGTTTATTTCCACATGTTGTAAGTGGTTAATAACATCTTTGCTATCTTTCAGGCAAGATGGACTTTGCCATTCCATCCATACTTATGAGACATCATTTCAACAGGCTCCCTAGGGGTATCCCCACATGCCTAAAACGACCATACAAGCAATAGTTGGCAAACATCCAGGGTGAGTGTACATCTATGTGGGGCACCCAGTCTGAACACCATTGTACAGGAGATGTCAATTTAAGAATGAGTACTTTATTTCATCACCTAATGGGACTTTAATAATTTTTTTGTGTGTTCTGCATGTTTACATGAATGTGATCAACAACTATGCGCAGCAAACTGTTTTTATACAGAGGTCAGTAGTATGTAGGGCAGTGTACAAAGGTCAGTAGCAGTAGTAGGCAGGGCAGTGTACAGAGGTCAGTAGTATGTAGGGCAGTGTACAGAGGTAATTAATATGTAGGACAGTGTACAGAGGTTAGTAGGATATAGGGCTACATCTCACTTGAAATTAATATAAAAAAGGACAAGCAAGCACAAAATAGATATACAATTCTATACCAGGCTATATGGCACAGAAAAACCTCACATATAATAGACCAGCAATGCTTGGAGAACTACAAGGCAAGGCATAGATAAAAAAAAATCTATATAAAGGGACATTCCTTCATAAAAAAATATATATATATATAAGGGACACTTTTTCAGAAAAAAGAAGGTCATTAATATAAAAGGAACATAAATATATTGTATAGCAGGGGTTGGCAACCCCCAGCACGCAAAGCCTCTTTTGCCGGCACTTGACTCCCTCCCCATCAGCAGAGCAGTGCAGGGAAGTGTCAGTGAGACACTAATGCAATTTCAGAATTTCCCACACCTGCACTGAGGGAGATGCACTGTGCCCCCACACATTGCAAAACATGGGAAACATTGTTTGGTTCTCTAACTTTGCTGTAGCTGCAATCGTCAGCTTTTGTGATGGAGAAGAGATTGGGTGCAGTTCTGCTGGGGGGGGGGGCGGTCCCTGTTTCGAGGAGGAGGAGCATGGGGATATGGCATTGGAGCAGATGTGCAGGGAGGTAGGGTGGTGGAGCAGATGAGAAAAGGGGTACAGTGGTGGGAGGGATGAGAAGGGGTTTCAGCGGTAGGACAGAAAAGCAGGGGGGTACAGTGATGGGCCAGATGAGCAGGGGGTTACAGTGGTGGGGCAGATGAGCAGCGGAGTATAGAGGTGGGGCAGATGTACAGGGGGTTATAGTAGTGGGACATATGAGCAGGGGGGTACAGAGGTGGGGCAGATGTATAGGGTAGTACAGTGGTGGGGCAGATGTGCAGGGGGTTACAGGGGTGGGGCAGATGTATAGGGTAGTACAGTGGTGGGGCAGATGTGCAGGGGGTTACAGTGATGGGCCAGATGAGAAGGGGGTTACAGTGGTGGGGCAGATGAGCAGCGGAGTACAGAGGTGGGGCAGATGTACAGGGGCTTATAGTAGTGGGACATATGAGCAGGGGGGTACAGAGGTGGGGCAGATGTATAGGGTAGTACAGTGGTGGGGCAGATGTGCAGGGGGTTACAGGGGTGGGGCAGATGTGCAGGGGGCACAGTGGTGAAAAAGACTTGCAGCGGGGACAATGATCTGAGGTGTGAAGGTGCAGGAATCTGGGCTGATCTGAGGCGTGAGACTGCAGGATGCTAATTTCTCACTACTAAAGTAGTTTACAACATTAACTTTGTAAAAAAAAATCCTTTTAGTGATTGAGAGTGTGAAGTTTACATTTTTTTTGTTATAAAATCGGCACGCTCAATTTCTTTGAAAACATTTTTCGGAACACTGTGCTCAAAAGGTTGCCTACCCCTGGCGTATTCAGTAGTACAGTACAAGGAGTAATTGTAATTCTAAGAAAAGTGCAGGAATATTAAAGCAGCCCATTACTTATCCAGTCAGCAAAATGTTTTGACAAATTGCTGTTGACAATTGCAAAATGTTCTCGGCACTGCATTAAAGCTAAACTCCAGCCTTACCTCCAGCCTTTCACAATTGTACAGGCTCCTCTCCTGTACTGAAATTGTTTACTGTAATTTGACTGCATGCTGTGAGTTCCCCACTGTGTGCATTAGAAGCTGCAGCAAGTCAGATAAAGCCTGCAACATTATATGGCTCGAAGACATTATTTATTGCCAGACTAATGCTGGCCATACACTATACGAAAAATAGTCCGAAATTCAGTCAGACAGTTCGTTCATTTTTCAGCCAGTTAATGGGCATAAAATCAGTAATCGTTGGGACGTTTTTGAGCCGAAAAAACTAAGGACAAGTTTGGAAATTTTTTGCCGAACGGACGATAAATTGAAAGGTTAATGTATTTCCTGTCCAAACTGCTTGCACTAGGTATATGTAAAAAAATGAACAAAAAATGAATTCATTTATGTACACTGAACGATTTATCGGTCATTACATAATGGCACTATTGTTTGCTCTCACGGCCGAATGTTCGTTTTTCAAAAATGTGTTCGGCCAATTTTTCGTATTGTGTATGGCCAGCATTAGGTTAGATTCACACAAATGCGTTTTTTTGATGCATTTTGCAGAAATGCAGTGAAATTTAACATGTTCCTATGGAACGTGTTCACATCAATTCTTTTTTGTGCCTCTGCATTTTTGAAAAAGGTCGAGGACTTTTTTCACGCAAAATGCAGTGTTTTGCATGTAATAGACTTTAATGGACCCGCATCCAAAACGCAAGTACCGCGTTTTTACCGAGATTTGCGTTGTTTTTTTTTTTTAGCAGAACATTCACTGTATAACTTGTTGCTAAGGAGGGGGCCGGGAAGCCAGCCGCTGTGTACTTAACAACCGATGAGTTATCAGCTGTCAGCGGGCTTCCCCGCTGAATGTGAAAAAAAACCCAAAAAAAACGGCGTGGGGTACCAAATTTCAAAATTCATATAAGACCCTGCATGCAGTCCCGCAGGTCAGAGGTCAGGAAAGGGAGGCAGCGAGCGAGCGCATGCCATCAAAGCACCTTGCACCCATGTTGATGGGGACAAGGGCCTCTTCCCAACAACCCTTGCCAAGTGGTTGTCCGGTCTGTGGGCGGGGGGCTTATCGGAATCTGGAAGCCCCCTTTAACAAGGGGCCCCAGATCCCGGCCCTCCCCCCTATGTGAATGAGTATGGGGTACATCATACCCCTACCCATTCACCAAAATAAGTAGTGTAGTGTGACAAAATACAGTAGACAGTTTGAGTAGTCTTTTAATAAAAATATCTTCTTCTACCCCACATCTTCCTCCTCCAGTCTTCTCTTTCTCCTGCTGCTTTTTCTTCCGCTCTTCTGTCTTTTTTGCTCCGGTGTTCTTCTTCCTCTGCCGCCGTCGACCCTCCTTCAATGCTGCGTCCCGCTGATGTGTCCGCGCCGATGTCAAGCATTCCTTACATAACGATGGGGTCGTGGCCAACGGATTTCGTCGTCCGGAGACCCCACCCCTTGTTACGTCACGGACCCATTATGCCCCGGGCGGTGACATCACAAGAGGATGGGGCCTCCGGATAACGTAATCCGATGGCCACTTCTATATCTGAAAAATTATTGACATTGGCGCAGACAGATCAGCGGAACGCAGCATCGGAGGAGGGTCGTCAGCGGGAGTGGGACACAGCATCGGAGGAGGGTCGGCGGCGGAAGTGGAAGAAGAACACCGGACAAAGAAGACAGAAGAAAGAAAAGTGGAAGAAGAAGGAGATGCGGGAGGTGGTACAATGTACCCCATACTCATTCACATGGGGGGCGGGATCTGGGGCCCCCTTCTTGTTAAAGGGGGCTTCCAGATTCCGATAAGCCCCCACCCGCAGACCCCGACAACCACCGGGCAAGGGTTGTTGGGAAGAGGCCTCTGTCCCCATCAACATGGGAACAATGTGCTTTGGGGGGGGGGTCGGGGCCAGCGCAATTTTTTTTTTTTACATTTAGTGGGAAAGCTCGCTGACAGCTGATGACTCATCGGTTGTTAAAGGACGCGGCGGCCCGCTTCCCGGCCCCCTCCTTAGCATCCAGCTATATACAGTATAAAAAAAAAAAACGCAAATTGCGGCAAAATCGCTGTAAAAACGTGTCCAAAAACGCAGCAAGCACAGCAAAAAGCATTGCAGAAATGCTCAAAATCAACAGGCATAGAAAACGCTCAAAAGCAACCAGTGGATTAAACTAAAAAAAAAATAAAAATTATATATAAATAAATTACCCAATTCCCCAATCCACACATTTGAGCCTTTGTATTCTGACAGCGGAGAGACTTCCCCGCTTCACAATACACTGATCAACTCTGTTGGCAGGGCCGGCCCAAGATATTGCGCTGCCTGGGACCAAGAATAAAATGCTGCCCCCCCAAAAAAAAAATCACGCCCCCCAGGCTCCCACATTCATTATTTTATATCATGATAACTAAAGGGTCATGGCGGTCTACATGTATAGGAGTATAAAGAGGACCTGTGATGGCACTATACATGTATATAGGAGTATAAAAGAACCTGTCATGGCTCTTCCCCGCTTCACAATACACTGATCAGCGCTGTTGGAAAAGCCGGTGGCACTGATTGAGGGAAAATTTTCCAACAGAGAGGTTGTACAGAAGTTGATCAGTAAATAAATTTCTTTACAACCATCCTGCCCATATATGGATTGAAAAACAGAAGGTCCCTGCTGAACCATCTGAATTTCGATGTGTACAGGAGTCAGTAGTAGGTAGCACAGTGTACAGGGGTGAGTAGTAGGTAGGGCAGTGTACAGAGAGCAGTAGTAGGTAGGGCAGTGTACAGTGGTCAGTAGTATTTAGGGCAGTGTACAGAGGTCTGTAGGATGTAGGGCAGTGTACAGAGGTCAGTAGTAGGTAGGCCAGTGTACAGTGGTCAGTAGCAGGTAGGCCAGTGTACAGTGGTCAGTAGTAGGTAAGCCAGTGTACAGTGGTCAGTAGCAGGTAGGCCAGTGTACAGTGGTCAGTAGTAGGTAGGCCAGTGTACAGAGGTCAGTAGTATGTAGGGCAGTGTACAGAGGTCAGTAGTATGTAGGGCAGTGTACACAGGTATGTAGGACAGTGTACAGTGGTCAGTAGTATGTAGGGCAGTGTACAGAGCTCAGTAGTATGTAGGGCAGTGTACAGGAGTCAGTAGTATGTAGGGCAGTGTACAGAAGTCAGTGGTATGTAGGACAGTGTACAAAGGTCTGTAGTATGTAGGACAGTGTAAAAAGGTCAATAGGATGTAGAACAGTGTACAAAGGTCAATAGGATGTAGTAGGTAGTAGTTGGTAGGGCAGTGTACAGAGGTCAGTAACAGAAAAATTTAAACCTCAGCGCCTTTGAAAAAATAAATGATCTGAAAAATAAAGCTGCAGTAAAAAAAAAAACTCGCTAATAAGCAAATGGCAAAGAAGCAAAGTGAGAATATAAAAACAGTTTGCTGCGCTAATGCCGTGTACACACGGGCGTACTTTTCGCCATCACAGGTCCGATGAAGCCCACACATGGTCGGATTGTCCGACAGATTCAAAAAGTCCCCCTGTGTGTACACGTCATTAGGGTTGATCACATTCATGTAAACATGCAGAACACACAAAATTAAGTCCCATTAGGTGATGAAACAAACTGCTCGTGCTTAAATTGACATCTCCTGTGCAATGGTGTTCAGACTGGGTGCCCCACATAGATGTACACTCACCCTGGATGTTGACCAACTATCGCTAGTATGGTTATTTAGGCATGTGGGGATACCCCTAGGGAGCCTGTTGAAATGTTGTCTCATACATGAATGCACCTCATAAGTATGGATGGAAATGACAAAGGAGAACCTTCATTGTGCAATGCTGTAAAACCAGGTTTATTAAATACACAAATTAAAAGAATTCACTCACATTTAAAAGTGCCTTTTAGTCCTGGCACCCCGCGTGTGTAGCAGGTGATTAATAAGGGTAATCGGCCCTTATTATAGGAAATAGGAAAAGCCGCGGGTTTGCGGTGTTCAGCTCGATTCCCAGGTAGTTTTGTAAGGGCGGAAGTAACGCGGTGTAACCTTCCCCGTTTTGGCCTATCACAAAGCCATCATCAGGAAGTGTTCAATCCGCCATATTTATTGTGGGCATTTATACCCTTACTACAGGTCTGATTGATTGAATTAATATAAACACCTGCTGCATACTCGGGGAGGGTACAATCTTGGTTTAAACAATGTCTATAAGGACTGGGCTGACATTGATATCTACCAAATGAAGATTATTTTTTAAAATGTACGTTCATATGGAGAAAAAAGTAAAAATCAAAATAAAAATATGAAAATGAAAATAGGACGAGTGAGGGGGTAAAAAATACAAGGCCCTCTGCTGGTCATAGGCAGTAAATGAGCTCTTGCTCAACCACATTAAATAGGCCATCTAGTGGAGTGATGTGATATTACATTAGACAAAGTGAAGAGAAAAAAGGTAGATGTTGTGGGACAAATTGCTAAGTGAAAATCAGTGTTATAATATTAAATATTGGAACGTGACATATTATATAGTGTTAGATGGATAAGTTAAGTGAAAAAGGTGACCCACATGAACACTCGCAAAATTAGATATTAAAATTCTGGAATATTTCGAAATTTAATTAAATAGTTTGCTGGGAGTGGACTAGAAATAAAATAACTGACTAGTCATATGTTAAAAACTATACATTTGAATAATGATGGTTTAAGGTAAAAAAATTACTAAAACAGATTAAAGATTACGCTGAGGGAAATTAATACTGATAAAATAAATGGAAGTGACCTCCACCATTAATAATCTGTAATGAAACAATTAAATTCTAATTCTACATGTAACCCTAATGGTGTCAAAGTTTATATTTCAAAAATCCATTTAGTTTCATTCTGGGATATCTTCTGGGTCATATTGGCACCTTTCCGGGGTCTATTGATGGTGTCAATTACATAAAATAATAGACCAGCTGGGTCTTTTTTATGTACCATCCTGAATTGGTTGTACACACTATGTTTAGGAAATCCACTACGGATATTCATTATATGTTCACTAACTCTTTTAGTTAATGTCCTGATGGTCCTGCCTATGTACTGGTAGCAGCATGTACATTCCAGGACATAGCTAACATGTCTAGTACCACATGTTATAAATGGTTTAATGGTGTACTCTTTATGAGTTTGATGAGAAGTGAAAGATGTCCTTTTCCTAGGAGCCCTGTGTGTACTTCTACAGGGTCCACACCTTCCGCACCTATAAAACCCTTCTAGATTGAACATAGTGGTAGCTATTTTCTTGTTGTTAGCAGTGCCTGTCTGTCCATATCTCCTACGTGTTCTCTTATTTTTAATAATATATCTTGAGGATAACCTTTGTCTGTAAACTGTTTAATCAAGATATCCGTTTGTTCTATATAGTCTCAATATAGAGTGCAGTTTCTTTTTAAACGCACAAATTGCCCTTTGGGAATGGCCATTTTCCACCTGGGATGATGAAAACTCCTAGCTTAGGAGTAGCAAATGTAGCAATGTCTGTCACATGCCTAAAACGACCATACTAGCAATAGTTGGCCAACATCCAGGGTGAGTGTACATCTATGTGGGGCACCCAGTCTGAACACCATTGTACAGGAGATGTCAATTTAAGAATGAGTACTTTGTTTCATCACCTAATGGGACTTTATTAATTTTGTGTGTTCTGCATGTTTACATGAATGCGATCAACCCTAAGCGCAGCAAACTGTTTTTATACAGAGGTCAGTAGTATGTAGGGCAGTGTACAAAGGTCAGTAGCAGTAGTAGGCAGGGCAGTGTACAGAGGTCAGTAGTATGTAGGGCAGAGTACAGAGGTCAGTAGTATGTAGGGCAGAGTACAGAGGTCAGTAGTATGTAGGGCAGTGTACAGAGGTCAGTAGTATGTAGGGCAGTGTACAGAGGTCAGTAGTATGTAGGGCAGTGTACAGAGGTCAGTAGTATGTAGGGCAGTGTACAGAGGTCAGTAGTATGTAGGGCAGTGTACAGAGGTCAGTAGTATGTAGGGCAGTGTACAGAGGTCCGTAGGATGTACGGTGGCATACAGAGGTCAGTAATATGTATGGTAGGGTTCGGGAGGGCATGGTACAGGGAGGTCAGGAGGACAAGGTACTGAGTGAGTCAGAAGAGTGTGGTGCTGGAAGATATGGAGGGCACAGTACGGGGGGGGGGGGGCTCAGGTCTCAAGAGGGCATGGCACTGGGGTGTCAGCAGGGTATGGTATTCGGGAGGGGGGAATTAGGAGGGCTGTGGTGTTTGGATAATATGGTATTGGGGGGAGAGAATCAGAAGGGCCGGGGTGTCAGGAGGTATGATATTGAGAGGGATCAGGAGGGGTGGAGTGTCAGAAGGGTATGGCATGGGGGGGTGTCAGGAGGGTATAGTATTGGGGGGTGTCAGGAAGGTATGCTATTGCGAGGTGTCAGGAGGGTTTTGAGTGCCAGGAGGACTGGAGGACAGAGACGTTTTTAATGCAGAGTGGCGCAGGGAAGGTGCAGCAGTGCTGCTCCCTCCCGGCAATCCTCTCTGACATGGAAATTTCACTATACGCTGCAAATCCATGTCACTTTCAGCCTTAAGGTATCATGCATCTTAGTACGACCATGTTTCCCGCATCTTCCCAAGTAACACAGACATGACCACCATTCTTACATCCTTGGCTTCACAGCTCGACTGTCTGCCCTCATGAGCACAGGCACCTTTTATTTATCAGCAACAAAAGGAATGACAAACAAGAAGTCATGGCCACAACAGCCAATCGCTTCCTCCATGCAAAATAACATCACAGGAAATGACAACAGTAAAGGGGAGGGCATCCACAGGAGTGGGGGGGAGTGCACATGTTCCACCCACTCGAGGCATGTACACTGCCCCTCGCCCAGCCACATGCATGCACATCCACAATCTTCGTCAGCATGGAGCCCATTCAATACTGCTCAGAGTAACCAGTATCTCAGAGTAACCAGTATCTAGTAAGATCATTCTGCTTGTTCTTACAGGTTTGAGAAGATCTGCAGGGACATTGCTACTGTTGTTGTCAATATAGTATACCAACAAGGCAGATATCAATGTCCTCTTATAAAAGCAGATATGTATCCAAAAGGGATAGCGTAGCCACAAGAGAGATATAATATGTTTCTCTCGTTATGCGGACTTAGCTTCTCTAATGTGCATAGACATTTGAAGGCAAGAAGCCAAGCGCATTGCGTTTGATGCTTACAAACCGGCAAACGCCCACACACACAGAGAACACATCTCCAAGCCCTTGAGAAGGTTTTCATACTGACGGTTTTACCACTGGTCCAGATTCAACTCAAGTGCGCTCTGCTAGAGTGCTCCTTGGTTAAATCAGACACAGGGAGACAGATGACAATCTTTAAAACACACGTCCTAGAATAAAATGTCCACATGAGTCCAAATAATAACAGTTCCACAACATCTCTCACCATCCCACATTGTAACTGTGGATCGGGGAGGAGGGCCGATGGCGAGGGACAGACAATACAATACGAAGCGCTTGGACATGTTCAGAGAAGGGCCCGAACCCACCTGAGCTATTCAAGGCTTTCCCAGCCCCGCAGCCGTAGGTATGCAAGGGGCAGGGACTGCCTCTGCAGCCTGGGATTGGGTGAGCGTGCGCATGCGCTGCTCTAGAGAAAGGATCAGGTCGCAACTGTGGGACGTATTCGCGGTCACCTTTCGGCGGTCGACAGGTAGCCCGCAATCACTCAAGTGATTGATTGATTCATGTAACTAGCGCTGGTACATATAAAATTAGGTTAAAGGACACTAGGGGGCTCTTTTTTACCAGCAGCTGGTAGAGAGAAAAAGGAAGGGAGGGAATTAAGATTTTTCAGCGAGGAATTTATGATTTTTTTTAGGGGTTTTCCAAATTTTTATTTTATTATTCTAACTACATTATGCTGAAACATGTGTTTACAGACTCAATATGTCAAAGAAGTTTTACTTGTTAACAGGTTGCATCTACCTCATCCCAAAGAACAGGTTTTTTCTCAAGTTCAGGAAAAGTTATCAAATATCTTTTCTCTTCAGTTTATTCTTCTCTAAAAGAACCCGGGGGGATGTGCTACAGGCTTGTTTTTGCCTGTTTTATTTAACAGTTATTTTGGCGTATTTAGTAGTACAGTACAAGGAGTAATTGTAATTCTAAAAGTGCAGGAATATTAAAGCAGCCCATTACTTATGCAGTCAGAAAAATGTTCTGGGAAATTGCTGTTGACTTTTGCAGAATGTCCTCGGCACTGCATTAAAGCTAAACTCCAGCCTTACCTTCATCCTTTCACAATTGTACAGGCTCCTCTCCTGTACTGAAATTGCTTACTGTAATTTGACTGCATGCTGTGAGCTCCCCGCTGTGTGCATTAGAACCTGCAGCAAGTCAGATTAAGCCTGCAACATTATATGGCTCGAAGACATTATTTATTGCCAGACTAAGGCAGCCCATAGATGACTCATTTTTTCGTGCAACCAGTGGGTTGAACTAAAAAAAAAGACCCAATCCCCCATCCACACATTTGAGCCTTTGTATTCTGATAGCGGAGAGACTTCTGATCAGCGCTGTTGGCAAAAGCCTTTGGCACTGATTGCGGGGAAATTTTCCAACAGAGAAGGTGTATAGAAGTTGATCAGTAAATACATTTCTTAACTACCATCCTGCCCATACATGGATTGAAAAACAACAGGTCCCTGCCGAAGCAGTCGAATTTCACTCCGTGTATGGCTGGGTTCACTGTATGTAGCCTATCATTTACTGGATACTGCCTCTTTTTTTAATTAAACATATTTTTATTAACATTTTCCAAATACAAAAGGAAGGCAATAAACATCAAAGTAACAGTATTTGATATTATCCAATGTCATAATCAATAGTCCAGTCAAACAATAATGAACTAAATCAGGGGTAGGCAACCTTTGAGAAGTGTAGATGTACAGGGTATAAGATTAGGGTGATCAGACTCAGCCCACTTTTATTTAAAAGAAAGAAAAAAAAAAAAGGTTCACAAAAACATCAGTAGCCCAAGCAGGGAGTTCCACCATCACTATATCTTACAGACTCCAAATGCTTCAGCCTCCTGGCTTACGTTATTGCCACGCGGCTGCTTCAGGCCTGTAACCTAGGCCTTAGGTCTGCTCCTTAGAACACATGAGTTTCCTAGAGTTAAGCTCTCTCCTTGCTTACTACTGATCAGCACTTTGCTGCTCTGTCACAAAGTACATTTGCCTCCCGCAAACATGCATGCTCTGGCTGTACTAGGGTTGCCACCTGTACGGTAATGACCCGGACAGCCCTGGTTTTGACAGCTGTGCCAGGGCTTGTGTTCTCCCGACACCCGGACACAGCAGCAATGTATAGGCTCCGCTCTTGACCAGTCCCAGGCTCACACCCGGACACAACAGCAATTTATAGGCTCCGCTCTTGACCAGTCCCAGGCTCCAGATCACCGATACAACCCCCACCCCAACCCCGCCTGTGTGTCAGAATAGATTCTCTCTCCCGCCAGCAGACTACCTCCTGCCCCGCCTCTCCGGAAGAAGACCCCCCGCAGTGTAACCAGGCAGCTGCAGAACTCCTCTCTCTCCCAGCTCTTCTACCGCCAGCAGCACTGCACCCTCCCTGGCCCCCCTACTTCCCCGTTCCAGTGGACAATGTCCTGCAGCTGCCGCCCGCATCACACTGCACTGTCTGTGGCTTTGTGGCTGCACTCTCTCCCCCACCCGCCGGCGCCGATGCCAGCCAGAGACAGTGCATGGAAATGTCTGGTGTCCTAGCAACCAGGGATGTGATGAGTGAGAGAGCATGGTGTTAGACTCTACCCCCACTTCTCATACACATCTTTACAGCGGCTCCTGAAAGGTAAGGGTTTTTTTTTCTTGCTCAATGGAGTGCTCTATGGGGGGGGGGGAGTCAGGCAGGCACTGTCTGATACTTAAGGGATTTAGAGCTACCAGGGTCTCTACGGAGGGGGGGGGGGGACCGTCGCCCACGGGTGGTCTATTATGCTCAGTGGTTCAAAATTGTTGTGGGGGGGGCACAAAAAAATGTAAAAAAAAAATCAATTGCCACCACTGTGCCCATCAAACGCAGCCACTGTGCCCTCAAACTCGCCACTGTGCCATCAAACACTGCCACTGTGCCCAAATGCTGCCACTGTGCTCATCAAACGCTGCCACTGTGCCCAAATGCTGGCACTGTGCCCTCAAACACTGCCACTGTGCCCTCAAACACTGCCACTGTGCCTTCAAACCCTGCCACTGTGCCTTCAAATGCTGCCACTGTGCCCATCAAATGCTGCCACTATGCCCATAAAACGCAGCCACTGTGCCCATCAAATAATGCCACTGTGCCCATCAAACGCTGCCACTGTGCCGCCAAACACTGCCACTGTGTCCATTAAGCACAGCCAGTGTCCCCATTAAACACAGCCACTGTGCCCAAACGCAGCCACTGTGCCCATCAAACGCAGCCACTGTGTCCATCAAACGCAGCGACTGTGCCCATCAAACGCAGCCACTGTGCCATCAAACACTGCCACTGTGCCCATCAAATGCTGCCAACACTGCCACTGTGCCCATCAAATGCAGCCACTGTGCCCATCAAATGCAGCCACTGTGCCCATCAAATGCAGCCACTGTGCCATCAAACGCTGCCACTGTGCCCTCGAACACTGCCATTGTGCCCATCAAATGCTGCCACTGTGCCATCAAACACTGCCACTGTGCCCTCAAATGCTGCCACTGTGCCATCAATTGCAGCCACTGTGCCAAACGTTGCCTCTGTACCATCAAACACTGCCACTGTGCCAAACGCTGCCACAGTGCCATCAAACGCTGCCAGTGTTCCCATCATATGCTGCCAGTGTGCCCTTCAATGCCCCCAGTGTGACCCCCCCCACCCACTCGCCGTCTGCCCGCCACTTACCCTGTCTTGGTGGAGCAGCGGGTGACGGCGACGAGAGGGGTCCTGCGTGCGTCTCCTGCCGTCCTCATCTCTCATCCTCTCCTCCTGATACGCGTCCAATAGCGGCGCTTGTCATTTCAGCCAATCAGATGACAGGTAACAGACCTGAGCACCTGATTGGTGGAGAAGCGGTTTAGTGTTAGGAAAGCGAATATTCACTTTTTTTGACACCTTTTAGATCCTATGGCTCTAATCAGGTGCTTCAAAAACATCCCACCCCCCGCGGCTGTAATTCAGGCACCCTGCGCCTGAAAAGGGGCCGGGCGCCTGAATAGGGGGTGGCAGCGGCGGCAATAGATAGATTCATGCAACGCATGAATCTATCTATTGGTGATAGAGGGGGCAGCTGGAGAGAGGTGGCAGTGCCCGTGCACCATTATGGATGCACCGCCACTGATTATGCTGCTAATATAAAGGGGGGGAGGCAGGCACTGTCTGATATTTAAGGGACTCAGAGCTAGCAGGGTCTCTAAGGGGGGGGGGGTCATCACCCGGGGGAGGTCTATTCTGCTAATTCAAAGGGGGGGTGAGTCTATGCTGCTAATATAAAGGGGGGGTGAGTCTATGCTGTTAATATAAAGGGAGGGGGGTGAGTCTGTGCTGCTAATATAAAGGGAGGGGGGTGAGTCTATGCTGCTAATATAAAGGGACACTAATCTAATGGGGGTCACTCTGTAAGGAAAAGCACTGATCAGTGGCGTCACTACAGGGGGGCTCATTCACACTATAGTTGCCACTGGTGCTGATATAAGATGACTCTTATGCCCCGTACACACGGTCGGATTTTCCGATGGAAAATGTCGGATCGGATCGTGTTGTCGGAAATTCCCGACATTTTCCATCAGATTTTCCGACACACAAAGTTTGAGAGCAGGATATAAAATTTTCCGACAACAAAATCCATTGTCGGAAATTCCGATTGTGTGTACACAAATCCGACGGACAAAGTGCCACGCATGCTCAGAATAAATAAAGAGATGAAAGCTATTGGCCACTGCCCCGTTTATAGTCCCGACGTACGTGTTTTATGTCACTGCGTTCAGAATGATCGGATTTTCCGACAACTTTGTGTGCCGGGGGTATGCAACACAAGTTTGAGCCAACATCCGTCGGAAAAAAATCCTAGGATTTTGTTGTCGGAATGTTCGAACAAAGTCCGACCGTGTGTACGGGGCATAAGAAGATGAACTAATGGGGGATACTGACTGCCAATTTAATGGTTGCTGACCAACCATTAGATCAGCAGTTAGCACCCCCCACCCCCATTATATCAGAGTCACCCTATATCAGCACCCACCGCTTACAGACCCCCATTAGATTAGAGTCTGGTGAAAAATGTCCAGTAGTAAAGTGGTTTTTGAGCTTTAACTAATAGTGCTTTATTTTATGAAAAATTACACTGTTGAATGACACCCAGCATCATTCAACCCACTGAGCCCAGGCTGTCAAAGGTACAACCCCTGAGGCTGAGTTCACATATGTGCGGCCGCATGTTTACTCATGGGTACTGATGAGCCAAACACCCCCCTGTTCGGTTCGCACCAGAACATGCGAACAGGAAAAAAGTTCGCTCCAACACGCGAACACCGTTAAAGTCTATGGGACACAAACATGAATAATCAAAAGTGCTAATTTTAAAGGCTTATATGCAAGTTATTGTCATAAAAAGTGTTTGGGGACCCGGGTCCTGCCCCAGGGGACATGGATCAATGTAAAAAAAAGTTTTAAAAACGGCCGTTTTTTCAGGAGCAGTGATTTTAACAATGCTTAAAATCAAACAATAAAAGTATAATATCCCTTTAAATTTCGTACCTGGGGGTTGTCTATAGTATGCCTGTAAAGGAGGGCATGTTTCCCGTGTTTAGAACAGTCTGACAGCAAAATGACATTTGGAAGGAAAAAACCCATTTAAAACTACCCGCGGCTATTGCATTGCCGACAATACACATAGAAGTTCATTGATAAAAACGGCATGGGAATTCCCCACAGGGAAACCCCGAACCAAAATTTTAAAAAAAAATGACGTGGGAGTCCCCCTAAATTCCATACCAGGCCCTTCAGGTCTGGTATGGATATTAAGGGGAACCCCGGCCAAAATTTAAAAAAAAAATGACGTGGGGTTCCCCCTAAAATGCATACCAGACCCTTATCCGAGCACGCAACCTGGCAGGCCGCAGGAAAAGAGGGGGGGACGAGACTGTGGCCCCCCCCCTCCTGAACCGTACCAGGCCACACGCCCTCAACATTGGGAGGGTGCTTTGGGGTAGCCCCCCAAAACACCTTGTCCCCATGTTGATGAGGACAAGGGCCTCATCCCCACAACCCTGGCCGGTGGTTGTGGGGGTCTGCGGGCGGGGGGCTTATCGGAATCTGGAAGCCCCCTTTAACAAGGGGACCCCCAGATCCCACCCCTCCCCCTGTGTGAAATGGTAAGGGGGTACTTACCCCTACCATTTCACTAAAAAAACTGTCAAAAATGTTAAAAATGACAAGAGACAGTTTTTGACAATTCCTTTATTTAAATGCTTCTTCTTTCTTCTATCTTCCTTCATCTTCTTCTGGTTCTTTTGGCTCTTCTGGTTCTTCCTCCGGCGTTCTCGTCCAGCATCTCCTCCGCGGCGTCTTCTATCTTCTTCTCCTCGGGTCGCTCCGCACCCATGGCATGGGGGGAGGCTCCCGCTCTTCTCTTCATCTTCTTCTTCATCCTCTTCTCTTCTTCCTTCTTCTCTTCTTCATTTTCTTCTCCGGGACGCTCTGCACCTATGCTGGCATGGAGGGAGGCTCCCGCTATGTGACGGAGTCTCCTCGTCTGACGGTTCTTAAATAACGGGAGGCGGGGCCACCCGTGACCCCGCCCCCCTCTGACGCACGGTGACTTGACGGGACTTCCCTGTGACGTCATGGGGAGTGCCACAGGGAAGTCCTGTCATGTCCCATGTGTCAGAGGGGGGCGGGGTCACCGGGTGGCCCTGCCCCCTGTTATTTAAGAACCTTCAGACGAGGAGACGCCGTCACACAGCGGGAGCCTCCCTCCATGCCAGCATGGATGCGGAGCGGCCAGGAGAAGAAAATGTATGGTTGTATCAATGGTTCAGGCTGGTGGTGTAATGGTGTGGGGGGTATTTTATTGGCACACTTTGGGCCCCTTCATACCAATTGAGCATCGTTTATACACCAAGTCTACCTGAGTATTGTTGCTGACCATGTCTATCCCTTGACTATAGTGTACCCATCTTCTGATGGCTCCTTCCAGCAGGATAATGCACAATGTCACAAAACTCCAATCATCTTGCCACTGGACAATGAGGTCACTGTACTCCAATGGCATCCGCGCTCACCACATCTCATTCAATAGAGTACCATTGGGATGTGGTGGAACGGGAGTCGGGAGATTGGCATCATGGATGTGCAGCCGACAAATCTGCAGCAACTGTATAATGCTATCATGACACTATGGACCAAAATCTCTGAGGAATGTTTCCAACACCTTGTATCTATGCCATGAAGAATGAAGGCAAAAGGGGGTCCAACCCTCTACTAGCAAGGGGGACCCAATAAAGTGGCCGGTGAGTTGTGTTGTGTTGTGTGTGTGTGTGTGTGTGTGTGTGTGTGTGTATATATATATATATATATATATATATATATATATTACATACAGTATATGTATCTAAAGCCCTCAACCCCTCTCATTTGGCTCAGCTAGCCCAAGTGGATTCTACAAATCTGCCATAGACTGTTAATGGTTACACTCTAACCGATGATAAAGCATTTAAAATGTTTCATATTGTATCAACAGTAGTCATATAATGTCTTCGGAGGATGAACAGCAGCCCTGTACTAGTAAAAAAAGCCAGGCGGCTTTCCAAGTTTCGGGATGAGTGGCTTGAAAATGCTAATCTTAAAAGCTGGCTTGTAAGGAAAAAAGGTGACGATACATTGGGAAGATGCAGAGTGTGTTGTGTTACATTCATCAAGGTGACATATGATGGCCTTAAAGCTGCTAAAGCTCACCAAAATTCAGACCGTCACAAGCAAGCTATACGGGCTCAGAAAACATCAGATACTCTGCAAAAGTTTTTTGCCAAAGTCAACACAGAGGAAGAAGACAAAGTCCTTGCTGCTGAAATCAGCCTAATCTATCATGGGGTTTCACATCACCACAGCTTTTTGTCTCAGGTGAGAAAATTATTTGATTTTTATAATGCTACCTTTTCCTAGTGATAGTAGTTTAGTTTACTTCACATAAATTGTGTTTTTCAATCAATATAGTTAATGTATTTTTACTAATTATTTATGGCATGTATTTGAATAAAATAAAATATTTTTTTAAATGTTTGCCCCCCTTCAAAGAAGTAAAAAACTTTAAAAATGGTGCATGTTTAGGAGATATTTATTTTACCTACATGTAAATTATACAGCTTTATTATAAACTTACCTGTAGGTAAAAAAAATCAAATTCAGGAGTTTCCTGCCACTTTTATAGTAACAATATAAGGTATGTTTGCCCTCCCCCCGTAATATAGCATTATAAGGTATGTTTGCCCCCCTTTGATAGTAACATTATGAAACATTTACTCAGAATATCAAGGTATTATGATCCATAATAATTTTGATTACACTATAACATATACTTGCTTTTTGTATGTATATATATATATATATATATATATATATATATATATATATATATATATATATATAAAATCTATTTTAGGACTGTGGGAATAAACTTTATTCTAAAGTTTTTCCAGACACTCAGATTGCCAGGAAAATGCACCATGGAAGAACAAAATGTGAAGCTATTGTCCAAAATGTTTTATCCCCTTCTTCAGTTGAAGCAGTAGTAAAGCAGATTCGAGGTGGAAAACCTTTTTCAGTTTTGCTTGATGCTTCGAACAAAGGTAACTCAAAATATTTTCCACTCACGGTGATCTATTTCACCAATGATAAGGGAGTTCAGAAGAAAATTGTGGATTTTTATGAGGATGCTGATGAAACATCTGATGTAATGTCTGGCCATATACATCAGGTTCTGATCTCATTTTATCTGGACCTCAAGCAAATAATTTCTTATGGTGCAGATAACGCATCCGACAACTATGGCATCCATCATTCCATCTATACCAACTTAAGGTCGGAAAATTCTTTCCTTTTACCTGCAGGTTGCAACTGCCATCTGTTGCATAACGCTGCAAAATATGGCTGTAAAAGGTTGATGTACGATGTGGAAGCATTCGTAATGAAAGTCTACAATGAATTTTCCTGCAGCGCTAAACATGTTAACGAACTCAAGTCATGCTTTGATTTTTTGGATATGGTTTATCATAAACTTTTACGACATGTACCAACACGGTGGCTATCGTTATTTACAGCTTTGGATTGGTTGTTGAAGAATTGGCCTGCTGTGAAGATATACTTTATTCAAAAGGGAGAAGAGAACTGTCCACTTCTCATTTGGAATTTTATTAGGTCTCAGGAACAAGGTCTTAATTCTGATTCAGATCTCACACTCCACGAATGTTACCTTTTTTTTGTACATAATTTTATGAATATATTTCAACCTGCCATCTTAAAATTGGAGAGTGACACAATGCAGTCAACTGAGATCTTTCATATTCTTGAGGAGGTTCTTAACAATCTCAAGTTGCGAATAACAGAGATTTTTTTTGGCTTCAAAGTAAACCAGTCACTGAATAATCTTCCACCAAGTTCACAGGAGGCATTCAAGAAAAATGCTTTAGAAGTTTATAATGCATGTGTACAATATTTGGAGAAGAGATTTAATTTTGGATCAGATTCCTATTTAAGGAAAATTTCCATTCTAAGTCTTAAACCTAAAGAGACTTTAACATTTGTCAGTTTATTTGTCATTAAGAAGATGTTAAACATTAGGGATGAGCTCCGAGTTCGAGTTGAACTCACGTTCGACTCGAACATTGGCTGTTCGCAAGTTCGCCGAACAGCGAACAATTTGGGGTGTTCGCGGCAAATTCGAATGCCGCGGAACACCCTTTAAAAGTATATGGGAGAAATCAAAAGTGCTAATTTTAAAGGCTTATATGCAAGTTATTGTCATAAAAAGTGTTTGTGGACCTGGGTCCTGCCCCAGGGGACATGGATCAATGCAAAAAAAAGTTTTAAAAACGGCCGTTTTTTCAGGAGCAGTGATTTTAATAATGCTTAAAGTCAAACAATAAAAGTGTAATATCTCTTTAAATTTCGTAGCTGGGGGGTGTCTATAGTATGCCTGTAAAGGGGCGCATGTTTCCCGTGTTTAGAACAGTCTGACAGCAAAATGACATTTCGAAGGAAAAAACACATTTAAACCTACTCGCGGCTATTGTATTGCCGACAATACACATAGAAGTTCATTGATACAAACGGCATGGGAATTCCCCACAGGGGAACCCCGAACCAAAATTTAAAAAAAAAAATGACGTGGGAGTCCCCCTAAATTCCATACCAGGCCCTTCAGGTCTGGTATGGATATTAAGGGGAACCCCGGCCAAATTTTTTTTTTAAAATGACGTGGGGTTCCCCCTAAATTCCATACCAGACCCTTCAGGTCTGGTATGGATTTTAAGGGGAACCCCGTGCCAAAAAAAAAAAACGGCGTGGGGTCCCCCCAAAAATCCATATCAGACCCTTATCCAAGCATGCAACCTGTCAGGCCGCAGAAAAAAAAGGGGGGATGAGAGTGCGCCCCCCCCTCCTGAACTGTACCAGGCCACATGCCCTCAACATTGGGAGGGTGCTTTGGGGTAGCCCCCCAAAACACCTTGTCCCCATGTTGATGAGGACAAGGGCCTCATCCCCACAACCCTGGCCGGTGGTTGTGGGCGTCTGCGGGTGGGAGGCTTATCGGAATCTGGAAGCCTTTAACAAGGTGACCCCCAGATCCCGGCCCCCCCTGTGTGAAATGGTAAGGGGGTGCTTACCCCTACCATTTTACTAAAAAACTGTCAAAAATGTTAAAAATGACAAGAGACAGTTTTTGACAATTCCTTTATTTAAATGCTTCTTCTTTCTTCTATCTTCTTTCATCTTCTTCTTCTGGTTCTTCTGGCTCTTCTGGTTCTTCCTCCGGCGTTCTCGTCCAGCATCTCCTCCGCGGCGTCTTCTATCTTCTTCTCCTTGGGCCGCTCCGCACCCATGGCATGGGGGGAGGCTCCCGCTCTTCTCTTCATCTTCTTCTCTTCTTCTTTTCTCACTGCTCCTTAAAAAACGGCCGTTTTTAAAAGTTTTTTTTGCATTGATCCATGTCCCCTGGGGCAGGACCCAGGTCCCCAAACACTTTTTATGACAATAACTTGCATATAAGCCTTTAAAATTAGCACTTTTGATTATTCATGTTTGTGTCCCATAGACTTTAACGGTGATCTCGTGTTCGAACGAACTTTTTTCCTGTTCGCATGTTCTGGTGCGAACCGAACAGGGGGGTGTTCGGCTCATCCCTATTCAACATAGATGTTGATGATGATGGGCTCTTCACCATTCTGAGAAAAGTTCTTCACACATTGGATCCTGATGGAGAACATTCAGTGGACCAAAGATGGGTAGCATTCTTTGAGAAATGCTCTGCACCTAATCTTCTAAAAATAGTGGAATGCGTTATAGCAATTCCTGTAAGCAATGCATTTGTGGAGCGGGTCTTTAGCGTTATACAAAACCTTTGGAGTGAAGAAAGACATCGGATGTCCTCCAATCTGGTGAAAGCAGAAATCTGCATAAAATTCAACTTGAAAATGACTTGTATGGAAATCTATGACTTTGTAGTAAATAGCAAACCACTACTAAAAGCTGCAAAGTCTAATACAAAGTACATATGGAAAAATAAGTAATGTGTAGTTATTTTTAGTTTGATTTTAATGTGAACTTTGCATTGTTTGATGTGCACTTTATTTACTTGATCTCAAAAATTATTTTATTAAAGCAATGTCTTATTTAGTTTGTGTTCTGAAAATCAGTATTTTATTTATCAACATAGAATGGGTTTTCATTTGTTATTTATATTTGAAAAGCACTTTTTGGGGGGTTTATTAGTTATTAGTACTGGATGTAGTGTTTTTGTATTGGTAATTGTTATGTATCAAGTGCACTTTGTTTCCTAAAAGTTAAAATAATATTTTATTTATGTACCCAAGCTGGGTCATTCTTATGTTTATAATGTATAAGTTATGTTGTTGCATTACAAGGTTAAGAAATAAAATAAATATGTTACTAATTTGTTTTGTTTCTTTCTGTTACTATTTGAATAAACTACAGAAGATAACATTGTATGTAACTAAACTCTTTCCTTGTAAGGTGAAAAAGCTTACTAAATCTCTACTTTTTACTCATTATATGCAATATATTTGCTTTCTTATAGGTAATAATATTTTTTATACACAGGTAGTCTCCCAATGGATAAATAGTGTTTATAAAGTTTATTTCATCACAAAATATATGCATAGTTTATACTACAAAAAAAATGCTGTGCGCTGCTAAAGTGTTCGAGTTTGGCTTGAAGAAAAGGTGGCAACCCTAGGCTGCACCCATGCAGCCTCTGACTCCTGCAGAGGAATGGGAGTACACCTCACTCCCATGCACAGACTTCCTGTCTGTGGGGTGGGGCCCTGAGCCACAGTCAGGTCACAACTAAATAGCCCAGCACACAGCTGTGCAATCAGAGTGCCTGTCTCTCCAAAATCTGGTGTAAACCAGCAATCTTGGTATTAGGGGTGTCAGGAGGGCATGCTATTGTGGGGGTGTCAGGAGGGCTTTGAGTGTCAGGAGGGCTGGAGAGTAGAGAAGTTCTTAATGCAGAGTGGTGCAGGGAAGGTGCAGTGGTGCTGATCCCTCCCGGAAATCCTCTCTCACCATCCTACATGGTAACCGTGGATCAGGGAGGAGACGCAATACAATATGAATCGCTCGGGCATGTTCGGAGAAGAGCCCAAACCCACCCGAGCTATTCTGAAGGCTTTCCCCGCCTGCAGCCGTATGTATGTAAGGGGCGGGGGACTGTCTCTGCAGCCTGAGATTGGGTGAATATGCGAATGCGCCGCTCTACATCAAGGATCGGGTCGCAACTGCGGGAGGTATTTGCGATCACCTGTCTGCGGTCGACAGGTAGCCCGCGATCGGCGGGTTGCCGACCCCTGGTTTATATGAATCAGTTATTCACACACTCAAGTGATTGATTGATCCATGTAGCTAGAGCTGGTACATATAAAATTAGGTTAAAGGACACTAGGGGGCTCTTAATTTTTACCAGCAGCTGGTAGAGAGAAAAAGGAAGGGAGGGAATTAAGATTTTTCAGCGAGGAATTTGATTGTATTTTTTTTTTTTAGGGGTGTTGCAGTTTTTTTTAAATTATTTTAACTACGGTATGCTGAAACATGTGTGCACAGACTCAATATGTCAAAGATGCTCAGAAATGCGTTGTGTTTTCTCCCCACTGCTCACATTACCAACTGCTTCCTGGGCTGCCGCTCCGTTCCTCCGCAGAGACAGGCGCTGTCCCGTCCTGGCTTCCCATCAGATTGCGCTTGGTTTGGGGGCGTCCCTGGGAATCGCTGATTGTCTTTTTCCTTCCCACCTTGGATAATATCTTCATGTTCAACATACCGCTTTTATATGTAAGTGGATTATTTTATTGTTTATTGGTAAATAAATAATTTTACTTAGCGGCGCTCCTCTTCTTTTTTTTTTTTTTTTTCAATATGTCAAAGAAGTTTTACTTGTTAACAGGTTGCATCTACCTCATCCCAAAGAACAGGTGTTTTATGCCTTTTTTCTCAAGTTCAGGAAAAGTTATCAAATATCTTTTCTCTTCAGTTTATTCTTCTCTAAAAGAACCCAGGGGGATGTGCTACAGGGTTGTTTTCGCCTGTTTTAATAGTTATTTTGGCGTATTCAGTAGTACAGTACAAGGAGTAATTGTAATTCTAAGAAAAGTGCAGGAATATTAAAGCAGCCCATTACCAATGCTGTCAGAAAAATATTCTGGGAAATTACTGTTGACTTTTGCAGAATGTCCTCGGCACTGCATTAAAGCTAAACTCCAACCTTACCTTCAGCCTTTCACAATTGTACAGGCTCCTCTCCTGTACTGAAATTGCTTACTGTAATTTGACTACATGCTGTGAGCTCCCCAATGTGTGCATTAGAACCTGCAGCAAGTCAGATTAACTGGTTCCGGACCAGCCGCCGCAGTTATACTGTGGCAGGTTGGTCCGGCTGCATGAAGCATCGGCTGGGGGGCCGCGACCATCGGATTCGATCAGGAACCAATCAATATGAATCGCTCGGGCATGTTCGGAGAAGAGCCCAAACCCACCCGAGCTATTCTGAAGGCTTTCCCCGCCTGCAGCCGTATGTATGTAAGGGGCGGGGGACTGTCTCTGCAGCCTGAGATTGGGTGAATATGCGAATGCGCCGCTCTACATCAAGGATCGGGTCGCAACTGCGGGAGGTATTTGCGATCACCTGTCTGCGGTCGACAGGTAGCCCGCGATCGGCGGGTTGCCGACCCCTGGTTTATATGAATCAGTTATTCACACACTCAAGTGATTGATTGATCCATGTAGCTAGAGCTGGTACATATAAAATTAGGTTAAAGGACACTAGGGGGCTCTTAATTTTTACCAGCAGCTGGTAGAGAGAAAAAGGAAGGGAGGGAATTAAGATTTTTCAGCGAGGAATTTGATTGTATTTTTTTTTTTTAGGGGTGTTGCAGTTTTTTTTAAATTATTTTAACTACGGTATGCTGAAACATGTGTGCACAGACTCAATATGTCAAAGATGCTCAGAAATGCGTTGTGTTTTCTCCCCACTGCTCACATTACCAACTGCTTCCTGGGCTGCCGCTCCGTTCCTCCGCAGAGACAGGCGCTGTCCCGTCCTGGCTTCCCATCAGATTGCGCTTGGTTTGGGGGCGTCCCTGGGAATCGCTGATTGTCTTTTTCCTTCCCACCTTGGATAATATCTTCATGTTCAACATACCGCTTTTATATGTAAGTGGATTATTTTATTGTTTATTGGTAAATAAATAATTTTACTTAGCGGCGCTCCTCTTCTTTTGTTTTTTGTTTTTTTTTCAATATGTCAAAGAAGTTTTACTTGTTAACAGGTTGCATCTACCTCATCCCAAAGAACAGGTGTTTTATGCCTTTTTTCTCAAGTTCAGGAAAAGTTATCAAATATCTTTTCTCTTCAGTTTATTCTTCTCTAAAAGAACCCAGGGGGATGTGCTACAGGGTTGTTTTCGCCTGTTTTAATAGTTATTTTGGCGTATTCAGTAGTACAGTACAAGGAGTAATTGTAATTCTAAGAAAAGTGCAGGAATATTAAAGCAGCCCATTACCAATGCTGTCAGAAAAATATTCTGGGAAATTACTGTTGACTTTTGCAGAATGTCCTCGGCACTGCATTAAAGCTAAACTCCAACCTTAACTTCAGCCTTTCACAATTGTACAGGCTCCTCTCCTGTACTGAAATTGCTTACTGTAATTTGACTGCATGCTGTGAGCTCCCCAATGTGTGCATTAGAACCTGCAGCAAGTCAGATTAACTGGTTCCGGACCAGCCGCCGCAGTTATACTGTGGCAGGTTGGTCCGGCTGCATGAAGCATCGGCTGGGGGGCCGCGACCATCGGATTCGATCAGGAACCGATCAATCCCCAGGCCAATGATATCTGGCCTGGACCCAGTCCTGATGAATGAGATCCTTCCCCTGTCGTGTAAGTGTAAACACTGACAGGGGAAGTGATGTCATCTCTCCTCGTATCGGAAAGTGAGTTGCACAACAGTACACTGACACCAGGTATTGTAGGCACACAATTCACTCCCGATCATCCAACCCAGGTAACCCCTTCACCACCTGTCACTGTGTCACCCAGTACAGCAATCAGAATTTTTTTTTATCGCTGTACTGGTGTCATTAGTGACAAAAATCAGCATTAGGTCAATTAGTATTAGCTCCAGATAGGTCTAGGGACCCCCCTAACCCCCCAATAAAGGTTTAACCCCTTGATTACCACCTGTGACCTGCCATCACCGTATAAGTGTCACGGGTGACGCAGTTTAGCTAGATTTTTTTATATAGCGCCAGGGCACCCGTCGTATTTTACCCAATAAAGGTTTAACCCCCTGATCACCCGGCGGGTGATCAAAGTTAGGTTTTAGCATCAGATAGGGTCTGCGTCGCCCCAAGCAGCAGTAGCGCTAACACCCACACACGCACAATACACCTCTCTTTAATAGTATAGTGTCTGAATGAATCGATATCTGATCAGATCTATGCTAGCTTCCCCTGCAGTTTAGGGTTCCCAAAAACGCAGTGTTAGTGGGCTCAGCCCAGATACCTGCTAGCACCTGTGTTTAGACCCTCCGCCCAGCCCAGCCCAGCCAAGTGCATTATCAATCAATCACTGTCACTTACAAAACACTAAACACATACCTGCAGCGTTTGCAGAGTCAGGCCTGATCCCTGCGAACGCTAATGCCCCGTACACACGGTCGGATTTTCCGATGGACATTGTCCGATCGGAGCGTGTTGTCGGAAATTCCGACCGTGTGTGGGTGCCATCGGACATTTTCCATCGGATTTTCCGACACGCAAAGTTGGACAGCAGGAGATAAAATTTTCCGACAACAAAATCCGATCGCGTCAATTCCGACCGTGTGTGGCCTGTTCCGACGAACAAAGTGCCACGCATGCTCAGAAGAAATTCCGACACGGGACAGCTCGTTCTGGTAAACTTAGCGTTCGCAATGGATACAGCACTTTCGTCACGCTGCAATGTAAAAAATGGTTTAATACAGCGCACTCTCTTCTTCTTTATAATGTGACAAGAATTAAGTAGTTTTGCTGCTTATATTCACACACACTTCTCACAAAGTTTTATTTGTGTTTTTTTAGTGGGACTCCCTCAATATATTGTTATTAGTTGTCACATCTGACAGTTTTATATTTTTTATGTTTTTTTTTTTTTTTTTTTAAGCCTTTTTTTTTTCTTTAATGTTTGGATTTTTTCCAAGGCTGATCTTTGTTCAATGTTATTTTTATTTTTACTCCAGAATATTTTTGTGTGTGTTTTGTGTGGCAAGTTACCCCAACACCATTGATATCTTTTATTATTTAATCTCCATGAGATTTTTTGTTGTTGGTGTCCTTTGTTCATTTCACATTGTATATTTGAAATGTACCTGAATCCTCACAAACAAACCATCATTTTTGAAGTAAAACACATAGGAGAGTATAATTCAAAACAAAAATCCTTTATTAAGGGCTCAGAACCAAACAAAGAGGAAGGCAACACTGGATCAACAGGAGAAATTAGTGAAGCCTGGGACCCCCACGGCAGACATCAATTCTTAAACCTCAAAATTGGTGGCCTGAGGAGTCCATATGTAAGGGAGGGCAGTCTGGTCCGGGATTCACAGAGATCCGGATAGCAGCAGATGACATCAGTGTCCCCAGGCTGTGGTACCACAAGAGGCTGCATCTTTTGGCCGACCAGACTGGATCCAGGGTCCTCACTGTCTGGTCTTCCTTTCACACTTCCTTCCGGGCTGTGGCTGTGCAGTTGGAGATGTGGCAGGAGGAGGAGTAGGACCTGGAGGAGGAGTAGGACCTGCAGGAGGAGGAGGAGGACCATCCCAAAGCTGTGTGTGAGGTGTAATTTGGCCCCTCATACCTTTCGCCAGAGCCTCAGATATGAGGGCCTCACACATGGCTTTTTGGCCCTCCTCCATCCTCTGCATTTTATAGGCTATGAATGCAGCAAGGTTCTCCTGCCTGGTGTGTGGTGCTCCCAGGACCTCTGTAGCCCTACAAAAAAATCTGATAGCCGCCTCCTCTAGGGTACTCCTCCTACTGCCACTTTCTGTTTCCAGGGGGGGTGGAGGGACCTGCAGATCAGCCACCTCCTGGCTGAGACTTCCCTGTGTATGAAAAAGGAACATGGTTGTAATGTTTTGCATCATCAATCACAATCATAAATTAGTACTCCCAACTAACATCTAGTTAACATCATTGATTGGACAAGCAGAAATATTTAGAGGAATGCTATACCTGGCTCAATCTGGGCTCCTCCACATGTGGCCTGGAAGGCCCAGGTTGGGCGTCAGAAGCCTCAGCCGGGGGGGAAGGAAACGTGGAAGGAAGAATGGAGAGTGATGACCTGGGTTCAGTCTGGCCTGCCAGAAAGTGCAGCCTGTCGTAGTACAACATCCTGGGGACATAGATGTCATCTGCTGCTCCGGATCTCTGTGAATCCAGGACTTTATTGCGCTCCCTCAGATATGTGCTCCTCAGGCCACCAATGAAAATCTTTAAATAAGTGATGTCTGCTGTGGGGATCACCTGCTTCACAATTTCACACAATTGCTCCAGTGCTGCCTTCCTCTTTGCTTGGTTCTTGTAATGGGGGTGTTTAATCTCCCACAGACAGGGCAGCTCCCTTAGCATCTCTATGAAGACTGAAATGAAGTCCTGATCTTTCAGTACCATATCCAGGTTCACTGCAAGACACAACACAAGACAAAGCCTAATGTCACACCAAACTCTCCTAATCTTGTTACAATATAGGCCTCAATCTATAGAAGCAGTATAGGCCCAAGTTTGTCTCTTACCTTCGTTCTTACGATCGCCGCGTTCAATGCTCCTTCCTCCGCTCACAGATCGTACGTAATACGCACGCGTGTTACGCTTTATATACACTGCGCATGCGTGTAACTCCGCCCGCCCCTGACGTTCTTTCTAGTGTATTCCCTGCCCCTTTTCGTTCGGCGCAGTGGGGGAAGAGCATGATGGCTGACATACAGCAGGTGCGGGCTAATTGTAGCAACGAGGAGGAGGAGGAGGAGGAAAGGGCGGATCCAGGCACGTCCCGATCCAGAAGGAGACGTTTTAAAGCCACAACTATGTCGTTTGGGGAGATGTTGGAGATGGTAGACATCATGAGGATGTCCGACTATGATGGAAAATATGGGCCTTACCCCCACCCCAACATCAGAAAGGCCAAAATCATTGGTAAAGTGGTCCGGAGTCTAGAGCGGAATTTCGGGGTACGAAGGTCTAAAGATCAGCTCAGGAAGCGGTGGTCGGACCTGAAGTTGAGAGAGCCAGAGCAGTACCGAAAGATCCGGAGAGTGCTGCAAAAAAGTAAGTAGTTGTGCTGTGTTCCTATTCTTTCTGTCTTTATTACGTTCGTTCTGCTCCATATGCTTTGATTAGTTGTAACGTTTCCAAAGGTCAACTTTAATGTTCATGGGCACATTATTCGTTCGTATCAAACATTTTTCTTTCGGCCTCTAGAACACCATTGTTTAGGCCATATGCATTTTCACACATTTTTTGGGGCCTACTTGGATGCCAAATATTTGTTTGTGTAGATGGGTTTGTTACTAGAATGAAATGCAAACTAGATTGTGTGTAAGGAGAGGACACTGAGCAGCTGTTTTCACATCTGGACACTGGAGCACTAGTGTGGGACACAAGAACACCATTTTTATTAGGGGGCCACACAGGTGCTCCAGTGTATACTATAGGGGGGTCTCCATCTGTGAAGCTTGTACCAAACAGGTAAAGTATTGCAGCTTGACAAAGGGCAATAAAAAATATACATCTTGGAACTCGGCTAAAATAGACAATTGTACCCCACTTCCAAGCAATGTTTCCTATTTCTATAGTTCTGCCATCACATATCTGTGTGCTAAGTATACCATTTTTGTTTTACAAAGGGGAGAAAAGACTCGGACACCCCTCATCCCAGGAGACCAGAGACCCCCCCTCTCTGGAAGAAGGGGAAATACCAACCCAAGAAGCTGAGCAGGAGGAAGAAGAAGACGTGGTGGAGATTGGCACCACAACAGGTGAGTGTCTGCGACCACAGACTCAGGTAAAAGAGATGGCTGGTGGCAGATTTTTGAGACCTTTTTTTTTGTTCTTTCTCTCTTTTTAGGTGATCGTGATGTGAGGGATCCAGAACGCTTTACATTTGAAAGTGCCCAGATACTGATCGGGGAGATCATGGGGTGTAATCTCCAATTGCAAAACATCCAGCAACAAATCAGTGATGTTATTAAAAAAAATAATAACATCATTGATGTTTTGGGGCGAATTTAAACCCCACAAAATCACCTGTTTTATCGTGGTCCAATCTTACCAAACTTTTTTCAATGTTTAGAAAAGCCAAATTTGGAGGATGCACACAGTGTGCCAACATGTGCTATCTGCCATCACGGGAGATCAATGGACGCGTTTTGGGGGTGCAACCCCTTCCTCAATTATAAAGTAGCGTTGAGGAAGGGCTTGCTCCCCCCAAACACGTCCCTTGATCCCCCATAATGGCAGATAGCACATGTGGACATTTGTAAATTGGTGTGCATCTTCCAAATTTGGCTTTTCCAGGGGTGATTTCCCCCCATCTGAAAGCTATATCAAACCCAGTTCCTAAATACCGATGTCTGATATAGCCTTCAGGTTTTACCTAATGTGAACTTTGTAAGTTCAAGTTTTTTGGCTTTCTTGTTGGTTTTACACAGGCCTGTTTTATCTGAAATGGATATTTTGATTTTTCATAATGCTACTGCAAACATTGTTATACAACAAACATGTTGGTTTGTTTTAAAAACCTTTGGTAAATGCGCATGTGATTGTGCAGGTATAAAAAAGTGCCTTACTCAAGAATGTGTGGATTATTGTCTCAACACTACAACACTTTTGGGGTGATGTAATTGTTGTTTTATGCACAAATGGGGGTTATTTCCTAAGGGCAAATCCTCTTTGCACTACAAGTGCAGGTTCAGTGCAGTTGCAAGTGCACTTGTAGTGAAATGTGTTTTTGCATTTAGGAAGTACCAGCCAACACTGTTTTTTATAAGGTTACCCAATCACGACATTTTCTGCACTCAACACATTTCTGTCAGGGTCAGCTAAAACAAACACAAGCAGTAAATGTCCACCAAGAATTTCTTTTGGTTGTTTTTTATTTGAAAAAGGTGTCACATATTGTCTGGCATATTGATAGCCCCCCTACCCGCAAAGAACTCCAGGTATCATAACCGGACATCACGGGCATTCAGGGAGGGCAAGCCAGGACGGCCGCTTTCAAGTGCCGTCATTGTTGATGTATTTGGGATTCCGGCCTCAGGCCCAACTGAGCCAGCATAGTTGGCTGAATGTTTTCGTAGAAAATTATGGAGAACACAGCAGGCAAGTATTATATGGTTCAGTTTATACTCCGCCATATGGATGGGTGTCATAAATAATCGGAACCGGCTGGCCAGGATTCCAAATGTGTTCTCCACCACTCTTCGGGCTCTGGCCAGCCGGTAATTAAAAACCCTCTGTTCCGGAGTGATGGCTTGCCTCATGCAGGTATCCTGCCTGCTGATATAGGGGGTCAGCGAAGCCAACAAACGGTGAAATACGGGGTCTGTCACCCTGAGAAAGTTCCTGAAATCATCAGGATTATTCTCACGGATCTCACGGAGCTAAGGCATGTGACAGAACTGGTCACGCTGAAGCAACCAATTCTTGGTCCATGAACTCCTCCCCACCCTGTTCATGGACTGGACTTGTGTCAAGGTCAGGACCCCAACACCAAGCCCCCGCACAGCACGAACTCTACGAGGAATACGCATACGAAACATGGCTAGAAAACGGTCGGCTGCTCAGAACGAAGTAACAGAACGCACTGAAGAACAGCAAGGCCTGTGAAGAGCGACCTGAAAAACAGCAACGAGCGGACAAGATCGCACAGAAAACTCCAATACGAACTGACTGCACGCACTGAAGAGCAGATACAAAACCACAAGCACAAACTGAACGGCAGAAAACGATCTGAAAGCCACGAGTCTGAAAAAGCGCAAATCGTCTCTCACCAAACTTTTACTAACACGAGATTAGCAAAAGGAGCCCAAAGGGTGCCTCGCTTGGTTCTGAACTGGCCTTTTCTAGTCTCGTCGTACGTGCTTGACGTCACCGCGTTCTTGGCGATCGGAAATTCCAAAAACTTTGTGCGACCGTGTGTAGGCAAAACAAGTTTGAGCCAACATCCGTCGGAAAAAATCCGAGGATTTTGTTGTCGGAATGTCCGAACAAAGTCCGACCGTGTGTACGGGGCATAACAGTTTTTTTTGTAGTATTTGAATCAGTCGCTGACAGTCAGGTGCTTTTTTTTCTTGTGTGTCCCACTATTGTACCAGTAAATTTAGAGACCAAAATGTCAAATCGAAGGTACAGTAGTGAAGAGACCTACATGTTTCTGAGCATGACAGATAGTGAAGAGGAAGTCACTCATCTGTCAAATTCAGGCTCAGAATATGAACCTGTAGACAGCAGTGGCACCCTGACAGATAGCTTCTTCTGCCGTCGTTGAGGTACAAGAACTGCAGGTCCCTCGTATGGAGCAGAGAGCTAGTACTAGCGCCGCTCATCCTTCTAGTGAACTGGCAAGTACCAGCGGCCTAGTACATCCTGGTCGTACAGTACCTGACCGCGAGATTGTGTTTCCAGCGCGATACCATCGCGCTGGTTCTCGGCGACAGGGTACTGTGAATGTCGCGCTGGCTCGCTCATCGGGAAAGGAAAACTTTGTTTTCCTTCCGCGATGAGTGACAGGCAGCGCTGACAGCTGTCTGGTATGAATCCTGAGGCGGGAACACCGCGCCAAATTTTAAATGAAAAAACTGGCGTGGGTTCCCCCCCAGCAGCATACCAGGCCCTTGGGTCTGGCATGGATTGTAAGGGGAACCCCCTACGCCGAAAAATCGGCGTGGGGGTCCCCCCCAAATCCATACCAGACCCTTATCCGAGCACGCAGCCCGGCCGGCTAGGAAAGGGGGTGGGGACGAGCGAGCGCCCCCCCCCTCCTGAGCCGTACCAGTCCGCATGCCCTCAACATGGGGGGGTGGGTGCCTTAGGGGAGGGGGGCGCCCTGCGGCCCCCCCACCCCAAAGCACCTTGTCCCCATGTTGATGAGGACAAGGGCCTCTTCCCGACAACCCTGGCCGTTGGTTGTCGGTTTTCTGCGGGCGGGGGGCTTATCGGAATCCGGGAGCCCCCCTTAATAAGGGGGCCCCCAGATCCCGGCCCCCCACCCTGTGTGAATGAGTTTGGGGTACATGGTACCCCTACACATTCACCTAGGGAAAAGTGTCAATATAAAAAAAACACATTACGCAGGTTTTAAGAGTAATTTATTAGTCAGCTCCGGGGTCTTCTTCCAACTTCGGGGGGTCTCTTTCCGCCTTCTCCCGGTGTTCGGCCTCTTCTCCCGGTGTTCGGCCTCTTCTCCCAGGCCCCGCTGCTATCTTCTTCCAGCTCTATTGCCAGCGAGGGGCCCGGCCTGCTGCCGCTGTCTTGTCGTCGCTGTCTCGCCGCCGCTGTCTCGCCGCCGCTGTCTCGCCGCCGCTGTCTCTTCTTCTCTTCTTCCCCGATGTTGACACGACGCTCTCACCGGCTCGAATGCTGTGTGCGAGCTGCGGAGCCATTTATATAGGCGGTGACCCCGCCCCCTTACGACATCATGGTCCCAGCATGCGCAAGGACTCTGGGGCCACGCCCCCTTATGACGCCAGAGTCCCTGCGCATGCTGGGACCATGACGTCGTAAGGGGGCGGGGTCACCGCCTATATAAATGGCTCCGCAGCTCGCACACAGCATTCGAGTCGGAGAGAGCGTCGTGTCAACATCGGGGAAGAAGAGAAGAAGAGACAGCGGCGGCGAGACAGCGGCGGCGAGACAGCGGTGGCGAGACAGCGGCGACAAGACAGCGGCAGCAGACTGGGCCCCTCGCTGGCAATAGAGCTGGAAGAAGATAGCAGCGGGGCCCGGGAGAAGAGGCCGAACACCGGGAGAAGAGGCCGAACACCGGGAGAAGGCGGAAAGAGACCCCCCGAAGTTGGAAGAAGACCCCGGAGCTGACTAATAAATTACTCTTAAAACCTGTGTAGTGTGTTTTTTTTATATTGACACTTTTCCCTAGGTGAATGTGTAGGGGTACCATGTACCCCAAACTCATTCACACAGGGTGGGGGGCCGGGATCTGGGGGCCCCCTTATTAAGGGGGGCTCCCGGATTCCGATAAGCCCCCCGCCCGCAGACCCCGACAACCAACGGCCAGGGTTGTCGGGAAGAGGCCCTTGTCCTCATCAACATGGGGACAAGGTGCTTTGGGGTGGGGGGGCCGCAGGGCGCCCCCCTCCCCCAAGGCACCCACCCCCCCATGTTGAGGGCATGCGGACTGGTACGGCTCAGGAGGGGGGGGGGGCGCTCGCTCGTCCCCACCCCCTTTCCTGGCCGGCCGGGCTGCGTGCTCGGATAAGGGTCTGGTATGGATTTGGGGGGGACCCCCACGCCGATTTTTCGGCGTAGGGGGTTCCCCTTACAATCCATGCCAGACCTAAGGGCCTGGTATGCTCCTGGGGGGGAACCCACGCCAGTTTTTTCATTTAAAATTTGGCGCGGTGTTCCCGCCTCAGGATTCATACCAGACAGCTGTCAGCGCTGCCTGTCACTCATCGCGGAAGGAAAACAAAGTTTTCCTTTCCCGATGAGTGAGCCATCTCGGCGCTGGCTCCTGCGACGGGGCTCGTAGGTGTCAAATCTCGCCGAGAAGTGCGGCGAGATTGACACAATATCGCGGTCACCTACTGTACATCCAGCACTGCAATAACACTTGGTGACGTGGCGAGTCCCATAAGTGCAGTTCAAGCTGGCGAGGTGTCAAGCACGAGTAGTGTACCGCTGCCACCAAGAAGAAGACAAACACAGGCCAGTCGAGCCTATAGTGCCCTTCCTGCTGCATTCGCCAATCCTAATTGGGAGCCCATGACTGCAGCACCCGTACTTCCCCCATTCACTGGCCAACCTGGAATTCAGGTGGAAATAGTTGATTTTACGTCACTTTTTTTTAATTCGCTGTTTTTCACCAAAGATCTCTATAGATCTATTGTGGACCAAAGCAATTTGTATGCTGGTCAATCAATCACCGCTAATCCCCAGCTGACCCTTGCCAGAGATTGGAAACCAATTATGGTTTCCGAATTTAAGACCTTTCTGGGCCTATCCCTCCTCATGGGCATAACTAAAAAGAGTGAGTTGCGGTCATATTGGTCCACTGACCTAATTCATCATATGCCCTTGTTCTCTGCCTCCATGACCAGGACACGATACAAGCAGATCTTGCGGTTCATGCACTTCAATGACAATGAGCTCTGTCGTCCTCGGGGTGACCCTGGATTTGATCGGCTCTACAAAATTCAGCCCCTCATAAACCACTTGAACCAACGTTTTGCAGCCTTGTTTGCTCCCGATCAAGTTGTCTGCGTTGATGAGTCCCTGATTAAGTTTTATGGCCGCTTGTCATTCAAACAGTATCTTCCCAGCAAGCGTGCCAGATACAGGGTAAAGGTGTATAAGCTCTGTGACAGGGCAACAGACTATACATATAGTTTTATGGTTTACGAGGAAAAAGATCAGTCATGTAGAGCCGGATAACTGCTCAGACTACATAGGGTGCGCTGGTAAGATAGTGTGGGACTTAGTGTCACCCTTATTCGGAAAGGGGTACCACTTGTACGTGGACAATTATTACATGAGCGTGCCACTTTTTAGTCACCTTTTTGATTATGGAATTGGCAGCGTGCAATCTAATTGTCGGGGCTTCCCCCAACGGCTTGTGGAATCTCGGCTTAGACGGAGGGAGAGAGGCTGCTTGAAGTGTAATAATTTGTTAGCAGTGAAGTGGAGGGATTCACGGAATGTTTTCTTTCTGTCCTAGCTTCACGCAGACACGGCAGTCCAAATTCCTACGGCAACTGGTGTTGTGGAGAAACCCCTCTGTGTCCACGAATACAACCTTAACATGGGAGGGGTGGACCTCAAGGACCAGTTGTTGGCATCTAATTGCCCGTAAGGCCAGATGCTGGTACAAAAAAGTGTCTGTTTATTTATTTCAATTGGCTTTGCTGAAAGCTTTTGTGCTATACAAAGCTTCAGTCCGGACTGGATCCTTCCCCAAATTCCAAGAATAGATCATCAGAGCCCTTCTGTTTCCAGACGGTGCTCTTGCCCAACTTCCCAAATGCAGTAGGAGGCATTTTCCTTATGTCCTCACTGGTACCCCTACCCAAAGACCACCCCAAAGAAGATGTCGTGTCTGCAGTAAACGCGGATTTAGGCGTGACACCCGCTTTTATTGTCCCTCCTGTCCTAACCAACCTGGTCTCTGCATTGGTGAATGTTTCAAACACTACCACACACTAGTTGAGTATTAGCGTAGGGTACAGCACCACACAGTCCTAGGCACACTAACACTGGGTCTCGGGGTCTCGAAAGATGTGATGGCCATCACATTTTGAGAGACCCTAATCTGCAACGTTCAGTTTACAGTTTGTTTTTATAAAAGTGAAAAAACAAAAACACAAAAAATATAAAATAAAAAATCCAAAAATAATTGTGGTTGTATTTTTCTTCTCTCTCTCTATTCTCTCTCTTATGTTTGCTCTCTACTGTCCGCTCTACTGTTCGCTCACTATTGTTCTATATCTATCGTTCTCTCTCTGTTTTATTTTTACTATGTTTTATTGTATTTGCTTTGCAGGTATGGTATGTTATACTGTAATGTTTGTTTTATTGTTAACCATCAGTTGCTTAGCAGGTATGCCATTCAGCTGCAGCAAGGGTTTATTTATCTTGACAGCAACAGCGTTTGGTCCCACGATACATAAAGCCATGACTCCAGCGCTGTCGGAGGTGATTTCACCAACACAGTTAAAAAAAAGAGCATATATGCGAAGCATGGGGGTAGGGGTGGAGGAGCGATTTGCTCCCAACATTAGGGGTGGATTGCCCCCATGCTTCGGCATATACTTATTTAGGCACAGATTGCAATGTTTTATTTTTATTATGTTTTATTGTATTTGCTTTGCAGGTATGGTAAGTCTTACTGTAATGTTATTTTGTTTTATTGTTAACCATCATTTGCTTAGCAGGTACGCCATTCAGCTGCAGCACAGGTTTATTTATCTTGACAGCAACAGCGTTTGCTCCCACGATATGTAAAGCCATGACTCCAGCGCTGTCGGAGGTGATTTCACCACCACAGTTAAAAAAAAATGGTGCATGTAGTGGGTAGATGAAGGGTGGTATTCTAATGGTGGGCATGCCCACCGATCAATCTCTTTTTTTCGTTCAGCCCATAGGCTGCCAAAAATAACATTACAATGTATGCCCAACAAGGACCAGCAATGTACTGGTATGTTGCTGGACTTTGAGTGTTTATACCAGAATGAGGCCTGCAGGTTTAGGTATCATCTTTGTATCATTCTTTTCAGCCAGCGGTCGGCTTTCATATAAAAGCAATCCTAGTGGCTAATTAGCCTCTAGACTGCTTTTATAAGCAGTGGAAGGGAAATCCCCCCCCCCCCACAGTCTTCCATGGTTTTCTCGGACTCTCCTGTCCCAACAGGGAACCCGAGAATGCAGCCGGTGGTCCAGCTGACCATAGAGCTGATCAGAGACCAGAACAGCTCCAATCATCTCTATGGCTTAAGAAACCGGAAGCTACGAGAATTTCATGACTTAGGATTCGCTGGATATAAACAGCGCCATTGGGAAATCGGCAAAGCATTTTATCACACCGTTCTTGGTGTGGTCAGATGTTTTGAGGGCAGAGGAGAGATCTAGGGTCTAAAAGACCCCCATTTTTTAAAAAAAAGAGTACCTGTCACTACCTATTGCTATCATAGGGGATATTTACATTTCCTGAGATAACAATGAAAATGATAAAAAAAAAATGAAAGGAACAGTTTAAAAATATAATAAAAAAGCAAAATAAATAATAATAATAATAAAAAAAAAGCACCCCTGTCCCCCCGTGCTCACGCGAAAAGATGAACGCAAGTGTCGGTCTGGTGTCATTTGTAAACACCAATTGCACCATGCATCTGAGGTATCATCGCGAAGGTCAGATTGAGGGCAGTAATTTTAGCAGTAGACCTCCTCTGTAAATCTAAAATGGTAACCTGTAAAGGCTTTTAAAGGCTTTTCAAATGTATGTAGTTTGTCGCCGCTGCACATTTGTGCGCAATTTTAAAGCATGTCGTGTTTGGTATCCATGTACTTGGCATAAGATCATCTTTTTTATTTCAACAAACATTTGGGCAATATAATGTGTTTTAGTGCATTACAATTAAAAAAAGTGTGTTTCTTCCAAAAAATTTGCGTTTGAAAAATCGCAGCGCAAATACTGTGTGAAAAAAAAAATTGCAACACCCACCATTTTAATCTGTAGGGCCTAAAAAAATATATAATGTTTGTGGGTTTAAAGTAATTTTCTTGCAAAATAAAAATATTTTTTCATGTAAACAAAAAAGTGTCAGAAAGGGCTTTGCCTTCAAGACGTTAGAAGAGTGGGTGATGTGTGACATAAGCTTCTAAATGTTGTGCATAAAATGCCAGGACCCCCCCCAAATGACCCCTTTTTGGAAAAAGTAGACACCCCAAGCTATTTACTGATAGGCATGTTGAGTCCATGGAATATTTTATATTTTGTCACACTTTTTTTTTTTACACTTTTTTTTTTTACACAAAGTTGTCACTAAATGATATTTTGTTCAAACATGGCATGGTTATATGTGGAATTACACCCCAAAATACATTCTCCTGCTTCTCCTGAGTACGGGAATACCACATGTGTGAGACTTTTTGGGAGCCTAGCCAAGTACAGGACCCCAAAAACCAAGCACCACCTTCCGGCTTTCTAAAGGTGTAAAATTGTAATTTTACTCCTCACTACCTATCGCAGTTACGGAAGCCCTGAAATGACCAGACAGCACAACCCCCTCCAATTACCCCATTTTGGAAAGTAGACAGCCCAAGGCATTTGCTAAGAGACATGGTGAGTATTTTGCATATCTCATTTCTTTTTGAAAATGAAAAAAGAAAAGAAAAATGTATTTTTTTTTCTTTTTTAAATTTTCAAAACTTTGTGACAAAAAGTGAAATCTGCAAAATACTCAACATGCCTCTGAGCAGATAGCTTGGGGTGTCTACTTTCCAAAATGGGGTCATTTGGGGGGGGAGGGGTTTGTGCTATATGGGAATTTCATGGCCTCCGAAACTGTGATAGGCAGTGAGGAGTGAAATCAAAAATGTA
This sequence comes from Lithobates clamitans, assembly GCA_037952925.1. Taxonomy (NCBI): domain Eukaryota; kingdom Metazoa; phylum Chordata; class Amphibia; order Anura; family Ranidae; genus Lithobates; species Lithobates clamitans. Next base: position 2,404,640 of record JBBGZY010000675.1, read on the forward strand.
CGCCCTTAGGAAGCCTGAAGGCTGTGATTGGATTTCGGGGTCCTATACGCGGTTAGACTGCCAAAAAGTTCCACACATGTGATATCCCCGTACTCAGGAGAAGCAGCAGAATGTATTTTGCGGTGTAATTCCACATATAACCATGCCATGTTTGAACAATATATCATTTAGTGACAATGTTGTGTAAAAAAGTAAATAAATAAATTGTAATTTTCCTGACACTTGTGGCAAAATATAAAATATTCTATCCATGGACTCAACATGCCTCTCAGCAAATAGCTTGAAGTGTCTTCTTTCCAAAATGGGGTCATTTGGGGAGGGGGGGGGGGGGTTGTGCTATCTTGTCATTTCATGGCCTCTGAAACTGTGAAAGGTAGTGAGGAAGTGAAATCACCATTTTACGCCCTTAGAAAGCCTGAAGGCGGTGCTTGGTTTTCAGGGTCCTGTACACGGCTAGGCTCCCAAAAAGTCTCACACATGTGGTATCCCCGTACTCAGAAGAAGCAACAGCATGTATTTTGGGGTGTAATTTCACATATGCCCATGGCATGTTTTAGCAGTAGATCATTTAGTGACAACTTTGTGCAAAAATAAATAAATAAATAATTTTCCCGCAACTTGTGGCAAAATAAAAAATATTCCATGGACTCAACATGCCTCTCAGCAAATAGCTTGGGGTGTCTACTTTCCAAAATAGGGTCATTTGGGGTGGGGGTTGGGGGTTTGTGCTATCTTGGCATTTTAGGAGTGAGATCAAAAATTTACACCCTTATACCGCGTACACACATTCCGACAACAAAATCAATGTTCTTTTTCCCGACGGATGTTGGCTCAAACTTGTCTTGCATACACACGGTCACACAATGTTGTCGGTAATTCCGAATGCCAAAAACGCGGTGACGTACGATGGCACTAGAAAAGCGAAGTTCACTACCAAGTGCGCCACCCTTTGGGCTCCTTCTGTTTGGTGAGAGACGATTCACGCTTTTCAGCCTTGTGCTTTTCAGATCGTTACTGCTCTTCAGTTTGTGCTTGTGGGTTCGTATATGTTCTTCAGTGCGTGTAGTCAGTTCACATTTGTTTGTCAGTGCACAACATTATTATTATAGTACGTATTTGATTTCCAGTCCGCTCGTTTCTGATTTTCAACTCGCTCTTCTCAGGCCTTTCTGTTTTTCCAGTGCTTTCTGTTAGTTCGTTCTGACCAGCCGACCGTTTAGAAGCCATGTTGCGGTTACGTACTAGAGTTCGTGCTGTGCGGGGGCTGGGGAGGAGTTCATGGACGAAGAATTGGTTGTTCCCGGGTGACCAATTCTCTCACATGCCTTTGTTGCGGGAGATCGGTGAGAATAATCCTGACGATTTCAGGGATTATCTCCGGATGACGGACCCCATTTTTCACCGTTTGTTGGCTTTGCTGTCCCCTTATATTAGCGGGCAGGACACCTGCATGCGGCAAGCCATCACTCCTGAACAGTGGCTAGTCGTCACATTGCAGTACTTGGCGACGGGGAGAAGTCTGCAGGACATCAAGTTCTCGACAGGCATCTCCCTCCAGGCTCTGGGGATCATTATTCCAGAGACCTGTTCTGCCATCATTCAGGTCCTGCAGAAGGGCTATATTAAGGTAAGATTTCTCCTTTAATATCACATTATATGTATTTAATGTTTGCTATTGTATTGTATTTCTTTCATCATTCCCTAATTACCATGAGTGTAATATGCTGTGAATGTCCCCTTTCTCATGCATGCTAGAAGCTTTTGAACTTCCTTTTTTGTCCTTCATGCATATTTGCATTCACTAAGCTCACCAGCATGCTATCCTGGGCCCATACACACCTAGCCTAGTCACTTAACAATGTATTTTGTCAGCTCCAAATTAGTGCTTTACCCTAAACACCCCATAAAATGTCCTTAAATTCATGCAGAGTGCCAGAGGCTTTTTTTGGGGTCCCAAAATCATTTCGAACCCTCCATCCCCCCAACCGCTAAGTCAACCGATACCAATCCTCTATCTGCTGACTTTGCCAAACCCATACACACTATACCTACCTCTTTTGTGGTCATATTTATGGATGAATTCACCAAAGCATGTGGTGAAAGGGCCTGCCTGAATACTTTCAAATGGTACTGTTTAAAGTTTTATTCTCCTATTATCTTGATAGGTAATTGCATAATGTAAAAAAGTGCTTCAATTTGTACAGTGTGTATTCATATTTTGTATTATGATACTTCTTAACTTGTCCAGTGGGCTGCCAATAGTGTAAGTAAGGAGGGGCTGGCCAAAGTAACACACATTATGTATGCTATCAGCTCTCAATGAAGTGGAGAGGGTTACCTGTCCAAAACATCTCCCCCCCCTAAAATTTTATAATGGGCCATCAGAGGGGGTGAGGCATCTGATAAGTGGACCTTCTCTTTTTGTCTTTAAATACTCCTTCAAATAAATGTTAATACTGATTTTGGCCAAGAATGTTTGTGTCTAATCTGCTTGCAATGTTTATCTGCAAAATGACAATTTTTTTTTCTTGTTTGACTCCACAGTTTCCTTCAACGCCACAGCAATGGCAGACTGTGGCATCTCAGTTTGCCCATCGGTGGGACTTTCCCAACTGCGGAGGGGCAATAGATGGGAAGCACGTCCACATCGTCCCACCCCCCCAACTCGGGGTCATATATTATAACTATAAGGGGTTTAATAGTATTGTGATGTTGGCAGTGGTGTCGGTGACATATGAGTTCCTGTATGTGGACAAGGGGAAGAATGGCTCGATGTCGGATGGTGGAGTCATCGCCCAGACCAAATTTTACAGACGGCTCCAGAGTGGTGGCTTGGGATTGCCACCTGCTGAAGAGAACGTCAAAGGACTCCCGTTCGTCTTTGTCGCTGATGAAGCATTTTGTCTGGGTGAACAACTGATGCGGCCGGTCCCGATAAGGACCCTCACCGTGGACCAGAGGGTTTTTAACTACCGGCTGGCCAGAGCCAGAAGAGTGGTGTAAAATGCCTTTGGAATAATGGCCAGCCGGTTCCACCTATTCCTCACTGCAATAAACATGACGGAATATAAAATCAATCATCTCGTTATGGCGTGCTGCAAATTGCATAACTTTTTAAGAAAAAATGCATCGAACTGCGTGGCCTCAGTTGGGACTGAGGCCGGCTTATTACTGAAAACAACAACCCTGACGGCTCCTGAAGCTGGTCGTCCTGGCTTGCCCCCCCAAAGCGCCCGTGAAGTTCGCAAAAAGTGTCTAGAGTACTTTGCGGGTAGGGGGGCCATTGATATGCCACAAAATGGTTAAGAAACATGTTAAAAATATTTTTTTTATTTAAACCTAAATAATATTTACTTTGATTTACTGCTTGTGTTTCTTTTAGCTGCCTCCTAGGTTATCCAATGGGCTTTTCTTTTTTGCCTTTTTGTTCAATAGTGCAAACGTAATTTTTTTTATGTGATGGAAAAATCTGGACAGCCGCACTCCGGATTGGAAAAGTGAAAAATAAAATCCTCTTTATTGAAAAAGTAATAACATGATTAAAATCCGTACATGGCTTTGTTGGGATAATGCAGCATAACCGCTAACGCGTTTCACGCTCCCATAGAGCGCTTACTCATAGCTATGAGTAAGCGCTCTATGGGAGCGTGAAACGCGTTAGCGGTTATGCTGCATTATCCCAACAAAGCCATGTACGGATTTTAATCATGTTATTACTTTTTCAATAAAGAGGATTTTATTTTTCACTTTTCCAATCCGGAGTGCGGCTGTCCAGATTTTTCCATCACACACATACCATTGGAATAGCAATTGCTGGCACCTGGGGCTCTCACAATCATCCACACAGCGGAGGACGGGAAGCTTGAACCCGGTCACCTAGAGCGGTGGTAACTATCTTGTTCATCTCAAATATCTGTAATTTTTTTTATACATGAGGTGACAATCTCTTCTTCAGCAAACTATTATGTTGTGGGTCTGCTACACACAGAATTTTTTTTATGTTAATGTATGTAATGCATTACTGATAAAAATATTCATCATTTTCAGCACCATGACTGAAATTTGTGGAGTCACAAAAATGGCATGATTGTGGCAAATTATAACGCACTGTGGGTGTTATTTACTAAAGGAAATTCCACTTTGCACTCCAAGTGCACTGCAAAAGTGCACTTAAAACTGCACTGAAAGTGCACTTGTAGTGAAAAGTGGATTTGCCTTTAGTAAATAACCCCCATTGTCACTGTAAACACCAACTTACTACAAAAATTGCTATTGAGCATTGAAAGAAGAAGCCACACATTGTTGAGTAGAAAACATTTTACTCAAAGCACATTCACATGTGCGTTAGAAAAGGGTTTTTGAACAAACCAACATCTTTGGTGTATAACTTTTTTTCACATTAGAAATATCCTTTTTTTGGTTAAACAGGCATGTTTCAAACCATAACATACACAACTCAGGAACTTACAAAGTTCAACTTTGATAAATTAAAGGCAATATCAGACATTAGTATGTCCAAACTGTGTTGATCTTGCCTTCATCAGATGGGGTGATGTCACCCCTGTAAAAGCCAAATTTTGAAGATGCACACAAATTGTGATTCAAACCGGGGATTTCCCTCCTGATCCCATGCCTAATGTCAACATGTGCTAGCTCCCATCATGGGGGATCAATGGACGTGTTTTGGAGGTGCAACCCCTTCCTCTCACATACTTGAGTTGCGAGGAAGGGGTCGCACCCACAAAACGTGTACATTGATATCCTGTGATGGCAGATAGCACATGTTGATGCACTGTGTGCATCTTCAAAATTTGGCTTTTAAAATACTTTAAAACGTTTTTTTAAAAGCAAAAATACACAATAAAACAGTACAAATTGTGTGTGTTTTATATTCTGCCTAAAACATCAATGATGTTCTTCATTTTTTGTCTTTCATTTTTGAAAATTTATATTTTCTAAATCACGATAGCACCCCATTAACCTTCCTGATGAGGATCTGGGCACTTTCACTTGTGAAATGAGATTCTTCTTCCACAACATCCACATCACCTAAAATAAAAAAAAACACCTTGTATTATAAATATGCAGGCATACATCTATTACCTGAAGCTGTGGTCTCAGACACTCACCTGTTGTGGTGACTATTTCGCCCACTTCATAAACCTCTCCTTCCTCCACATCCTCTGCTTGTGGTTTTGGGATTTCCCCTTCTTTAGGAGGTGGGGGGTCCCTGGTGTCCTCAGATGTCCCGAGTCTTTTCTCCCCTATGTAAATAAAAAAATAGGGAAAATTAGCACACAGATATTTGATGGCAGAAATAGGAATATGAAACATTGCTTGGAAGTGTCGTACAATTGTCTGTTTTGGAGTTCCAAGCTGAAGAAATTTTTATCTCCTTTCTAAAGCTGGAATACTTACCTTTTTTGTTAAAGTTTCACACATGGAGGCACCCCTAGTATCCACTGGAGCACCTGTGTGGGACACCCTAAAAAGTTTGTTCTGGTGTCCCACGCTGGTGCTCCTGCATCCAGATGTGTAAACAGCTGCTGAGTGTCCTCTCCTTACACTAAATCAAGTTTCCATTTCATTTTTCTTACAAACCCATCTAGACAACAAACTTATTTTAATACAAATAGGCCTGAACAAATGTAGTTAACCTGTATCTGCCAAAAACATCTTATAAGTGGGCGAACGATCGATGTTTCCTACGACCAATTACTGTGCCCATGAACATGAAAGTTGCCATTTTAAACTGTACAACAGTAAAGAAAAGCACATGGAGCAGCATGCAAGTAATAATAATAATAGGAACACATGACAAATACTTACATTTAGAAGCAGGTTCCTGATCTTTCTGTACTGATCCTGCTCCCTCAATTTCAGGTCTGATCATCGTTTCCTCAGTTGATCCTTGAATCGTCGTACCCCAAAATTCCTGTGCAGACTTTTCACAACTTTAGTCATGATCTTGGCCTTTCTCACATTTGGGTTTAGGTAAGGTCCATGCTTCCCATCATAGTCGGCCCTCTTCAAGAGATGTCCACCATCTCTACAAAAGACATATTTGAGGCCTTAAAGCTCCTCCGGGATCGGGACATTCTTGGCTCGGGGCTTTCATCATTGCTGCTGCTGTCTGCATGCACCTGCTCTGTCTCCGGCATGTGCTCTCCCCACTGCATCGAAAGACAAGGGGCGGGGAATACACTAGAAAGAACATCAGGGGCGGGCTGAGTTTCACGCATGCGCAGTGTGTATAAAGCGTAACACGTGTGCGTCGTACATACGATCTGTGAGCGGAGGAAGGAGTAGCGGAAGGGATGATCGTGATAACGAAGGTACAATTTTAAGTTGGTGCATCAGTGGCCTATACTGTCTGACATTAGGGTTTGTCTTTTGGTGTGTCTTGCAGAGAAAATGGATAGGGAATTTCTAGCAATATTCATTGATATGTTGAGGGAGCTGGCCTGTCTGTGGCAGCTGAACCACCCGTTTTTTAATAAGCAAACAAAGAGGCACCCCCCGCTGGAGAAACTGCTTGAATTTGTGAAGCCAATGATCCCCACGGCAGACATCAAGTATTTAAAGTCCAAAATTGGTGGCATGAGGAGCACTTATAATAGGGAGCGCAAGAAGGTCCAGGATTCCCTGAGATCAGGAGCAGCAGATGACGTTTATGTACCCAGGCTGTGGTACTATGACAGACTGCATTTTCTGTGAGACCAGAGTGAATCCAGGCCAGCACTCTCCAGTCTTCCTTCAACGCTTCCTCCCCCCCCCCAGCTGAGGCTTCCGACGACCAACCTGGGCCTTCCAGGCAGCAACATGTGGAGGAGCCCAGCTTGAGTCAGGTATAGCATTCTTAAAAATATTTCTGGTTGTCAAATTAATTATGTTAAATAGATGTTATTTTTGATCACTAATTTATGATGTTTTACATATCAGTAGACAGTAGTAGACAAAAATGATTGTCACAAGAATGAAAAATGCTGGCGTCAGAATGATAGTCATTTCTATTTATTAACATTCCATTTGCAAAAGTCATGAGCTGAAAATTGTGTGTGATTGCTGAACAAAAAACTAAAACTATGTCCCTTTTTCATACACAGGAAAGCCTCAGCCAGGCAGTGGAAAGTGGCAGCCAGGAGGTGGCCGGGCCCAGTAGCCTGCCCAAATCCCAGGTCCCTCCCCTCCGCATTCCATCAAAAAGTCCAAGGAAGAGGAATAACCTGGAGGAGGCTGCAATTGGCCTATTTTGGAAGGCTACTGCGGCCCTCAGAACCCCCCCCCCCAAGAAGAGGAATGTGCCTACATGGCAGCCTGCGAAATGGAGGAGGGCCAATGCCTCTTATGTGAGTATCTGATCTTACAAGCCCTAAATAAGGGGTTGAGGGGCAAACCCACAAACCAAAGCCATGTTTGTAAATTCAACCGTGGTCCTCCACCTCCTCCATCTCCTGCCACAACTACAACACCAGAGCTACAGCCTGGAAGCAAGTGTGGAAGGATGCGTGGAAGGAAGACAAGAAAGTGATGGCCTGGGTTCAGTCTGGTCTGACAAAAGATGCAGGCTGTTGTATGACCACAGCCTGGGGACATATATGTCATCTGCTGCTGTTCCTGATCTCTTGTAGTCCTGGACCGGATTGTGCTCACTATTATAAGGACTCCTCCGGCCACCAATTTTGACTGTAAAACAATTGATGCCTGCCCTGGCGTACAAAGGCTTCACAAATTTCAGCTGTTTCTACAGCGTTGCCTTCCTCTTTATTTTGTTATGACCCATAATAAATCGATATTTTTTTTTCTGAAATACTTGCCTATGTGTTTTACTTCAAAAAGGACAGTTTGTTTGTGAGTAGGCAGGTACATTTCCAAAATACAATGTCAAATTTACAAGGGACACCAACACCAACCTCCTTGAGATTAAAAAATACAAGATCATAATTGTGTTGTGGTAACTTGACACACAAAACGAGAAAAAATATTATGGAGATCACTATAAAAAAAAATAGGAGATGTTGATAAAAAAATATATATATATATATATAAACTAAAATTAGAAACATTATTATTGAAATCTGATGAAAAAAATAAATAATTTGATTCAGGAGATCACGAGAAATAATAAAGAAATCAGTTTGTCAGAACTCTGTGTGAATATGAGCAGCAAAACAACTTCATTATTATAGCATTATAAAGAAGAAGAGAATGCGCTGCATTAAAATATTTTAAAAATTGCAGCGTGACGAATGTGCTATCTCCATTACAAACGCTAGTTTTACCAGACCGATCGCTTCCGTCTCGTAATTTATTCTGAGCATGCGTGGCACTTTGTGCGTCGGAATTGTCTACATACGATCGGAATTTACGAGAACGGATTTTGTTGTCGGAAAATTTGAGATCCAGATCTCAAATTTTGTGTGTCGAAAATTCCGATGGAAAAAGTCTGATGGAGCCTACACATGGTCGGAATTTCCGACAACCAGTTTCGATCGCACATTTGCCATAGGAAAGTCCGACCGTGTGTACAGGGCATTAGAAATCCTGAAGGCAGTGATTGCTTTTTGGGGTCCTGTACGCGGCTAGGCTCCCAAAATGTCCCACACATGAGGTATCCCCATGCTCAGGAGAAGCAGTAGAATGTATTTTGGGATGTAATTCCACATATAACCATGCCATGTGTGAGCAATATATCATTTAGTGACAACTTTGTGTATTTTTTTTTTTTTTTGTCATTTTTCAATCACTTGTGACAAAAAAATAAAATATTCAATGGGCTCAACATGCCTCTCAGCAATTTCCTTGGGGGTGTCTACTTTCCAAAATGGGGTCAATGGGGGGTGTACTGCCCTGCCATTTTAGTACCTCAAGAAATGAGATAGGCAGTCAAACTAAAAGCTGCATAAATTCCAGAAAATGTACCCTAGTTTGTAGACGCTATAACTTTTGCTAAAACCAATAAATATAAGCTTATTGACATTTTTTTTTACCAAAGACATATGGCTGAATACATTTTGGCCTAAATGTATGACTAAAATTGAGTTTATTATTTTTTTTTATAACAAAAAGTATAAAATATCATTTTTTTTCTAAATTTTCAGGCTTTTTCCGTTTATGTCGCGAAAAAAAAAAATCGCAGAGACAATCAAATACCATTAAAAGAAGGCTCTATTTGTGGGAAAAAAGGACGCAAATTTCGTTTGGGTAGAACATTGCATGACCGCGCGATTACCAGTTAAAGCAGCGCAGTGCCAAATTGTAAAAAGTCCTCTGGTCATTGAGCTGCCAAATCCTCCAGGGCTGAAGTGGTTAAGCCTGCAACATTATACGACTCAAAGACAATATTTATTGACAGACTAAGGCAGCCCATAGATGATTAATTTTTTTCGTGCAACCAGTGGGTTGAACTAAAAAAAAAAAATGACCCAATTCCCCCATCCACACATTCGAGCCTTTGTATTCTGATAGCGGAGAGATTTCCCTGCTTCACAATACACTGATCAGCGCTGTTGGCAAGAGTCGGTGGCACTCATTGAGTGGAAATTTTCCAACAGAGAAGTTGTACAGAAGTTTATCAGTAAATCAATTTCTTTACAACCATCCTGCCCATCCATGGATTGAAAAACAGAAGGTCCCTACTGAACCAGCTGAATTTCGATGTGTACAGGGCTCAGTAGTATGTAGGGCAGTGTACAGAGGTCAGTAGTATGTAGGGCAGTGTACAAAGAACAGTAGTAGGCAGGGCAGTGTACAGAGGTCTGTAGGATGTAGGGCAGTGTACAGAGATCAGTAGTAGGTAGGCCAGGGGAGGAAATTTTCCAACAGAGAAGGTGTACAGAAGTTTATCAGTAAATCAATATTTTTACTTTCATCCTGCCCATACATGGATTGAAAAACACCAGGTCCCTGCTGAACCAGCTGAATTTCGCTCCGTGTATGGCCGGGTTAACTATTTGTAGCCTGTCATTCACTGGATATCGCCTCTTTTTTTATTAAACATATTTTTATTAACATTTTCCAGATACAAAGGAAAGCAATAAACATCAAGTAACAGTATTTGATATTATCCAATGTCATAATCAATAGTTCAATCAAACAATAATGAACTAAATCAGGGGTAGGCAACCCTTGAGAAATGGAGATCTACCTGGACAACATTGAAGAGATCAAAGATCACCAGGGTGCCGCGCCCCCCCCCCTTTTTTTTTAAATAAATAAATTAACTAGCAAGCCCCCAATAAAAAGTAATAAATAGAAAATTAAAAACCTAGAAAAATCTACTAAAACTAATGTCACTGTAAAAATATGAACTTAACCTACCTTAAGAGTCAGCTTCAGTGAGAAACTCAGAATTCACTTTCATTCACAATTTTTTTTCATGTCCGGCAAGTAATTGGTTAACCCTACAAGTCTGATGTCGGAGATCATTATGAAAGCAGAACATCTGGTGCTGCAGGCTGATTTTCTTGACTAATTTCAGAGGTCAGTAGTATGTAGGGCAGTGTACAGAGGTCAGTAGTATGTAAGGCAGTGTACAGAGGTCAGTAGGATGTACGGCAGTGTACAGAGCTCAGTAGTATGTAGGGCAGTGTACAGAGGTCAGTATTAGGTAGGGCAGTGTACAGAGGTCAGTAGGATGTAGGGCAGTGTACAGAGGTCAGTAGGTTGTGCGGCAGTGTACAGAGGTCAGTAGGATGTAGGGCAGTGTACAGAGGTCAGTAGTAGGTAGGCCAGTGTACAATGGGCAGTAGTATGTAGGGCAGTGTACAGAGGTCAGTAGTATGTAGGGCAGTGTACAGAGGTCAGTAGTAGTTAGGACAGTGTACAAAGGTCAGTAGTAGGTAGGGCAGTGTACAGAAGTCAGTAGCAGTAGTAGGTAGGGCAGTGTACAGGGGTCAGTAGCAGTAGTAGGTAGGGCAGTGTATAGGGATCAGTAGTATGTAGGACAGTGCATAGAGGTCAGGAAGATGTAGGGCAGTGTACAGTGGTCAGTAGTAGGTAGGGCAGTGTACAGTGGTCAGTAGTAGGCAGGCCAGTGAACAGAGGTCAGTAGTATGTAAGGCAGTGTACAGAGTTCAGTAGTAGATAGGGCAGTGTACAGAGGTCAGTAGTATGTAGGGCAGTGCACAGAGGTCAGTAGGATGTAGGGCAGTGTACAGGGCTCAGTAGTAGGTAGGGTAGTGTACAGAAGTCAGTGATATGAAGGGCAGTGTACAGAGGTCAGTAGTATGTAGGGCAGTGTACAGAGGGCAGTAGTATGTAGAGCAGTGTACAGATGTCAGTAGCAGTAGTAGGTAGGGCAGTGTACAGAGGTCAGTAGTATGTAGGGCAGTGTACAGAGGTTAGTAGCAGGTAGGGCAGTGTACAGAGGTCTGTAGCATGTATGGCAGTGTATAGAGGTCAGTAGTATGTAGGGCAGTGTACAGGGCTCAGTAGTATGTAAGGCAGTGTACAGAGGTCAGTAGTAGGTAGGACAGTGTACAGAGGTCAGTAGGATGTAGTGCAGTGTACATGGCTCAATAGTATGTAGGGCAGTGTACAGGGCTCAGTAGTATGTAGGGCAATGTACAGAGGTCAGTAGTAGGTAGGGCAGTGTACAGTGGTCAGTAGCAGTAGTAGGTAGGGCAGTGTATAGAGGTCAGTAGTATGTAGGACAGTGCACAGAGGTCAGGAGGATGTAGGGCAGTGTACAGAGGTCCGTAGTATGTAGGGCAGTGTACAGAGGTCAGTAGTATGTAGGGAAGTGTACAGAGGTCAGTAGTTGGTAGGGCCATGTACAGGGCTCAGTAGTAAGTAAGGCAGTGTACAGAGGTCAGTAGTAGGTAGGGTAGTGTGCAGAGGTCAGTAGTAGGTAGGGCAGTGTACAGAAGTCAGTAGGATGTAGGGGAGTGTACAGAGGTCAATAGCAGTAGTTGGTAGGGCAGTGTATAGAGGCCAGTAGTAGGTATGGCATTGTAAAGAGGTCAGTAGTATGTAGGGCAGTGTACAGAGGTCAGTATTACCTAGGGCAGTGTACAGAGGTCAGTAGCAGGTAGGTCAGTGTACAGAGGTCAGTAGCATGTAGGGCAGTGTACAGAGGTGAGTAGTATATAGGGCAGGGTACAGAGGTCAGTAGCAGTAGTAGGTAGGGCAGTGTATAGAGGTCATTAGTATATAGGACAGTGCACAGAGGTCAGGAGGATGTAGGGCAGTGTACAGAGGTCAGTAGTATGTAGGGTAGTGTACAGAGGTCCGTAGTATGTAGGGCAGTGTACAGAGGTCAGTATTAGGTAGGGCAGTGTACAGGGCTCAGTAGTATGTAGGGCAGTGTACAGAGGTCAGCAGTAGGTAGGGTAGTGTACAGAGGTCAGTAGTATGTAGGGCAGTGTACAGAGGTCAGTAGGATGTAGGGCAGTATACAGGGCTTCGTAGTATGTAGGGCAGTGTACAGAGGTCAGTGTTATATAGGGAAGTGTACAGAGGTCAGTAGTATGTAGGGCAGTGTACAAAGGTCAGTATTATGTAGGACAGTGTACACAGGTCAGTAGCAGGTAGGGCAGTGTACAGAGGTCAGTAGCATGTAGGGCAGTGTACAGAGGTCAGTAATATGTAGGGCAGTGTACAGAGGTCAGTAGGATGTAGGGCAGTATACAGAGGTCAGTAGTGTTGTGGAAATTTTATTATATGGACTCATGTGGACATTTTATTCTAGGATGTGTGTTTTTATAGATTGTCATCTGTCTCCCTTTGTCTGATTTAACCAAAGAGCGCGCTAGCAGAGCGCACTTGGGTTGAATCAGGACCAGCAGTAAAACCGTCAGTATGAAAGCCTTCTCATGGGCTTGGAGACGTGTTTTCTGTGTGTGTGGGTGTTGGCCGGTTTGTAAGCATCAAGCGCAATTAGCTGGGCTTCTTGCCTTCAAATGTCAATGCACATTAGAGAAGCAAAGTCTTTATAACGAGAGAAAAATATTATAGCTCTGTTGTGGCTACGCTATCCCTTTTGGATACATATCTGCTTTTATAAAAGGATATTGATATCTGTCTTGTTGGTATACTCGTACCGTATATTGACAACAGCAGTAGCAATGTCCCCGCAGATCTTCTCAAGCCTGTAAGAACAAGTAGAATAATCTTACTAGATACTGGTTACTCTGAGCAGTATTGAATGAGCTCCATGCTGACAAAGATGGATGTGCATGCGTGTGGCTGGGCGGAGGGCAGTGTACATGCCTCAAGAGGGTGGAACATGTGCACTTCCCACCCCACTCCTGTGGATGCCCTCCCGTTTACTGTTATCATTTCCTGTGTTGTCATTTCCTGTGATGTAATTTTTCATGGAGGAAGCGATTGGCTGTTGGGGCCATGACTTCCTGTTTGTCATTCCGTTTGTTACCGATAAATAAAAATGAAGTGCCTGTTCTCGTGAGAGCAGACAGCCGAGCTGTGGAATTAAGGATGTAAGAATGGTGGTCATGTCTGTGTTACTTTGAAAGATACGGGAAACAGGTTTCTTACTAAGATGCATTATACCAAAAAGCTGAAAGTGACATGGATTATGCAAAGTGTATAGCGAAATTTCCACGTCAGTAGTAGGTAGGCCAGTGTACAGAAGTCAGTAGTATGTAGAGTAGGATAAAAAATCAAGTTAAATTTATCATTTAAAGTGAGGTAGGGTGGGACTTTGTATGTACCTTTGTGGGGTTTCAATAAAGATGTATGCCACAAATTTAAAAGAAATGTATTTAACTTTATTTTTCATCTATTGTTTAAAAGCATGTTACAGTTATACAGATACAGTTACTGTTAATTGGGTCCAGGACGTGCTGATCCTTGTACGATGAATCAAAAAGTATGGCATATGCGTTTTGCGGGAAACCCAGCTTCATCAGGGCCTTAGAATAGCACAAATACAATAGAAATATTGCAGTAACCTAAGAATACAATATTGTCAAAATTATAAATCAATGTTAACAAATATTATTATATTATTTTTTAATATAAAAGACATAAAAAAATTCTAAAAACATTGACATTGAGAGTTTATAAAGTATTCATAGTTGTCCAAATATTCTTATAGCAAAGTTGATATAACAATTAATTTTCTTTCAAGAAAGAATTACGTACAGCTTATTTGATATCCAGCGGTATCTCATAGACTAGGGGCAATCCAAAAAGGCTCAGTGTCTTTTCAGATCATAAAAACTATAGAATTAAGACTTTTATTTCAAATAGTTTGTCTTATCAATTTATTTACCTTTAAACTGTAAAACTTGAAAAACTTGACATACTGGTCCAGTGGAAAAGAAAGCCCGTGGTGTACATATAGAATGACCTCAATGTGATCTAAGAAGGAAAAAGGGAAAGAGAATGTCCTACAGTATTTAAGATAGAGATTAAAAACCAGTAACCAAACAGAAGATGTTTTAAAATCCAGCAGGGGGATTCTTACCTGTTTCACTTAGTATACCTGCCTCCTTCCAGCGTCCCCACAAAAGACGGATATAGGTATATGAATGAAGGTTTGCGCATGGGGAGATATGTGTGTGTGTGTGTGTATATATATATATATGTGTGTGTATATATATATATATATATATATATATATATATGTGTGTATATATATATATATATATATATATATATATGTATGTATATATATATATATGTATATATATATACATGTGTAGGAGTCCACCATGATTGCCGGGGGAGAAGAGGGTGAGGGATCCCCGAGGCCACCCCCGTCGCCCGCATAGAAGATCCAGGTGGGTTCTATAGGATCCGGAGGGACGGGGAGGGCTCATCTGTCCACTGATAAACCAGGTGAGGCACATGCTGTGTCCAAAACATGTGCCTCCGTGATCCACTTCCGTGACTTGCAGGTCCCCAGATGGAGAGTGTGTGGCAGCGAACCCTCAGCTGATACGAATCAGCTTGAGGGAATCAAAACCACACCTGCGAGCGAACAGGGAACACGATTGGCTCAGCGATGGAAATGATGCACACCATTTTTATGTCAGAGTCGCTGTATGCGTTCCACAAGGGGGGAAGTGGGGAAAACCGGAAGTGGGGCAACCCGGAAGTTTCCCCAGATCGGAATCCCAGATGGAAAATATCCATGCGGGGAACACCTCTGTGGAATTAAAAGTGCCTCAAACTGTGTGAGAAGTCCCGCTCGTGAAAAATTGCACATAGCGGGGCTTCTAAATGCTTTAGGCATTTAGAAGCCTCGCTATGAAGCCCTTAGCAGAGGTCGGTAGCATGTATGGTAGGGGTCGGGAGGGCCTGGTACAGGGAGGTCAGGAGAGCAAGCTATAGGGGGGTCAGGGGGCACGATACTGGGAGATATGGAGGGCACAGTACAGGGGGATCAGGAGGGCTGAGGTCTCAAGAGGGCATGGCACTGCGGTGTCAGAAGGGTATGGTATTGGGGGGGATCAGGAGGGCTGAGGCGTCAGGAGAGTATGGTTTTGGGGAGATCAGGGGGGCTGGGGTGTCACAAGGGTATGGTATTGAGGGGTGTCAGGAGGGTATGGCATTGGGGGGTGTCAGGAGGGTATGGTATTGGGGGTTGTAAGGAGGGCTTTGAGTGTCAGGAGGGCTGGAGGGCAGAGAAGTTCTTAATGCAGAGTGGGCAGGGAAGGTACAGCGGTGCTGATCCCAGGCAATCCTCTCTCACCATCTCACATGGTAACCGTGGATCTGGGAGGAGGGCCGGTGGCAAGGGACGGGCAATACAATACGAAGCGCTCGAGTGTGCTCAGAGAAGAACCTGAAATCCCCCAAGCTATTTCAGAGGCTTTCCCCGCCTTGCAGCCACATGTATGTAAGGGGCAGCGCCAGCCTCTGCAGCCTGGGATTGGATGAGCGTGTGCATGGGAGCACAAGAGCAAGGACCGGGTCGCAACTGCAGGGCATATTCGCAGTTTACCTGTCACCTGTCGGTGACTAAGGCCACAGTGTCCTAGTTAAATGCTGCTGGAGGATGCGGAGAGATTTGAAGGCTCCAATTTTGGTTCCCAGGTTGAAGAAGGGAGTAATGTGAGCCTAGAGAGAGGGGGTGCCACAGAAGGACAAGAAACTGGCAGTCACGTTCCCCCAGCTGCAGCATACTGCCAAGTTTGCTCTAGTGACGCGGAGGGAGGGGATGATGAGGTCACTGACTGTACTTGGGTGCCTGAGAGAAGAGAGGAGGAGGAGGCACAACTCCAATGAGGTAGGATGTCCTCCAGAGGGCAGCTTAAGGGCAGCCACCCTATTATATCACACCGCAGAGCTCCGCAGGTGCAGGTGCTAGTACAGGTACTTGCAACCAATCTTCTAGCAGTACACCACCAATTGATTTCAGCAGGCAAATTTCCCTACCCTAGTTGCTGAACCGTAAAAAGAAATTCGATCCCAGCCATTCACATGCTCAGTGTCTAAATGCTAGCTTGGCCAAATTGCTAGCACTGCAACTGCTGCCTTTTCAGCTGGTAGACTCTGCCCTCTTTTGTGAATTTGTGGAATGTGCTGTACCACAATAGCAGGTTCCAAAACGGCATTTCTTTTCACTTAAGGCCTTCCGGATCTCTACCGTCATGTGGAAGGCAATGTTTTGGCTTCATTGGACAGGGCGGTCAGCAGCAAGGTTCATATTACCGCTGACTCATGGTCCAGCAGGCATGGGCAGGGACGTTACCTTTTCTTTATGGTGCACTGGGTAACTCCGCTGGCAGCTGGGAAGGATGCAGGACAGGGTTCACTGTTGTTGCAGCTTGTTCCACCACCACGCCTCCAAAAAACTAGTGGTGATTCTGCCACAGCTCTCTTCTCCACCCCCTCCTCTTCTTCTTTCTCTATGACCTCTTCTGCAGAATTGTCCTCTGAACCAGCAATGCTCCGTAAGCGTTCAAGGGGCTATGCAAGCAGTCAGGCTAAAAGATGCCATGCGTTGTTTGAGTTGGTCTGCCTAGGGGCAGGAGCCACACTGGGGCAGAGATTCTGTCAGCTCTGCAGGGGCAGGCTCAGAGGTGGTTGATGCCACGCCAGCTTCAGCCAGGAATGGTTGTATGCGACAATGGCACCAACCTTCTCTCCACCCTCCGACAGGGACACTTGACACATGTTCCATGTTTGGCACACGTCTTGAATTTGGTGGTGTAGCATTTCTCGACCAGGCACCCAGGCTTACAAGATCTCCTGAGGCAGGCCAGAAAATTCTGTGGTCTTTTCTGCCGGTCATACAATGCCAGTGCACGGCTGCCTGACATTCAAAGGGAATGCAAACTGCCCACCAACTGCCTCATTTGTGACATGCCCACCAGGTGGAACTCAATGTTAACAATGCTGCAGCGGCTGCACACATAAAAGAGGGCCATCAATGAGTACCTGGCAAGTATGGCACCAGGACAGGGGCAGGGGAGCTTGGCTTCTTTTTGCCACGCCGGTGGCTAATTATCAAGGATGCATGCACTGTCCTGTCACCATTTGAGGAGGCCGCAAGGATGGTGAGCAGCGACAATGCATGCATCAGTGACACTGTCCCTCTAGTCTTCCTGCTGGAGCACACGTTTCGTGGAATCATGGAAAGGGCACTTGAGGCAGAACAGTGGTAGGAAGAGGAGGACTTCCTTTCCTCTTAAGTCCTCCTTTATCCAGATAGCATTCCTGCGGGGCCGCCAAACACACAGGAAGAAGAGGAGGAGGGGGATAGTGTCAGTGTAGATGTAGAGGATAAAACGCAGCAGTCTTTAAGGGATGGTTTTCAGACCCCAGAAACCCAAGGAGTTGTACGTGGCTGGAAGGAGGTTACATAGTTACATAGTAGGTGAGGTTGAAAAAAAAAACACAAGTCCATCAAGTCCAACCTATGTGTGTGATTATGTCAGTATTACCTTGTATATCCCTGTATGTTGTGGTCGTTCAGGTGCTTATCTAATGGTTTCTTGAAACTATCGATGCTTCCCGCTGAGACCACCGCCTGTGCAAGGAAATTCCACATCCTTGCCGCTCTTACAGTAAAGAACCCTCTACGTAGTTTAAGGTTAAACGTCTTTTCTTCTAATTTTAATGAGTGGCCATGAGTCTTGTTAAATTCCCTTCTGCGAAAAAGTTTTATCCCTATTGTGGGGTCACCAGTAGGGATGAGCTTCGAGCTTGAGTCGAACCCCTGTTCAATTCGAACATCACATGTTCGATCGTTTGTCGAATTGCGAACGTTATGGGTCATTCGCACCAAATTCGAGAGGCGCGTCACGGCCCATAATTCAATGCGGCATCGCAGTGCATTGCTGGCTGATGATTGGCCAAGCATGCACTATGACCCGCATGCTTGGCCAATCACAGCGTCATCTGAACAGGAGCCATAATTGGCCACGGTGGCTTTGGCAAATTATGGCTCAGGGGGTCTAGTACACACCCCTCACTATATAAGGCCACCAGGCAGCTGCAGTATTTCCAGTTAGTGTAGTGCATCCTCTGCACAGTGTGCGCCTAAAGCTACCTGAAGAAAATTGGCGGTGTTCTTCTGATCCTATTAGTATCACAGGCAGGCAGCTACAGTATTTACAGTTAGTGTAGCGCGTCCTCTGCACAGTGTGCACCTAAGGCTACCCGAAGACAATTGCTATTGTTCTGATCCTATTAATACCACAGGCAGCTGCAGTATTTACAGTTAGTGTAGTGCGTCCTCTGCACAGTGTGTACCTAAAGCTACCTGAAGAAAATTGATGGCGTTCTTCTGACCCTGTTAGTACCACAGGCAGGCAACTGCAGTATTTACAGTTAGTGTACTGTGTTCTCTGCACAGTGTGCACCAAGAGCTACCTGAAGAAAATGGCTGGTGCTCTTCTGATCCTATTAGTACCACAGGCAGGCAGCTACAATATTTACAGTTAGTGTACTATGTCATCTGCACAGTGTGCACCTAAAGCTACCTGAAAAAAATTGGTGGTGTTCTTCTGATCCTATTAGTACCACAGGCAGGCAGCTGCAGTATTTACAGTTAGTGTACTGCGTCCTCTGCACAGTGTGCACCTAAAGCTACCTGAAGACAATTGCTGTTGTTCTTTTTTTTTAAATCTTTATTTTCTTTTACAAAAAAGTACGAAAACCATAACCCCTACAATTGGGTGGGGCTTTATAAGTCTACCACAAAATATAACTATTACACACATTCAATTTAAATTACATAGTAGTGCCTCCCCTTTTGTTCCCTACTCCCTCCCTTACCCCATATCCCCCCCCCCAGCCTCTTCCCCACTGAGTCAATCACTTCTCAGACTCTCCTCTTCCAACAACAAGCTGAAAGTTACAGTATCATTGCTTCCACATATCGTTTGGATTTCCTGCAGCCACCCAGGGACCTGATTTGCCTTTTTCATCCTCTTGTTTTCATTCTACCTGGACTTATACTTCTGCCTTTTCCATTAGGAAAATTTCATTTACTCTGATGATCCAATCTCTGGGTTTCGGGGGCTCTGTTTCCTGCCACTTCTTTGGGATCACATTTTTTGCTGAATTTAACAATATTGGGGTTAAGGAGGATTTATACCCCTTTTTCCCTCCCTCCGACCCGTGAAACAAGCAATCCCAGGGGTTGTATGTTATACCTTTTCCCGTTATCTCTTCACTTATTTTGATCACTTCTTTCCAGAATGATCTGATTTTGGGGCAGTTCCACCAAAGATGTGCCATGTTTCCTGGTTCCCCACACCCTCTCCAACAATTGGGTGACCTTTCTGATGAAAACTTACTAAGTTTTACCGGGGTCTAGTACCACCTGGCCAGGTACTTATAGTTGCTCTCTATTGTTTTCATGTCAGATGCGGTTCCGTGCGTGGCCCCCAGAAAGTTCTCCGCTGTTTCAATGCTACAACCTAAACCCAGTTCCTCCTCCCATTTCTTCAAATATGGCGGTGGTTCCAGCTCCTCTCTGCTCATCAAAATTTTATAAATTGCGGAAATCTTCCTCTTCACCTCTTCCCTACAGAATAGCTTCTCAATCTCTCTGAGGTCCTCTCCCCCCCTTAAGGGCCCCGGCAGACATTGTACAAAGTGCATGAGTTGCCCATACCTCCACCTATTTAATATCAATAAATCCCTTTGTGATTCTAATTCCTGTTGTGTACAAGTTTTCCCCCCTTTGATAATATCTTACTTGTGCTTCCTTCTTTAGTATCCAATTTCCCCCCACCTCTTCCATCCTTGGAGGGAAGAACTTATTTAAAAAAAAAAAAAATCAAAGGGGAGTTATACTCCCATTTATTACTTTGGTGAATCTGGTCTCATATTTTCAGTGTAAGGTGCATGATATAGTGCGTTTCTATCCCTAGCCTCCTCTGACCAGGAGGGTTCCATATCATGTGATTTAATTGTGTGTTACTTAGCCCTATCTCT